>CM053601.1:144395473-144432721 GCA_028646575.1 Pseudocheirus occidentalis
ATGGGGAGGAAGGGGAGAAAAATCTATAACTGAAGTGACTATGGAACAGAATCTTGTAACCTAAAAGTAAACAAACAAGTTAATAAAAAAAAATGAGATTAAGAATGCAGGACAAGAAAAAAAAAGTTTTGAGTTCCAAATTCTATCCCTCCCTTCCTCTCTCCCCTCCCTGAGATGGTAAGCAATCATATATAGGTTATACATGTGCAATTGTATAAAACATTTCCATAGTAGTTATTTTACAGAAGGAGACTTGAATAAAAGAAAAAGAACAAAAGAAAGAAAGCGAAAAATTGCGTGCTTCAGTCTGTATTCAAACAATCAGCTCTTTTTCTGGAGACAGATAGTATGCTTCATCATTAGTCCTTTGGGATTGTCTTGGGTCATTGTATTGCTGAGTGTAGTTAAGTAATTCACAGTTCTTCATCAAATAATATTGCTATCACTGTATACAATGTTCTCCTGGTTCTATTCACTTCACTTTGCATCAATTCATGTAAGTCTTTCCGAGTTTTACTGAACTCATCCTGTTTGTCATTTCTTATAGCACAATAATATTCCATTAGATTCCTATACTACAACTTGTTCAAGTCATTCCCCAATTGATGAGCATCCCTGCAATTTCTTTTCTTTTCTTTTTTTTTGGAGGGCAATTGGGGTTGTCACTTGCCCAAAGTCACATGGCTAGTAAATGTGTCAGGCGTCTGAGGCTGTGATTTGAACTCAGGTCCTCTTGACTCTAGGGCTGGTGCTCTATTCACTGTACTACCTAGCCACATCCCTGCAATTTCTAATTCTTTGCCACCACAAAAAGAGCTGCTATAAATATTTTTGTATATATGAGTCCTTTTCCTCTTTTTTTGGATGTCTTTGGAATACAGGCCTAGCAGTCACAACCCCCTCATTTAAAGAAGAGGAAACTGAAGAGGGGTCAGATGACTTGTCCTAGGAACACATGTCTTATAAGTGTCTGGGGTGGAATCTGAATTTCAACTCCACCACAGTCCATATACACTTTACCACACTGACTCTCTCATTAACTGTATGATCAAGGGCATTTCACTGTCTTCGGAGCCTTGGTTTCTGTATCAGCAAGCACCCTAGCATACCCAGGATGGCTGCTAGCACAGGTTCTTAGATCTCACTTTAATCAAACATATCATTTACCTAGTTCAGGGGAAAAGTCAGCACCCTGAACTCCAGAGAATACAAACACAAGTTACAAGCAGACCAAGAAACAGATCAGCAGATGGGCTTCCAACCATCTGACCATCACATCCATTACCTATTCAAGTTACCAGAGAGGGAAGCATCAACGTCTGGGTTTTCAAAGCCGGGGACTCAATGGCTTTCCAGAGTCTCCTCTGGCCAAATCACACAACTCTTCTCAAAGTGAGCCCCAAAGCAAAACTTCACATTGGGGTATATATAGGCTTCTCCAGAGTCAGGGAATGTCACAGCCCTCCCACCACAGGCTCCATGTGACCACATTCAGCCTATTAGGGGGCAGAGTAAACTTTCAAATCAGGGAACATTCTCAGAACCACTTAAGCCACTTAAGCAAAGAGTCTAGGGGCAGGAAAGAGCTTTAGATTCCCATTACAGTTTCTTAGTCTGGAAAACGGAATGCTAATAAATAAAATGTCTACCTCCCAGGGCTGTTTTGGTGGAAGTGCACTACGATCCTTAGAGCATTAAAAAAAATGGGAGCTGTTATTACCATTATTACTCTCTTTTTCTCCCTGCCCACCTGGGGACAAAGGTCCTAAAACAGTGGGTTCTCAGTGTCTGTTGAATGAATGAATGAATGAATGAATGGATAGATGGATGGATGGATGGATGGATGGATGGATGGATGTTCTAACCACTGGCCATTTGACTCAGACCTGCAAGGAGTTGAGGACCATTGGTGGCAATGTGACCCCTAACCATGCTCAATGGGCCAAAGACCCAAATCTTTAGCACCACAATCAGAGGAAGCGCTTTCCTGACTCTCGCTTTCTCTCCTCTGCTTCAGGTCAAAACCTTCTTTGTCCTTGTCTTTTCAGCTTCTGACAATGAAGACACAAAGACCTGGGTGAATCTGGAGAAGTTCTTGATCTGCCATAGATCAAAGCCCTACGCATGTCTTATATGTCCCATCAGCTGCAATACCACAAATTCCTGTTTAAATCCCCTGGAACTGAACAAACTTCCCTGGGAAACAAACGTCCATTGTTGGACCTGGTGTGTAGAGCTGCTGTGTTTGCTTTGTCTCATGAAAAGGCCCTAGGGCTTGGCAGGTCCGGGGTGAGGCAGTAAGTGAGACAAGACTGGCCTCAGCTGCTGTACAGTGTGGTTTAGGAAGGGTGGAACAGTGGAAATTGTCCTGGAATTAGAGGAGGTTTGAATTCAAATTCCAGTCCTGCATGTGTTGACCTGTGATCTTGGACCTATTACTTCAGCCTCAGTTTCCCCATCCATAAAATGAACTCCCTAAAATTCAGCTCTAAGTCTCTGCGCTTATGACCCTACATGTTGAATCCAGGTATCCTGGGTTTTCCAAGTTTGGCATTTCCCCCATAACTTCACAATGATAAGAGCTTCCTCCTCTGTAAAAGGAGGAGGCAAAAGACAAGGAGGTCTAAAGTTCCTTTCAGCTCAAAGTTTTATGATGCGATGATTTCATAAGGTGAGTGATACCTTGCCTGCCTGCTTGGGGCCTCCGAGATCTAGCACAGAACTGTGGGCAAAAACTCTGGCTAAAGTAGACAGGAGCCCCAAACGAGTTCAGTTGTGCTGGATCGGGCAGGGCAGCACTCAAACCTCTAAAGTCACTGGCTTCCTCCCCTCACTCCACGTAGTGTTTATTCTGGAAACTGGTCAAGTCATTGCCGCCATGGAAATGAGTGGAATGACAGGTTTTGGGAAAGTGGAGAAAGGACTCACTCTGAAAATATTCAGTGTGGCAGAGAGCAGCTTCTGGTTTTCTTTCTTTCTTTTTTTAAATTTAAATTCATGGCCAGCACAGTTTCCTAGCCAGAATCTAAATTCTAGAGAAGTTTTCAGGGGTCATCTTACCCATTAACCTACTACCAGGCAAGAGAGGACCTCTACCATTCCAGAAAGGTAGATGTTAGCACCCTGAGGGAAGACAAAGAATCTTGACTTCCAAGAAAACTGGGGATCAAAAAAACACATGTCTGTTCTGTTAAATGAGGAGAGTGGACCAAATGATGACACCAGTCAGAAGATAGAGGGATGGAAGGGATCTTGGACTATGGAAAATTAGATCTTAGAGCTACAAGGGACCTCAGATCATGTAATAACATCAAAAATAACCAAGAGGGACCTTAGAACATAGGGTGTCAGAGTTAGGAGGAACCTTAAAATTCAATAAACATTATTCCAAAGCCATTGGAAGGGACTTGAGAGAAGTCTTCATCTGATCTCCTACTTTTGCTGACGAGAAAACTTAAGACCCAGAGAAGTTAAGGTACTCACCCAAGAACACACAGCTGTTAAGCCAGAGTCTCTTGACTTCTGATCTCAATGTTCCTTTCCAAATCTACGATCCTATGATCCCCAACTCTCTCTGTTTTTGCAGCGTAAGAGGAAAATCCTTGACTTAGCAGTTGGAAGGACAGGGTTCTGGCTATGCTACTGACTGGTTTTGAGACCTTGGGCCATTCACTTCCTTTCCCTGTGACTCTTTTCTCTTCTGTAAAGCGAGGAGGTTGGATTCCATAATGATCAAGGTCCCTGCCAGCTCCAGCATCGTCCAGTTCTGCCACTCTGGGTCCTGGGTCCGATCATGCCCACGTGGGGATGCCCAGCAGAGGGAGGAAGAGCATCTGCCTTAAAGGTATGTGGGTCCTGGGGGGGTTCAGGATGCAATCCCCATACCTCACATGGGGGCCTCTTCCAAAGAGTGTTCCTGACCTGATGCTGACCCCGACACTCGTCCTGATGCTGGTGCTAGCGCCGGCCCTCTTGCCCAGACTGATGGAGGCCCCAGGCGCTGTAACTGTGACCAGGTAAACAGTCCCCAGAATGAAAGACTCAGGCCTTGGTGATCACAAGCTGTAATGCGCTCATTTCTCAGAACCGCAAATGCTCCATGGAAAACTTCAGTCTAAACAGAACGGTTTTTCCAGCGCTGCCCGGAGGCCCTTTTCCTGGTTTATGTTTTCATTCCTTCTCCTGTTTCTGAGACAGGACATTTCCACAGTTTCAGCCTGAGGAACCTAAAGGAGCTGATCTGAATGGATTTATTCTCCCCTGCCTAAGTCCCTAGTCTCATGTTCTGTGAACGAAGCACAAATAATCCACCCTCTAGGATGCCCAGTATCTGTCCCACCCCAAACAAGCCTTCTTTTTCCTATCTCCATGTTCAGCCCCTTTGCCTCCTTCCTGATCTCCCTCCATCCCCATGGATTAGTAGCCTACCCACCATTCAAGGCCCAGTTCTGCTTCCTTCCTCCTCCAAGAAGCCTTCCCCTTTCTCTGAGAGCCCTCTTAATCTGGCACTGAACCCAGAAGGCCTACTAGCTTTTGTGGGTTAGTGGACAGAGAACCGGTAGGCACAAGAGGACCAGGATTGGACTCTTAGCTCTGTTGCTTCTATTTGCATGACCTGAGGCCATTTAACAACCGGACTTCAGTTTTTTGGTCTGTAAAATGGGAACAGGATTGGGGGGATTGGATAAGATGATCACTAAGGTCACTTCTAGCTTCCAATCTAGGACTGTGGGTTACTTGAGGGTTAGGACCACCCCATCTTAGGCCAATCGGATTCCTCACTGGTACCAATCACTGAGCTGTGCATAATAGGTGCTTCTCCCCCAAATCACCTCGCATTTGTTTGGTAGCCATGGTGTATCTATTGATATATGTACATATTGAATCTCGCCAGAGAATCTATGCTCCTCAAGGGCAGGGGCTGCTTCACACACATTTGTCTAGCACAATTGTTGTTGTCATATCTGACTCCTTGTGACCCCATTTTGGGTTTTTCTTGGCAAAGATACAAGAGTGGTTTGGAGCCAGATCATTTTACAGATGTGGAAATTGAGGTAAACAGGGTTAAATGACTTGCCCAGGATCACATGGCTAGTAAGTGTCTGCAGATTTGAACTCATGAAGATGAGTCTTTCTGACTCTAGGAATAGAACTCTATCCACCTCACCATATAGCTGTCCCTAGCACAATAGGTTCTTAAATACCCGAGGGCTGATTGAATGGTCAATGGAAAAGTCAGTCAGTTAATAAATATTATTAACTGAGGGGGTGTTCAGGAAGACCAGTACCTCTGGTACGAGGGCTGCTGATCCCTTTAAGGACTGCTCATCCACCTTCAGCGTCCACCGGATTCATCTAGTTCTCGCCTGTGGCTCCAAGAAGCTGTAGCATGCTCGCCAAACTGTTTTGACAGACGGGCTGAACTACGCTGAGGGTAACTGACCAGTCTCAAACCCATTGGTGAGTTAGGGTGATGCCTAAATGTGGGAAGACCTACCCCAGCAGAATGGAAGGATGAGAACATTTTGTTCCAGCTGTCATGAAGGCAGGAGAAGCAGATGCTGTGGTGAGCTTAGAGCTTGGTCAGACACTGAGGATACCAAGATCATCCATTGCATCCCAAATCACCATCCTTCATCTTGATTTTTGCCCTGCCACTGGATGTCGATGACTCTGGAAGGAAGAATGGGACTGACGACTTTATGCAACTCTGCCTTACTGAAATCTAATTCATGAGCAAGTTGAGACATCACCCCATGATACCATTGGTCCCCTTCAAAAACAAAGGAGAAACAACATTATTAAGTGATTATAATATTCTAAGTTCTAAGGATAAAAAGAAAGGCAAAAGACATCCCCTGCCATCAAGGAACTCTTCATGTAATGGAGGAAATAACATACAATCACATATGTATGAACAAGCTAGAATCAGGATAAATAGGTCCGATTTTCTCTTCTTCTTCTTCTTCCTTCTTTCCTTCCTTCCTTTTTGCTTTTTTTTTTTTTTGCTTTTTGTTTTTGTTTTTTTTTGCTTTTTGGAGGGCAGTTGGGGTTAAGTGACTTGCCCAAGGTCACACGGCTAGTTTTTTGTGTTAAGTGTCTGAGGCCAGATTTGAACTCAGGTACTCCTGACTCCAGGGCCGGTGCTCTATTCACTGTGCCACCTAGCCGCCCCCTTCCTTTTTTCTTTCTTTCTTCCTTTCTTCTTGTTCTTCTTCCTCCTCTTCTTGTTCTTGTTCTTCCTCCTCCTCCTCTTCTTGTTCTTGTTCTTCTTGTTCTTTTTCTTCTTGTTCTTTTCTTGTTCTTGTTCTTCTTGTTCTTATTCTTGCTCTTCTTCTTGTTCTTGTTCTTCTTGTTCTTGTTCTTGTTCTTCTTGTTCTTGTTCTTCTTGTTCTTGTTCTTCTTGTTCTTCTTCTTCTTCTTCTTCTTCTTCTGCAAATAGGGTTAAGTGACTTGCCCAGGGTCACACAACTAGTTTTAAGTATCTTAGGGTGGATTTGAACTCGGGTCATCCTGACTAGTTCTCTATCCACTGTGCCACCTATTGCCTGGATAGGTCTGATTTTCTTCAAATTATTAGGACACAGAGTAACAGACTATCAGAGCTGTTAGGACCCTTAGAATTCATCCTGTCCAAACTGCCATTTTATAGAAGATAGAACTTAAGTGGAACTAAGAGAAGAAATTACTTGCCCAAGCTCACACAGCACATTGACAGCAGAGCCAAGAATAGAACTTGGGAACAACCATAGAATCATATTCATGAGTGAAAAACCAATGAAATAGACCCATTTGATTTTGAGAGGCACTAGGAAGGTCTGTTCTGCCCCTACACCCCCAACCCTGACTACCCATACACTCAAAAAGATTTCCTCTTATTGGTTCATCATAAGGCCTGAAAATGCCACCACTGAAATTTCTGCGAAATAGATTGGCATCTGATGGCAGAAAAGAGCCTTGGGTAGGGCGTCACAAGACCTCATTCAGGTCCTGGTTCTTTCATTTACTTGTTGTGTCACCTTGGGGAAGGCCATTTTGGAAGCCTCAGTTTTCATGGGTTTGGGCTACATGTCCTAGCCCTGACTTCCTCTGTTCTCTTCCATCTCTGATAATCTACGTTCTAGGTCCCTCCCAAATCCGACCCTCTTCAGTGTATGTGCTGAATCTCCTTCTAGCTTTGCTCATCTATTTTTCTAAGGGCATTCTCAAAGTTGACTTTTGAGGATCCATCTTTGGGCTGATGGCTTTGTGGTATTCCACAATCCACGTCTGCCACCCAAGCCTGGAATACTCTCACTCCTTGTCTTTTGTCTTCCTTTAAATCTCTACTAAAACCCCACATTCTCCAGGAAGTCTTTCCCAACCCCTCTTTTTTTTTCTTTTTGGAGGGCAATTGGGGTTAAGTGACTTGCCCAAAGTCACACGGCTAGTAAATGTGTCAAGTGTCTGAGGCTGCATTTGAACTCAGGTCCTTCTGACTCCAGGGCCGGTGCTCTATTCACTGCGCCACCTAGCCGCCCCCCAACCCCTCTTAATTCTAGTACCTTTCTCTCTCCCTTATGTCCTGTTTGTCCTCCATATAAGGATTGTGCCTTTCGATTTGCTTGTGGTCTCCCCCATTAGACAGTGAGCTCCTTGAAGGCAGGGAATGGTTGTTTGTATAACCGGGGGACTTATCCCCAAGCCCCTAGCTTAGTGAGCCTTAATAGGTCTTTACTGATTATTTTATTGACTACTAAAATGCAAATACCCCCTTGGCAGTGTAACCTGTTAAACTACCCATTAATCAGGGATACCTTATGGGAAGTTAGTTTAATAGATCGGTTCCTAAAACTCACATGGAGATGAAGTGATGTTGTGGGAACCTGGGGAGCAGAAGAGAAGAGTTTCAGGGAAGGGTGGAAAGAAAGGATGTGGGTGGGTACAGATGGGTAGTACCAAGGACGGGGGATGTGGGTAACTAGGGGGAGAATTATAAGAAGGGTTCTGTGAAGAGAGAAAAAAAGAGAAATTTAAATTGTGTAATCTGTAATCTGCTCAAAATTTGCTCCTTTCTTATTCACATTGGAGTATTGGGAATTAGGGTCTCACCTTGATTTAGCTTGAGGGTGTTAGAAAGATGTTTGCTTTATGACTAGGGGCCCCAAGTCTGAGGCCAGAGGCAAGCTTAGGATCTGGTCAGGGGTGAGGAACCTGCAATTTTGAGACCACATGAGACCCTGTAGGTCCTCAAGTGTGGCTCTTTAATTCCAACAGGGCCACACTTGAACACCTAGGGGGGCCACATGTGGCCTCAAGGCTGCAGGTTTCTTTCTTCTGGTCTAGCCCTTAGGGCCTCAGCCAGACCCCACAGGCCCCATAGGTTCTTCTGGAAGCAAGTCAGACTCAAAAAGCTGGAAATGAGGCTAAGGAAGCAGAAGGAAGGCACCTAATGATCCTGGTCTTGCCCCTGCTCAGCTGTGAAAACTGACTGACACAAGGCCTAGACAGGACAAGGAGGAAGAGGAAACACACAGCTCTCAGTCTCTGTTGCCTTATCTATAAAATGGAATCAAAGGACTCTAGGTTGAGCTCCTTTCTGTCCTGTATCTGTCCTATATCTACTGGTCTCAGGGCTTGGCTCTGTTTTCCTTCCCAGACTACAGTGAACAAACATCTGTTCCTCCCACAAGTATTTACTGAGCATACATAAATCTGTACCCATGTGCTGATAGCCACAGATAGGAACCTCCTCTGGCTCCCAGGTAGACTTTCTCCGGGCCATTTATCTGTGCCGCAAAATCTATTGTTAACTCTAAAAGTAAGAATTTCAGGGGGTAGGGTGGAGGTGGGGGAGCAAAGCTCCCCTCCCTGGGATTTCACAGCACCCATGATATTATACTGTGTGGGAAGCAGCTGACTTCACAATTCAAAGCTGGGAGACGTGGGGCATCATTTATTCATGAATGAACAAATGCATTTTCCAAACAATTTTACTGATGCCTTTGTTTACAAAGGAAAAAAAAAACCATTTACTTATATAGGCCCTCACCTCTCTATTGAATCTGGGGAAGTAGCCATCATTTACTTTATAGGAACAAAAGGCCGTGAATTTATAGCTATCTGGATATGGAAGCAGACTGACTCTCCTATGCCCCCTTTCTCCCTTTCTTCTTTAGAGTGGGTATTACAAGATAATATTAGAACAATACTTTAGTCTGAAGTCTTTGATCCCACCTGAAAGAGAAACCTTATCAACCCTTGAACTACCAGGTCTAAAACAATGTCCTACACTGTGATCTCTTTACATTATTCTTATCAAAAGCTTAACCACTTCCGGAGGAAAAATCTGGGTCAGTTTGTAAGAGGAAGCTCTAAACTCCTAGGAAATGTATTAGGCTGGTCACTAGCTTTAGAGTGGAAGAGTTTTTAATCTAATTAATTACCTATCTCCACCCTTGGACAGATTTGAATGGCTCGGGAAAATGATTCTCTGGGATGCTGAGACATTTTAAAGGGACTATTGTTCTGTCTGAAGAATTAAGACTGATAACCCAACTTCCTCAGTAAAGACATTTTATCTTATTATGGAATTTTGTCTTTGTTTGGGAATTCTATAAATTGTAACTCCAGTAGGGCTCGTGGGTGAGAGAAATTTTTTAAAGTAGGACAAATTTCTGTCCTTTTGGATTTTCTCTCTAAGCAGTGATGCTTAGATTAATTTAAGTATACACTTGTCTTTGGCAAGCTGGTGCCTAAAATATAGAGTTATGACTTTTTTGTTTCTTCCACCCCTCCCATTTTACAGATGAGGAAACTGAAACCCCAAAAGACCAAGACCTACAGTCACACTGGTAGCAGGTGGCATGGTTGGGATATGAGTTCAGATTAACTGGAGGTCAATATTCCACCTGGTAGGTCCTCACCTCTCTATTGTGAAGGCTCTTCCCAATCCATAGCTTTCTCCACTGTCTTTTTGAGAATAGCCTTTGCATTTAACCTGAATTCAGTTGCTCTTTAGTGCAAAATAGAAGAATTTTAAAATATGATATTTCCTTTTGAAATACTTTTCTGTGTTTCATGAGTCATCATGGTAAAAAAAAAAAGTTTGAGATTTTTAAAAATCACTCATCTGCACCTTGTCACAAAAGCTCATCTTTTCAGCTCCAGTGTTCTCCCAGTGGAGCTTTATTGAATCTTGTCTCAAACATGTGTTCTCAGTGTGACTCTGGGTAAATCACGTAATCTTTCCAAGTCTCATTTTACTCATCTATGAAATGGAGAAAATAGAAGTACCTGCCTCACAGAGCTGTTGTAAGTATCCAGTGACATAATTCATGAAAAATGGTGGGCAAACATTAAAACATTCTATAAACATTTGCTAATCATATGGTTGTGTATCATGAAAAGAAGGAAATGGAAAGAAGCATTTATTAAGCACCTAATATATGCCGGGCACTGGCTATGCTAAACATTTTACAAATCTTATCTATTATCTCCATTTTACATCTGAGGAAACTGAGGCAAACTGAAGTTAAGTGACTTGCCCAGGGTCACAGATATAGTTAGTGTCTAAGAGTAGATCTGAATTTGGGTTTTTCCAACATTCTCTTTACCGTGCTGCCTTGTCTCATGGGACATCATGATCTGAGACGAATCACACCTCCCCGTGATCCAAAGGCAGATATTTGGGGTTGGGTGTTAGGAAGTCACAGGTGCATGAGAAATGACATCAAATAAATCATCAAGGGGGTGTTTGACCGAAAAAGGAAGAGGGCTTAAAATTGAGATATCCAACTGCTGCAATATTGTCTAGGTCATCTTTTAAAACCCATAAGAATGGCTTGCCAGGCTAATGGAAAGATCCCAGCTGGAGGATTCTTTGGAGGACAGAGACAAAGGTCACAGAGAATGAGAAGATGGGGGACCTTTTGTGAAGAACCCAAACTGAAAAGATCAATACATTAGAGCAGTGGTTCTCAACCTTCCTAATGCTAGGACCCTTTAATACAGTCCCTCATGTTGTGATGACCCCCAACCATAAAATTGTTTTCGTTGCTACTTCATAACTGTAATTTTGCTACTGTTATGAATTGTAATGTAAATATCTGCTATGGAGGATGTATTTTCATTGTTACAAATTGAACATAATCCACAGGTTGAGAACTGATGCATTAGAGCATCAGACCTGCTAAGACTTGGTTCCTAAGTTCCATTCAGCACATGTTTATTAAGCATTGGGCTTGATGTTAAGTTAGTATAGGGTTTAGAAAAGACATGGGGTTCCTGCCCTTAGTGGGCTTACAGTCTAATTAGGGGATTAAGCCATATACACACTGTTATGAGGGGAATTGAATGGAATTTTACCAAATTGTTCAAAATAGCTTTCTCAGAATAAATAGAATCATTAGTACAGGCAATAAATTGTAGTTTTTGACTCATCATAATTGCCCATCAATGTTCATTTATTGTGTCTCTAATCTATACCCAGTCTCTGTTGGATGTTATTTAAACTTCATAAAGTTTATAACAAGGACCAAACTTCAGTCTGTATTTGTATATACTAACACTCATATTAAGGCAGAGATTTAAACCGCTTCTAACATTTCTAAACTTTAAAACACTTTCTAAACTTAAAAAAACAACTTTATAAATGCATGGGATTATGGTCTGCTGATTTGAGTGATTCACAAATCCAATGAATCTACTGTCTATACCTTTATCTGATTTATTCATTCATACAAATATTGATGGAATGGGATTAAGGACAGAGCTCTCTGGAACTCTAAAAGAAATCTACAACTTGCGGGCAGCTAGGTGTCATAGTGAATAGAGCACCAGCACTGGAGCCCCATGGACCCTGCTGACTAAAGAATCAGAACTGTGGGAGACTTGCAGGGGTTGGAAAAATGATCCCAGGCTTAGACCTGCCTTACTTGGCTTCCAGGTAGGGATATGCAGGAGCCAGTTACAACTGAATCCAGAAGAGCTGATAGTTAAACTTTCAGCGTGAGCATTTACTCCTCAGAAATGAGCAAACACGAAAAATCAGGGTTGGATTTACATTTTTGTTGATTTCTAGGCTTAAGAAAGTGACGGAAAATGACAATAATGCAAATTTAATTTAAAAGTGTGAGCACTCCCTGCATTGTTTAGAGAAAGGGTTAAACGTTCCTTAGCACACCACTGTGTCCAGGGCTATTAAGGGGATCAAACGAGATGTTTGTGAAATGCTTTATAAGCCTTGAAGAGCCACATGAATGCCCCAACTGATTTTATTTTTTTATAAGAACCCTAGAATCTCAGAATTAGAAAGGGAGTTCAGAGAGCATGTAATCCAACCAGGAATCTTCCCAACAATTGACAATGCAGATTGCTCTTCATCACCTCTGATCAAGGGGGACTCACTACTTTCTCAGGCATCTCATCCACTTTGGCACATTTTTGATTGTTAGAGATTTCTTCCTTTTATAATATCAAGTCTGCCTCCTTACAACTTGAGGATTCATAAATGCATAAGATTTCGAATTGGAAGGAAACCTAGAAATTATCTAATGCAACCCCCTTTTCCAGATGAGGAAACTGAGACCAAAGAGAGGTTAAGCAACTTGCCAAAGGTCCCCTGGGGGATAAGTTGCACCAGGTGGGTTTTAAACCCAAATCCTCCGGTTCCTAAACCAGTGTTCTTCCCATGACCCTGGACAGCCTCTTTTCCGATCATTATTGCCACTTCTACGTTATACCTGCTGCCAATATCAGCTTTTCATCTCCTCTGTGTGTGTGCGTGTGCGTACATCTCCTTGAAATCTCTTCTTCAGATTAAATATAATAATAGTGAGACTGTCTCCTCCCCCCCCCCCAACTTTAACATTTCCAAAGCCCCTTCCACAGTGAGGCACAACGGGAAGAATTTATCAATCAATCAATAAACATTATTAAACACCTACTATGTGCCAAGAACTGTGTTAAGCGCTGTGGGGATAAAAGGGGCAAGAGACAGTCCCTTCCCTCAAGAAGCTTATGGGGAGAAAGCTTGAAATAACTACATAAAACCAAGTTATCTGGAGGATAAATAGGAAATAACCCAGGGCTTGGGCGAACGTTTCCTGTAGAAGGTGGGCTTGTAGGTGGGTCCTGAAGGAACCAAGGAAGGTCAGTGGTTGGAAAGGAGGAGAGTCACCGCTTGGAGTCCTACCTCTAACACTTAATCGCTACATAACTAGCCATGGACAAGTCACTTCCCCTCAGCTGTAAAACAGACAAGAGTATTGCCAGGACCTACCTCATAGACCTGAGAACATCCCAGGAGAGAATGCCCGGGGGCCTTCACACACTATACAAATATTATCCAGGATTGTTGAATTTACTGAATGAATCAATGAATGAATGGATGACTGAGTGGGAAGGAGCCTCACAACCTAAAAGGTGCGATAAACACCTTGAGGGAAGAGACTGAGTCTTACCTTAACGAACCCCAGCCAGAGATCCTCCCCCAGGCCCTCATTACCTCCCACCTGGATTATTGCAACAGTCTCTCAAGAGGCCTTTTTGGCTTCACTCCCTCCCCCTCCGATCCATCCTTCCTCTCAGTGCTGGAATTATCTCTTCCGAGTGGGTCTTGACATGTCACCTCTTTGTTCACACATCCTCAATTATTCCCTATTACCTGCCTCTCGAACGTTAAGTATTCACAGTCCGGCAGCACCCCCTCTTTCTTGATTTATGTTGGGTTAATTCCCTCTATGCCCATCACATACCAAACCGACTGGGACACTCTCTGACACCCTCCTCCCTCCCATCTCTCCCAGCCCAATAAGCACTTGGAATCACAGAATCATAGACTTAATCCAATACTCTCATTTTCCAGATGAGGAAACGGAAGCTCAAAATAATGATAGCTAGCATTTGTATTCAGAGTTAAGGTTTGGAAAGTGCTTTACATAAATTTCCCATTTAATCCTGTGACATAGATGTCATGATTACCCCCATTAAAATTTTTTTTTTGCTTTTTTTGTAGGGGGGAGGGCAGGGCAATTGGGGTTAAGGTCACGCAGCTAGTGTTAAGAGTCTGAGGTCGGATTTGAACTTGACTCCCAAGGAGTGTTTCCTATTCACTGCACCACCTAGCCAACCCCGATTACCCCATTTTTCAAAAGAAGAAACTGATACTCACAAGTTATGATTGGCCTGGGGTCACATCTGAGGCAGGGTTTGAACCCAGATCTTTCTGGTTTACAATCCAGCCTTCTACCTATTTTATCCCACTGACTTTCAGAGGGCTTAAATCATTTACCCAAAGTCATACTGGATAAATAGCCAGGACCTCTGATTCCAAACCTGGTATTTTGCAGCTGCTTACTCCTACCTTGGCTCCTTTGTCCATATTTTTCTACATACCTGGAATACTTTGTCTCCTCTTTTAATCAGTTGAGTTCCTACCCATCCCTTAAGGCTCTGTAAAAAGCCAGGAGCTCTTCCCTGGGCTCTCACACAAGCATTTTGTTTGCTCTTTCTAATGAAGTTGTGGAATATTACCATGTATTACAGCAATCAGCTTTGGTATCTCATCCCCTTGTTGTTCAGTCATGTCCAGGTCACACAGGCTGTTGTTGTTTATCCTTCGTTTATCGAAGAGGATCATGACATCAGGGAGGTGATGCCAAGACCTGCAAGTGAGTTGGATGTAAGTAAAGGAGAGATTTGCCTCAGGTGCCTCCTGCCAGCCTCACTAGCCTCACTTTCTCCTCTGGAGCCATCTGCATTCAATGGCAACCAATGGCAAGATCAGGACAACTGAAGATGGCCTCCAGGGTCTTCTGGGCAAAGATACCCGAGTGGTTTACCATTTCCTTCTCCAGTAGATTAAGGCAATCTGTAGTTAAGTGACTTGCCCAGGGTCATATGGCTAATACATGTCTGACGCTGGATTTGAACTCAGGTCTTCCTGACTCCAAGCCCAGCATTCGATCCACTGAACCACCTGGTTGCCTTCGTCTTATTTCCTTACTATACTGCAAATTCCACGATGATAGAGACTGGTCTTGCAAACACTTTGCATCTCCTCCAACACCCACAACAGGGCTCTCTCTAATTTGAGGGACCTGTTCTTACGGCTTCCTCCAGCTGTGCACATCACACTTAAGCAGGTAGTTCCTGTGCGCCTTCCCTTCCACCCCAAGGTCATTCCCTGGTGGTCAAGCAGCCTTCCTTTAGTTCATCACTTTGCTGAACATAAAACCTTTCTACCTTGGTAGGATCTATGAAAATTTGTCCCCTCCTGTCTAGCCTTCATCAGTAGCCTGAGGCTAGCAGGAGGTACCAGAGGCAAATCTTAGAGCAGGGTTCTATATATGAGGAGTTAACCCTCTTGGGGCAGCTAAGTGGTACCATAGTGCACAGAGCGCCAGGCCTGGAGTCAGTCATCTTCATCCTCAGACACTTACTAGGTGTGTGACCCTGGACAAGTCACCTAACAGTCTCTCTGAGAGTATAAGTTATACAGCAATTGCTGATTCAAATTTCTGGAAGGTCCCAATGCCGGATGTTTCTCACACCGGTGAAATCAGAGGTCTGGACTGATAATCACAATCATGATTATATAGCACTTCAGTGTTTATGGGTGTGCTGTATCACTGAACAACCCTGTCACATAGGGGCTGTAATCACCCCTATTTTGCAGATGAGGAAAATTAAGTGTCTTATCCACTGTACCACCTAGTTCAACATCATCATCGCTATATTCTTCTCTTTCTTTCTTTCTTTCTTTCTTTCTTTCTTTCTTTCTTTCTTTCTTTCTTTCTTTCTTTCTTGAGGGGGGAAGGCAGGACAATTGGGTTAAATGACCTGCCCAAGGCCACATGGCTAGTAAGTGTTAAGTATTTGAGGTTGGATTTGAACTCAGGTCTTCCTGCCTCCAGGGCCAGTGCTCCACTCATTGTGCCACCTAGCTGCCCCTATATCCCTATTTCTTTAGCCTCTAAGGTTCACAAAGAGCTCTATTCAGGGCTGCGCCGTGAGGTAGTATAAGTATCATTTCCTCATTTATATTTTGCATATCAGGGAAATATTAGTTCAGAGTAGGGATGTGATGTGTCCATGGTGATGTCTCTGGTAAGTGTTAGAGCCAGACCTGAAATTCTGGGTCAATGAAATCTAAGTTCAATGCCCCATCCACCTCACTGGGCTGGAAGGAAGGAAGGAAGGAAGGAAGGAAGGAAGGAAGGAAGGAAGGAAGGAAGGAAGGAAGGAAGGAAGAAAACGAGCATTTATTAGATGTCTACTATGTTCCCGACACCGAGTGAAGCTCTTTACAAATACGGTCTCAGTTGATTCTCGCAACAACCCTGGGAGAGAGATGCCACTATTTCCCACATTTTACAGTTGAGGAAACTGAGGAAAATAGGCCAGGTGACTTTATTAGTGTTGCATAATTTTTAAGTGTCTGTCAGATTTGACCTCAGAATAAAAGACAAAAAATGGGGTACAAACAAGGTGTTAGGGACATTCAGCGATGGGGGGAGGGGGTCATCATTTTTTCCTGGTAGTATTGAAGGTTTTTTGGAGGAGGCAGCATCCCAGCTGGGCCTCCAAGGAAAGGTGGGAGAAGCCTAGAAATTTATGGTAATAACACAACATTCCCTGCAGCTGGGGCCTGAATGAATGTGACAGATGAAAGGGATCATTTTTTCCAAAGGCAACAAGCCGATGTGGAGTCTTCAGATAAGAAGCATGAATGACTGCTGGATCAGACACCCATCGGAGACGGTAACCTTGGATAAATTACATCGGTGCCTTCCTTCCAAAGGCGCGTTCCTGACCACAAGGGCTATAATCAACACGCCATCTTTCTGGACATGATCTGCTGCTGGCAGATGGCCTGGGATAGGTGGGGATGGGGTGGAGAGTGGGATCGAAGGAGAAGGGGAGACTTGACCAGGCAAACCTGGCCTTTCTGCTGTCTGAGGCTCTGTCTCTTTGGAAACTGAGCCACAAACAAAAGTGAGAGAGTTGGGGCATTGGGCCTGGTTGGCTCTCATCATCCTCAAGGACCTGGAAGAGTTGGGCTGGTCAGCCATAACACATAACAGCCTGACTCCCATCTCTTTGCCTTTGTACCGGCTCCTTCCCCCCTCCCCCCGCCCCAGTCTTCTCATCTCCATCTTCTGGCCTTCAAGATTCAGCTCAAATCCCATCTTCTTCAAGATGTCTTTTACTGGCCACCAACCCCACGGCCAGTGCCTTCCTTCTGTCGTTTACCTTTGATTAATCCTGTATATATCATAGTCATTTCATTAGATTATAAGCTTTTTGGGGCCAGGGACTTGTGAGTTCCTTTTTAAAAGTTTCTTTGTATCTCTAGAGCTTAGCATAGTGACTTACTGGTACAACAGTAGGTGCTTAATTAATGTTTTTTGTTGTTGACGGAGATGATGACTGAGATTAAAAGAATAGGAATATTCAGATTAGAAACGATAAGTGTTGGTGGTTGGGGGTGAGAGTGTATAAACTTGTTGAGCAGGGTGGAGCCACAATTGCCTTCAGATATTTGAAGGCTTGTCATGGATAAACAGAATTAGTGGACAGTTAGGTGCCCCAGGAGATAGAGCACCGCCCTAGGAGGACCTGATTCAAATCTGGCCTCAGACACTTACTAGCTGTGTGACCCTGAGCAAGTCACTTAACCCGTATGAGGTACATAAAATAAAAGGTATTTGATCCAATGGGTTTAGTCATGAAGAATAGAACTAGGAGGTATGGATAAAAGTTGCAGAGATGAGAATTTTGGCTCGATGTCAGGAAAACCTCCCTAACACTTAGAGCTGTCCCAGGGTGGGATGGCCGGTCTAAGGAGGTAGTGGGCTGCGCTTCACTAGAGGCCTTCAGGTCCAGGCTGGATGACCACTCGTCAGGTATGTGCTAGAGGAGATCACACATGGTTCAGATATAACTCGAGGTTGGACTAGACAGTCTCAGAGATTCCTTTGAACTTTGAGATTCTAGAATTCTGTAAACAGTCATTGTTCCCTCCTCAAAATCGTCCTCCAACAATTAAAAAAAAAAAAAGATCAAACAGCCCCAGCTGGTTTTCTCTGCCGGCACTAGGTTTCTTGTAAGGGACCTGACGCCAGAGACACGGCTGCGAAACCCGGCTGTGAGCGGTGTTGGCTTTGTAAGCCTGAGCCAACAGACAATGGAGATTCTTCTCTCCGAAGCACCTCTCCCAGGACCCCAGCTCACTCGTGCCTCTGTAAGGCTCTTCCAATGGGTTGTATTTTCAAAAGCATAGTTTCTTTTCTCTCTTTATCTCATCTGCCGGCTCCACGCTCTGCTTTTTTCTACATCCATTGACTCAGAAAAGGCTGGCGGTCCTAAAGCTCTCTACCCTGGTCAGACCACACCTAGAGGGCTCTACTCAAGTCTAGACTTCACCTTCAGGGAAGGACGTTGTCAAGGCAGAAAATGAGCGTCTCATTTGGGTAGGCACTGAATGGTCACTTGTTGAGAAACCTTCAGAGGGGATTCATGCTTCAGGTAGGAGGGAGAATAGAGAACATCTAAAGTTCAGAGATGGGCTAGAGCCAGCTTTATACCAGCCCTCCAGAGCTAGTTGTTCCATTTTCACTGTGAGTGTTTATACGTCCAAAATTGGCAAACACTAGCTACAAATCAGGCTTTAACTGATTAACTGTTTTGTTGGGTTTCTAGACTTAAATAGATGAATAAACTATTAATAGTAAAGATTAGACTCAAAAGTGTCTTGGCATTTTTTTTTGAGAGCTGGTTGTTCAACACCCCAAGATTCTATAGGTTACTGTGCCTCCCTGACTCTCAGTTTCTTTACCTGCAAAATGGGAGTAATAATCTTTGCATACGCAATAACCACAATAATAGAGTTTGGCATATATAAAAGATTTTGAGGTTTGCAAAATGTCCCAAATAGATGTCTCCCAACAATACCTTTATCTCCGTTTTGCAGGTCAGGAAAAAGGCTCTGAGAGTTTAAGAAACTTGACCGTGATTACACAATCTACGTGATGCCAAATCCATGAGGTTATCGTGGAAGGAATGGCTTTGTGAATCTTACAGTGCTTCAAAAGTGAGAAATATATATGACAAGGGGTGGTTGCTACAGTGCTGGATGTGGGGAATTTTGCAAACCGCAAGTTCTTTATAAATGCTAGATGACTGTGGTTTTTATGGAAGTGCAGACCTGGAAGGGAAAGGACTTCTCCCCACTCTTAGACCTCCCCTTTGCCTTTGTTGTTCTAGGATAAGATAAGCCAGGTTTGCTCCCTTCCTTCCACAATGAGGCTGATGCCAGGAAGGGCAGTAAGTAGCCCCCAAATGATCCCCTATTCACATCTGCTCATCTAGGTGGATGCATTTCAAGCCTCCACCTGCATCTCAAGGTGAAAGCCAACCCCGGCAGATCTTTATCTCACCAAAGAAAGCAACTGTTTTCCTTCCCTGGCTCTGTGGGGGCTCCATTCTCACAGCCAGACCATTTTACCAGGAGCTGCTTTGATTTCATGGAGAAGACAATCAAACCCGGGGAGAGAGAGGGCTAGGCCTGCCCAGGGCCTGGGAAAGGCACTCCCTCCTCCCCACCCCATCTGGCCCCGGTAGCTGGGGTGAGTGACTGAGAAGAGAGTCTCACTTTGCAAGAGCATAGCCCTGGACCAGACAGCCTGGCTGATGGCAGAATAGAGTCTTTATGTCACCCGATGTGATAGCATCAAGACAGTTCAAACCCCGCTTTCAGGGAACACTTGATCCTCCCACTGGAAACAGCAGATGAGACCCTTAGTGTCAGTCCTGATGGGTTAGGAATGGGGACGGGGAGGGAATGGAGGGCAGCAATTTTATAGCACTGAGTGGATTGATGAAGGCTCCTCCTAAATGACTTGGACGATTGTATGGAGGAAATGGTTGGAACACTTAACTGCCCTCACATGTAATGGATGGTGCACTCCCAGCTCTATGCATAGGCTGAGCAATGGGGGCTGAGTCAACTATGAGACCACTGAAGATTTTATTAAGCTATGGAAATCCTTATCCCAATTCTCACTCTTACTGATGAGTCAGGTTCTCCTAGAAAGGCTATCTTTTCCCTTCAGGGTTCTAGGCTGGTACCCTGAGGAATCAGACGTTTCTTTAACTAATGAGCCACCATTATGGTGTATTCTCCCCTATATTAACCACCAATGACTAATGATTCATTTAACCAATTAACATTACGAGGGGATATTTCCTGAGAAGATACAGCAAAGACAGAAGTTCAAACATTACACTTCCCCCAAAAAAATCCGAGAACCACATTGTCCTCTATATAACCTCAATTCCTGGGTAGAGTGGCTGCCATGAGCATTTTAACTACCGAGTTGTTCAAATTCAGCCTAGCTGAGAGATGAATCCCTATTCTCCTCTTGTGACTGGACTCAACCTATGCTGTGTTAACCAAGTTACTAAGGACTTCATTTTCATGGCTGCCTGCTATATCCATTGTGGACTCTGTTCCTAGATCTCTGGTGGCCTGATCTTCTGGCCTTTCCTAGCTCACAAAGTCTTAACTGTCTCCAATACTCCTTCACCTCAAAGCAAAAGAATAAACCCACCAGAGACAGAAGCAACAGCAGGACCGTGCGCTCACAGACCCCATGGGGAAGGTGACAATGGGGAGATAAAGGCCTGAAGCCCCTATTTTCCCGGAGACCTCCTTGGGGCTGTTGCCTCCTCATTTGAACACAACCAAGCAAGAAAGAAAAAGAGTCCCATTTTGGCTGGTTAGTGCTTCTAGATGCACCCCAATTCCAGCTCAGTAGCCAGTCACAACAGGATTAGCAGACTAGCAACAGAATATCGGCACCAACTCCAAAACAGAAAACAAGGTCCACCCTTCCATTATATGATTTTTCTGGAAACAAGTTCCCCAGCCTCTTCCATGTAGGCTAGGGCACGGAATGAAGCTTGATTAGTCAGGATTCTATTACATCAAAATATTCAATAATTCACTCATGCAGTGAATCTTTCCTGTTTGCCCAGTCCTGTTTGGCTGGGCACTGTAAGGGAATGAATGAATGGAAAAGCATTGTGCAGAGCCCTAGCGAAACAGACACAAAAGAAGATGGTTCCTGTCCTCAGTGAGTGAGGGAGAGCACACAAAGCGGAATGATGTCTAAAGAGGGGCATTCTGGTCAGGAGAGTTATAGAGAAGATAGGGGAATAGAGCAATAGGGGAGTAATTTGGCACGTCCCATCCAGATACAATGACAAAGTGGATTTTAATATAGTTCACGGTTCTAGAATTTGAGGGGAAAGGAGAGAGGATGGAGAGGGGATGCATGAGGAGGTTGGCAAGGAGACTGTGAAAGAGGTAGCTACTGAGGAATAAAGACATGTCTGAATTCACTGAACTTGTGAGCTGTGAGAGGCAGTCACCAAGCTGGAATGGGCCCTCCAGGGTTGAAGTTCCTTCAGGGTATGGTGTGGGAAACGTAACAGAGGAAGAGCTCAAGCTCTGTCCTTCAGCCCTCACATTTTGGGGAGGCAGAAAAGGAGCACACCCAGGGCTTGTCTCTATATAGAGTCAGAAAGACCTAGTTCAAATCTAGCCTCAGATTTGAGGGGCGAAAGTGCTTTTTAGAAATATTAACTTATTTGAGGCTCACAATAATTATGCAAGATAGGTGCTATTATTACACCCATTTTACAGTTGAGGAAACTGAGGCAAATGGGTTAAGTGACTTGCCTGGTATCATACAGCTAGTTAGTGCCTGAGGCTGGATCTGAACTCAGCTTTTCCTGACTCCAGACCCAACTCTCTCTCCATTGTAGCACCAGCCACCTCGATATCATATACATATAGATACATGACAGCCTTAAAGGGGAAGGAACTAGCAGCTTGGGGGGAATAACAGCCTCCATTTCCCTGCCCACCTCTCCCATTTGGGTTTCACTTGCCTCCAAACCCAACCTGGACCATGCAAAGACATGTTAATATTCCACAGGCCACCATTTTGGGATAGTTTGTCCTCCTGGAGCTCCCAAAGTTCCCGACTTGCAGATCTTTATCCTCGGGGAGCCCCCTTTGTCTGACTTTCCTGCTTCTGCTCTAGTACAGCTGGACATCCATGGAGAAAATCTCAAAACAGATCTGGCTTCACCCACGCCAAGTTTATGTAACATAACTTCAGCTGGACCCTCTCAACCAGCCCACTTTACTCACCTCATTCCCCACAGCAGCTCTTCAGATTCTCTTTGAAGATCTTTCAAATGCCCTTTGCTTCTAAACTTGAAAAGAATGTGTCTGCATGACTCGGTGTATCCACAGCCTCAGCCGCCTCTCTTCTAGAGCCTCTCATGCCTTGACCACAGAATTCCTGCCTTCATGAGTGTCCTGATACTTCTCTCTTAAAGGTCACTACATGACTTCTGAATTTGCAACTCCAATGACTTTGGTCATTCTTCTTTTTCTTTGATCATTCTGTAACTTCTTTTTAAAAAGAGTATTTTATTTTTTCCAATTATACAGAAAGATAATTTTTAACATTCATTTTATTATTATTTTCCCCATAAGCATATATTAGCATTTAGTAGCATTTTATTTTTTCCAATTACATATAAAGATATTAACATTCATTTTATTGAAATTTTGAGTTCCAAATTTTCTTCCCTCTCTTCTTCCCCTTCTCCCCAAACAGTAAGGAATTTTATATAGGTTATATATGTGCAATCATATAAACATAGTTCCATATTAGTCATGTTGTAAAAGAAGAAATAGACCAAAGGGAAAAAACCATGAAAAAAAATTAAGTGGAAATAGTACTCTTCAATCTGCATTCCGACACCATGAATTCTTTTCTGGATGTCATCCTGTAACTTCTGACACTATTGACCACATCTCCTGCCAAAGACACTCTGTGCTTTCTTAACTTTAGAGATGTCTGCCTGGATTTCTTCCTTCTCTATCAGCCCTTTCTTTGTCTCCCTTGCTGCCCCCTCTACCCCTTCCAGGTCCATTCATTTCAGTGTCCATCAAGGGCTTGTACTTAGTCCTCTTCTCTTCTCTCTCTTACTCACCCTTGGTGAGCTTCACTTGTGGTCATGAGCTTAGCTTTCACTTTTATGGAGATGACACACACGTCTTCTCTTATCTGTGGTCCCCAGCCCCTCTTCTTAGCTACAGTCTCACATCCCCAACAGGACATTTCCACCTGGATGTCCCACTGGGATCTCAAATTGAAAGGGTAGAGTTGAGCTCATTATCTTCCTCTCCAAGACTGCTCCAACATCTGATTTCAGAAATTCTGTCAATGGTCCCACCACTCAGCCTGTGTTCATGACTTTTCCCTATCCTTCACAACTGTCATGTCTAATCAGTCACCAAATCTTGTTAATTCTGCCTCCACAACCTCTCTCTCATCCATTATCTTCTCTGTTTCCATTGCCACCATCCCAATAAAGTACTTAGCACAGTTCCTGGCACATCCTTGGTCCTTAACAACTGCTTATTGCTTCCCCTCCCCACTGCTACAACCCTAGAATAGGATCTCATCACAAGCCACCTGGAATAGAACAGTAGTTCCTTGGCAGGTCTCACCTCACCCCCATCCATCCTTCCTACCACTGCCAGAATAATTTTCTATCAATAGATGTGGTTAGATCACTCCTCTGCTCAAGAATCTTCAATGGCTCCTTCCATCCTCTCCAGTAAAGAAACAGTCTCCAAAATTTGTGAGAAAATATTGTTTTTTTTACCCTCAAAATTGTTACTTCACACTTTTCATAAAACAATTGATGCAAGTAATTTTCTTAGTTTGTGTTTTATTAAAATAGAATCAAGACTTTATTATAGTTTTATATCAACAGATTTTCTTTGCTTTGAAAGTGATATTCATTTTTAAATTTTTATTGTCACTTCTGAATTCTCTTCCTTCCTCCACCCCTCCCCCACCCACTGAGAAGGTAAAAAAATGATACCTATTATACATATGAAGTGATCCAAAACATAACAACATACAGATTTTAAGAATTCCTTCAGACATATAAGCAATTTTCCTTCCCACTATATTATCTGCAAATACATGTGATTTGGATTGTTTTGACCTAACATTCCTCCTATTAAACGTATATGATTTAAGATTGCATAAAATATAATAAGATATGCATATAAGGTATTAAGATTAAATGTATGTAAGATTTTTTATGCTTACCCATTATGTAAGCAATCTTACATGCTTCTGATGTCTCAGAGGTGGTTTTTGACCATATTTGTTTATATTTATTAAAAACGTTTCATTTTCTTTGGGAAAATTATAGTTATCCCTTTCATATCACATGAGCTAGGGGTGCTTTGCCCCGGTGTAATGGTAATCAATTTATTGGTACTTAGGGCTAAGTAGATCCAATAAACTGGTTACCCAGTGATCAGGAAAATCCCTGTAAAATTTTTTGGTCCTCCCTTTGTACTGGAGAAGAAGTCTAAAATTTTTATGAGGTGTTTACAGTACCTTTTTGTAAAATTTGGGTTAAGTATTTGGTCATAGATTATATTACACAATCATACATACAATATTTGCGTATTTACAAGTCTATAAACTTTTTCTGTCCACAAAACTCCCTCAAAATTCCCATTTAATTTTTTCTATGCCAGCTTATGTTATATTGAAACCTTGATAGAGAAAATCATGACTTGGAAGGGATAACTGTGAATCATCTTGCCAATGTGTTCTTCATATACATTTTCAAGATATCACTTCAATTCTTACATTTCACACACTCATAGGAAGCAAATTTAGCAATCTCTCTCTTCCATTGATAAGTGACCTCTACTCTGATCAATACAGTGACCCATGACAACTCCAAAAGAAAAACAATGAAAAACTGCTATCCAGCTCAAGAAAGAGAACTGATGAATGCTGAGTGCAAATTGAAGTAGAATTTTTTTCATTTTCTTCATTTTTCTTGTTTTTTCTTTTTGCAACAGGACTAATATGGAAATATATTTTGCATATGCATAATTGCTATCATCTTGTTTGCTTTCTCAATGGGTGGGGAGGAGTTGGAGGGAAAGAAAATTTGAAACTCAAATTTAAAATAAAAATGTCAAAATAAATAACAATTAAAAAAACTATCTTTGTGAATCCTAATGATAAATATATTATTGGTCAGTTGTTTTTCAGTCATGTCCAACTTTTTGTGACCCCATTTGAGGTTCTCTTGCAAGATACTGGAATAGTTTGCCATTTCCTTCTCCAATTCATTTTACACATCAGGAAACTGAGGCAAACAAAATTAAATGACTTGCCCAAGGTCACATAGCTAGCAGGTGTCTGAGGAAAGATTTGAACCCAGGAAGATGAGTCTTCCTGATTCCAGACCCAATACTCTTTCCACTGCACCACATTGCTGTCCCATGATAAATATAGTGCATTGTATTTTCTGAACTTGGGGTTTTGGACTTGTATTTCTTTGTTTCTGCTACTTGTTTCTACCACCTTTGCTTATACGGTTTTCATCACTGCAGTAGATTTTCTCTTTGAATAGGTTATGTATTTGTCTATCATAAAGTGATGTTATTTCTTGAAAAGAAAATAATAACAAGGCATGGATTTAAATTTAATTGTTAAAGTTTTTAAACAATCATTTATGACAATTCTCATTATGATTTAAAAAAATTTATAGGCTTTTAAAAAACCTATACAGCTTAGCATATTGTACTTACAGAAATACGACATTAAGAAATAAATATGGTGCTTTTGACTTCCACATAATTGTTTAACTCGGAATCTACACATTCAATGTTCAAACGCAACAAAAAGTTCATCTACGTCAACTGCCAAAGTAACTGATAGTGGAAGAACTTGGCTTTATTGATCACTAATTTAGAGCTGGTTCTGTTTGCATAGATTACGTTAATCACTGTGCTCCATGCGTTGTGAGCCGGAAGAACTGACCATGTTAGCATTGTCTTTGTGGCTTTCTATTTGAACTTAGGTTTCATTGAAATAAGTGATGCGCTTATCACCACAGGAGCGGCACTTGAAAATATTCAATAATGTGCACCAGTGCTTTGGAGCTCTCTTCCTAGGGGGAGGGGATTAAAGGAACAGTTTTGAAAATTTTGCCGTACCAATTCCTTCACCCAACATTGAAACCCTCCCCCAACTTGGCACCAACCTATATTCTCACCCTGATCTCACCTTATTCACCTTTATGCCCTCCATGTTCTGATCACACTAGACTCCTCTTTGCCTCCCCAGTACTCGCTGTTCTCAGCTTCTACACTCACTGTTCTCCATGGTTGAGATGTCTCCCTTCTCTTTCTTCACTTGCTAAATTCCCGCCCATGCTTTAAGGTTCAAATCCAATGCTCCCTTCTCCAGGAAGCTTTCCTTGAATTCTGCGCAGATGTCACAGTGAGCTTCCTTTCCATGCAGTGCTCATGGGGGTAAGCTGAGCTCCCCTGGCTAATTTGAGTGAGTGATTCTGGTTCTGGTTCAGTGAAGGACATGACATCTAGAAATGATGAAGCAATCTCCTTGCCGGCCACTGAACAGGAAAAGTCATCACTTCAAAAAACTTAAAAGGGAGAAACATCTCTTTTCCCTTCCTCTCTGAAAACTGTGGTGTCAAGGAACTCCTCCTCCCATTCCCCCTGCCCCCATCTTGCTTTAGGTGTCTCTCTGTGTGTCTCTCCGTCTCTGTCTCTATCTCTATCTCTCTGTCTCTGTCTCTCTCATCTATCCCATTTCTCTCCCTGAGGAACAACAGTAGCTGTTCACACATGGCATCAATCACCCATACTGCCTCGGTGAGCCTGAGCAGACTACAAGTGATTGGTGTCCCTAAGATGAATGTTTCTAGTCTTGGGGAAACTTGTGAGTTCAAGAGGCTGAAAGCTCTTGGGTCCCTCCATTGGCATTGGTTGCCTTGTGGGTAGTGTGCCCTGAAGTTGCTACAACACACTTCTTAGAGGAGAAGATGATCAGTAACAGGAAGATGGTCTGGTTCCCCCACAGATGTGAACCCTAAAGGAATTAGGGCCTTAGTGCTCCTCTGCAAAATGTGGGGGTGGATGAGCTGGTCTGTAAAGCCCCTTCCATCTCTAGGGTCTTGTGACTTTTCCCTGTATCTATTACCTTTTCCCTGTATCTAACAAGAAAATAGGAAAATGCTGCTCCCCTCTCCCAACACACACACACACACACACACACACACACACACACACACTATTCACATATAGCACCATCTGCAGAGCACTCAAGATCCATTCTCAAAGGGGCCAGGAAATGTATCTTTAGTTGATGGGCTGGAGAGGTGAGTCTGCATGGGATATATTTTAGTCTGAAATCTCACCAGAGGGAATGCACCATCATTGTTTTTTCCTGCAGGATTTCCATTTGGAAAATACAGATTCATTTGTTTTTTTCCACCTTTTTCCAATTTGTATTCTTGTATTTATTCTTTGCTGCACACCTGGTATGCTGTGGGCCCTGGAAGGAAACCCTTGGCCTGCACAGCTGCATAGTCTGGCCCTGAGGTGGCCCATGGCCCTGTCCAGCTGGGGCCTTGTGGCCTCCCCAGTGCCCTGGACTGACCGCTGAGCAGCGACCAGATTCCCTACAGAAGCACTTCCTCAACCAGACCAAGCATTCTTCTGCCATGCTGTAATGTGGGAAGTATATGAAAGCCTCCATCTAAAGACACAGGGGATCCATCAAAGCAGCCCTGGCTGATAGTGACTCACCTCACCTCTGCAAAGCGAAGCTCAGCACATCTGGGAGCTATTGGGCTGCCAGTGGCCTGGCCTCTCTCCTGCCCCCTCAAATTTCACCTAATTTCATTTCCCAAAACATTTCTTAAATCTCTACTACTCACAAGGCCAGCTTAGTGCTGAAAATGAAAAAAATATATATATATATATATATATGATTCTTCCCTTCAAGGCACCCCTAATCGGGACCAGACGAATAATAATTATTATTATGAAATAATAATAACAACAACAACAATGAGTATTTACATAGTCCACTTGCTACTTCCTATATGTGACATCCCATCTCCCACCCCCTTGCCTTTGCATAGACTGTTTTCCATGCCAGGAATGGTCTCCTTCCCCATGTGACCTCTCAGAACTCTTAACTTCAAGGCTAGTTCAGATTCTTGTTCCCACCATTCCTAGCTGTGTAACACTAGACAAATCCCTTAACCTCTCTGAGCCTCAGTTTCCTACTGTTGTAAATTGAGGTGGGGAGGGTCTTCAAGGTCTCTCCCAACTCTGACTCTATGATCATAATGGACTGATTTTATCAAGCCAGAATCAGTCACTGTACAGCTTTCATATCGTTGCTGCTACTTGGGCTCTGACCACGGCCCCAGCCCTTTCCTAGGATGCACTGGTTAATCTCCACCCACAGGTGATGGGGCGGCTAGGTAGTGCAATGAATAGAGCACCGATCAAATCCTACCTCAGACACTTAACACACAAAAACCAGCTGTGTGACCTTGGGCAAGTCACTTAACCCCAGTTGCCCTCCAAAAAGCAAAAAATAAAATTAAAATTAAAAAAATTCCACCCACAGAAATTCTCTTCCTTCAAGGAAGGTTCAGCCTAAATACCATGCCATCTTCAGACCTTCCCTGATCCCAGCAAACAGTCTTCCCCCTGGTCCCTTAAAGCACTTTGGGCATTCCCCCCCGCCCCCAAGCTTAGCCCGTCCTACCTTGGATCATACGCTCACCTACACGCTTTCCTTCCCTTTTCATACCCCTCAACTAATGGTCCTGTCTGCTTTTACCTTCTGTCATAGTTTTCTCTCTTCCAGGACTAGAAACAAGAAAGTTCTGAAAAGATAATCAAGCAGAAAAAATAAAGGTTTCTTGAATTAAAAAAAAAAAATGAGAGCAGGATCTCCGTAACATGAATCTATGTGTCATCAAGCCCGAAGAGGGGGGTTAACACAGTAACAGTAGGAGCTTGATAAGTGTTTGCTGGACTGAATGAACTTAACAGGAAATGCATTTTAAAGGAAATGTGATTTGTAGAGCAGTTTTGCAAACCTTCAGGGATTAGTTAACTGCTAGTTATTATTAGTTATGCCATATAAACACTACATCTGAGAGTGCAGACAATTCCTGCAGAGAAGAGAGATCCCAGTTATCCCCCTTAGAATAAAATCCTTACTCCCACCTACCCGCCCCAGGTCCCAATCAGCTATTGCTTTGGAGGGATTGTTGCTATTGCCCCCACCCCCACCCGGCGCTCTGTCTCTGTGTCTCTTTCTGTGTCTGTTTCTGTCTCTGTCTCTCTGTCTTTCTCTGCCTCTATCTCTCTTTTCGGCACCACTTAAATAGTCCCTAAAGCACGCCAATAGAACCCAGCCCAGAGTGAAAGTGATCGCTGTTCTGCTCTGTGTGAAACAATGGACCGCACTGACTTTTTCCACTGACTTTTAACTGAAGGGGGTGGGGGGGTGGGGAAGCACTTTGCATGTGAAGAGCGTGACTGTGCCTCTTCTTTCCAAAGGGGGAGATTGCATCAGGTAAACGATCTCTAAAGTGGTTGGGAGGTTCCTCTGGGACCCTGGGATTCTTTTCCCTACCTGCCTGGCAGCTGCCGGCCCTGAATTGGGGGGGTGGGGGGATGGGGGAGGAGGAGAGGGGCAGCTCTCGGCTCCAGACAAGGATGACCAACTCTAGCTTTAGGGAGCCGGGGGACACCCTTGTTCTCTAGTGCCAGGCTGTCTCCCCACCTCGCCAGCAAAAGGGTCCTGGGTGTCGGAGGCGCCACACGGCGAAGCGCGGCTGGACACAATTCAGCTGCGGTTCTACTCGGGCGGAGAATGGCAGAGCCAGCGCCTCTCTCCCTCTGGACCTTAGGGCTTCTGTTAATCCGTGTCACCTCGTAGGATCGGTCACACAAAATAACAGGCTCAGTCCAGGAACTACTCACTTTAATCACTTACAAAATGACGTTCTGAACATCTGGCTTCTTCCGCATCAACCCTTCTAAATCACCCATTTCACCGGTCGCAGCCCTGCAAAGGCTCCCCTTTGCCTATAGGAAAACTGATGTTTGATATCCCCTCTAATCCCCCTCCAGACATATTTCCCACATGACCCTTTCGTGCAAACCATCATTCCAAACAGGACAGTCTCTAGCAGAGGCTTGGTCTCCATAATTTAGCAGAATTCGGGGGTAAGGAGAGACCTCTCTGCCAACTAGCCCAACCCACACCCATCTCCACCACCTTCTCCCCGACAAGAGAATTCCTCCTACAATATACATAGTAGTCATTCCGCCTCTATTTGAAGACTTCCAATGAGCAAGCACCCACGAACCTCCACCATGAAGGAATTCGTTAGACTTTGGGGCTGGTTTTATTGTTAGGGAGTTTCTCCTTACTTCAAGGCTAAATTTGTTTCTTTGGAATTTCTGCCCTAAGTTGCTATTGGTTCTTCCTTATGGGACTCTACGCCTACAGGTTTGCCACTTGCCTAGGTCACCTATAATGGCACCCCCCACACTCCATTTGAGGTGATCTGGTCATTTGCCAAACTCCTATTAAATAATAATAACCTCTTCAAAGTCCAACCATAAGTCCAATTGTGAAGGAAGAAGTAGCAATAACAAGTCAGGAGAGGGCCAGTCAATAAGCTCCATCAGGGACTTCAGTGGGACCCTGGGGCCATCATGGTACCAGGAGTCTTGGTAGAAACACTGAGGAAACCAAGGTTTGTGTTAGCATGATGCAACTGCTAACATGGATTGTGTTAGCCCTTTGGTTAGCATGATGCAACTGCTCCCTTGACCCCATCAAAGGAATGGACAGGGAGGCATAAGGTGGTAAGCCAGCTCACCTTAAAACTGCAATGGTCCTGAACATACTTACAATGAACCTACAAAGGGTGAACTTACACACTGAGACTTTTGACTTGGACTCCTGTACAAAAGCATTTTATCCCCTGTGCAATAACCTATGAAACTATTTTTTTTTTGCTTTTTTTGGAGGGGGGAAGGCAGGGCAATCCCCTGGTTAAATGACTTGCCCAAGATCACACAGCTAGCAAGTGTTAAGTATCTGAGGTCGGGTTTGAACTCAGGTTCTCCTGACTCCAGGGCCGGTGCTCTATTCACAGAGCCACTTAGGGGCCTCAACCTATGGAACTATTAAAGATGAAAGAAGAATAGAAAGTTAGTCATTGTTCTAGTACCATTACTATCTGAATTCCTTCCAATAAGAGGAGAATACAATAATAATATTATGATTATTATTTAAGAACAATATTTTTGATGCTTGCTGGTTCCCAGACCTCCAAACTATATGGAACAAAAAGCTTTAAAAACACTAAAATAGAAGAAACTAAAATCATGAGGGCTCAGTGACAAAGTACATTCCATCCTTCTATAGGCTGCTTCTAAGAATGCTAATACTTTTTAAAATATCAAATACAATCACTTTTATTACATACATTAATAGCATTCTGTAAAAAAAATTATTGAATTAACTTGATTGAATTTGAAATTCATGGTATTCCACACACATTATGTATCCTGGAATATACTCATATATACATACATAAATATATATGTGTGTGTTTGTGGCATATGTGTGCATGTGTGTGTTTTGCTGGCATAATATCAGCTGTTAAGAATTTTTATCTGACAATAAAGATCCTAGTACGTGGGAATGTCAGCACCTCCATGCAATGTAATATCAGATCATGCTAATACTTTTATTCAATGGGGAAAAAGTCCTTGTATCCATCTGTATAATGGTCTGCAGAATATTAAATGAAATAACATTCATAAAAGGTAGCCAGATGGCTCAGTGGATAGAGCATTGGGTCTCAAGACAGGAAAGCCTGAAATCAAATTCAGCCTCAGGTATTTACTAGCTGTGTGACCCTGGGTGAGTCACTTAACCTCTGTCTGCCTCCATATTCTTTTCTGTAAAGTGGGGGTGGGGGTTAATAATTATAGTATCTATAGGACTGTTGGGAAGACCAAACGAGATGATATTTATAAAGCAGATAGCACAGTGTCTGGTAGATGTAATGTGCTATATAAAGGCTAGTGATTTATGGCAGGCATCGCCATGCACACCATCACCCCTCCTGGCCAGTTGGTAATTTTGGTGAACCTCTTCCTAACAAACCACCCATGGGAAGAGCTCAGTAGTAGATCATGGGGAGCTTGTCATACCAGGACAGGTCATGACCTAAGACAGCAGCCACGGACAGGAATGACAGCATATGAGCATTAGATTTCAGAGATTACTTTATCCATTCTTTTTCTCTTGCAGATGAAGAAACTAAGGCCCATGGAGGTAAAGGGACTTGATCCCAAATCGCAGTCTTATGGTAAAAGAGACATGGTCCTAAGCCAGCTTCTTGGGCTCCGAATCTGGCATCCATTCCACTCTGCCAAGTGAATGGACTAGGGATGTCTGGGGGGAGGTGGGAAAGGTGGGACAAACACCAAGAGTGATAATACACTAGACTCCAGCAATTCCTTTCTGTCATCTCTACTAAAGTGAGAGATGGAGACCCAGACAAGGCCTTCTCTCTTAAAGAGACCTTGGGAGGCCCCAGGCCCTGGAAGGCCAGCCTGCGGACAATGTGCTGCCGTCCCAGGAAGGGCCAAATTCCTTCTTCCCGGGCTGGGCCCCAGCTCCCCCTGAAGTCACAGGGAGGGAAGGACCTGAGTCTCCAAGTTGGAATAGGCAGATTTTGGCCCTAAATGACTCATTTGTGCCTCATTACCCCTCACCTTGATTTCTTTCCAATGGGCTAATGCCATGGTGATCCAAACTGAAGTTTCCTGTTCAGCAATCAGCCAGCACTTCGGGGAAAGGGCATTTGCAGCAAGCAGCAGCGGCAGTGTGGGCCAAGACCTCTACAACTGGGGGTAGGGGAATGGGGGTGGGGGTGGCAGAATGGGGATGAACCACATCTATTTCAAAGAATCTGGAAGAAAATGTTGGCTGCCTAGTTTTAATGAACTTGGGACAAAACAAAACAAAACAAAACAGAGCCCTTTGTGTGAGCCAGGCCGTCAGAGGCTGCAGTCTTTGCCATTTATGCTGGGTTTTGCCCAGGCCAAGGGTCCCAGAGAACACTTCCAATTAAAGCCAGGGTATAGCTACAGAGTGTTAGCTCTGCCAACGGGGTAAGGAACACATGTGCCAAAACCGTTCACCTCCAGCCTCAGCAGCAAAAGCTACGGCCCATCACAATCAAGAGATTTCCTTCACAACAAACCCAGCAAGATGAAAAGTGCTGTTTTGATAACTCCCATTCTATAGATGAGAAACTGAAGCTGAGATCCGGAAAGTGTCTATCCCAAAGTCAGTCAACTAGTGAGAATTGGGGAGGGGGATTGGAATACAGGCTTCCTGGTGACCTTTCTGCTGTAACGATAGCAAAGCTGGAAGGAGAGTGGGAGGTGACCTAGTTTGAGAACAATACTACCCTATATCTTTATAATGCTTTGTGGCTTTGGAATGGATATCGAGGATCACAAATCTGGAGCTGGAAGGTCCTTAGAAATCATCTTCTAGTCCAACTCCCTCATTTTACAGACAAGGAAACTGAGGACCACAAAGATGAAGTGCTCTGCCCCAAATAATAGTAGTGACAGAGTCTGAATTTGAACCCATCTCCTTGGATGCCAAAACTGTACCACGCTACCTCCTTTCACAAAGCACCATGCTGGGCATTTTCTTATCTAGTCCTAACAGAGGCCCTGTGAGGTAGGTAGAGTTGGCGTTATTTTTCACATTTTATGGAACTTGAGTTTCAATCCTGCCCCAGATATTTACTGGTTGTGCGGCCTTGGCCAAGTCGTTTAACTTCTGTCAGATTCAGTGTCCTCATCTGTAAAATGGGGTAATAATAGCTACTATGTCTCAGGGCTATTATGGGATAAAAGGAGATAATATTTATCAAGAACTTTGCAAGTCCTACAGCACTATATAAACGCTATTTCTTACTGTGATGGTGTGAGACTTTATCATTAATATTAGGGAGATAGAGAGTCTGCCTCTAAGACAGGAAGATCTGTGTTCGAATGCCACCTTTGACACATATTGAGACAAGTCTCAACCTCTAAGGACTCTAAGGCAGGGATGGCTGACGCCCTCCCTGGATGCTCCCCCCATTGCATTGTGGGGTAACACCCCCCCAGTGCTGCCAGAATCAGATGAAAATATAATTGGGAAACATTTAACAAAAGAAATAAAAATACAATAGGACACAGATCCTGTTGATATATGGTATTTCTAAGTCAATATGCTTCTACAGGGTACCTTATATATCATTTACTGGCCCCTGTTTCTTTGTAAGTTTGATGTCACTGGGCTAGGCAACTCTCCAAGACCATAAGGAGAGGCTTCCTCATCTGGGAATTCCATACCAATAAAACCACAAGTGCAACTTTTGTCCACAATGATAAGGAGACAAAGACTCAGAAGGGTAAAATGATTTACCCAGGATAACACAGTCACAAAGACGAGATATTATCCTTTAAACACCAAAACCAGAGTCTGTTTAAATTTTAACCACAAATCTTTTTAAAACACATCATACACTACCCTGACTTGGTAAACAGTTCTTTGAATATAACTCCCAAGGACTGTGACTCATGATACAGTCTTCTAGAAGGGAAAAGGGAAAGAGAGAGAAGAGGAGAAAGTGGGAGAGGGAGGAGAGGGAAGAGAGGAAGCAAGAGGAGGAGAGGCAAGGGAAGGGAGAAGGAGAGATGTTGGGAGAGGGAGTAGGAGAGGGAGACAAAAGGAGTGGGAGAGAGAGGAAGTAGAAGAGGAAGAGAGAAGAAGGGGGAATGAGGGAAAGAGACAGAGACAGAGAGAGACACCAAACGGAAACTGGGTAAAAGCAAAAAGGTTGGAGAGCCAGTGTGGGGTAGAGTAAGGGAAGAGGTGGTAGATAAAACTGGAGAAAGACTGTGGGACCATTCTCTGAAAGTCCTTCAAAGTCACTGGGCCACACAGAGCTAGGGGTGTCTCTTGAGTATGTAATGCTAGGACCAGGTACTTTTAAGAAGCTGAGTCTAGATGTGCTCAGGATGGATTAGACTGGTTAGAGACCAGAGACCAGGAAAGATGTAACAAAGTTGAGGAGTGGGAAGGTGACTGAGAATGGGTAAGGCACATCTTGCGTCCTCTTTGTAAGCCCGACCACAAACACAGTTGGACAGTCGAGTATAGTGGAAAGAAAAGCTGAATCTGAATAAGGGGGTTCTAGGTTTGAATGCCCCTCCAGACACAAGCTATGTGATTTGGCATGGCATGAGCATGTCTGATCCTCATTTTCCTCGTCCATCAGGTGGGGATAATAACAGCGATCATTTCATAGGACGGCAGTAAGGTTTGAAGGAAATAATGAATGTAAAGCAATTTGTAAGAGTTCTTTAGACTCTAGATAAACAGGAGCTGTTCCTATTAGGCACTTAATAAATGCTAAATTCAATTAAAGCAATGGATGGCTAGATAAAAGTACAGGCAATTAGAAATATGGTTCTTCTAGAGCTTGGGAGAGAGGTCAGGGCTGGAAATGTCGTCTTTTTGGGGGACAGAGCTACGGAAAGGTGATGAGCAAAGTCATAGGAGTAGAAGAGGTGGTTAAGGGGAAGAGTGTAGAGAGAAAAGACACAAGGGCAGAGCTTTGGCGGAATGCCTTTTAAGGGTGAGAATTGATTGAGTTTGTAAGCCCTAAAATCCTGGAAGGGTTCAGAGAAGAGTGATAGACCAATGAGGCCTCTAGGTTTCAATCCTGATTCCAAAACTTAATGACCTATTCAGAGACTCAGTTTCCCCCTCCATAAAATGGTGGAGAATACTACTTGAAATCCTTAACTCACCAGGTTGTTGGGAGGAAAGCAAAATGTTGCCAGCACCCAAGTACTCTACCAATACAATCTGTTACTCTTGAAAATGGGGAACTGGCCGGGGCGGAGCCAAGATGGCGGCGTAGAAGCAGCAAGGTTCCACAGCTCCCACACAGCCACCCTAACCACCCATAAATATGACTCTGAACAAATTCTAGGGCTCCCAAACTCACAAAAATACAGAAAACACATCTCTCGCTGAAGGCAGCTCGGCAGCAGGGGTTCATCGTGGCAGGACAGGAGCCAAGGCCAGCCCAGCCTGAAACAAAACATGGCCAGGCACTAGGGCGGTCGGGAGGAGCCAAGCCATGAGTCTACTTCAGAGAATATCTACTGCACCTGGAGGGATGTTCACATCTACTAAGCCAGGATTAGAGGTCAGTGAAAGTGAGTGAAGCTTTCAAGCTAAATTTGGGGGAGGAAAAACAGTTTGGCCAATCTATCTACAGGGCAAAGAAGCAGTGGAGGAAGGGCAGGAACTGCTGTAACCTGAGGCTGCTTCAGAGCCCCTGGCCTGTGGACTCCACAGGGGCGCTGAGTCAATTGATCAGGGCCAAGTGCTCTTGCATTGAGCAGCCTGGATTTGGATCTTGGTCTTGGGTGGTGGTCCTGGGGAGCACTTTCAGCAAGCCAAAGCTGGGGGGGGGGCTGAAACACCCCCCTAATAGCTCTCGGCAGCTGGGAAAACCCCAGCGATTTGGAACAGAGCCTTCCTCCCTGGAAGCAGAGTTTCACAAAGCTAAAAAAACCAACCAATTAATTGACTGTCCAACATGAGGAAAAGGAAGCAAAATAAGAACTGCAATAAAACTCTAGAATCCTTTTTTTGTGGACAAAAAGGATCAAAGCATGGAACAGGAAGAAGACAACACAGTCAGAACTCCCTCACCAAATGCTTCCAAGACAATTGAAGAATTCCTAGCAGCTATAGATCAGCTAAAAAAAGACTGAAAACCAAATGAGAGAAGTGAAGGAAAAGTTGAGAAGATAAATGAGAATGATGTGAGAAAATCATGAAAAGAAAGTCAACAACCTAACTGAAGAAAACAACACTTTAAAAATAGATTAACTCGGGGGGCGGAGCCAAGATGGCGGCGTAGAAGCAGCAAAGCACCACAGCTCCCACACAAACACACTAAAAAACTCATAAAATGGGACGCTAAACAGATTTTCAAGCTCCAAAACTCTCCACCAGACAGAAAGCACTACAGGCAGCGCAGCAGGCGGGCTCTTCGCAGCAGTCTGGGACCCGCGGCTGAAACCCCGGCCGGCTCAGACCCTGGGGCATCGGGCGGGGAGCCGCGGCTGCAGGAGAGCAGATCGGCTGCACTGGAGGCAGAGTTACCACATTTATCAGGCCA
>CM053601.1:144433221-144453585 GCA_028646575.1 Pseudocheirus occidentalis
ATATTACAGGCTGTCAAGAGAAAACCATTTGAATACTGTGGAAACACAATTAGGATAACCCAGGATCTAGCAGCTTCTACACTGAGGGATCGAAGGGCCTGGAATATGATATTTCGAAGATTAAGGGAGCTGGGATTAAAACCAAGAATCAACTACCCAGCAAAATTGAGCATATTATTCCAGGGGAAAATATGGTCATTCAATGAAGTGGAGGACTTTCAAGCATTCTTGCTGAAAAAAACAGAACTGAACAGAAAATCTGACAATCAAACACAAGAAGCATGAGAAAGTAAACATGGGAAAGAAATCAAAAGGAACTTATCAAAGTTGAACTATTTACATGCCAATATGGAAAAACAATTATAGTAACTTATAAAACTTTTCTTAGTATGAGAATAGGTGAAAGGAATACAAATGTATACATATATGTATACTTAAACATATGTCTATATAGGAGGCTTATATATGCGTATGAATACATATCTGAGCATGTGTGTATATGTGTACATAGAGGGTAGAGGATCAATTGAATATGAAGGGATGATACTTTAAAAGGTGAAATTCTGAGGTGGGAGAGGACTAGAATGAGAGGAGACAGGGAGAGACAAAATGGGGTTAATCATCCCATATAGAAGAGGCAAGGGATAACTGTTACAACTTTACTTTCATTTACTCTCATTGAATTTGGCTTAGGGAAGGAATGACATAAATTTTAAACTGGGTATCATGCCACACAGGAGAGTAGGGGACATGGATGGGGATGAGAGGGGTTATGACGGAGGGGAGGGCAGGGTCTGGGGGAGGGTTGTTGGAAGCACACACTTCAGTAAAGGGACAGGGACAGGGTAGAGAACAGAACAAAGGGGGGAGGGATAGGAAGGAGGGACATATGATCAGAGTGTCACAACATGTCCATTGTGAAGATTTCCTGTGTAATTACACATGCACAACCTATATTGAATGGGGGTGGGTAAGAAGGGAGGAACCCTTCCAATGGGGGTGGGTAAGAAGGGAGGAACCAAAAGAATCTAGAATTTAAAGATCTGTAATACCTGCAACTAGGAATTGAGATATACAGGGACTGGGGCAGGGAGACCCTCTCTGCCCTACCAGAAAGTTAGAGGGTTGTTGGAGGAAGGCACAAAAGGAAGATCGGGGGAGGGCCTTTACAGTGGGATCACTGTTTTGGGGTAGGGGTAGGGGAAAGACGGGGACAAAATTTGTAACTCAAAAATTTCATGGAAATGAATGAAGCAAACAAGAAAACAAATAAAAATTTATATTAAAAATAACACACAAAATATAATTTTTAGTTTTAAACATTTGTTTCCACAAGATTTTAAGTTCCAAAATTTCTCCCCATCTCTCCCCTCCTCCCACCCCAAGATGGCATGCATTCTGATTATCCTTTCCTCCAGTCTCTTTTATTGGTGTAAATGTTTAGAGATATAAATTTTTCCCTAAATACTACTCTGGCTGTATCCAATAAATTTTGGCATTGTGTCTCATTGCTGTGATTTTAATGAAATTATTTATTATTTCTATGATTCATTCTTTGACCCACTCATTCTTCAGGTTTAATTGTTTAGTTTCCAATTAATTTTTAATCTTTCTTTCCATGACCCTTCATTAAATGTAATTTTTACTGCACTGTGATCTGAAAAGAATGCATTTAATATTTCTGTTTTTCTGCATTCGATTTTAAGGTTTTAATGCCCTAATACATGGTCAATTTTGTACAGGTGCCATGTACCACTGAGAAAAGGTATATTCCTTTCTATCCTCATTCATTTGGATCCAGAGGTCTATCATATCTAACTTTTCTACTATTCTATTCACCTCCTCAACTTCTTTCTTGTTTATTTTGTGGTTAAATTTTTAAGGGAGAAGTTATATGAGTTACAGGAGGAAATAGACAGTAAAATCAGACTGGGGACCTCAACTTTCCCCTCTCAGAACTAGATAAATTTAACCACAAAATAAATAAAGAAGGAGTGACTCCAGTAAACACTGTCTGAATACACCGAGTTTTATTAAGGGAGAACATACAAACACAACTTATTTTATTTTCCATTAGGAATGATGCTCTTGATATGGGATCCATTGGTTTCTGGTGTTCAGTCAATTCATTTGTGTCTTACTCTCCATGATCCCATTAAGATATTGGAGTAGTTTGAAATTTCCTTCTCCAGCTCATTTTACAGTTTTAGGAAATTGAGGCAAACAGGATTAAGTGATTTGCCTGGGGCCACAAAGCTAGTAAATGTCTGAGGTCAGATTTGAACTGAGGTCTTCCTGAGTCTATCCATTATACCACTCAGCTACCCTTCCATTGGTTTAGATGTTACTAAAAGGACCAATGTAGACTTAGCTGCCCTTTCAGCACTGCATTTACATGTATATCCCAGCTAGGGTGTTAAGTGAGAAAATGGTCAAAAGAGCTCCTATTTTGAGTTCCTGGATCTGGATAAATTCTGTCTCAGGATACTGAAAGAATTAGTGAGTGTGACTCTTGAATGACATTCTCTCTGATCTCTGAAGAATTTATAGGCAACCAATACATACATACACACACATGTGTATTCTATCTATACTCATTATATAGACACATATTATAGTTTATATTGCACACATATGCATAATATACCTTTTCTTTTTTGGATTAAACCTATAATATAATTGGTATGGGTAGTTCCCAGTGATGAAGCTTCCTCATCAATGCAGGTAGGTACCTGCTCTGTGAGTGTTAAGTTGGCTAGGACACTACAACATTAAGCAGCTTACTCGGGTTCATGTGGCCAGTAATGTGCCTGGGACAAAACCGGGACCAAGTTACCTTACTCAGAAACCCGGAAGCAAGCGACCTTGGACTTTTGCCAGCTGAGTCAATGGAAGACAATTTCTGGCACAGTTTCATCAAACTAGGACAACTGGGACCAGTAATGGACCGAGTGCCTGTCAGCAAGACGCTAGCCCCGAAAATGTGGAGATATTCATCAACACAAAGTGGGCTCCCATAGTGTGTACTTTTTTTTTCAGTCTCAGCTAAAAGCACCACAGTTCTTGATGAAGTCATTGAGAGGTTACCATCTTCCCAGAGGAGGGAAGGAATACATTTTAAGTTGTACAAATACACATATTCACAGTTATGTACTGTATGAACCTGCTGGGTGGTATATAGCAGAGAGTCAGAAAGACCCAAGTCTGAATCTTTCTTCAGATCCTAGTCATGTAACTGAGCAAGTCATTTTAACCCCTCTTTGCATCGGCTTCCTCTTCTGTAAAATGGGCGTAGTAACAACTTACAAGACTATCCTGAGGATGAAATGCGGTAACATGCAAAGAACTTTGCAAACCATAAATGCCATAGGCTAAAATCCAAGCTACAACCTCCCTCTCCTGTCACCTTGAGCGTCAGGCTCTGGTTAATAATGATCTCTGTCTCGAGGACTAGGGTTTAGCAGTCCGGGGAAGTGAGTGACGCTGAATGAGGTGTATGCGGGGGGAGGCGGCAGGTTGGTACCAAATCTGCTCTTCTCAGTGGTCACATCTGCTTCCAACTTCAGGCTAAGAGTTAAAAGTTAGCAGTGTGCACGAAGCCCAGAATTCAGGTAGATTTGGGCAGTCGTTTTCAGTTTTCAAGATACGTCTTGAATGCAACAAGTGAATTGAGTTTCTGGGGCTCACAGGCAATAGGATTTTGGAGGCAAACGCACTCGCTTTGCTGGCTTGAGTAAGACAGAGGTCAAGGCTCTCCAAGTATCTCTTTGTGTTTCAGCGAGTGCCATCTATTTTAAAATCATCATAATCTTTATTTGAAAAATGCTTTCAAAAAAGAGGCCGATCTGTTCCTCATTAACGCAGTGCAATCCTGATGCAAAGTGACAGGATTATTTGTTTAGCAGATACTCGGTCTGTTTGTAGTTTTTGGCAAATGTATTTGGACTTAACAATGTCGAAGTCAGACATTGCATGTAGCTTTCATGTTAAATTAGGCAGGGCTAACACGGTGCCAAGATGAAGCCGAAACAGAGTGTTCTTTTTTGTGAAGCAGGCACCTGGGACCAATTGCAATTCAGTAGTCTCGGACAGCCTTGCAGTGGGTTCCATGTTTCCTGTAATCACAGCCTCATGCTCGCAGGTTTTGATACTAACAAAATGAAAGGTAAAAAGATCACCCCGAAGGCAGGTGCTTGGTAACTATGGAAAAAGACTTCCACTTCTGTTCTGGTGCGTGAGGGAACACTTTGGGCGGGTTTAGGAAGCAGATTGCAGAAAGGGACAAACAACCTGTGAGCTCTTGTCTTGGCTGGAGATAACTCTAGAAATGAAAAGGTATGACAAGATTTGAAAATGTCTGTGACTGAGGATGTTTTCATCCCTTTGCAAAGCTGCTACCAGCCAAGTCTTCATCTACTCTAACCATTGAGACTCCTTCCTCAGACATCGTGGTCTAGTGGAAAGAGAACTAGATTTGGAATCAGGGGACTTTGGTTCAGTTCCCAGCTCCACCACTTATCAGCGTGTGGGACCTTGGGCAAGGTTCTTCTCTTTGGTTTCATGATTTATGAAATGAAGGCTGGTAGTTAGACTAGATCAATTGTCCTTAATCCAGGGTAAATGAACGTTGAAAAAGTTTTGTTCTATCAGCAAAATTCGGCCCTCTCTTCCCTCCCCCCACTCCCTACATCCAGTTGAGAAAGAAAGAAAACAAAACCAATTACAGAAGTGTATATTCAAGCAAAACAAAATGTCTTCATTGGCCATGTCCCAAAATCCCCATGTCTCCTTCCACAGTCTGAGTCCTTTCCCTTTCTAGCAGGAGGTGGGTAGTGTTTCATCATGAGTCCTCTGAAAATGTAGTTGTTCCATCTACTAATCAGAATTACTAAATCTTTTGAAGTTGTTTGTCTTTATACACATTATTATCATGGTGAAAAAAAATTGTTTCCTGGTTCTCTTCCCTTGTGCACAGTTCATACAAATCTTATCAGGTTTTTCTGAAACTATCCCCTATCATCATGTCTTACAGCACAATAGTATTCCATTATATTTATCTACCATAACTTGTTCACCTATTTCTCAATTGCTAGACACCCCCATTCAGTTTCCAATTCTTTGCCACTACAAAAAGAGTGGTTATAAGTATTTTTGTAAATATTTACTTTGTTTTGCTTAGGACTAATGTTTTCCTTGGTCCAATCTTCCTCTTGTTCCTTTCTCCTCTTTCCCTCCTTTTCCTGGTTTAGTTAAATATATCTCTGTGCCCAACTGTGTGTGTATTCTTCCCCTCTCTGCCCCCCTTTTTTGACCAGTTCTAATGAGATTGAAATTTAGGTGTCACTTGCTTCTCTCACTTATTCCTCCTTGTTTGTATAGACTTCTCCTTGACCACCCTGATTATAGGAGGTAATTTTCCCCATCCTTCCTCTCCCTTCTCTCCCTACCTCCAGCATAGTCTCCTTACTCTCCCTTTCCATTCTTGTAAGTTATTTTTGGTTATAAACCTATATCCTTTGCCTTCTGAAACACCATATTCCAAGTTTTCCACTCCTTTGGAGTGATAGCAACGAAATCATGTGTAGATCTGATTGTGGCTCCTGAGTACTTGACTTTTTTTTTGTCTCTAGCTATTTGCAGTACTTTTTTGTTTGACCTAGAAACTCTAGGTGTTTTGGCTATAATATTACTGAGAGTTCTCATTTTGAGATTTCTTTCAGGAAATAACCAATAGATTTTATTTCCATTTTGCTTTCTGATTCAAAGAGACCTAAGCAATTTTTTTTGAGATTTCTTGAAATGGGACATCTCAGATCTATTTTTTGGTGATAGTATTCAGGTATTTCAATGACTCTTAAATTTCTCCTCAGTCTGTTTTCTAGATCTGTTGTTTTTGCTGAGGTATTTTCATTTTCTTTCATTTTTCAGCCTTTTTACTTTGTTTTAATATTTCTTGTTATCTCATGGAGTCAGCTTCTATCTGGTCCATTCTAATTTTCAGGGTTGTTGTTGTTTGGACAAAGTTTAGCACCTCTTGTGCTAATCTCTTAATTTCCTTTCCAGTTCTTTCTTCATTAGCTCTAATTTCTTTTCCATTTTTTCCTCTAATGCTCTCATTTTATTTGTAAAAAAAACATTTTAAGCTCCTTTAAAAATTATTATATCAGTGGTTCTCAACCTTCCTTATGCCGTGACCCTTTAATACAGTTCCTCATATTGTGGTGACCCCCCCAACCATAAAATTATTTTTGTTGCTACTTCATAATTGTAATTTTGCTACTGTTATGAATAGTAATATAAATATCTGATATGCAGGATGTATTTTCATTGTTACAAATTGAACATAACCCACAGGTTGAGAACCACTGGATTATATATCATCGCCTCTGAAAATTCTAGTTGAATTTAAGCTCAAGTTGCATTTTTCTTTTAGACTTTGCTTGTAGATGTTTTGGTGTTATCTTCTTCTTCTGGGTTTGTGTTTGAGAAGTCCTATCACCATAATAGATTTTTATGGCGGATTCTTTTTTTGTATGCTAATTGTCCCAGCCTAATTCATCACTTTAAACTTTATGTTAGTGCTGGGCTTTTGACATTTCTGAAGGAAATGTTTGAGCTGTTCCTACTGTTGCCTTTTGCAAGTATTAAGAGTTGCACAGGGGCAGTTTGGGGACCTGCAAGCTTTCAGTGCTCTCAAAGTAGTCTCATCCAGGGCAGTCTGATTATTGCCTCCTTGGTCCGAACTCTGCAAATGTTTGTCCTGGATTTGGGTTAGAGCACCACACTTGTGGGCTTCCCCCATTTGGACTTCTACACCTGGAGTTTTGAATTCAATCACTATCAAGCTGACTGCACAGTTCTGCTGGCTCATTGTAACAACTTTGTAGGCTTCTCTTTGGTCTGTAATTCTGGCCCTTGTTATTCCTCTGTTATTCCTCCAGGACTTCAGGCTGCTCTAGATCCCTATGTCACATGGCTGCTGTTTGTTTCTGAACTTGCTCCTTGCTCAATATACAGCCTACTTATAACTGCAACCACTCTTCACTTCATACTACCAGGTCTTGGTAGTTATGTCCTCTTCCGTCTGTCCTGAATTTATGATCTACAATTGGTAGTGAGCAGCAGCACCTGTTCCTGCACCCAACACCAGCACTCCTCTATGCTGGATCTGGGACCACTTCTTTCCCTGGTACAAAACCTCTCCTTGTTTTGGAATCTGGGCACGTTCCTACCCAGATCCCCCCAAATCTGGTGTATGCATACTTCTCTGTCTCTCTATGCTGACCTGGGATGGAAAAATAACACAGAATTTTTTAAATTTCCTGATCAAGGTTTGGTCTGTTACATTTTCTAGATCTGTGTGGAAGAGTTGTTAGAGGAGAAGAAGTCGGAGAACTTCTTCCAGCTACTCTGCCATCTTGGCTTCCAAACTCGTTTCATATGTATGTGTGTGTGTATTTCTATGTGTATGTATGTGTATATGTAAATGTATACACCCACCAATTATGTTGAAATAAATAAAATATATACATATATATTATTTGTTACTTAAATATAATTGGTTTCTTTTCTAATCCTATGTATTTAAAAACATTATTCTAAGCAGGAGTTCACAGACTGCCCCAGACTGAATGTCCAAGGGCTCCAGGACAAACTTCAGCCTGCCTGTACTCGACAGTCCCTAAACTCCTTCCCAGCTTTAGCTTTTAATATTTTAGAACTGAGTCCATTCTTTCCCAGTGATCCCCCTGTCATGTGATTAAAGAAGGATAAACATTTGTCTATAGTTGATTTATTTGGAATTCTTCTATAAACAGGGATTCCCATTAAAACCAAGTGAAAAAGAAGAAGAGAGTATATTCCCATTTGTCTATGCTGTCAAACAACGCACCAGGGTCTGGCCTCAGGCACCCTTAGCTTCCCCTGGCAGTCCAGAGGTTGCACTACCATGGAAACCAGTCGTTTGTTACCAACTCAGGCTGGAGTTGGGTACCACGCCAATGGGGGAGAGACGGGGCTTCACAGATATTTGTTCAATTGAGCTGAATCTGACAAAACAGGCCTTACCACATTTGGGTCATTGGGTAGATTCAAAAGCCGGGCATCAGGCAGGGCCAGAAGGACTTGAGGTGTATCATCTTTGTGTTTTTTCCTTTGGATGTCAGATGCAAGGTCTGGGCTAGAGCCAGGGTCCCCAGCCCTGAAATCTAGATCTTGGTCAACCGGGTATTTTCTTATGGTCTCCTGATTTATCTTGGGCATGAACTCCTTTCTATTGATAGTTGCTGTTTCCTTCCTAAGGAAATGATCCTTCTTGTTACAAGAGAATACAGACACATAATAAGAATTTTTTTTCCTCTTCAATCAGCATTTATAGAATGCCTACTGTGAACTGTGTTAGGAGCTGGGAACAGAAAGGGAAAATGAAAATAATCACTGCCCTCAAGATGTTTGCCATCTGGTAAGACAATGAGGGGAACATGGGCACAGAGAAATATATTGCTTAGGAGAAAGGGAGAAATATATTCACAGATAAGTATATTCAAAACACTCACAGAATTAAATACGAAGTAATTGGGGGGCAGCAAGGATGCTAATGAAGTCTTCCTCTATTTGCCTCATCAGGGCATGGCAGTGACCCTGGGCTCTCAAAGGCTATGCCACTAGGACAAGTTCTGGCAGGTCCCACCAAACTATAAAGGCTCTGGGTATGTCATTGATTATGGGCTGTATATCTAGCATCTGAGTACCAGCCTAGAAGGAGCTGGATAAATGTGAGTTCATTTCATATTTATGAAGCACCTATTATGTGCTCATAAGATCATGGATTTTGAAATGGAGATTACCTTGGAAAGCAATATTTTGTGGAAGAGGAAACTGAGGCACAGAGAGGTTAAGTGACTTACCCAGGGTCACAACTACTAAATGTCTGAGTTAAGATTTGAACTCAGGTTTTCCTGATTCTGAGGGCAGAGCTCTATCCACTGAGCCACCTAGCTCATGGCATTGGACGAGGCTTTTTCTCACTCCAATACTTCAAAAGATCTGTGTTTTAACTGGTCTTCCTCTTTGTCAAAACAAAACAACTTGTAATGTCTACATGGTTTAGTAGACAGGTGGTCTTTGTGGATTGTAGTGGTAAATATACATACATATATAATATTTATAAATTTAATTATATTTAAATTACATAAATATATAATTTATATAATTATAAAATAAAATAAACCACCTCCTCTGTTGTCCAATCCTATAGTGATGATCATCTCTGAACTTAGGTAGGCTGGTGCCTCAGAAAGTTTACATTCTAAAGGTCAGTCAGTCAGTAAGCATTTATTAAGTCCATACTCTTAATGAGTTCACAGTCGAATAGGAAAGACACCATGAAAACATCCAGGCACAAACAAGGTATACATAGTGTCATTGAGGGGTCATTGCAGAGGGAAGACAGGAAGATGAAAGGAGATGGGTAAGGCTTCTTGCAAAAGACGGGATTTCAGCTGAAACTTGAAGGAGTCCAGGGAAGTCAGGAGGCAGAGATGAGGAGAGAGAGGGATCCAGGCACACCAAGCATGTCAGAAGTGGAAGAGCTCAGGGTCAAATCCAGGTCTCCTATCTCCAAGCCCAGTGATCTTTTGGCAATACCAGGTCCATTGGTGCAGAAGAGGAAGAAATCACTGGGGACTCTTGAGAACGGCATTTCAGTTAGATGATGGTCGGGAGCTAGATTTGAGGAGGGAAAGAGAGGGTGGTGAGGAATTCGAAGCAGTAGGTAGGGCACACAAGCCTTGAGTTCCAACCTCTCAATTTTCCTGTCCAGGAAGGGTAGAGGACATTTCTTCCTCTTCATGAGTCAGCACAAGAGGTAGCATGTTTTACATAATAGATGCCCCATGGATCAGGAGGGTGTTCAGGCGGCATCAGGGGCCATTGGGACAGCGTGAAGGTGAGCCATCTGGATGCCTCAGAGGGTACTGCGACCCTTGGGAGGATTGCAGAAAGGAATGGAAATGAAAGGCAGGGCAACCGAGGTGAAATTTAAGATGATGTGATTTTGAACTGGTAGAATTTAGAGCTCACCTGTTCTAAGCCATTCATTTTTCTGGTGAGAAAACTTATTTTCTATTAAATGTCCTTTGGCCCTATTTTTCCTTCTCTCTGATTTAGACCTTGAACACGCACTGATTTCCTCATCTCATGTTTGCATTGCAGGAGTGTTCAGAGGTATGTGTGATGTTCTCTGATTGAGTAGAGCTTAACAAGATACACATGGGCTGGATCAGCCCTTGGCCATTGGCTGGTGTTGATATTGTCTCTGAATGGCCGCTGTTCAGTGTCTGGTACCCAGGTCAGGGCTCCGGTGGTGTGTAGTGTAAAGCCTCAGACTCACAGACATTTAGAGCTAGAAGGTAACTTTGAGATCATCTAGTCCGACCCCTTATTATTACAAGTCTGTTATGTGACCTTCCAAAGATCCATTTGTGTCTGGGGGTGCCCTGAGAAGAGACACCCACCCTGCTTTCTTCGTATCATGATGCTAAAGAAAGATGGACAAAATCCAACAGATTTTGCCTCAGTTACTTTGGAAAGTTTTTCCATCAGTATTTTAAAAATCACACCTCTTATGCACCAGTTGTAATCTATGGCTACAATGTGGTGCTGCCTTTGTTTGTCAAGTAAAAGGCCATCAGGGGTTTGAGCTCAGGAGAGGCAGCATGACGGAAAGAACACTGGGCTGGGTGTTTGATGTCCTGGGTTCTAATTCTGATCAGTCAGTAATTACCTATGTGACATTAGGCAGGTCTCTTCTCTTGCTTCCCCTCTCCTGACCTCAGCTGGACTCTGACCTCTGAGGTCCCTTCCATTTCTGTTCCTATGATCTTGTTGTCTCATGCTGGAGTACCACACACTTTGTGATAGTCTCATTAACTCTGAATGACAAGAAAGACACACCCTGAATGAGATGTGCCCTGGAAAGCTCTTCTCAGTGGGTCTGCCAAGGCCAAGGGGAGTCATGAGGACTTTTATTTAGCTCTTTGTTACATGACCTTCTAAAGATCCATCTGTGTCTGTGGGTGTCCTGGGAATGGACCCTCAGTCTCTTGTCTGGCAGCTGAGGACTCCAGCCACTGCCTCTTGCTGGCTCAGGAAGAGTTTAAATCTAGGTCTGTGTAACACCAAACCCCAAGACAGAAAATGAAAACTTCAACCAATCTGGAGGATGTCTCCTAATAGTCATATGTTTGGCTTTGTGTAGACAGAACATCTGGATGATTAACTGAATTTTTTACTTTCCATCTGGATCTTTTGGCCTTGTTCATACATAGCCCAAAACAACCTTTCCCCCTCCCCTTTGTTATTAAGTACTCTCTCCCTGCTCACAGTTACAGAAATGGGCTTATCAAAAGAGGGACAGAGTGGGAGGGGAAAAAATTTTGGGGTCTGGACATCGATAATAATATTAATAAACTAGTTAAAGTAAATAATATTAATAAATAAAATAATAGCCTCTGTTACCTCCTTTCCAACCTGACACGACCGCCATCTTGGTATAAACCCTTATTAGCTTGTGCTTGGACGGTGCAGTAACCTTGGTGGGTCTCACTACCTCTAGTCTCTCTCTTCTCTGTTCCCATCCTCCGCTCCACTGTCAAAGTGATCTTCCAAAATATCTTTCCTCATTTTCTACCAGCTGCATTGCTTTTCGATTACACCTTTCTCCTGCCCCTTTTCAGCTTATTTTCTAAAATTATCTTCCTCCATTAGACTGCAAGCTTCTTGAGGGCAGGGACTGTTTTTTCCTTTCTGTGTATTCCCAGTGCTTAGCACAATGCCTGGTATACAGTAGGGGCTTAATAAATGATTGTTGACTCTGAGGCTCCTTCTACCTCTAGACTTATAATCCTGAGTGTCTGTGGAAGCCAGTAGCTAAGTAAAAGTAAGGTTTTAACTGCTCAAAGGCAGGAGTCTTACATAATGTTCCCACATGTCATAATTATATAAAGTGATACATCTAGCCCCCAGGTCTGGGGCCACTGTGCCAAAATGGAGACAAGCCCTTCTGGATGGGCCATTTCAGTTCTGCTACAAGCATGTTAAAATACCCTAAATGCAATAATCATTCAATACATATTTTTGCTTTTTTTTTTTTTTGGAGAGCAGTTGGGGTTAAGTGACTTGCTCAAGGTCACATGGCTAGTTTTTGTGTTAAGTGTCTGAGGCCGAATTTGAACTCAGGTACTCCTGACTCCAGGGCCGGTGCTCTATTCACTGTGCCACCTAGCCGCCCCCTCAATACATATTTTTAAAAACCTAGCCTAACAATTTTTATTAATCATCAACAGGTCACCTGTTGGTTTAAAATGGAATCCCACAGGCAGAGGTGCTCCCTGGTACCCCTGGGGTACCAGGTGACTTGCTAGGATAATAGCCACAAACTCAAAGGGTCTCTGATCTGCAGCATGTGACACAGACCTAAAGGTCACAACTAGTCCTTGGTGTTGGGGACTTGTCCTAAGCATGGACAGATCATACATACATCATCTGGGAGCATAGAGCTAATGAGTGTCAGAGGCAGGACCTGAATTGAAATCTTCTTGTTTCCAAACCCTGCACTCTATCCACTAGGACAAACTTGTACAGGATAGCAGAAAGCTAACATTTACTGAAATGAGAAAAATAATATCTAATATATTTATACAGCATCTACTGTGGGCTCAGTGGCAACTAGGTGGCCCAGTGCATAGAGCACTGGGCCTGGAGCCAGGAGGACCTGAGTTCAAATCTGGTCCTAGACACTTACTAGCTGTGTGACCCTGGGCAAGTCACTTAACCCCGTTTGCCTCAGTTTCCTCATCTGTAAACTAAACTGGAAAAGGAAATGGCAAACCACTCCAGTACCTCTGCCAAGAAAACCCCAAATGGGAATCACAGAGAGTCAATGCCTAGTATGTAGTACGGGCTTACTAAATGCTGAACAACAACTGAACAACATGGGCTAGGCATTGTGCTAAGCACTTTACACATATTTTCTTATTTTATCCTCTCACAATAATCCTGGGTATAGGGGGCTATTATTATCTTCACTTTATAGATGAGGAAACTGAGGGAAACAGTTTAAATGACTTGTTCAGGGTCAAACAGCTAATAATTGTCTGAAGCCAGATTTGAATTCACCTCTTCCTGACTCCTGGCTACCGATTCCCCTGCACCACCTTCGGACCTCTAAAAGGTTTCTAAAGCTCTGTCAAAATAGTGAACTAAGTCACCCTTGCTATATTTTGGAAAGGAAGAGAAATGGGGACAAAATGACAGAAGAGTTAGGTGGATTTGGAACTGAGTCCATGGCTAGAACGAAAGACTTTGATATCAACTTGGAAGGAGGTCTCCAGTGGAATGCCCTTGGGGATCTGAGCTGTTTAACATTTTTTTTCAATGACTTGGAAAAAGGCATAATTATCACATTGATAAAATGTGTTGATGACACAAGCCTGGGTGAGATGGAGAACACATTGGATGATGAGTTAGGATTCAAAAAAGATCCCAAGAGGTTAAATCATTGGGGCAGATCAGATAAGATCATTCAATACATATTTGTTAAGGGTCTACTCTGTGCATGATTCTGTGCAAAATACAACTATGAATAAGATCCAATCCCTGCCTTCAACTTGGAGGTCAGAAGGAGAGACAGCCTAGGTACAACACTAAGGATCACAGACAGAGATGAACTTGATAGCTAAGCCCTTTCTGGGTGGAGAGGGAGGTGCTCTTGAGCAGAGTTTGAAGGAAATAAGGTCTATAAAGAGACAGGAATACATTCCAGGCTCCCTGATGAAAGGAATACGGATGTGCATTGATTTGAAAGGCTGGGTAGGAATTTTAACAAGAAGAAGGGAGACAGTTCAGTTTGGAACATATTAGGTTTGAAATGGTGATGAGGAATTGTGATTCTTGTTGGCAATTAGGGGGCATAGCGTATGGAGCACCAAGAGTGGAATCAGGAAGATAAGCCTTCCTGAGTTCAAATCTGGCCTCAGATATTTCCTAGCTGTGTGACCCTGGATAAATCATTCGATTCTATTTGCCTCAGTTTCCTCATCTGTAAAATGAGCTGGAGAAGGAAATGGCGAACCACTCCAGTATCTCTGCCAAGAAAACCCCAAATCGGATCACAAAGAGTCAGACATGACTGAACAACAAAAGATTTGTGTATATGAGCCTAGAAGGGATCAGGACTAGAGTTAGAGATGGAGGAATCAACCACATACAAACAGTAGTGGAAGCTGTGGGAGTAGATGAGATTGCCAAGACAGAGAGACCATAGAAGAGGGACAGGGACATGATCTTAGGGAACAAACTCTCTTTTAAAAGTTAGACAGAAGATTAAGCAAAGGAGACAAGAGGAATGGTCAGAGAAGTAGGAGAAGAACCAAGAGAATAAAGCTTCTTTCACTGAAGAAGGCAAAGACTGATTCGAGAGGAGAATTTACTATCTCTGGATCTTGTAAAGGGAAACAAAGGTCAGGTCAGGAAGAGGTCTGAGCTGTGTGACCTTAGTCCTTGTGGGTGACTGAAGTACAGTGGTGGTAGAGGTGATGTGATGGGAGGTCAATGAATTGAGAGACCAGTAAGTAAAAAGAGTCATCAATATGAAGGCAATGGAATGGAAAAGAAGCCAGTGACCCATGTGCTGAAGGCATGAGAACACTGAAAGGGTGTCCCAGAATCTGGGCTAGATGGCAAGGAAGGGTGACATAATCAGATGGACTGGTCTTCAAAGGAAAAGAGGTTATTGAGTGATGGCCCCAGTGCCTGTATCTAACTGGCAGAAGCAGCCAAGAGGATTGCTCCCCTTTCCCTCCTGGCGGTGGAGAAGGTCCACAAGGGAGGCTACATAACACAAGAAAGCCAAGGACAGTGTCTTGGGGAATGCTTTCATTTTAGGGGCGGGAGGAAGAAGAGAAACCAGCAAGAAAAACAACCTCCAAAAACTCCTCCCGATCCTTCACATCTATGATTATGTGTTACAGAGGACTGACTGATGTACGAACGTCTTGATGAAACAGACATACAATTAATCCATTTTTGTTTTTTGCCATCGCTCCATCCCTTCCCTTGTATGCCAAACACTCAGATGCTTCTTAAAAATAAAATGTTCTTGAATGTGCGTGTGGTTAGAAAACAAACTGGATGAAGAAATAAACATAAAAAATCTGATGTTATGGAATTGCATTGTTTTCTGACATGGGAGGAAAAAACCAGATCCCATTTGACTGATTTTTCTAAACAAGAGAATGGGTGGGGCAGATGTCCCCATTTTAGTACAGAGCTAATACTTCACCAAGAGGAACGTTGTGTTGTTGCCTCGGTACTTTTCCATATTAGCAGCACGTTGCAAAGCTCATGCACTAATAGGGATTGTTTGAGCACACAATCAATGACTAACACTACACCTGAGAGGCTCAGCAACAAGGACTGGAAATCCCAAGAGATTAACATGAGAAATTAATTCCAACACTGACTTTATTTTAATACTTCATGCAGTTCCCCCCAGAGGGAAAGTGTCTATTGGCTGCAGAAACATAGGAGGGGACGGAAAAAATTCAGTTGTTAGAATCAGTGAATCATTAAAAGGCTCAAATAAATCCATTTGTAGGATATATGTTTTTTCACTTCATGTAAGAAATTGGAAATCTGGCTCTGGAATTGAATAAAGTATTTTAATGGGGAAGAAGAACAATATCTTTGAAAAATAAAATTTTGAGACCTCTACTAAAGCTTGCTTTATTTCTCATTAAGGTACACGAGTGAACTGGTCTTTTGTTTTTGTTTTTGTTTTTGTTTGTTTGTTTGCTTGTTTTGGAGACGGAATCTCCTTATCTACCTTGGCTGGACGGTCAGTGTCCACTCACACCTGACCCTAATACTGATTGGCGAAAGAACTTTGATCCATTCTGTTTCCAGCCAGGGCACGTTTTCCCCACCCCAGGCAGTCTTCTGAGCCCAAGGGATTCACTTATGTCTGTCTGTCCCTCTCCCATTCTGTATCTCTGTCTCTGTCTCTCTCTGTCTCTATCTCTCTCTCTGTCTCTGTGTGTGTGTCTCTGTCTCTCTCTGTCTGTCTCTCTCCTCTCTATCTCTGTCTCTGTCTCTCTGTCTCTTTGTCTCTCTCTCTGTCTCTCTGTCTATCTCTCTTTCTCTGTCTCTCTGCCTTTGTCTCTCTCTCTCTCTCTCTCTCTCTCTCTCTCTCTCTCTCTCTCTCTCTCTGTCTGTCTGTCTCTATCTCTCTTTTTCTCTCCAGCCCAGTTCCTGGGCTTATATGTGCTACCACTACTGTCTGACTTTGGGTGATTGGAGGCTGTACCATATGAATACAAGATGAAGCACATCTTCCAGGGTAGAAAGGCTCAGATTTTCTCTGTCTTGATCTCAGGGCTCAGTGTAGCTAAGGGTGGAAAGGAGATTGATCAGGAGGTTGGGCATATAAGGCATTATCTTGTAGCACAGCATTTTGTGAAGATTGTCTATTAGGTGCTAAGAGATTAAAATAAGCATTGGTGTGAAGAGTACACACACTATTGAGATCATGGATCTATGGAATGTTTTGACACGCCGGTGGATCTGTGATCTCAAAGATACATGGCTAGAAGAATACTGGTGTTTAAAAGAAAGCAGCCCTTGATGGCAGGTAGCAGTTTGGGCCTGTTGAAGGTACCACACAATTTGCCAAATTCAATACAGCCCAATCCTCTCCCCTTTGTCAAGTCTAGACTCAGCTTATTATTGAACAGTGTAGTAGCCATTCGGTGCAGAGGTGCTGAGCAAGGGCATGATACAGTGGCAAGAGCACCTACCCTTGAGTAAAAGGACTTGGGATCAAATCCCCACCCCCACATACACACTCACTGTCTGTGTGACACTGAACAAGTCACTTAAATACGGTAGGACTGAGTTTCCTCAATTGTCAAATGAGGGGGATGGATCCAGATGGCCTCTGAGGTTCTTTTCAACTCTAGATTAATGCCCCTGTGATTGTATATGACTATAAATCATGAAATATCCCAACCACTATTTCCCCTCAGATGCCAGAGTAAATTGTTCAGCACCCTGAGCCCAAGAACCCAAGGGACAGAAATATCCCCCAGACCACTATCCCGTGTAGCCAAGCAGCCATCAAGGGGAACAACTTTTGTGGGGAAGGGGCCTGCCCTACACCTGTGCTAACCATCTGCTTGCCACTAGACCAGTCCTTTCAGACTTTACCCTGTAGAGACGAGACCAGTGATTAACTACCTCTGCAGACCCTGCTGCCTCCCCAGCTGCCACATCTAATGAAAATCCAGAAAAAAAGGAAAAGGTCTTGTCACCAAAATCCTTAGTATTGTCAAATGTACCAGACATGGGCCTGGTCTTATCAATGAAAATAACATTAAAGAAGATACATTATTATCTGCTTTGCTATTACACCCTAAGGACCATGGGCTCTCCCCAACTGACTTGCGCCTGAAAATTCCTAGATGTGTCTTCCCTGCTAGACTCCATCAGTGTTCTTTCTGGAGACCAATCACATTTTTTTATCACAAGTCCTTCAGTATTGTCTTTGATCATTGTACTGCTCAGAATAGCGAAGTCATCCACAGCTGATCATACAATATTGCTGTTACTGTGTACACTGTTCTGGTTCTGCTCACTTCACTTTGTATCAGTTCATGTAAGTCTTCCCAGGTTTTTCAGAAAACATCCTGCTTGTCATTTCTTATAGCACAATAGTATTTCATTATATTCATAGGCCATATTTTGTTCAGTCATTCCCCAGCTGGCAGGCATCTTTTCAATTTCCAATTCTTTTCCACCACAAAAAAGAGCTGCTATAAATATTTTCATTACATATAGGTAATTTTCCTTCTTCTTTGATCTAAAGACACAGACCTAGTTGCTGGATCAAGGGGCATGCACAGTTTTATAGCGCTTTGGGCTTAGTTCCAATTTTTTTCCAGAATGTCAGACCAGTTCACAACTCCACCAACAGTGCATTAGTGTTCCAATTTTTCCATGTCTCTTCCAACATTTATCATTTTTCTTTTCTGTCATGTTAGCAATAGGACAGGTATAAGCTAGTAGGTACCTCAATGTTGTTTTAATGTGCATTTCTCTAATCAACAGTAATTTAGAACAATTTTTCATAGGACTACAGATACCTTTGATTTCTTCTTCTGAAAATCATCTGTTCACATCCTTTGACCATTTATGAATTGGGGAATGACTTGTTTTTTTTATAAATTTAACTCAGTTCTCTATATATTTGAGAAATGTGGTCTTTTATAAGAGAAATTTCCTACAAAAATTTCCCCCCAGTTTCCTGCTTTCCTTCTAATCTTGGCCACATTGCTTTTGTTTGTGCAAGCACTTTTTAATTTAGTGTAATAAAATTATCCATTTTACTTTGTGGAGGGCTTTAAACACCAGGCTAAAGAGCTGTATTTTATGTCAGAGATAACAGGGAGTCGTGGGATATTTTTGAACTGAGGGGAAACAGTCAAATCTGTGTCTAAGGGAGATTGTCTTGGCATCTGTGTGGAGGATAGATTAGAGAGGAAAGGAATTAATAGCAAAAAGATGAATTATGATTCTATTGCATTAGAACAAGCAAAATATGGTAAGGGCCTGAACAAGTTTAGAGGATGTTGTGAATAGAGACAAAGGGGTGAGAAATAACATAGAGCTAGAATCAGTAAGAATTAAAAATTGTTTAAATTAAGGGCACTGAAGAAGAGAGAAGTGTCAAAGATGGTGCTAAGGTGGTAAATTTGGGAGATTAGGGAACTCGTGAACTTCCTTCTTTCTAGGAGGGGTAAGAGAGATTATACATAAAAAAACCAATCCCCATGTATTTCTTTAGAATTGAATGCATTACCGTTCCCAGGGTCATGGATAGGAGAGGACACGCAGGGAAAGGTGATCCTTAATCCCAAAGGATGCCATGGATTCTCAAATTGAAAATGATGTCAGGGGCCAACTGAGGTCACCCCTACAAGAAAATGAAGCCTACTCCACAATATCCCTGACAGGGGTCTGACTCAATGTCCTCTAAGGTCCTTCCCAGGACTAAATATCTAGGATCCTATGATTTTAGGTGGTCATCCAACCCTTGCTACTTCCTAGAACCAAAGGAATGAATCACTCTTAGTAGAACTTGAGGCATCAGTGAAAGGGATTTTTTGGGCTAATCCTGGAAAATAGGTGATTGCCTGCCTCTTAGCCTGAAATGATATGCTTTTTCAGCTCCTTAATGCTCCTGAGATTGTCTTGCTGTTTCATTTTAAAGATGGCTTCAAGGGTGCATTACTGATAGTTTTCAAGAGTTGGAAGCAACATTAAGGATCGTGGCCGAGGAGTTCTATTTTTTTTTTATTCTGCCTTGAATTATATTAGACCATTCTAATAGGGCTACATTAGCATCGATATAAATGAGCTCCTACGAGTTTTGCATCATAGCATGCAAAACTCCTGAGTCATTTAATTTCTGTCTTTCTGTTATCACAGGAGAATAAACTTTCACATAACCACGTCCCCTCTCCCATACACCAAGTCAAAACTAAAGGGGGACCCAGGTAATCTTAACGCCCCAACTGTGAAATGTTTTATTCTAGGTTTTCATTCTGCCTTTGCTACCCACCCCATTGGCATACAGCTCCCATTATGAAAAAAAAAATTTAGCGAAAGAATTTATGCAAAACAGGACCCAAATTAGCATTTTCCAGAAGAGCCTTAAAGCATGTTATTGAAACTTTGTTTTATTCATGATCTAAATTAAACTTTTTGGAACTGGGCTGTTCCTATGAATTTGGAAGCCTAAATGAAACCCAGCAGGGACTCCAGTTTATTGCCTAGCCAGAACTATGACTCTTGAAACACTTCTGACAGGCCCTACAATAAGTCTTGTAAAAGCTATTTCCTCTCTCCACCACCCCCCCCAGCAATCCCCCCACTGATCTCACATTCAGTTGCCATTTTAATAACCAATTTAGAAATCTTGGCACTACCTCAACAGCATATTTTAAAGCTGATTTATTTTTAACTATGGGATTTTTCTTAGGCTCACTTTCAAGACAATGTTTGCTATGTAAGAGATCATTTCAGCGGGTTGCAACTTTCTACCGAAACCTAATTTCCCCAGATAGAGTGCTGTAACTCCCATTGACATCAGTGGGATTTGGACCAGAGTGACTGAGAGGAGAATGTGACTCTAATTAGTTTTGATATTGTAATTTACAAGAACTCAGGGACGGCATTTAAAAGAAGTCTTTAAATACACTATCTTTTGCTTTGGTAGTATTTTAAAAGCAAGGTATTTTAGAAAAGAAA
>CM053601.1:144454085-144469931 GCA_028646575.1 Pseudocheirus occidentalis
TGGGGGGGGGGGAATGGAGGGGCATCGCCTAGACCTGATTATTCCTTTAGTCTATTAGCTTTTTGGGTCTGAACTTAATATCCTGGTTGATGACAAGCTACTTTTAAAAGTCTATGCCATGTAGAGGAAACCTCTTTTGTCTCTGGCCTATTTAATTTCATATGGAAAATTGCTCCCATCACTTCGTCTCATGGAGAGCTTATTATAAGAACTCATCTTCCTATTTCTTAATAGCTTTTATTTTTTAAATTATACTTGCTACTGAGATGCAATATCAGGGTTGGGTTTTTTTTTCAGTTGAAGATAATTTCCTTTTTGGGAAAGCATTCCAAAAAGAAAAAAAAATGTAAATGTGAGAAGCCTCTTTACTATTGAAACACCAGCAGTTAGAGATGATGTTGTCTGTGGAAGACAGGGGGTGGTGGAGGTGGAATATTGGTAATTAGCACAGCATTTAGCATCCTTCCAGCCTCTCACTAAAGCGGATGCTGAGAGCTTTATGCAAATTCTACTTATCTAAGGAGATGATATATGTAAAACACTTTGCAAACTTTAAATTACTATGTAAATATTAACTATTAATATAATTCACATATTATTATCAACAAGAGCTAATAAAGCAAACCCCCCAAAGATGAGTCAAATGCTCTTCCATATCAGTTTAATGAATAATAAAGCTCAGGTATTGAATAAAATAGCTCACAGTTTTATCACACTGAATAGTTATGGAGCATATTACACCCATTATTCCAGTTGCTTCTCATGACAATCCCAAGAGGTCAGTAGCATTTGCTGTTTTTCAATTGTTTCAATTGTGTCTGATTCTTTGTGACTCCATTTTGGGTTTTCTTAGCTAAGATACTAGAGGGGTTTGCCTTTTCCTTCTCCAGCTCATTTTATAAATGAGGAAACTGAGGCAAACAGGGTGAAGTGACTGGCCCAGGGTCACACAGCTAGTGAGTGCCTTAGGCTGGATTTGAACTCAGGTCTTCCTGACTGTAGGCCCAGGGCTCCATCTACTGTACCATCTAGCTGCCACTGTAAGTAGCATAGAGGTTATTATCTCCATTTCCACAAAACAGAGAATATTTCAAGTTGTCTGGGCACATAGTAGACACTTAAAAAATGCTTGTTGAGTAGAAGTGAATGGAGTGAACTTTATTTGAACTGAGGTCTTCCTGACCCTAAGTCCAGGGCTCTATCTACTGCACTTCCTAACCACCCCTAGGAGTTTTATTGGACCATAGTGGACCATAAGTGTGATAATGGCAGCCTAAAGAGTTGGTACAACCTTAGACTGCACTGGGGGGCATAGCATCCAGGAATAAGGAGGTGATAACACCAATCTCCTCTGCCCTAGTCTGACCACAGGCACCACATTTTAGGAAGGGCACAAATAATCTGGAGAGTGTCCAAGGTGGGCAGTTAGGAAGGTAAAAGACTTTGAGTTCATGCCATAGATGAGGATCAGTCAAAAGAAGTGGAGATGTTTGGTTAGAGAACAAAAGACACAGGGGAAACACGATGAGCTATCTTCACATATTTGAAGGTCTATCACACGGAAGGAGGATTAGATTTAATCTGCTTGACCCCAGAGGGTAGAGCTAGAAACAATGTAGAATAAATCAAAAAGAGATAGACTGAAACAAGGAATAGCTTCCCAACAATTAGAGCTATTCAAGAAATGGAATAGAATGCCTATGGAAGTAATTGGGTTCCTTCCTATCTGAGATATTGAAGATTCATGGGAGTTGGTATGGGCTAAGTGTACACCTGCCAGAGTTCCAGAAGCATTAGGAACCTCATCTGTCTCTGTCCTGCTTTTTGCAACCGGAAGAAAAGCAGGCTATCATATCATTAGTGATTTAGTCATCTAGGGAGTATGATATATGATTTCGTCATGAGGTGATGCCACTCTAAAGTTAGCCAGTCAAGGGGCTTTGTTAGAGGCTGTCCTGCACACCTTTAGGCTTTCTCACAGGCAGCCTACAAACTCCTGCACTGTTCAGCCTCCCATCACACTGAGTCCTTTGTAAGTTCATGATGTAGTGCTGTCCCCAGGCTGAATATAGGTCTAGGAGGAGTATGATAGAGACAAAAATTATTATCTGCTCTGATTCCCATCTAAAATTCCAGGATCTCCTTTTCTCATTCACAACCCTTTGTATTCATTAACAAATAGGCACTCGATATTGTACACCTATCTTATTACACACACACACACACACACACACACACACACACACACATGATAGTAAGCTTAAAAGCTTCTTTGTAGAGTGTTCAGTCTAATAGATTACTTCTGAAACTCATGACCTTCTTCACAATCAACTCCTAGGGGTACAGAGAGAAGTTGCAAACACTCTCAGCATCTTAAGGACATGGGAAGATTAAAGAAAGAAGTAGTTTCTCCAGACCTAATTGCAGTAGAGAGGACCCTCCCCTCTCCTCCCAAGGAAGGGAAAATACAGGAAAGAGAAAATAGTTCTCTCTGTCTTACTCTCCATTGAGATTTTTGCAAATTTTCAGTTCAATTCACTCTCATTCCATCTTTGCTCTGATGATGAATTCATCTTTATCCCCCAAATCCTGGTTCCATCTCTGCTGGGTATGTCTGCCACGGTCACTACAACCTGTCAGTACTTCTCCTAGTTCACCCATATTCCAGTTCACCTGTGCCCACAGCACCGGGAACAAAGCAAGGATGGTTGACCAGAAGTCTGAATGAGAAGCATAGCCCAGAAGTCTTTCTCAAGAGTAGAGTCAGTTTCAGGCCAAAAGCCAGAAAGGCCAACTTGCTTGCCCCATGAAAAATATCATAGCCCTTTTCTGGCTTTTTGCGCAGCTCCATTTCTGCCCTGAACTCAGGCTTACATGACTAGGCTAGATGACCATATTTCGGGTAAGCAGTAGAAGGAAGTTTTGTCAGCTAGCGTTTGGATTGGATGACCAGTGAAGTCCCTCTGCCCTCTGAAATTCTGATTCTTTAGTGGACAAAGCACTTGGAGGGAAGAGAACTTGGGTTTAAATCCTGGATCTTCAACTTGATACCAGTGTGACCTCAAGTCATTCAACCTTATTTGTAAAACAAAGATTTGCTATATGATCTGTTTCCTTCCAGCTGCATAATGTCCCATGATCCCTTAACTACACCATACATTTAGATATTTTTAGTGACCTATTAAGTTGGTAAGAAGATGTTGCCAATGAAGCTAAGCTAATTTACTTTTTCTCAATGTTTATCCTCCTTGACCTTTTCTACCTTTAAAATTAGCAACCAACCTGCCTACTCCTCACTCATCCTGAAGATATTCTCTCCTTACTTTGCTTCCATGATTTTTCTCTCTTTATCTTCCTATTTGTCTGGCTTTCCTTCTCAGTTACCCTTGTTTCCCTCACACCCTAAATGCCTAACTCCAACTAAGTGGATTAACAGTCCACTAGGCTCTGTCCTGATCTGTTTCTATCTATCTGTTCTCCTTTGGTTTATCTCATCAGTTCCCTTTGAGTTCAATTATCACCTCTATGCAAATGGCTTCAAAAATTATATCTTGAGCAGCACTCTCCCTGGGGTTCTGATTCCATATCTTCAACTGTCTGCTGGGCAACTATAACTAGACATCCCACAAGCATCTCAAATTAACATGTCCTGAACTGAATTTATCATCTTTTCCGCTTCCCTTCCCACTTCCCAGCTTTCTTATTTCTTGTCATAACATCCAATTATTTCTGTAGACATTACAGTCATGATAAATATCCTGTTGGCTCAAAAGTATCCAGATGTACACAGGTGATGATAAAGGTAAAGACTCTGGGTTTGGAGGAAAAGTGGCAATTTTGTTCCTCTTGGTCCTTGTGACTTAAGATTTGCAAGAAAAAAATAGAAAGGAAGAATATTTCTTTATTGGAATGTGTTTGAATATATATGAATTGAGAATACTAACCTATTTTAGCCACATTTCCATATTTACATAGCCTATGGACATCATCATGGATTCCTATTAATGGGCTGTTTTGTGGCAAAATCCCACATTCAACCTTAAAAATGAGGTGAGGCCTGCGGGGCTGGAAAGTTTTCCCAGGCAATCCTGAGGTGACGCCATTACTAAATCTGTTGATTAATGTTTATGAGCAAACTAGCCACTAAACCACATTTTTTTCCTTTTCCCCCTCAGCAAAATGGTGAGACCAATTTCTAGCATATGGAAGCATTTCGAGGCTGCAAGTTATTCTCAAAGGGGGGGAACCCCACTCACGATCGGCCAAAGTTATCAAATGGAATATGCATTTCCAAATGCTATTGGGATAACCAAAAACATCCTTTGATGTCAGAGATTCCTTGTAAACATTTTGATAATTTTTTCATGGCTTTAAGTAAAAAGGATCATGAAAAGGAAGATGCAAATAGCTTTTTTCCAAAGGATTATGATGATTGTCTTTGATTGTGAAGGACTGTGATGGGGAAGAGTAAGGAGACTCACTCCGCTCAACCCCAGAGGGCAGACCTAGAAACCATAAGAGGAAGAGGCCTTAAAAGAATTCAGTTCTTTGTAAGAACCACAACAACAACAACAAAATGTAACAATTAGAGTAACCCCCAAGTGGTAGCATGGTTTGAAAGAAGCCGAGATGTTTAGTCTGAGACGGAAAACTTTGAAGTTGTTGTCACTAACCTAGTCACTGCTTTCCACGGAGGCTCTGGGGTCCCAGTAGAAAATCACTGGATTTAAAATCAGAGAAAGTGCATTCAAATCCTGATTCTGCCTCATGCTATTGGTGTGACCGTGGGCAAGTGACTTAACCTCTCCGGCCCTCAGTCTGATCTTCCGTAAAATACGGTCTCTTCTACGTATTTCTGGATCTTATAGTGAAATATTTTAAGACTTGTTATGAGAAAGATGGGAGAGACTTGTTTGGTTTCGCCACAAAGTTTGGTTTCTAACAATTAGAGCTATCTAAAAGTGGGATGGTTTTATCACCACTGAAGGTTTTCAAGCGGAGGTAGGATGACCACCAGTTAGGAATGGTGTAATCTTTATACAAATGGTGCAATCAGACACAAGTTGACCTACATGCCTCTTGAGGTTTTTTCTAATGCTGAGATTCTTTGAGTCTATGATTTTACCTTCCTTTGGCAGTTAGGAAGAGAAGCAGTTCCCATTGCCTAGAGTACCACACAAGTACATGAACAGGAACTACTTTTCTGTGCCTTGCCTGGCCTCAAGAGTCAAGGACAAAGACTTCAAATTCCCATGAAATGATATGCCGCCAGTAAGTGAATGGTGGTTGTCCCAGCAAGTAGACAGGAGTAAGAAGTAGAATAGACCAGAACCGGAGTTGAAGAATGACCAGGCAAGAAGGCTGCTGGCTGAGTTATGAGGTGGTGAGCTAGCTAAGCCTCAAAAACATTTAGGGTCTGCCTGGGGTGTGTAGATAACTACAGAGAGTAGCAGGCTAAGAGCTAAGAGCAGCAGGTGCTCGAGGTTGCCAAGATGTTATATAGTTTTCCCAGTTGTCGGGCAGCATGCTGGGTTAGGGTGTGGGGAGGGGGAGCTTCTTCAGATTACACTGACGTTTGGAGAATGGTAACTGAGAGTACTTCTAGTGCTATCTTTTCAAAAATTCCTTTTCTGTGACAATGAAATGCCTCTCTCCATTTCTATTCTGTTATTTGCTTAGAGTTCTGCAAGCACAGCAGAAACTGAATATTTAGAACTGAGTTTGGGGGTCCTCACTTTCTTACTGGAGTGGGAGCTCGAGCTGTGTTAGGGAAACTTACCACAAAATGCCACCCAAAAACAGAAACCGAAGTCCACGACACCCTGGGGCCAGCTGGCAAATCTGCAACGTAGTCCAGGGTCTTTATAAACTAGTTATGGATTGTTAACTGATTGTTTAAGTATGCTCTTAGAACACCGGATCGACCTAAGACTCACTTGTCTAGCATGGTGGGAATCCACTGGTTTTTGTATTGTCACTTTTAAAAACTTGGCTATGTTAATATTTGGAACTTACACTATGGTGATTCGAAAGAAAAGATGTGGGTCTAGTCTAGGCTGCTAGTTTTGGAAGCAGCTTATTCCATGAAACTCTTGCTGACCATCCAGGCAAGTCTGATTCTTATTCATGCTTCCCATGCGGATAAGGTCTTCTAAAGAGTCTTATTGGCCAATCTCAGTCCCTTGTTGAATATGCGTAGAAGTGCATTGTACCAAAGCGTGTGCTGAAGCAACCCTGGTGTTCTGGGATGAAAAGACACCAAAACTACCAAGATATTGGAGAATCAGTGTTCAGGGGTGGGACTAGTACTTTATTAGGACCTGTTGATATTGGTGTGATGAGCCTAGTGAAAGGATTTTGTGCCCCGACTTGGAATCTTTGAGGACCTGTCATGAATACACAGGGCAAAATCTTCAAGAAGGCAGTGTTATTGCTGGTCTGTGTGAACTGTCTCAAATCATGGGGAAGTCTCAAATTCACAATGAAAAAATGGGGGTGGGGTGGAGAAGACTTGGAAATTCATTACTAACCTCCCCCACTCGACCAAGAGGTGGACAGAAAACAGGGTGGACTAACGGTAAAGTAAAAGGTCTTTTGGGCAAAGTCCACTTTCCAGTAGCCCCTGATCCAGCATCATTACCTCCCCCTTCAGGAAGTCATTCACTAGCAATTATGGGTTTTGGTTCAGAACATGAGACAGGTTGTCATTCAAGAAGTATAGCTGGGAGAGTTGGCAAGGAAATTCTGAAGTCTACTGATCACTGGTTATAAAAGAATTCCATGATTATATTGGATACTCAGGCCAAGAGAAAATTCTGGAGGTAGCTCTGAATAAGTTCTACTCAAACAAGATGGCAGTGGATGGGCTTAAAAAGCAAGAGTATGGGTTGGTCAAGAGAGTTCTCACATTGACTTGATGAGTTTACAAGTACAGAGGCTTCATGTGGGGTTTTTGAAAACATCTCCCAAAGGATGGTGTGGACATGTCCAACAGTAGCTTGATGAGAGGACTAAAGGCATCTCCTGATTAAATCTCAATGACTGGGGCTGATCCCAAAGATCAGTTAGTTATATTGGAACTGCCCTTTTGTGCCTCTTGGTTTCATTGACATGGTGCCCATAAAATGAACTGATTGGCTATCACAGTTGTAGGCTGCATTATGTGGGGAAGGGTAAGTAAGACCTTTGCACTAGCTGATAAAAGAGAGATTATAGACACCATTTGGCATCTCTTTCCTCCCTTTTTCTTGACCTCTGCAGAGATCCGGGTAGCATAGTATGAATACCACTTGTTCCACTCCCCTGGGAACCATTAACAGCAGCTTTGGGAAAAGGCATATGGTGAGTTGTATGACTTAAGAGGAGAATTCTTGTATCTTAAATTCCTGGCTGCTTTTTTTGCCTTCTTTTTTCTCTTTCTGAACATGTCAGGTTGAGAGTGTACTAAATGAGCTCAGAGATAGCAGAAGCTAAGGTAGAAATAGACCATCAAGAGGTCCTGGAGAGACATATGGCAGGGATGTACATTTCTCATCCATGTGGCCCAAGAGGAGGCTTCCTAGACCCTAATTTCTTACAATTTTTTTGCCTTCTTCTCTCCCTTCCTCTTTTGGAAGCACAGGCCAGAGTCAAGAAACTTGAGAATAAATTTTCCTGGTCCAAGAGATGGCAGCAGTTAGATTTCCCAAAGACACCTAAAGGTTGCTTCTCTAGCAGTCCCATGTTCAAGAGTTCCAGAATCTGGGCTTCTTGTGAGAGAAGGGAGATGTCCTAGGCAACGTAATCCTGGAGTCCAGACTTCTAATAAAAAAAGAGGGGAATGTCTTTCTCAGTCTTGAGATTTACTTCATGTGTTTAGCCCACGTTCAAGATTTTATGGATCCAACTTTCTACTGTGAGGGAGCTTCTCCAGGACAGAAGAAGATAACTCAAGAGGTTCTTGGTGCTAGGAGAAGCATCAGTTGTGACACGGAGGAGAGGAATTTGTACCCTGTCCTCCATCATTACTGTTAGTAATCTGGACAAGTTTAATCTACTTGCAAGTAGAATTGCTTATCCTGAAACCCTAGGTTCCAGGTTGGGTAGAGTTTTCAAGAACTTACTTCTTATCCTCAAGGCAATAGGAAGCCACTGGAATTGGCTGAGCAGTGAAGTCAAGGAAAATACTTTAGTGGAAATGTACAGTAGGGACTGGAGTGAGGAGACAGACTTGAGGCAATAAATCTAGACAAGAGGGAATAATTCTCTGAACTAAGGTGGCAGTTATAGGAGTAGAGGGAAGGGGCTGGATATTAGAAATGTGGATATATTGAGGACAAATTTCTCAAGGCACAACTAATCTTCACAGGAATCAAGAAATCTCACCATTTTTAAGCAGCTCAACAGCTAGAACATTTTAACTATGCATTGATGGATATGCTGAGGACCCAAAGGCATGAGTAGTAGGCTCAATGGAGTCCACGTATGGCCTCCCCAGGCCATGCATGTAATGCTACCAGGAATAATGTCACAGGCTTTATCCCATGCCTGGCTGATAGCTAGATGAGAGTCTAACTTGCTGATCTGTGTTTTGGTGTCTTAAGAGATGGAGATGTAGAGATTCCAGAATGGTGTATAGTTTGAGAGATAAGTTAAAAGAGACCTACTATCTAATCACAGCATCAGCTCAGAAGAATTCAGAAAGAAAGAAATAAGAGTGTAATGGAAAAGTTTGCTTTCAAGGACTCCAGCCAGGAGATATAGTCCTGTGAAAAAATCTTGATATCCAGGGAAAACACATGCATGAGTTGCAGACAGAGAGTTGGTGCCCAACGATGGCCCACATGGAGTTTCTAGATGAAGAGGGAGCTGCATGTTTGGTACCCTTTTGAGGGTTTTATAAGCCTTCTAAGACAGCCCCAGATTAAGAGGGAGCACTACCTGTGCAGGGGGAGGCCTGAATTTCTCTTGTTTGATTCTCTAGCTATAGAGTCCCACTCCCACGCTTTCCCCAAACAGACTACCTATGCTTCACTGGAGACAACATCAGTTGGCCTGGGACACTGATAGGTCAAAATTGGAATTACTGGCAGGTGTGCCTGAAGATAATGAACCATACCAGAATGAGGATGAAGACATGACAAGAAAATCTCAGAAATGACAAGACTATCAGGCTAGTGACCAGGCAAACATAGGATGCCCCATCCAGTACAATGGGGAGAAGGTGGCACATATAGCCTAAGACTGAACTGTGCTCAAGCAGACAAAATCAAAGGCCTGCTTGGCAGCCTTGTGCTGGGGACAGAAGTGGGACTGAGTTTTAGAATAGACTGACAATGAGAAACATAGGTTCCCCTGTCCCTAGCAAGACCACATCCAGCTCAAATTTCCCAGGAAATCAGAAGAGGAAAAAAATTCCCAGAAAACCAATGATGGAGAGAGACTGCCCCTTCTGATCTGTACCCCAGTCACTCTAAATCAGAAATTTTTAACTGTGGATCCCCAGATTCCCAAGGGATTGGCAGATAGATTTAAGGATGGGCTGGGGGTGCCCATGAACTTGGATAGGAAAGAAAATTAGGTCTTTATTTTTATTAGCCTTTAATTGAAATTTGGCTTTTCCTTCAATTATGAATATAGGTCACAATCATTACTCTGGGAAGGGTTCCCTCGGTTTCACCAGACACTGCCAAAGGAAGCCCTGATACAAAATAAAGTGAAGAAAACTTGTCCTCAAAGTTTATCTGCTTTACCTTCTGGATTTAGCCAATAGCCTAGGGTGTTATCAGAGCTTTACTCATTTCCCCTCACCTTAGGAAAAAAAAAATCTCCACCTGCTAGACAAAGTGCCTGAATTACCATAAATAAGGGAAAGTCCTTATTCCACAATTAGGGAGGAAAGTTTTAAAATGCAAACACCAGATACAAGGTAACACTTTAGTGTGAATGAGCGACAGTCCCACCTAAAAAAACAACAAAGGTCAGTCAGTGGGGGTAAATGACCAGGGTGGGGGGAGGCTGAGAGGACCAGGGAGCCAAGGGAAAGGCTGGGAAGGTGGAAGCTGGGAATGAGAAGCCTCTGCTGGTGGAAGGCAGTAGAATGGGTTCAAATCTCCATTTGGTGTGGAGGTGGTCACAGAGTCTTGGGTTTAAAAGGGCCCTCAGAGGCCATCCAAGCAAACCCAGGACTGAGCAAGATTCCTCTCCAGTGTCTGCACCAAGGCTTCATCATTAAAGTGAGAGGGGTCCCACTCTTTCCTGAGAAAGCCTATTCCCCGTTGGGCTGAAGAAACGAGGAAATACATCTTTACCTGCAGCCTTGGCCATTTCCACCTAGCACACAGTTAGTCCCTCTTCCACAAGCTGGTTATTCTAACACAGCTGTCACCTTGGCTTGATGACCCTGAGCAAGTCACTGCGCTTGTCTGATTCTCCATTTCTGAATCTGCAAAATGGTCTTGGGTCATTAAGTTATAATCCTAGCTCTGCTAGCACTTTCACAGTGTTTGGGGTACAGAGTAATTACTTAATACACGTTTATTGATTGATTATTCTATGTGGCCTCGGGCGAGTTAGTCCCCTCCCCAATTCCAACCCCACTGCACTGTTTCCCTCCCCAAAGTGGAAATACTGTGGCTCTGAGAAAACTTGGGTCATTCTTCTGAAATAAACTCCACGTTTTTTGTCACAGTCACAAAAAGCATTTAAGCACCTACTATGATGCTAGGCACCGTGCTAAGGACTGCGGATGCAAAGAAAAGATACAGAAGACAGTCCCTGCCCTCAAGGAACTCATGATCTAATGGGGGAAGACAACTAGCAAATCATGATACACAGGGCTAGGAGAAGGTGCCATAAGGACTGGGCAAGGCTTCCTGTAGAAATGGGATTTTCGCTGGGACCTGAAGGAAGTCGGAGAAGCTGGGAGGCAGAGATGAGGAGGGAGAGCATTGCAGGCATGGGGGACAGTCAGAGAAAAAGGCTGGAGCCAAGAAATAGAGTGTCTTCTATGTGGAACTGCCAGGAGGTCAGAGTCGCTGAATGGAAGAGTAGATGTCAGGGAGCAAGACTGGAAAGGTAGGAAGGGACTAGGTTATGATGGGTTTGAATGTCAAACAGGATTTTGTATTTGCTTCTAGAAGTGACGGGGAACCAATGCGGTTTGTAGAGTAGACGATTGACATAGACCTGCATTTTAGGGAAATCAGTTTGGCTGCTGAGTGGAGGGTGGTTTGGATAAGAGAGACCTGAGGCAGGCAGGCAGACACTCCCACAGGCTATTGAAATAGTCCAGGCATAAGCTGATGAGGGAATGGACTAGAGGGGTGGCAGCGTCAGAAGAAAGAAGTGGGAGTATAGGAGAGATTTTGCAATGGTGAAATCGACAGGCTTGGCCACAGGTGGGATACGCGGGGGTGGGGTGAGAGACAGTGAAGAAGACAAGACTCCTAGATTTTGAGCCTGGGGTAATGGGAGACCAGTGGTGCCTCCATAGTCATAGGGAAGTCTGGAAAGGGGGAGGATTCAGGAGGACAGATAACGAGTTCTGTTTTAGACACTTGGAATTAAAATGGCTGTTGCATATCTAGTTGGAGATGTCTGACAGGCCATTGGAGATGTGAGAGTGGAGGTCAGCAGAGAGTTTGGGGCAAGCTAGGTAGATCTGAGCAACATCAGCATAGACCTCACAAAGAATTCTGAGCATATACCATTGAAAAACCAACCCTATCACTAGGAAAAAAATATCCCAGATGATGAATGATGATGAATCAGTAAAGCCACCTTTGTGTACAGATCTTTTGTTGTTGGGTTTTGTTTTGTTTTAACCTGTACAGTCCCCTACTGGCCTGAATGAATTAACGCACCTTCTCAAACACCTTCCCTACCAAGAAATGAGAGTAACATTCTTTTGTAGGATTAGCACAATGCCTTGAAGACAGTAGGTGCTTAATGAATGTTTGCTGAATTTAATTGAAACAGTATGGTTTTTTAAAGTTCACAGTGCACTTTTTCCACTGTCTCATTTGTGCCTTACAGCCACGCTAGGAAGTAGATGGTTCAAATATTTACTCCATTTTACAGATGAAGAAACAAAGTCCTTAAAAGGCCTTAATCTCAGATGCCACCTCCTAGAAGAAGCCTTCCTGACCCCTGGGGTGCTAATGTCCTCTCCCTCCTCAAAATGATTTTGCATTTTCTTACCTCTAATACAGTGGTTCTCAACCTTCCTGATGCCACGACCCTCTAATAAAGTTCGTGTTGTGGTGACCCCCAACCATAAAATTATTTTCATTGCTACTTCATAACTGTAATTTTGCTACTGTTATTAATCGTAATGTAAATGTCCAATATGCAGGATGTATTTTCATTGTTACAAATTGGACATAACCCACAGGCTGAAAACGGCTGCTCTAATAAAATGAGCTTCTTGAGGCTAGAGAATGTTTTTGCTTTGTCTTTGCATCCTCAGCATTTAACACAGTGTGGCACAGAGCATATATTTTTTTCTTTTTAATACTTTTACTGTCATAGATTTAGCTGGACCAGAAAGTTGATTCTTTACAACTGGAGAGTTAATAAGAAAAGCAACAAAGCAAACAAGAAGTTTAAGGAAGAGACAAATCATAACATAAACTCATAAACTCATAACATAAAACTTTAGGGTTGGGGTAGGGGTGGAGGGGTTTAATTTAATCCTTTTATTTAACAGATGACCTTGAGACTCAAAGAGATCAAAGGATTTGGCCAAAGGCACAAAGATCTTCTGACTCCAGATCTGGGACCCCTTCCATGATAACAAACTGTCTCCCTAGCCATCTTTCCAAGAGCTAGCATGCTCAGAGGAAGATGTGAATGAGTGAATGAATGAATTAGAACACATGTATCTTTTACTCTATGACAAGCACTATGTTACACACTGTAGATTCCAAAAGAAAATGGGATGGTCTCTGTTTTCAAGAAGCTCAGATTCCAATTGGATTCAACACAAATAGGGTTAAGCTATAGGATAGATAGAAAAGTTCAGTGGTCCTCCGGGTATAGTGGCATGTCAGATGACAATACTTAGGGGTATTTCTATCTATCTTATCAAAATACAGTGTAACTCATTCCTTTAGCAAGTAAGTTCTCAATTCAATCCAGGTACTACTCTACCCCTGGACAGTACATTCATTTAGTTAGTCAAAGTCTCTTCTCAAATGGAGAGTAATTTCCAATCATAAACAAAGTACATTTATTTGGTCAATCACAGAACATGGGGGAAAAAAGTCAAAGGTTTCCCACCCCTGGATCACAACTGAATTACGATACCATCTATTAACGCCAAGCACTTTCTCAAAAAGGGGCAGGAGAGCACAAAAGTCCATCTACTCTTAAGCTACAACAAGGTTAAGATATCACAGCATCAAAAACCCAAGGAAAGACCCTGTCTTCATCTTGGCTTGAGGCAAATTTTCAGCAATCCTTGTTCCTGGGGGGACAAGGTTCAACAAAGCCATAGCCAGTGCCCTCATCAAGTCACTCTGCCTATAGAACAGCCCTAGAACCCCTGAAAACATCAGCAAGGCCCTCTTCTAGGATTTCTGTAAACATAACAATGAGAAAATCCTCTTTCAGGGCTTCTGAACCAACAGCAAGTTTCCAGGACCTCTACAACAGCAGCACTGTCCTTCACCAGCAGGTGAATCTGGCAAAACAACGTCAAAACAGACAGACAAAATGCTGGTATCACCACCTGTATCCTCAGTTCTTGGCAGCTCCAGGTAGCAGTTCTCAAAAGTCTTGGGCAGCTCCAACTGGCCCTCAGCAGTCAATGACTCTGCTCTCTAAAAGTCCCTCTGGCCTTCTCTGCTTGGGCCTTCTCTCAGCTTGGACCTCTCTCCAAATTCATGGCTCCTCCCAGTTCAGCCCTCTCTCTTCATGTCAACAAGTCCATCCCACAAGTGGGATTCACAAGCTCTGAGTTTTAACACTCAACCCCAAAACCAAACCAAATATAGGGGCATCTCCAAATTCCATTACCATTACAAGGACTTACATGGGCACACATATTTATAGCAGCCCTTTTTGTGATGGTAAAATATGGGAAATTGAGGGGATGCCTGTTGATTGGGGACTGGCGGAACAAATTGTGGTATATGAATGTAATGGAATACTGTTGTACAATAAGAAATGATGAGCAGGCAGATTTCAGAAAATCCTGGAACGATGTGTATGAATTGATGCAAAGTGAAATGAACAGAACTAGGAAAACATTGTACACAGTATTAGCAACCCAACAACCCAAGACAATTACAAAGTACTCAGGGTGGAAAATACTACCCACATCCAGATAGAGAACTGATGAACTCTCAATGAAGATCAAAACACACTTTTGGCATTTATTTTTTGTTTGTTTATCTATCTCTTCTTTTACAACTATGACTAATACGGAAATATATTTTACATAAGCACGCATATATAACCTATATCAAATTGTTTACCATTTTAGGAAGAAGGAGGAGATGGAAGGGAAGAAAAATCTGGAACATAAAATCTTGTAAAAATGAATGCTAAAATTGTCTTTACACATAATTGGGATAAAATAGTTTATAAAATAAATGTATATACCATAACCTCACTGACTGTGTGCAGGTGTTGGAATTTTTTTGACCCATAACCTAATCATTTTTTTAAAAAATTCCCACATTAATCATAATGGGGGGGAGGGAGCAAGCAAGAAAAATAAATTTAAAAGGGAAAAATATGCTTCAATCTGCACTCAAGAGTTCATTAGTCCTTTCTCAGGAGGTAGAGAACATTTTTTTATCATTAATCTTTTGGAATTGTCATGCATTATTGTATTGCTTGAAATAGCAATGTTTACAATTGCTTAATGTTACATCACTGCTGTTACTGTATACGCTGTTCTCCTGGTTCTGCTCACTTCACTCTACATCAGTTCATATAGTCTTTCTAGTTTATTTTTCCTGAAAGCATCCTAGCTCGTCATTTCTTAAATCACAATTGTATTCCATCACAGTCATATACCACAACCTGCTTAGTCATTCTCCAGTTGAGGGGCAATCCCTTCAGCTTCCAATTCTTTGCCACCACAAAAAAATAATTTTTAACTTGAGCATTTTAAAAATTAACTTTGAATTTAGCTAAAATATTCTTGGCATTTATAACTTCTGAATAACATGATACTTTTCAGATCTCTTTGGAAGCAGTACTGATCTTTGGTACCCCTTGAGTTCAAATATGAAAGAGTGACCACAGGCCTGTAAGAATAATGTGAAACCTAGGTTTTCATATGAGCTAGGCCTCACAGAGCAAAAGGCAGCCAACAGAGCCTTTTTTGAAAAGTGGTATTAGTAGCAAAAAAAAAAAAACCAAAACACAGCAGTTGTAAGGAGATAAAGTAACCATTCAACAATTTAGCTTTAAGTCTTCTTTATCAGAAATGATCCTCAGACAACAAAGGATGAAACAAAACGAGTTTAAAGCAGGGACTCTTGACCTGGGTTCTAAAGAGGGATTTTATGAACTTGGATGGAAAAATTACATCTTTATTTCTTTTTTTTTTCCTTTTTTTCAGGGCAGTTGGGGTTAAGTGACTTGCCCAAGGTCACACGGCTAGTTTTTTGTGTGTGTGTGTGTGTGTGTGTTTTAAGTGTCTGAGGCCAGATTTGAACTCAGGTCCTCCTGGCTCCAGGGCCGGTGCTCTATTCACTGCACCACCTAGCCGCCCCTACATCTTTATTTCAATGTAATTGGCTTCCTTTGTGATCCTGTGTACCTCATAATAACAACCAGCATTTATATAAGTACCACTGTGCTAAGGGCTTTACAATATGATCTCATTTGACCCCCCCCCCCACAACATAT
>CM053601.1:144470431-144490795 GCA_028646575.1 Pseudocheirus occidentalis
TCTCTCCCTCTCCCTCTCTCCCTCTCCCTCTCCCTCTCCCTCTCTCTCTCCCTCTCCTCTCTCTGTCTCTCTTTTTCTCTCTCTGTCTCTCTGTCTCTTTCCCTCTTTCTGTCTCTCTCTGTCTCTCTGTCTCTTTCCCTCTTTCTGTCTCTCTCTGTCTATGTCTCTCCCTCTCCCTCCCTTTCCCCCCCCCCTCTCTTTCTCCTGTGAAAGAAAGCTGGAGGGCTTATTCTCAACAGTTTTAGAAACTTGACTTTGGAAACTACTGAAAAGGGGGCAGAAGGGAGGGAATACCAGGGGAAGAATTGGCTTCTTACAGACTGATGATAATAAAAATTATTTAACACCTGCACCTTTACTGACAGTGTTTTCCCATCCATTATTCTGTGTGATCCCCACAACTGTCTCATCAGAGTAAGAATTATCCACATGCCCATTTCACAGATGATAAAAGTGAGGCTCAGGAAAGGCCAGCGCCTTTGTCCATGGTGACAGAGCTGGTGAGAGACAAAAAATGACCTGATTCAGGGTATTCTGAATCTCAATGGTAAGGGGGTATCCAGCAAAAAAAAAAAAAAAAAGGATGGTCTCCATACCTTGGGTCTGCACTTTGTCCAGCCTCTCAACCCTGACACTCCTAACTTAATCCAACCACCCACAGTGAGATCAATCTGTCAAATGGGAACAATATCTCCCCTGCCTGCCTCACTGAGTCACTGTATAGAACCATTTCATGTACATGAAACAGGGATAGGGTCTGGAGGGCACTCCCAGATGAGAAAATGCCCTCCACCAAGGCAGGTCTTAACCCTTCTCTGTAAGAGATAGTCAAAGAGAACTGGCTAGATCCCTGAAGGGCAGAGTCACTCGCCCATGGCCAGTCAGCAGCAGAGTTGGACCTGCTCACCTCCTACTATGATCACTTAGAAGGCCCTTCCTTCTCCCTCTTATCTACTCATTAAAACAAAACAAAACAAACAACACCCCTCCACCCCCATCCCCTACCCCGCCCCCCCCCCCCACACACACACCTCTGCTCCTTGGCCCTGTCAGGCTCCGCTGTGAACTCACTCACACTCAGTGAATTGTTTGTTTTCCTTTCCCATTTGGCTTATCACAAATCAGCTCAGACAGGGTCCAGGGGCCTGGGACATGGACAAGATGCTCCTTGGGCCCAAGCTGAATAAAATGTAGAGGAGAATCCATCCTCTACCTGAGAAGGAGGGACCTCTCCTCCCCCTGTGCCCCAGGCCTGACCTGACCTCCCCTTTAACCTCAGCTAATGACCAAAGCACTAACTCACCTTTAGCACCCAATTCTCCATTTCTCCACCCACTTTTCCACACATACACACACACACACACACACACACACACACACACACACACACACCCCAGCACTTAGACCATTTGGCAGCTGATCCCTTCTTCCCCCACCCTATGGCCCTCCCACCCCAACACACAAGTAGTGGTTTTCTCAGAGGTTTCTAAGAGAAACCTGTGTGCTCGTCTCTCAAAGAATTCACAGGCAGAGGAAAGGGAAGGCTGTGAAGAGGGTAAAATAAGACCCTGCCCCTGCTGCCAATCTAGGTTCTGTGACCTGAAGCAAGCCATTTCCCTCTGGGCCTCAATTTGCTCAGCTAGAAAATGGGACATTGACTGCCCACCTTCTAAGGCCATTGAAAGGAATGCACGTTATAAATACTCCAAGGCATTACAGAAATGTGAACAATTACCATCAGCATTATGATTATTCAGAGGAGGAAATTACTTCAACTCTTGAAATGACATAAGATGCCAAGTGGAAGGGTGGGGAAAAGCTGCTTGTTGGAGCCTGGGTCCTGTCCCCAAATGCCCCAGTGAGGCAGGACCTGAGGCCTGCGCATGAAGGTGGAAGACTGCTGAAAGATGGGGGCAGTGGGGCAGTCAGCTCCCCTGGAGGAAGAAAGGGAACCTAGAGAGCCGGGGAAGGGGGATGAACAAGAGGAAGAGCATTTCCATTTACTGAGAGCTGGGTCCATCCCTGATGAAACGGACAGGCTACTCCTGCTTAACTGGGGTCAGGAGGAAGAAAAAGATCCAGAACAACTTGGGGCAACAGCACCAGAAGCCCTGCTTATTATAAGCAAAGAGGGGAGGTGGAATCCATACTTGGGGCTTGGGGCTGGTTAGGTTTGCCTAGAAATGTCTCTAAAACTGAATTCGGCCCCTTCTCCCCCAAATTGGCCATACCCCTAACTTCTCTATTTCTGGAAAACACCACCTCTTAATCTCCAATAACCCAGGCTCCAAACACCCCAGTCATCTCATCTCTGTCAATCCACGGGCAAAAACAGGGAGGGATCAGGAAAGGATTCAGTAGGAGCAGACACTTGAGTTGAACCTTGAAATGTGGAGATGAAGGAGGAGCACATTCCAGATATGAGGGCCATGGAAGAGTGACAAATGATGTTTAAAAAAAAGATGAGATCCCACCTCACACCTATCAGACTGGGTAAAATGACAGAAAAGGGGAAAATGACAAATGTCGAAGGGGATGTGGGAAAATAGGGACAGTAATGCAGTGTTGGTGGAGTTGTGAACTGATCCAACCATTCTGGAGAGCAATTTGGAACTGTGCCCAAAGAGTTATAAATCTATGCATGCCCTTTGACTTAGCAATTCCACTACAGGGTCTGTATCCTGAAGAGATAAAAAGGGAAAGGATCAAATGAACAACAATATTTACAGCAGCTCTCTCTGTGGTGGCAAACAATTGGAAATTGAGAGGATGCCCATCTGTTGGGGAACGGCTGAACAAGTTGTGGTATTATGGTTGTGATGGCTTCCTATTTGTTATAAGAAATGATGAGCAGGATGCTTTCAGGATGAATTGATATGAAGTGAAGAGCAGAACCAGAATAACGTTGGACACAGTAAAGGCCATATTATACAACAATCAACTCTGATCGACTTAGCTCTTCTCAATGATTCAAGACAATTGCAAAGGACTCATGATGAAAAATGCTATCCGCCTCCAGAGAAAGAATGATTCTGAATGCAGATTGAAGCAGACTTTTTTCCGCTTTATTATTCTTGTGTTTGTGGTCTGTGTTTTCTTTTGCAATATGGCTAATATGAAAATGTTTTGTTTAACTGTACATGTACAATCTATACCAAATTGCTTCACAAGGAGGGGAGAATGAAAGGAGGGAAGGAGAGACTATGGAACTCGGAATTTTTTCTTAAAGTGTTAAAAAAATTATTTACATTATTAAAAAAAATTAAATGAAAAAAGAAAGAAAAGAGCATCCATGAAACAGAAAAAAAGAAATTATTTCCACGCCAGTAAAGAAGGCAGTGGTCTCAGTGCCCTGACCTATCTCTGGCTTTGGCATAGAAGGGTTAACTGGAAGAGAAGAAAAAAGAGAAGGAGGCCTGGCTATCCCTGAGTGGGAGTTTCCCTCAGTCTCTGTGGGACACCTGTGAAAACACCAGAATGGGAAGGAATGAGGGGGGAGGAAAGGATGACAGCCAGCTTCTCTCCAGGACGGAGGCCTGGCTTCACATGACATCCATCGGTCTTCTCTATTTTCTCCTCCCAGGGGCCCTGTTCTGAGAGGCGCCAAAAGGGTTCTGTGATCCAATGTACCCTGGTGACTGTCTCACCCCAATAAGCTCCTTCAGGGAATCCCCAGGGGTCACTTCAGCCATCCATCTTTCTAGCCTCCTTAAAACCAGGAAAAGTGGCCCCATCCAGGGAGAACTCACTGGCTCCTAAAGCCCTGATCCAGAGATAAACTGGAAGCAGCAAGGTGCCCTAGGAAGGGGGCTGGATTTGAATCCTGCCTCTACCCTTTACTACATGTGGGAAGTCACCCTCTCTTTCCACCCCTCAGTTTTGTCCTCTGTTAAAATGGGGGGAGGTGTGCAGAGCTATATCAGGGTTCTTACCTTTTTATATGTCTGTGAGACCTTTGGACCCCATCTTAGAATCATGTTTTTAAGTATGCAAAAAGAAATACATAAGATTAAAAAGAAAACAAAAGATAGTGAAGTAGAGTTAAAATATTTTTAAGTTCATGGGCAGCAGGTTAAGATCTCCTGGATGACATGCCTTGAAGGCCCTTTGCAGTTCAGTTGCCTCATCTATAGAATGAAGGGATTGGACTTGATGACCAGTCAGGTCCCTCCCAGCTCTGAATCTATAAGCCTCAGATCCTTTATGTCCTCTGTGACGCAGCCAAATTGGCCTTGCCAATCCTCACACACCACATGCTCCATCTCTTGTGTGACCCTGAGCAAGTGATTTAACTTCTCTGGGTCTCAGTTCATCTGTAAAATGAGGGGCTGGAGATGACCTATATTCCAGACAGAACCCTATAATGCTGGGAGCCTATGACCTCTAGTGTCTGGCTTTTGACCTGAGTGTCCACCATGACTAGAATGCACTCACTCCCTCCTATCTCCATCCCACGGACTCCCTTGTTTCCTCCAAAGCTCAGCTCAAATGCTGCTTCCCACATAAAGCCTTTCCTAATCACTCACCCCTCCCCCAATTTCTAGTGCCCTTCTCCCTCCCAAAACTGCCCTTTTAAACATCCTGTATATGTTCTGTATACCTCCACATCTAAATGCTAGACAAAAAAAGCTAACACTCTAGACTGCACTAAGAGAATTATAAGAATAAGGACAAACATTGGGCCTGGGGTTTCACTGAGATAGGGAACATTCAGGTGAGGAAACTTCCTCTACGAATGCAAATTGGCACCTTCTCTGCAATTTTTAATCTTAAGAGTTACTTGCAACAAAGCCATCAAACAGAGAGAGCCCACTGACCATTTAATCCATAACACTCCTAAGTATAGCCTAAACCAGATTAAAAGGTATCCTGATTTTAATGTGCTGAAAAAAAAACCACATTAAACACATTGAACACATTTTAAAGTGTTAAAAAAAGAAAAGAAAGAAATCTACAAACATGGTTTTCTAAGTCAATATGAAGCCCACAATAATCTTTTTTGTTGTTGTTTTGGGGTTTGAAGGGGGTTTTTTTTGTTTTATTTTGTTTTTTGTTTTGTTTTGTTGAGGGTTTTTTTTTAGAGGGGAAGGAAAGGCAATTCTGGTTAAGTGACTTGCCCAAGGTCACACAGCTAACAACTGTGTCAAGTGTCTGAAGTCGGGTTTCAACTCAGGTTCTCCTGACTGTAGGGCTGGTGCTCTATTCACTGCACCACTTAGCTGCCCTCTGCCATGCAATCTTTATGTTTGGTTTAGTGGTCCCAATTTTTACTTGAGTTTGACACCACTGACCTAGAACACGGAGAAAGAGGTAGGTAGGGGCTAGTCCAGGGTCACACAACCAATGTGTCTTCAGAGATGGTACCTGAGCTCAGGTCTTCCTGGTTCCTAGCCTAGCTCTCTATTCACTATGTGTTCTGTGGTTGCCCCTAAGCAAGCAGTGTCCACTTGAAGAGAGGGGACAATCCCACTCTCCTCAGCCCTCATCAGACCACATATCAAGGATGATGGTCAGTTTGGTTCAGTTCAGAATAGCACATCTGAGGGAGGACACAGACAATCTAAAGTGTGTCCAAAAGAAGACACCTGGAGAATGACTGAACGGGCCGTGATATATGAATGTAATGGAGTATTATTGCACTATAAGAAATGATGAGCAGGTGGACTTCAGAAAAACTTGGAAAGACTTATATGAACTGATGCTGAGTGAAGTGAGCAGAACCAGGAAAACATCATACACATTAACAGCCACACTATGCAATGACTGACTTTGGTAGACTTAGCTCTTCTCAACAATGCAAGGACCTAAAATAAACTCCAAAAGGCTCATGATGGAAAATGCCATCCACCTGCAGAGAATGAAATATGAAGTCTGAATGGAGATGGAAGCAGACTGTTTACTCTCTTTTTCTGTTTTGTTTTTTCTTTCTCATGGGTGCTCCCATTCATTCTAATTCTTCTATACAACAAGACTAAAGTGAAAACATGCTTAATATGAATGTATATGTAGAGAGAATATCCAATTGCACACTGTCTTGGGGAGGAAGGTGGAGAAAATTTAAAACTTATGGAAGTGAATATTGAAAACTAAAAATAAATAATTTTTAAAAAGAAGAAGATGACAAGGATAGCGGGGGGAAAAACCAATAGATAACACCAAATGAAGATAGAAAGAAGGAACCAAACATAATTAACCTTATTTGAAGGGTTAACTTGAAAAAGAAAAAGTGTTATTCTGAGAGACTTGCCCTGATGGAGCCCTGAAGGCAAAACCAAAGCAAAGGATGGAAAGTATAGAGAGGCAAAAAGACAACCTGATCATAAGCAGGGAAAACAATTCAAGCTGTCCAAAAAGGGGCCGGGCTGCTTCCAGGGACAGTTTGCTCCCCTCATCCGGTTGGCTAGATGACCATTAGCAGGAAGAATATTATAAAAGAGATTCCTGCTGCCCACGCCTGAGGTTCTGCCACTAAAGTTCCATTCCCTTGGATTCTAATAAAGGCCCCTAAAAGACAGATAGTCTAAGGAAAGAGACATTTAACCCAAGAATGGGCCATTCACTTGGAACTAAAGTAACTGGAAAAGGTACAATTCGGCAAACATTTATTAAGTACCTACAGTATACAAGACATGATACTGGTCTCTGAGGATACAATGACAAAAAAACAAGCCCCCAAAGAACACAAATAAAGAACTATATAACAATAGCATTTATCTAGTACATTAAGGTTTGCAATACATTTTACATACATGCTTTATCTCATTTGAGTCTCACAACCATCCTATAAAGTAGATCCTACTATTATCCCCATTTTACAGAGGAATAAACTAAAGGCGAAAGAAATCAGCCAATTTGCCCAAGATCACACAGCTAGTAAGCACCTTGAGATAGGATTTGAACTCAGGTCCTTTCTGAGTTCAAGTCCTTAAGCAGGCAGGGAATCTTGAAAGCAAAAAAGAAATACTCCCCATACACCCCACACATACCCCCTTCAAAAAAAAAACAAGCTTAAGGAAAATTTGATAAGGGAAACAACACTTTAAGCTAAAAAGTTTGGGACGTGCTTCCTAGGGCTTCTGGGCTTAAATTTAAAGGAAAAAAAGAAAAGGCAAAGTGGGTGAGTAACTTAGTAGTTTGGGGTTGAATAATACATGAGGAAAGATATTAAATAAGGCTGAAAAGGTTGGTTCCAGACACGATGGGTAGGGACATAAATGACAGGCTGAGGAGTCCATTACCTTATTCTGTAGGCAATAGGGAGATGCTGAAGGGGTTTGGGATTTCTGAATGGGGAAGGGGCATGGTCAGGCTTGTGCATTAGGAAGATTATCTTGTGGGGAGGGTGGATTAGAGTGGGAAAAGTGTAGAGGCACGAAGACCAATTAGGACAGGATTGTAAAAGTCCAAACGAGAAGAGATGGGGGGCTAAACCAGACTGGTTAACCTGGGATTGAAAAACAGGGTGAAAATGTCACAGACAGAAAAGCATCTTGCAAGTGGACCCATTATAGAAGGTGGTACTCAGTGCCACATGAAACTCGGAGAAAAATTGGCACAGAAATATTGCAGAAAAGGCAAAGATAGTAAAACATCTTTTGCAGATCACAACACACCAAAAATATGATCAGTCCAGGGAGCACAAACAAAAGATTCAGACCCAAATGAAGGCTTAAAAAAGAAGTCCTGAATGATGAGGAGGCTGAAGAACAAATCGTAGAAACAATTAATAATTATGGGAAAGGAAATTATAATGATGAAGAATATATCGGCTAAAGCAATCCTGGGGGAGGACGGGAATTAGACACTTAAAATTTTACATTAATAAAAAAAAGATATAGGACAGCTAGGTGGCACAGTGAATAGAACACCGACCCTGGAGTCAGGAAGACCTGAGTTCAAATCCAGCCTCAGACACTTAATGCTTACTAGCTGTGTGACCTTGGGCAAATCACTTAACCCTAACTACCCTGCCTTCCCCCCTCCAAAAAAGCAAAAATTAAAAATAAATTTTAAAAAGATATGGCTAGGGTACAAGAGCTAGAGAACAGACAAAAATGACAGTTTCCAAACAAAAATAAGGAAGGTTATTGGTGACAGACGGGGTAACTAGTGTTTGTCAGGCAGGGGTAACAGCAAGAACGAAATTGGGACTTGTGGGCCCTCAACACAAAGATGCTGACCACAGATGGGATCACAGACTATAGAAAGAGAAGTGGGGGCCCCGAAAGAATCATGGAGGACATCCCCACACCTAAGGGTTGGGAGCCACAGATCAGTGAAAAGAAAGGACTTATAGTCAGAAAACCCAGCTCTTTGAATCTTGGCTCAGCTGGCATTGCTGTGTGACCTTGGACAAGTAATTTCCTTCTCTGGGCCTCCATTCCTTCAGCTTTAACAGCAAGAAGAACAACAAAAGCAACAAAATTGGACTGAAATGATCTCAAGAGTCCCTTTCAGCTCTCACCCCAACTTTGGAGCTTTTCCAGCTTGGCTGAAGCTTCCAGGGCTTGTGCTCCAAAAGAGCCTGGGGGAGGAACAGCACTACTCGTTAATAATAAGTTTTCCATACATTATCTCATCTGGTTCTCACAACAACCTTGGGGAGTCCAGACAAATGTCCCCATTTTATAGAGGAGGAAATTAAGTCTCAACGAAGCTTGCTTATATAACTAAGGAGAGTCAGAGGCAAGATTCAAACCCAGGCTTCTCCTTATTCCAAATTAAGCTACATCAAAGGACCTTTTGCCCCAGAGAAAATTATCCACCAAGCAGGAGCCTGAAGGAATGGGAAATGGGGATGGGGGTATCCCCAGGCAAGGGCTAGATATAGTATGGGGGAAAACAGGGAAGAGGAGCACAGTGGGAGGACTCAGGTTACCAGAAGGCAAGTCTATAAGTTCTCAGAATTCCCTCTGATGATATAAAATGGGGGGGGTCCCCACTGGCCTAAATGATCTCTTCCAGCTCTTAATCTACAATTCCAAGGCCTGTTGAAGGAAGATAGAGGTACCAAAGACCACATTCCTTGAGTCACACAGATACCTAGGGGTGCCTATCACTGGCTGGGGGTGAGGGATTTTCCAAAACCCTTCCCTATCTCACTCTGTAGCCCAGAGAGAAGTGTCTCTGGACTTCTTGGCTCAAAGGGCGGGCTTATCTAGCCCAGGGGAGCGGCTGCCCCAGCCAGGCAGGCAGGGGAACAGGGGGCTGGGAGGCAGGCGTCTGTCCGACTTCTCTCACACCTCCCTCTTATCTCCAACTAGTCCAGGCCCTCAGGCTAAAACAAGGGGGCAAGGCCAGACTCATTACCCTTTCACAGGCCTGGCCTGCCCCCCTGCCCCCACTCTGAACAGGTCCTGAGCTGTCCAGCTAAAGGGCTGAAATCCCAGCTCTATCTGCTCACACAGGGAAACACAGAGGCAATGGCCACACATCATAAAAATGTTCCCACATACAAGTCAGATTTTTCTAGTTTGGGGTCCAAGCCTACAATTTTCCTGTTGCAGGAAATTCCAGGTAAGAAAACCCCTCTACCAATGTAGACTGACAACCAGTTCAGCAGCTTAGTCTTGGTGAGTTGCCCAAGCACAGAAAGGGTGAGTGCCCGGCCCTGGGACCCGCAGCCAGATGGGACAGAAGCCAGGACTTGAGGCTTTCTCCCAGATTCTATACTGTGCCCTGTGGCATGGGAAGAGATCTAGACAGAGTCAGATAGCAGCCCAAGGACACAGTCATGGATACACAGATGTCCTCCCAAGGACGAGGCTGCCCAGACCTACAAGGACACCTCAGACAAACAGACACAGAACATCAAGCTGCACCACACCCAGGGCCTAGTTTGCATTCACACCCAGAGCCAAAAAGGTTCTCCCATCTCCAGTCAAGTTCTGGGTGCTCCCTTGCTTCCCCCGGGGTTTTGTTTTGTAAAACAAGACAGTGCTTGTAATACAAGCAGAGGGGAGCCCCTCCCCTAACCAGGGCCTGCCCCTGGAGGCTGAGGAAAGATGAGGAGGCCGGGCTGGGCAAGGAGGGCCCAGCCCTGGGTCCCCTGAAAGCTCACATTCCACCCCCCTGACTTCTAAAACACCTGCCCAGCCTTGGAAGGGACCCTGGTTGGCGGAGGGGGTGTCAGTGGGGGAGGGTCCCAAGCAGAGCCCTGTCCTCAGGGAGCTGCCAGCCTTGGGGAGCCAATGAGCCAGGGACCCCTCCTCCCCTTCCCCTTGCTTTCCCTCCCACCTCTTCAGACACAAGGCAGTCCCCAGAGAGACTTTGGTTAATAGCTAACCCAGACTCTGTCTCCTCACCTCCCACACAGGAATCCTGTCCTTAGGTCCCTAACTGCCCTGGGAGGCCCAGCAGCAGCAGCAGGCTCCCCAAAGCTTAGTGCCTGTCACCTCCAGGCTGGGGCCAGACATTCAGCCATTTCCCTGAAGCAGTAGAGGGTGGGATGGGGTAAGAGAAGAAATGTTTGCTTTGTTTGTTTGTTTGTTTTTTGAGGGGGGAGCTACACCTTCCTCCCAAGGCACTACCTCAGACTCCCAACACTTTCCCCAGCAGGCCCCTAGGCACCTCTCACCTCCGCCTCCTTATTTCCACCTTCATTACTTTCCTTCCGCCCTTTCTTTCTACAGGAATCCCTTCCCCATCCCACTTAATTCCAGTGTCTTCCCTCTGGTGATTATTTCAAATTTATCCTATCCATAGTTTGTCTATACACAGACGTTCACATGTCATCTCCTCCTTCAGACTCAGGGGCATCTAGATGGTGCAATGGACAGAAGGCCTGGAGTCAGAAAGATCAGAGGATTCATATCCAGCTTCAGACACTTACTGGCTCCGTGACCCTGGGCAAGTCCCTTACCTTCTCTCTATGCCTCTATGCCTCAGTTTCCTCAAATGTAAAATGGGGGAAATAATAGCCCCTACCTCCCAAGGCTGTTGTGAGGATCCAATGAAATATTGGTAACACACGGCACAGAGCCTAGCACAAAACGGGTACCGAAAAATGCTTATTGCCTGACTGCCTGAGGAAGGTCACAAGACACCAGGGGATCATGGAGCCTTTAGAGTTAGTTCATCTAGTCCATTTTACAGGTGAGAAAACTGAGGTCCAGAAAGGAGGTGACTTAAGATCAAAGAAAATTTAAAATGTAAAAAAATGTTTTTATTATAAATTGTAAAAATTGTGCTTGGAAAGCTGAAAGAAACTTAGCTAGCCCAGCAGAGGAGGAAGCTGAACCCCGAAAGACAAAGTGACTGCCCAGGACCACTGCCCAGGACCAGCGTCTAAGGACTGTAACTGAGATCCGCCACTCCATCCACAGCAAGTCACCATCTGCCTCACAGAGCCAAGTAATACAGCCAGGACCGGGATTCGAACCCGGGCTCCAAACTGCACAGGGCTGCCCCTACACGATGCATATTCTGTCAAAGCTAAATAAATGACTGTGATCACCTGAAATGCAGGCAAAAAAGGAACAGAAAACTGTGTTGGGGAGTCTGGAAAGTCTGGGGAGGACTCGGGAGGCAGAGGCAGGGGAAAGGGCATTGCAGGCAGGAGGAAGAGCCCCAGGCCAAGGCTCCGTTAAGCACCTGAACATACACAGTCTTGTATTGTCTCCTAATTGTCCCGTGTGTGTATAAAGCTTGTCTCTACAACTAGACTTTGAGCTGCCCCAGGGCAGGGGAGCCCAGCCAGGGAAAGGTGCCGGGTATACAAGTGATGAAGGAAGGAATGAGGGAACCAATCTCCTTCTTCCCTCTCTCCCTCTTGCCCTCCCTCTTACCACAGGGCCGGGCACACAACCCAGGAAGCTCTCGGTACGTGTGACCTGAATGTGATTTTCAAGACTGGGGAGCCAGCCCAGGAACAAGGAACTCCAGTGTTTCTAACCATCCACACCTTCCCAGACCATCTTCCCTTACTCAGGTCCTTAGACCCCCAAAAATCCTCCCAAAAGGAGGGGGGGACAGGCCCCACCTGCCTGGGCTCTTCTTGACATGAAGAGGTCCCAATATGGAGAGAGACAGGGAGTGAAGGATCTGGTAGGCCTAAGTCTGATAGGCCTAACTACTAATTACCAATAGGCCTAACTAATAAGAAGTAATTATGATTATGAGGACAAGTAATAACAATAAATACTTACTGTTCCTCTCAATGCCAGGAATGCTCTCCCTCCTGGTTTCCTTCAAGACTCAACTGAAATCCCACCTTCTGCGAGAGGCATCTCCCAGGCATTATCCCCCCACCTTCCTCCCATCAATGCTAGTGTCTTCTCTAATATTATCTGCTATTTACATTTTGTGTGTGTATACTATATATATACAGAGAAAGAGAGAAAGAGGGAGAGGGGGAAAGGGAAAGAGAGAAAGAGAAAGGGAAAAAGAGGGAGAAAGGAAGAGGAAGAGAGAGCAAGAGGGAGGAGAGAGAGGAAGAGAGAGAAGGAGAGAGGAGAAGAGAGAGAGAAAGGGAGAAAGAGGGAGACGGAGGGAGAGAGAGAGAGAAAGAGAGAGAGAGAGAGAGAGAGAGAGAGAGAGAGAGAGAGAATGCACGTAGCTGCTTACACATCATCTTCCCCATTACATCTCAAACTCCTCAAGAACAGGGACCATATTTTTACCTTCTTATCCTCAGCATTCGGCACATGCTTGGTATACAGTAAGTACTTAATAAATGCATGTTCACTTGCTCCCATGTTTACAAAGCTGCTTTCAAGTTTACCAAGTTGACAGTAGCTATGAGGGAGACTGGGCTGTTACGTCTTTCTCCTGATACAAAAGCTGGAGCTGACATACACAAAAGCATCCCCAGGGTCACAGAGGCTCCCAGGGATGAGGCTCTAAGCCAAACCGCCTGCCCCTAAGTCCCCAAATCCCACCACATCAGGATGCCTGCCCAGCTAAAACGCCCACTCCTAAAGGCCTGAGAAGTTCACAAAGTGTGCTGGGTTTTTTCCTCATGCTCTCCAGAGAAGGGATGAGACTTGCATCAGAAATGGAAGCCAAACCAGAATCTGCTGACTCTCACCCCAGTGCTCTTTCCTCTACATGTGCTGGGAGGGCTGCCTGTCTCTCTGGCCAGTGAAAACCCAGGGGCCATTCATCACAATGTTACCTTGACACTGAACAAATTCTCTCCCCAAAAAGTGAGAAACCTCCCAGCTATAACATCTTTGATCATGTGAGGGACAGAACATGAGAATAGGAAATGACAGTGCTTGAGAGATAGGAGCAGGAGCACTGGGACCACAGTCTGAACCGAGATTGGAGTATGGGATCCAGAGCCGGAATGAGACAATTATCCCACAAGATAAACCAGAGGGTGAGCTTTAGGGCCAAGGGTTTGCTTGAAGGTCCAAGTTAGGGTTGAGGTCAAGGTTAAAGTTGAGATGAGAGCTTGAGCTAAGTACAGGTGTCTCAAGGCCACAAAGGGCCACACTTGAGGACCTAGGGGGCCACGTGTGGCCTCAAGGCCACAGGTTCCGTCTGGGTTTAGAAGAGAGTCAGTCCAGCTTAGGGTTGGCAGCAGGTGGGCAGAGACAGCAGGGTAAGAATTAGGAAGAACTAAGACATTTCATTTTCTTCTCTTCCATGTTCTGCTAGACCAGGTAGAGGAAGGCAGATTTCAGCACAGTTCATCGTAAGGAAGAGCTTTCTAAGGACGGGAGCTATCAGCCCACAGCAGGCTGCCTCCGGAGATCCTGAGCTTCCTAACAAGAGACATTTTCAAGTGGAGGCTGGCAAAGGCTCCTTCAGGAATGTCGCCGAGGGGATTCCTGCCCTGGGCGGGGGCTATTCTGAGGTCTCCTCTAGATCTGAGAACACGGGATTCTGGCTGGGGTTGTGTGGCTTGAGCTAAAACTCAACCCCACATCCTTCAAGAGGGGCCTCCCTTCCTGGCAAGCCTTTCTCTGCCTGTGTGTATGTGTGTATGTGTGTCTCTGTCTTCCCCCCACCAGCCCCACGAGCACCTGATGACAGGGGAGCCCCCGCAGCCCATGGATATTATCTGAATGAATCTGTCATCGAGGCCTCGTTGTACATCTCACTCTGTATAGTCCCAGATTCCCACCTCGGGGGGGGGGGGGGGACCCAGTGGGGAGTGTCCCGGGGCTTCCACTGTCTCCAGCTACAGCCAAGCCCAGGCTGAGTGGATGGGCGGCCCTGGGAGAAACAAAGACCTTTCTCAGACCTCGAAGCCCATGTTTCCAGAGGTTCATACCTCTGGTAAAGTAGTCGTTTATCTGCCCAATTGAGAAGGGGGGTAAGTTGCTTTCAGAGCCAAGCACAAGCCCCCTGCCCACTGCCCCCCCCAGCTGACCTCAAAAAGAAGGAATTGGGTTTCCCGAAAGCAGTGTCTGTCAGAGTTCTGACGCCTGCCGCCCTCCCAACCAGGCCTCACCAGCCAGCCAGGCCGATTATCTCGGGCTTGGCTCTGTTTTCTGTCTCCCTAGAAAAACATGCCTCTTCTCTCTGGTTTTATATTTAAAAACAGGCTGCAGGGGGTGGGAGTGCAGGGCTTCCAGATCAACAGGTTGGAACTATTAACATGGGGGGTGGGAGTGAGAAGGGGGGCAGGGAAGGGTCCTGCAGCCCCTCTGTCAACATCTGGACCAGGGCAGCCTTCATCCAGAAGTTATTTGCGTATCAGCAGGAGGCTGGTTTGTTTATTTGCTCTGAGCTTTGAAAGGGAAAAACTGAACTGCTTCCCATCCCAGAGCCTGTTCTCTCTCTGCCTGCCGGGCTGAGACTAAATGATATCTACATGAATCCTCCAGGGGTGTCCGCGCACATACACAAACCTCCACCATAGGGGGGTGCCCCGGGCCCTGACCCTCTGTCAGTAAGCTCAAAGCTGCCGGGACAGCTGAAGGGACAGACTGCCCGAGCCATCCACACTCCATCCTCCAGTGGGTCACCAGGGATAAGTGGTACCACTGTGATTAAATTATTGATCGTTGCCCCAGGCCATGATATGTGCTAATATTCTCAAGCCTCCCCAAATGTTTTTTTAAAAAGCCTCTCCCAGATCATAATATTATAGATTCAGAGCTTAGACATTATCTAATCCAAATCTTTCATTTTACAGATGAGGGAACTGAGGCAGAGATGGGTTGGTATTCTGATCTAATCAGCAACAATCTCAACTCTTTGATTTCTCCTACCTCTCCTTGCTGAACTTGAAAAAGTTATCCTACACACACACACACACACACACACACACACACACACACACACACACACTTCTATTTTACTAAATAGGAACTCTCAAAAACCACCAATGACCTCAGAGTCACTGTATCCAAAGGCATTTTTCTATTCCAGGCCTTATCCTCCTTGACTTCTACTTACCAACATTCCCTGCAGTCCTGACCCAAGGGTCAGACCCTGTTTCTCCAGAAGGGCCCAGGCAGAGATGAGGGTATGGGCTAAAGTCTATGCTCCTTAATTACTCAGAGCCAACTTCAGGGTCTCTCATCAGAAACAACCACAAAATCCTAGCGTGTTTGGGAACAGCACTCACCCACATCAGACCAATGGCAGCACCCTTTAGGACCCTATCAACACACAGCCCTAGTTGCTAGATGTTGGAATCACTTAAAGATTCAAGGAAACGTGGCAATCCAAAGCCCTAATCTTTGCATTTGAGGCCCCCAGAGTCAGGTACCAGTTACCCCCTTTCCCCATGCTTTGCCCACATCTTCTACGTCTTTCAAAGTCCAGGTTAAGGGCCATATGCTCCAGAGGGCCTTCCCTGAATATGGATCTGGGATTTAGTGCCAAAGGGACCTTAGAGGTATGGCTAGGGAGTGCAATGGGCCTGGAGTCAGAAAGACTCATCTTCTTGAGTTCAAATCCAGCCTCAGACATTAGCTGTGCAACCCTGGACAACTCACTTCACCTTGATTACCTCAGTTTCCCCATCTGTAAAATGAGCTGGAGAAGGAAATGGCAAATCAGTCTAGTATCTCTGCCAAGAAAACTCTAAATGGGGTCATGGAAACTCAGGCATGACTGAAAGAGGATTTCCACAATAAACCACAGGATCTGAGAGGTCATTTTACCAGTCTAGCCCAAAACACTTTCTTCCGTCTTTCAGTGTCTAACTGAATTCATGTTCCCTTTTGAAGAATCAGAATCACAGGATTTAGAGCTAGCAGGATCCCTGAAAGGTCACCCAGTATAACTCGCTCATTCTACAAAGGAAAAAAACTGAATTCTAGAGAGGAGAGGTAGCAAATCAGGATTCAAACCCAGATTGTCTGGCTTTCAATCCAATGCCGTTTTGAATACAGGGAATATCTCTACCAAAGCTTTCTTCTCCCTCTGGTCCTTCTAGGCTTAGAGATTTGTCGTCCTCAAAACCAGGCAGTAGGGATTGTGGGAAGCCTGGCTGTCAACCTTCCAACTCAGAATTAGCCAGGGGCAAGGGCCCACGCGCCATTCTTTCTACCCACCGAGACACGCTCTTACTCTATTTCTGTTCCCTGCTGGGTCCATGTCAGAATTCTGCCCTGAACCTTTAAGAGAAAATTATTCCTTTTCCCAGCCCCCACTGAAAAACAAATAAATCTCAGAGCCCTCCAAATACTTTCCAGAAACCTTCAAGGGCTCCAGAAAGTTCATGGAAAGTCTACCAAGTTAGAAATTAAATTTGGGTTCCAGTTGCTAGCTCTGTTTCACAAGTGGTAGGAAGAAGCCTGCTGGAGTCAATTCCCCTTATCAAACAATCAGTTTAGATCAGGGGTGGGGAACCTGCAGCCTCGAGGTCACATGTGGCTCTCTAGGTCATCAAGTGCAGCCCTTTGGCTGAATCCAAACTTCACAGAACAAATACCCTTAATAAAAGAATTTGGTCCAGGCGTCTAGGCAGCACAGTGAATAAAGCATGTGCACGAGAGTCAGGAGGAACTGAGTTCAAATCTTACTTAACTTACTTAACAAACTTACTTAACACTTACTAACCTTGTGACCTTGGGCAAGCATTTAACCCCAACTGCACTGCCTTCCACCCTCCAAAAAGAAAAAAAAAACATACTGTGAAAGCTAAAGAAAACCAGAAATATCATATAGTCTTCTTTTGGCAGAGCAGGGAAACTAAGGCACAGAGACTTGGCTGGAGGTTCCAGAATGAGTTGTTTCCATTTATACTCCAGTATAAGACCCCTCTGTGATCTCACCAAAGTGGTATTCCCTCCACTGTTACTGATGTCAAGCCATCTGCCTTTTTCCTGTGACGTCCCCAATTGTTGCTTTGTTGGGGGCCTTCCTCGACTTCTCTTTCCCAAGTGAAGAACAGGAATGAATCCATATCTTAACTGTTTGCCTACCTCCTCACCCCCAAATCAATTCATCCTGGCTTTTCCTATTTCTGTCAATGGTTCCAGTGACCCAGCCTTAGAACCACTGGAACCTCTTCCTAACTCTTCCAGCTCCTTCCCAATATCTCTACAAAGACCAAAACTAGGGCATAGGATCCGGGCCTCCAGAACCCAGGCCTCCTAACTTCTGGTACTGGATACCCTGAGTTACTTTCCCTTTGGCCTGGGAGGGAGCCAGCATATTCCCTGTTGGCTAAACAACCCTAGAGACCTAGCAATGACAGGAAGTGGGAGTGTGGAAACAAAGCTGGCTGGTCAACTCAGGTCTATGACTTTAGACAAGTCTTATCCCTTTTCTGGATGTCAGTGTCCCCCCTATAAAATGATGGTCCCTTCCGGATTAACTGTTCTATGAAATATGAAGTCCCAGCCAGGACAGCCATCCAGCTAGGAGCAGAAGTCAATGTGCCTTCCTGCCCCACTCTCTTGCTGCCCCGCCCTGTCCCAAGCTCAGGACTCCCTGTTCTCTGCTAGTCCCAAGGCTGTGGTGGCCCCAAGGACCTAAGTCCCTTCCTTTGAGGAGGTCACTTCAGAGGGACAAATGCCATGGAGAGACAGGATTGGGTGAAGTCTCTCAACTGAAGACTAAGGGTTCTGCAAGTCTAGGTTGGGGCAAAAGATTAAGTCCACCCTTTCCCACCTCTCACCTCTGCTTTTAAAAATCACTAGCATAGGGGTAGAAATGAGGCAAGCCTCAAGGCTACATTTGGCCCTCTAGGTCCTTAATTAAGGCCCTCTGACTGATTCCAAACTTCACAGAACAAATCCCCTTCATAAAAAGATTTGTTCTGTAAAACTTGGACTCAATCAAAAGGCTGCACCCAAAGACCTAGAAGGCCTCCCCACTCCTGCCTAGTGATATAGCCTGGTTGTGGAAGTGAGGAGACTAACAGAATAAAACCCACTCTAGATCCTCATTATTAGGGGAAACAGAAAGCACCGCTAGCACTCAGAGCAGAGGTATGGAGGAGAGAAGGGGAGAGTGGGGAGAGGGGATTCACAGGAAGGGCACGTGGAGACATGGGGGAGCTAGGCAGAAAGAACAAGGTTTCAGGGAAAGGAGAACTGTGAGTTTGTAGAATATATTTCTTTTCCTCTGGGCTGAAAAAAATCTTAATTCTGCTCTCTTCAAAATCTCTTTTCTTTTGGAAACTGCCAACTCAAAGATTTTTGCAAATCCCAAAGGAATCTCTCCCCATGACTCAGTGGCTCCCTAAACACCAGGGCTTGGCCCCCAAAGGAAACTGAATCTCTGGCTCATCCAGCCCAAGTTGGCACCGTCTGGGGATCCTCCACCTTGGGATCCAGGAGGACATGGGGAAGACTCAGTGATCTAGGCACCTTCCCTGGCCACCTTTTAAAGCAAGTTGGGGTCCTCAAAATTTTTTTTAAGTTTGATATGACTGGTTTCTTTTGCTATCCTGTCAATCCATCAGTCAGTCAAAAAGTATTGAACTCTTACTGTGTGTCAGGCATGGAGCGAAGTGCTGGGAGTACAAGCACAAAGAAAAGGAAAGACAGTCCCTGCCCACAAGGAGCTTATGTTCTAATAAAGAATGAAAGGAAATGAAAGGCAAGGTGGGGAGGTGCCTGGCAAGGGGGCATGATGTCCAAGTGTAGCCATGTGAAAAATGAAGAGGACTGATCTGTACACCTCAGAAGAGCCCCAGTCAGAGGGAGAGGCGCCAGGGGCAAAGGAGACTCTGCATTTTAAAAATCCTCTGTATTTTATTTGGATTTTAAAACATTATTCTGAGATGGGGTCCACGGACTTCACGAGACTGGCCAAAGGGGTCCACGCCACCAAAAAAGGTTAATAATCCTTGATGCAGAGAGAAAAAGAAAAATAAAACCTCCAAGAAGCCTGCCAAGGTACCAGAACCTGATGGAGGCCTTCCATTGACTCTTTCCGAGCTGCTCCAAGGACGATGTCCAAGGAGGTCTGGGGGACAGGTGGGGTTCTCCATGTGATCTCTAGCCCCCAGGATTGTACCTATGTCCAAAGCCCCTGACAGAGCATGAGAGATGTCTCAAAGCCCAACATAAAGCTAATAGCTGTGGATAAGAAGCCCAACACGGCAGCTCGGAACAGAAGCAAGAGCCTTGGCCCACAACTCAGGAGAACTGGGTTCAAATCCTGCCTCACTCACACAATTGCTGTGTGATGCTGAGGAGCTGATCCCCTGTTCCCCTAAAGGCTTAAGTCTCCTCCTTTTTAAGATGAGAGAGTCACCAATAATCACAATAACCAACCAGGATTTCCAATGACTAACGATGAAACAGGCTACCTACCTTCTCACAGAGAGCTCGCAGTCTCATACAGACTGTGGCACCATTTTTTTGGATATGGCCAACACAAGAATTCATTTTGTTTAACTATATGTGCTTCTAACAGGGGTTTTGTTTTTCTTTCTTTGTCAAATGGGAGAGGGGGTAGATGTGGGAGAGAAAACCCAGATCTTGGGGGCGGGGGCCTGGGAAGTCATTAAAAATAAATAAATAAAATGAAAACTGGACCAGGAGATCTCAAAAAGGCCCAGCATCCCTGATGTTCTCTTGAGTTTATGTGTGTCCTAAGACCCAGTGTCTATCTAGCCCTGTGTGGGAGTCTGGTTCCTTCCTGCCTTCAGGGGGCTCACACTCAGGCTGGGCAGAAAGAATACACCCACATGAGCATCAAAAGCCTGGCTCTAACCCAAAGGGGCTGAAGGAGTTCAGAGCTCAGAACTTGGGCATCCCATCCCAAAGAAGGAACTTCTGGAGATGGCGGCCTAAAGAACAGACAAGATGCAGATGGGAAGAGGAGTGAAGATGCTCCAGGCAGAGTAAAGGATGTCAAATCTTCACAATGAATCCCCTTAGGGCTCACCTGGGAATGGAGTCAAAGGGAAAAAAATGCCCCCCTCTGTTTCCCAAGGGCTTGGCTTGGGACATGCATGTGGGACATGCATGTGCACACACACACACACACACACACACACAC
>CM053601.1:144491295-144518944 GCA_028646575.1 Pseudocheirus occidentalis
CCAGTGCCAAAGACAAGTTCAGAACCATGGTCCTTTTGGGGGGGGGATGAAAGGGGGCAAGAAAGGAGTAAATGCCAGCTCTCCTGACCTGACCTAAGCAGGAACATCTTTGCTCCCAAAGAAGCATTTGTCCAACCTACAGCTTGCTTCAGTCACTTAAAACTGAGGAAACACATCCAATTCTCTTTCTCTACAGCAGATTTTATTGGTTGTGGGGGGAGAAAGGGGGCAGAGAAGAACAGAAATATTGGGAGGGGGACTGGGAAGGGAGGAAAGAGATAAGGAAGAAGAAGGCAGAAAACAGTTGGCAGGATAGAGAAAGAGAGAAGTGAAGATAACAGAGATGAAGAGGAAAGGGAAAGAGCAGAGGAAGTGAAGAAGAGCCAAAGGGGAAACAGAAGATGAAGAACGGAAAAGGGAAAAGAGCTTAAAAAAACTGGAGAAGGGACAGGAACCAGAGAAGAGCATTGAAGGAGGACGATGAAAATGGAGAGACAAGAGAGGGGGAAGGAGAGACAGGGAAGAGGAGAAAGTTGGAAAAGAGAGAGAGGAAGAGGGAAAGAAAGGAACAAGAATGGGCTGGAACAAAACGGCAGGAAAATTGGAGAGAAGGAGGGAAAGAGATCCATTTAACTTGATAAATATTTATTAGCTCCTTAATAAGTGAAGAAGTGAGGAAAAACAGAGAAGTCAGAGTGGAAAAGAGTAAGGAAGACAAAGTATTTTGCAAACCTTCAAGCCATATGTAAATGGGAATCGTTTTTATTGTCATGAGGACGGGAATGGGGTGATGAGGGGAGAGATTTGCTGGACACAAGTTGGCACTTACTAGTGAGTTTGATAGAGAAATATAAAGAATGGATGGAGACGGGGAGAGAGAATTTGGAACAGAAAAAAAAGAAAAAATATGGGTTTTAAAAAGAGAGAAAACAAGAGGAGAGAATAAGAGAGAAGAGTGGGTTGAGAAGACAAGAGGAGAGAAGAAGGAAGGGATGGAGAGAAGAGATGAGGTAGGAAAAAAGGAGAGAAATGGAGGCAAAAGAAAAAAATTCAGAGAAGAGAGATGGAAGGAGAAAAAGAGGAGACAGGAAATCTAGAGGGAGAGGAAGAGGAAGAGGAAAGCCACTTGGTAGAGGAGAGAAAGGAGCCAGGCTGGAACAATGCTGTCAAGAGGCAGGTAAGAGGTGAAGGAGGAAGAGGAGGAGCAGGAGTTGGGAGCCTTCCAGCTGGGGCAATGAAGGTTTAACATCCTCCTCACTGGAGACCTCACAGAAAACAAGGACAGAAACATGGGAGGAGGGGCTTGGAAGGGGGAGGGGGTGTAGACAACAGCTGGCAGGAATAGAGGGCCAAGTCATTCATTCCCCACTAAGCAAAGGCAGCGTCTGACGGCTTCTGCACAAAGCACATTTTTTAAAGATTAAATGACAGAAAACGTGTTCCTTGGCCCAACGGAGAATTTCATGGCACCACTACTAAGGCTGGCCAGCCATCCGGAGTCTCAACAAGGTCCTGAAATGCCCCACGCAAGGCTAGAGAGGCTGCCGAGGCTGGCTCTGGCTCACACAGAAGATAGTCCTTGAAATCTGTCTGGGACTCAGGGTAGAGTTCCCTCAGCTCTTCCAGAAGACCCAAAAACACTTGGTTCTTGGGAGATGGGCTGGGCCTGGGCCTGTTCCCTTCCTCCCATAAAACAGGTGTGCCTTCTCTCCTATAACATGTGAAAACTTTCCCTCACAAAGGGATAAAATCAGGGCGTGGGGGGAATTACTCACATTACAAGGGCATTCTTTGCTTTCGTTTCTTCATTACTGTTATTATTATTATTAACTCACACTTTTACATCACTTGAAGGGTTTACAAAGTGCTTTTGGGGTGGGGTAGAGCTGATGTTAATAATCCATGTTTTACAGATGGGAAAGCCAAGATTCAAAGTAAGGAAAGAAACTGGCCTGAGTTAAACAGTTGATCTGAGCCAAGATGCCCAAGGTGCATCCCTAGCTATTCACAGAAATAACTGGCAGTGACCCTAGAGTGACATCCAAAATGAAGAGAATCAGTGGACAAAGACTATTCCATTCACACAAAAATGTCCAGGAACACAGACTCCGCTGTGTAAACCAAAGTCCATCCCTCCAGCTCCTCCCACGATGGATACTCTCTTGTGAGTCTCTGAAGTTTCTTAGATTCAGAGGTGTGAAAGTAAATGTTAATAATCAGCCCTCCATCAGCAAGTATTATATGCAATGGGGATAAACTAGAAACATTTCCAATAAGATCAGGGGCGAAACAAGGATGTCCACTATCACTCCTCTTATTCAATCTGGTACTAGAAATGTTAGCAGAAGCAATTAGGGAAGATAAAAGAATTAGATTAGGCAAAGAAGAGACTAAAAGCCATCACTCTTTGCAGATGATATGATATACTTGGAGAATCCTAGAGAATCAAGTAAAAAACTTCCTGAGACAATAAATAAATTTAGCAAAGTTGCAGGATATAAAATAAACCCACATAAATCCTCAGCATTCTTATATATTTCCAATGAAGCCCAACAGCAAGAGATAGTAAGAAAAACCCCATTTAAAGTTACTGTAAACATTATAAAATACTTGGGAATCGACCTGCCAAAACCCAGGACCTTTATGAACACAACTACAGAATACTTTTCACACAAATAAAATCAGATCTAACTAATTGGAAAAACATCAGTTGCTCATGGCTGGGTCGAGCTAATATAATAATCAGCCCTCCAAGAAAAAAAAAAGCACACCCAAGATATGCTTTTAAGTTTAATGTGCATTATCAACATTTTCTCCATCACCTTCTTAAGTCGAGAGCCAGGGTGGGGGTGCTGTAGCCTTGAGGCCACATGTGGCCCTCTAGGTCCTTGGGTGAGGCCTTTGGCCTTTCAAGTTTTACATAACAAAATCCTTTTATGAAGGGAATTTGTTTTGTGAAGTTTGGGTTCGGCCAAAGGATTGTACTTGAGGGCCTAGAGAGAGGGCCATGGGTTTCCCACCCATCACCCCTGGGACTCTAGACAATCGACCTAACAGTAAAATAAGCCCTGGTTTGTAACAATGAGAGGTTAAATGTCTTGCTGAAGATCCCATGATCAGTAAAGGCCAAAGGCAGGATTTGAACTCAGATCTTCCTAGCTTTGGAGCTGGATCTCTGCTCCAAGATGCCTCATGCAATGTATGATAATATTGCATAGTATCATGATCTGTGGTTAGGCCTTATTCCCCCTATTAGATTGCAAGCTAGGATCACAGATTTAGAGCTGGGGGTGAAGGGGACCAAGACGCCATCTAGTTCGTCCCCATTCTACAGATGAGACAACTGAGGCCTAAAAGGTTATCACTCCAGTAGTAAAAAGCAGAGAAATAATGTGAACCATAGTCCTGATTCTAAAGCTGCTATAGTACACAGGCTTTCACCTAACCTTAAATGGCTTCCCCAAACTCCATCTCCCCCAGCAGCAAGCACTCAGCAGGCATTTAATCAACGTTTGTTGATCTACTGTAGAGGTGATGCCCACCCCCAGTATGTACTGGGCCAGAGGCCATCTGAGGTCTATTCCCAGCCCAGGATTCTGAGTTTGTTAGGGCCGGAGGAGGGCATTCTAGACCCCAGGAGAAGAGCTAGAGATGGGGGGGGGGGGGAAGGGCTGGGGGTGACCAGAGGAGGAAAGGAGCTGGGGGCAGGAATAAGAACAGCCTGGGAGTCCCCTCTGGCCCCACCCCTCCCCTCCCCACTCAAGCCCTTGAAAACACCACTCCCCGCTGCAATCACTAATCTTTCCTCATCTCACTAAAACAACACAGACTGTCTGTCTCCAGGGATGCCTGTCACCGGATACAGGGGCGGAATCCATCATTCCCAAAGCTCGGAAACGTAGCTCACACATGTCAGGCGCCCGGCTTTTGTTTTCTCTCTCTAGATTTCTTTTTCTTTCTCCTACAAAATGCAGAGCCATGAAGCCCAGGGACCAGACCCTTTCTCCTTTGCTACCGGATTTCTCCAGATGGCCCAGGGAACGAGTCAACTGACCTGACAATCAGTGGTCTCGAAGAAGCTTGGCCCTGGACAGGAGACCTTGCCTAGACTTCCTGAGTGAGATGGCCCAACATTTTCCTCCTGGGAGCCGAGTTCCGCCAAGATCTGAAAAAAAATCCCCTGCCTAACCAATGCTAGTCCATTTACCCAGCCAGCCCACTCCACTCGGGGCATTTCTGGGAACAATATTTCTAAGAAAGTTGATCATAATTAGGGGATGAGAGATAAAGGACATCTGACTAGTGGTTAGGAGGCCTGGGTTCCAGCCCCAGCTCTGACATTTAGGGTGATCCTGGGCCAGACCCTTTGAAACCCTGTTTCCTTATACCTAAAACGTGGATACCAACCTCAGGTCTACCTCCCTATCTTAAGCATCAGGGCAGTCCTACTTATCCCATCCCCACCAGCCTCACTGGAGCGATCCTTTTTGCTCATGCTCATACCCTCGTCTTTCTGCCAAAATTGTCTCCTTACCTTCCTCCTTTCACTTATACAAAGTCATGCCTATTAATCAATCAACAAACATTTATCAAATGTTAACTGTGCCAAGAACTGTGCTAGAAACTATATATGCAAAGACAAAGTCAAACAGGGCTTGCCCTCCAGAGGTTTCTATTCTATTATGGGGAGGGGTTTGGAACAGCAAGTACATCTCTTACCATATGTGAAATAAGTGCAAGGCCCCAGCTTCCTCCAGGAAGCCTTCTCTGCCTTCTCTACTAGACCACAAAGGCCTCTTCCTTCTCTTCCAGAGGCTAGGCCTTTGGCTCCCATTGCAATATGGCCAAGTACAAGGACTAGATATAAGGAAAGCAGAATCATTGAGCAATCACCGTCTCAATACTAGCTCGGGGAGATGAGGACCGGTGTCCCAGATGGGTATCCAGCTAGAAAATAACAATCTTTGGGGATAGGAAACCTCCCCCTCAAACCAAAACCCTGAGAAAGCACAGAATCTGGAGAGGAGGAATTGAATGGGGGTCTCAGAACCAGTTTTTGTTTTTTTAATATTGTGACAAATATATTTCAATATATAGTATATTATATGATCACATAATATATAACATCATATATTATATAATATGTAATTACATAGTATACAATATAATATATAATTATATAACATTAGATATAATATAATTATATAATATATAATACACAACCTGGCAATCCTACGTATTTTATTCTCTTTAAAACTTTTTTTTAGATAAAGGGCCCTAATTGGGGGAGAGAAGGGGAGCCTATAATGCAAAAAAGGTTGGGAACTACTGACCTAGCCCAACTCTCTAATTTCACCTGAGGGGATACAGAAATCACAAGTGACCTGCTACCCAGGAGCACACACAGCTAAGAAGGGCAGCATCAGGATTCAAGCCTAGAGCTCCAAACTCTTCCCCTCTGGCACATGACAAAGGATGCCAGGCTGGCCCAGGCAGTGCCCTACAGTGGGAAGGGCTGACCTGAAGCTCAAGCTCAGGGTAAGAGAAGGGTTTTTATTTATTTACTTATTGCCTAGGTAGATTAAATCAAAGAGGTGTCTGCTGTTGCCTGGGGCCTCAGTCCTAAATCTCTTTGCTTGGCTGCTTGGGGTTTTTCCCAGTAATCCTTAAGCCTCCACTCTAATTGCATCCAATCTTTACAGCAATTCTCAGGTTTTGTCTTGTAAACCACCTCCCCCACCCCCAAGCTGTCACTCAGCCATGAGGAAGGAGAGATTTGCAGGGGCTGAATCGCAGGTGAGACATGGAATTGTCACTGGGCAGGGAAAGGTTAAAGGCCTTGTTCTGGAAAAGGGGAGGGCCTGCCCTGTGCCAGGGACACCTGGGAAGTTCATTAGACTGTTGCTTCCTTTTGAGCTAAAAAAAAAAAAAAACAAAATTAAAGTCAGGAAGAGATTTCCACACACTTCATTCCTCACAGCAACATTCTGGGCCTAGCTAAGGAGAGTTTATGGAGTGGAAAGGACCTTGGCCTGGTAGCCAAGAGACCCAGGTTCTAATCCCAGCTCTGTCACTGATGCTCTGTGCCAGCGGTCAAATTCCTTCCCCTTTCTGGGACTCATTTTCCCTATCTTGTAAAGTGATGGGACCAATGTCCTGTCATGTTCTAAAATTCCACCCTCAACCCCCTCCATTAGGGTCACAGAAAGGAAGTTTCACAGAAGAAAGGGGAAGGAGAGGAGAAGTATTTATGTATACAGCTGCCACTTTGTGCTAGGCACCGCTAAGCTCTTTACAAATAGCATTTCATCTGATCCTTACAACAACCCTAAGAGGCAGGGGCTATTTTTATCCTCGATTTACAGCTGGAGAAACTGAGACAAAGAGAGGTTGTATGACTTGCCCAGGGTCAAACAGCTATTAAGTGTGTGGAGTTGGATTTTAACTCAGATCTTCCTGACTCCGGGCCCAGAGCTCCGTCAGCTGCTACCTAGTCATCAACAGAAGACAGATCACTGCCAGCCAGAATAGACAAAGAAGGTTTCCCAGAGAAGATAAGAAGGTGTGGGTAGGGTCAAAAGAAGCCATTAGAAATAACTTGAGAGCCAGGTACTAGGATAAGTCATAGGCCAGACTTCAAATCCCAGCTCACCATGGACTTTGGATGAAGCCATGTTTCTTTCCTGGGCCTCAGGTGCCCCATCAGTAAAGCATGGCAGGTGACCCAGAATAACCTAGAGTGGGCATCCCTCCCTTTCTATGTTCTGTGTTCTAATGTCCTTCCCAGCTTGGACTTCCTATGTCTTAAGTAAAGCCTCTTCTGGCTCTGTCATTCATTAAAGTAAGAAGTTTTAGGTTCTAAAGACTCTTCCAGCTCTGACATTCTGGGTTCTGATTTCCCTTCCAGCTCTCACATTCAAACATTCTATATTCTGAGGATGCTTCTAGCTCTGACATTCTGGGCTCTTTGTTCTAAGATCCTGTCTGGCTCTCACATTCTCTACTCTGTGTTCTAAGTTCCCTTCTAGCTCTGAAACTCTGTGTTCTGTGATATGACATTATTCAAAATTGTATGCAATGGATAAAAGAATGAACAAGTGTGGAAAAGAGGTAGGGACCATGCCTGGGCCTTCACTGGCATATGGAATTCCTAGTAAGGAATGCACTGTCCCAAGGCAAGCTGGTATCTTCTCTGAAACATCCAGTTAGGTCCTAAGAGGAACCTGACTTGCCCAAGGTCACACAGCCAGTATAAGTCAGAGGAGAGCCCATATCTTCCTGGATTCAAGGTCAGCTGTCTACAAGGCCCCCACGCTGTGGCTGTGTGAGAGATCACTGTTCCTGTACTTTGACCCAGGGTTCCCCAGCCTCCTAGATGATCCTTCTAGGCCTCAGAGCAGGGTAGCTTCCCCATTCCAGTCCTCTGGCAGCAGGAGTTACATGGTGGTGATAAAACACCTCTGTCTGACACTAATTGAAGAGAATGACATGGAAGGAGAAAGGGGTGGGCAGACAGGGGAGGTCTAAGGTGCACTTTTCAACATCTCATTTGTAGCAGGAGCTGATGGAGGCGACAGACAGAAGGGTGTCTGGCTCCCATCAGTGGGACCAGGAGGCTGTCCCAGACAGGACATGTGCTCACTTTCTCACCTGAAAGGAAGGGCCATCCAGGATGCTGGGCTCTTCCCACCTTCCTCACAAACCTTTACCAGCATCGACCTCACCCCCAAGCCAGAAGTCAGAAAACAGGGCAAAGCCAAAAGGGACCTTACAAAATTGTTTTTCCCTCTTTTTCTTTTTTTTTTTTTGGAGGGGGAAGGTGAAGTAATTGGGGTTAAGTGACTTGCCCAAGGTCACACAGAAAAGCCTTGATCAAGAAGAGAGAAATAAAGTCCCAGTTTTGCCAAAGATCACAAAGCAAATGAGCAAAAACCAGCAAGGTTTGGAACCCAGGTTTCTTGACTCCCAGTTCTGGGTTGTATTACATTATGCTACCCCAATTCCTGTGCAAGTTTTTTCCTGGTTATAAGAAGAGGAGCAAACTTACCCAGCATTGCTCACACTAAGTCCCAGGGCAGAGCAAGTTATGTATGATTTGCAGAAGGAACCAGCAACCTCGAATGAGGTGGTCCCAGAACAAAGTCTCTGTGTGCTTGGACACGACAAGGCACAGACAGAAGGGAAGGAGGAGGATCAAGATTCTGGCCTCTGAGGACTAGGAAAACAGGAGCGGCCCCAGGCCCTGGCCTTGGGCAGCTGGAGGAAGACAAAGCACAGAACCAGAAAGCAAGGCAAGAAAACATGGGGTCAAGGGCTGGGGGAGGGGAAGCTAAGTTAGAGGCTGAGAAGGGCAAAGTAAAGCATAAGAGAAGACCTGGAAAGCCTGGTCACTTACCAGCTTGGATATGTCCCAGAAAATCTGATCTTAAGCAATCAGGTTATAGTGGGTTTTAGTTTCTTCATTTGTAAAATGGGCGTAATGGTACTATATATACTTCACAAGATGACTGGGAAGAATTCTCGAACCCTATAAACCTGAAACTGTTCAGTGAGCTCTTCTAAGCTTCCTGAAGAAGACAGGAGGGGAGCTGAGGTTTCAGAAGGAGGCAGCTTTGGAGACCGGAAGATGGCGGCATGAGCCCGGCTTTTACATATACTCAAAGAGACCCAACCATGCAGAAAAGAAAGCCCTGCATTTGGGAGGAAGAAGAGATGACGTTAGAGCAGAAGGATTCTAGATTTCCCGTTTGCTTTTACAGACGAGAGAACCAAAGCCCAGAGATGGTGAAGCCAAACAAGAGATAGAACTAGAATTTGAACCCGGGTTCTCCAGTTCCAAAGACAAGACCCCTCCTGCTGAGCATCAGGCTGCCGGAAGACACACACCCTCAAGTGCCAGGCCATGGGAGCCAAGACAAAAGGGGGGGGGGGAAAGTGATGTTTGTAGAATTAAAACATCCCTCAGTGCTTCCATCACTCATATTTTCCTTGTCCCTAGAACCACATTTCAGGTCCTTCCATGGAGCCACGCACACAATTAAATTTTTCCTCAGGTTAAAAGTCCGGGAGTCCAGACAGAGGGTACCATATCTACTGATTCCCCCAACATAGCCCTCCTCCTTTCCCACTCGTGAGAGTCTGCTCACCCACTTGCAACCAGGTACATGAGTTCTTTTGGTTAGAGGCAGCTTGGGTGCCTTCAATGACCAACCCATCTGCAGTCCTAGGTCCCTCCCATCTCCCCCCATCAATCCTAAGTCCTAGATTTTTATAAACCAGAAAAGATGGCATGAAGCAATGAACAATTGGAGCTGTCCAAATGGACTCGCTCTGGAATGAAACTTTTTTAAAACCTGTTAAAAAAATTTTTAAGATAGATGACCAAATATTCAAAAGAATACTTGATTTGGAATAACAGGAACATCTCTTGTAGATCAGAAGATGTTAAAAATTGTTTTTACATGCAACTGGGAAATAAGATATATAGGCAATGGGGTATAGAAATCCATCTTGCCCTACAAGAAAGTAAGAGGAAGGGGAGAAGGGGAGGCATGGGGGGAGATAAGAGAGGGCAGACTTGGGGAAGAGGTAATCAGTAATGCTTGCCATCTCCGGGTGGGGAGGAGGGAGAGATGGGGAGAAAATTTGGAATGCATAATCTTGTGGAAAGGAATGTTGAAAACTAAAAATAAATAAATAAAAATAAATAAGTTAGAAGATGCTGTATCAGTGGAGAAAAGACCCTAATCTCTGGGGTTCATCCCATCAGTTCCCTACATCCCTCTTCACCAATTCAGGGCTTCCCAGGAGCCCTAGTACCAGACCCTTTCCAAAATCCTTGCCTAACATTTTACATCATCATGACCACAAAACCAGGCGGTCTTCCACCCTGACCCAGAGAACCAACCTTGGCTCAGCTGAGACACCCCACTGAGGGAAGGTTACCCTAACCGTTCCAAATGTCTTTATGGGGCAGAGATTATCCTCTTCCTACACATGACTCTGCTGAGCCTCAGGGTGATGCCATGACATGCCCCACAGAACCGGAAATAAACTAAGGCCCCTTCCACTTGACCTAACCCAGCAGGGATTGGGCAATAGGTCACAGGCCATCCCTGAATATTCAATGCTCTCTGAGAGCCTTGACTGACAAGGTTGGTTTGAGGACACAGCCCTGGAGGCAAGAAAACTCTCGGTTTCCTCTTGGACCAGAATCTTACCGGAGATCAGCTCTGCCAATCAGAGCTCTTTACTAAGTATGAGACCCTGGCCTGAGGTCAGAAAAGCTGGGAAGGATCCTATCTCTGGGACTTGATAGCTATGGGAACCTAAGTCACAAGGTCTTGGTGGGCCTCAGTTTCCCCACATTTAAACCAAAAGAGCTGGACCAGACAGTCTCCAAGCTTCCCACCAGTTCTAAACACTAGGATCCGATGCACTGCTTCTGCTACTCGCCCTGGCTAATTAAACTAACAGTGCTACAAAGTCTTGCAAGCTCAGGGCAGAGGAAAAAGCTCTGGGCTAAAAACTTCCTCCCAGAACAATGCCCCTGGCTGGGGTTGGCTGGCTTTACTCCCCTTCTGCCACCCCTGCACCCCTACCCCCACCCCATGTTGTGCTTTGTTCCGATCTGTTTTTTAGAAGTTCCCCAAGAAACAAACCGGAATGGAGCACACAAACCTTCTCCCTCCCAGCCCCCAATGCTGGTCCCTTCCCAGGTTGCTGTCTCCCCCCTCTCCCTTCCAGGCCATGGTTCCTCCAGGCCCGGCTCCATAACTGGGGCATTGTTCTCCCCCAGGGCCCAGACTGGAAACACCCTGAACACCCCGACTAGGGGAAAAGGGGAGGAGGGGGCAGTGTTCACAATGTGTCTTGTTTTAAAAACAGTAAATTATGTTAATTCATTTCCTCTGGCCAGGCATGGTGATAAACTGGGGGGGAAGCAGAAAGGACAAGCAAACATCCGTCAATCACTTAGGGGGACAGAAGGGGAGGGATAGAAAAGCTGGAGCCCCTGTGAACGGCACACTCCCTCTCTTTCTCTCTCTCTGCCTCTCTCTCTCTCTCTCTCTCTCTCTCTCTCTCTCTCTCTCTCTCTCTCTCTCTCTCACACACACACACACACACACACACACACACACACACACATTCCTCCTTCCTCTGCCAGGGTGTCCGGAGCAGGCAGGCCAAGCCACCTCCCCTGAATGAGGCCCAGGAGAGCAAGCAGGCTGCCCAGCCTCGGGGCTCTCCTGGGCATGTGACCCCCGCAACACTGGCCTGGGACTGCAGCCAATCGGAATTTGGTAATTATCTGCAAGGGAAAAATCATTTTTGCTTAAGCTGCCCCACAATACTGAGATTCAAAATCCCCTCTGGCACCATTCAAAAGTCTATAGACATTGTCCTAAGTAGTAACTTCCCCAACCCCAAATTTATTCAAATTATCTTCAAGGCAGATAGAACCCAAATCCCTTGGAAGTCAATGCTGAAAGCTTCCTGGATTTATGGGATCTTCTAAGATAAAATAAAAATTAAATTCTAACCCCACTTGGCTAGTCTCTAGTCTTCAAAAAAGAAAGTTCGCTCTCTTCTCTCAGGTAAAGAGAGACTTTTGGACTAAGAGTTGGGGGACCTGAGCTCTACCACTAACCCACTGGCTACCCTTAGGTAAATCACATTCTCCTCCTTGGGCCTCAGTTTACCCAACTATAAAATGAAAGGATTAAATGTAGTTACTTCTAAAGCCCCTTCCAGCTCTCACATAATATGTAGATTCTACAAAAGAAGATAATAATCACAGCTCAGAGTTAGAAGTCACTTTGCAATTTGCAAAATGTTTGACATTCTTCTTATTGGATCAAACCTTGGGTTACAGCTAAAGGCCAACCATGGGACCTGTCCCTCTGTCCATGGCATCCCTGGTGGGTGACAAAGGAAGGTAGATATAAAAAATTATCCCAACACCCCCTGCCTTCCTGAAGGTGCCGCTTCCAAAAAATCTACAAGTTGGGATAATACTAAGCATAATAGTAACTCCCACATCTATACCACTTGGGATTTATCAAGGGCTTTCCTCAAAACAACTCTTGAGAAGCAACTAATTTTTCCATCCAGATCTGTGACTTCAGCACTTTAGAGAACTCCCTGTGAGGAGGCTCCCTCCTCCAAGGCAGATGGACAACCCTTCTACAACTTGGGGTCTTTTCGAGCTACCTGGGAGGCTAAGGGTCAGACCCAACAGAATCAGTTCGTGTGTCAGAAGCATATCTTGAACTCAGAGCTTCTTAACTTCTGAACAAGCTCCTGGGAGGCAGGTAACACAACTATCACAGTGCCCCCTGGGAAGGCTCAGAATGACCCCAACTTCCTCACAGAGAACTCTAGAGCATGGAGTAAAACTCAAGTCTCCCAACCCCAATACTTTTGCTTGCTTTTTCTTACTACAAGAAATTTGAAAAATTCCCTGACGAGAAATTCAACAAGCATTTATTAAAAGCATCTACTACGTACAAGGTCAGGTACTAGGAATACAATGACCAAAAAAAAAAGACCTGACAGCCCTTACCCTCTGGGGCTCTACAGTCAAAGAAATGAGATAACAGACATGTAAGGAACCTCCAAAAATACAATATCAGGTCATCTGAAGCAGAGGAGAGAACTAAAAACTGGAGGAAGGTTGGATTGAGGAAGGCTTCAAAGGGTAAAATGGCACCTGGGCTGATCCTTAAAGAAAAAGGAGGATTCTGAGAAATTACCCAGATTAAGAAAAACCATCCAGTCAGGGAATAGCTTTGGAGGTTCGTTTGTCTGGGACACAGAGTACAAGAAGAGAAATGGTAAGGGTGAAAAGGGAGGTTGGAGCCAATCTGTGGAAGACTTTAAATGCTAGACAGCTTGCATTTTTTCCTAGAGGGAACAGGGAGTCATTGGAGGTTTCTGAGCAGGGGAATAACACAGATCCAGCCTCAGAAAGATTATTTTGGCAGATGTATGGAGGATACAACGCAGAGAGATCCCCAAAAAACCTCCACCTTATCTTGGGAAGAGCTAAGAAGCAAGAAAAAGTTTCTAACTTCAGCCCTAGTCCTGAAAAACAGATAAGGCAGGGCCTGGAGGCCAGATCAGTCTCTGCTGGAACTCAGGCTATCCAGCCACAACCTTCCTGGTGTCCCCACCTGACCCTAGGAAACCACCCCATCCAACCTACAAACCTAATGGCAAGGCCCCCCAAATCTAGCCCTTGAGGAATGGAGGAGACTGGAGAGGGGGAGGGTCACAGACAAGGAGCTGGACAAGCAAAGAAACCACTTGGTTCAGGAAGGAACTGGTCTTACTAGTAAAACGAGTAATTGCCTCGGAAACCATGACCTGGTTATCAAAAAGGGGAAAGCCAAGGCTGCCTCTGTCTGTCTGTCTGACTGTCTGGGACTAGGAGCAGGAAAGGTCAAGCCCCCCAAAAGCAATATTCACTCAACAAATATTGACTGAAACCCTAATTACTTGCAAGTGTTAATACCAATGGTGCAGGGAGCTTGATTAATTGGAGCTAGAAGTCTGCAATGTCCTCTTCCTTCCTCTCTCACAAGACAAATCCCTCCTTTCTCCACCATCTCATCCCTCAGAAGGTTTCCTTGGCTCCCTACTCTCTCCCTCCTCCAAACTCTTCCTGCTCCAGATTTCTAACCAGCCTAACCTGAACCTTCCACTTCACTGAGATCAAGGCCATCCAAGAGAAGGTTCCTCATCTCCCTCTTCCACCACAGTTCATCACCCTTCCTGCCCTCTGGTCTCAGAACTAGCTCTTCCCCATATCCAGACCAACACCAACTCCTCCATTTGTACCCTTCATCTAGAGGCCTGCTGGGGTCAGTGCATCATACAAGAGCCTGCAGTTAAATTTTCAGTGTCAGTATTCCAGAAACTGGCAAAAGACAAAATCAAGACTTGATTTATTGTTTAAATATTTGTCTAGACTTAAGAATGTGATAGAGAAAATGTTAATAATGAAATTAAACTTAAAAGTTTGCATTGTTTTGTCAGGAAGCTGGTTGTTAAACCAGCACACACACCCACACGCCCACAGGCATGCATGCATCCTTGCCTTCACCCCACCAAGTCTCCAGATAGATCTTGATCCAGTTAACTTCTTAAAAACATACTTGCTCACCCTCAATTCTTTTTTAAAATTTCTTTTGGAGGCAATTAGGGTTAAGTGACTTGCCCAGGGTCACACAGCTAGTGAATTGAACTCAGGTTCCCCTGACTCCAGAGTCAGTGTTCTATCCTAGCTGCCCCATTCTTCCTAAATTCTAAAGAAACAAACAAAAAAAACCTTCCCCTTCTACCTTGCCATCCTATTTTGCTCCTCTTGTAGAAAGAACACCCTAGAGTTACCATCCCTACTCCTCAACATTGCCACCCCCTCCCATCTAACTTCAGTCTTCACCACTCTGCTGGAGAAACTCTTCTCTCCAGACAACAAACCCAAGGACCTTAGGTCCTTCCTCCTCACCCTTGACCTCCCTGCATTATTTAATGCTGGTAACACTCTGTTCTCCTAAAATGTACTCTTTCCTACTCAATTTCCACAGTGTTGCTCTTCCTTCTTAGCATCTAACGTCCATAAGGACAAGAAAAACCCTTGAAGGTAGAAAAGAAATACCAAGGACTCAGACGACTGCTAACTTGAAATTCATGACCATCAAGCATGGCAGGAGTAGACTTTTTCTTTGTCTTATTAATAAAGACAAAAAGTCATTAAAATAAGCAAATTTACAAAGCAGTTGAAGATCACAGATAGGAAGGCCAACCTACTTAAGAGAACAAACTTTTCAGACACTTTTATCAGCATCCATCTGCCACCAAGCAATCGTCAGATTATTATTGCAAATTATTCTTCTCTACACATGAAAGCAAGACCTTCAACAGATAACAGCTTGTTAAATAATACAAGTTAAGTCAGAAATTTGCTCAAAGGGACGTGACAGATCAAGCCCAATTCCCTCCTTTCATAGATGAAACTAAAAGGGGAAAAACAGGCAAGTGACTTATCCAAGATCACAGAGCAAGTCAGTGCCTGTCAGAATTAAAAACCATGTCACCTTCTGTCTCCCAGACCAGGTCACAATGGAAAGTACTTAAAGAGGGAATTCTCTTTAAAATCCTGTCACCAAACCTTTTCATTCATTTAACCTCTAGGAGAAAAGCTGTGAAAAATATATCTCCTTGCACTGCAGAGCCAAGAGACCATGAGTATGAAATGATATAAAGATGACACATGTGGTCTACATGTTGATTTTATTCACTTTTCTTTTAAATCTTTGTTAGAAAAGAAAGCTCACTGGACAGGGGAAGAAGGAAATATTTGGAAATGAAGGTGATGTAAAAACAAAAACCATTTAACCTGACTTTCACGAGTACCCCAAAATAGCAGGGTTTTCCTGTGCCCCCCACTAAACCAGAGTAATCATTCCAGTTAAATAGTAGAGTATACTGGGAAAAGCACTGAATTTGGGCTTAGGTGATCTGGATTAAATTCCTGGCTCTTCTCAGGGCCTCAGTTCCCTTATCTGTAAAAGGAGAATGATGTGGATGCTGTCCAAGGTGCCTCCCAGTTCAAAGTCTGTGATCCTGAAAATACTTGAAACCAACCAATTAAACCCACATTTATTAAATGATTACTAGAGCCCAAGCAAAGCATGGCACTAATCAACCCAAATCCTTGCCCTCCAGGACCTTATATTCCAAGGCAGGAATTACTAGAACTTTCGTCACTGGAGCCAGGATTAGTGGGAAACACCAGAGCTGAGATTCAAACCCCAGGACTAGTAATTTGCACCTTTCCTCTGGAAGCATGTATGTTTGGGACAGGAGGGACAAACAGCAATAACACTTTGCTCATTTTCCAGGTGAAGAATGAAAAGCCTGGAGAGACCTAGGAGAGGGTAAGTCATTCAACCAAGGGCATACAGTCCATATATGAAAAGAAGCCAGTTTCCCATGCTTCCTCTGCATCTATGGATCCTCTCCTCATTTTAGAAGCAATGGTGAGGGAAGGGAAATGGACAGTGCAACGTCTGATGCCTAGGGTAGGACTGGAGAGAGTGGGTGGTGTCTCCCTGCCAACAACCAAGTCACAGAGAAATTCAATCACTTGCCCAAGGTTGAGAGGTAGATGAGAAGATCCTGGTAGGCTCCATTTGTCCCTGAGCCTTTTGGGACCCTGAACAGCTCCAAACGTATCCAACACTGACAGTCAGAGTCTCAGCCAGTGTGGGGCACTCCCTCATTACTCACTCCTCAGCTGCTTGACAGGATACCCAAGACGGTATAAATCTTTCAGGAAACAAATTTACCAAGCAAGGGGAAAATGAGTTTATCTCCTGCCAAGATGTAAAGTGCTCTGATTTCAACAAGTCCAGCAGGGACAAGGGAAATATGGGGAGAAGACAGTGGGGAGTGAGGCAAGACAGAGAAAGAAGTGGTGGGGGTGAATAAAGAAGGGGGAGAGCCAGAGAGAGAGGAAGGAGGGGAAACAGGCAAGAGGAAGGGAGAGAGACAGAGAGAGAAGGGTGAAACAGAAGAGTGGCAAGATTGACAGAGAAGGGATGAGATAGAAGAGAGAAAGGGGAAGGGAATCGAGAACAGTAAGGGAGGCTTAAGAAAGAGAACAGGAGATGTATACCGAAGGAGCCAGAAAAAAATGTCACAAAGTCCTCAATCACAATACAATCAAAATCCACTCAATCACAATAAAAACAATAACTCTCATCTCTAAAACTTGCCACAGTGAAACCTCAAATGAAGTCTAAACATTTAATGGAAGAAGTAGCCCGGAGTCCTTGGCTAGCTTTCATCTTCAAAAACTAGAGTAATTTCTGATGAAATAAGAACGCTGTGTTTCCCTGAACAAAGGGGAGACTGTGAGTGAGAACCAGGCTGCCAGGGAAGATCCTGTCCAAAATATGAATGGATAGATGGATGGAGAGACAGATGGATGAACAGACATGGAAGGACAAAGTTCAGGTGCTGAATGGAAGGGAATTCAAGAGAGTTCTCAGAGGGGCCCCCTGGCCTCCTCAACCAGATTTCTTACATGGAACCCCAATCTATCCCTCCAATATCTCCCCTCTCTGACAGGCTTATCTAATAACAACCCAATTTTCTTCAGCTCTATTCCCTTGTCCAAGAGTTTTGATTTAGAGTCAAAATACCTGGATTAAAAGACCTCTCATTCATAACTTGTCTGACCACAAACAAGCCACCAATCTCAGACAGATTCTTCATCTGTAAAATGGAGATAATAACCCCTCACTGTTCACAGGGATTTTGCAGAAACTAAATGAGAAAAGACAAGTTAAGAGTTTGTAACTATTTTTAAAATGTTTTAATGGTCCTCTTTTTTTTTTCCTTTTTTGCAGGCCCTCACTTTGACTAAACACCCATTCCTCCCCAAACCTGCCAAAAAAAAAGGAAAAAAGGAAAGAAAAACTCAAAACAAATAAGTGTTGCCAAACAAAACAAATCCACAGTGGCCACAATTAAAAAAAAAACAAATGGTTGTCTCCGTATGCTGAGTTCATCATGGTAACGTGCTTCATCATTGGTCCTGGTTGGTCTTTGACACAGTCAGCATTCCAAAGTCTTTCAAAGTTGTTTTTCTTTTCAATGTTATTACTATGTAGTAGAGTATTCTCATGAATCCAAGAAAATCCTCTATTCCAATAAAAGGCCTATGTTTTCTCCCATAGAATTATACTGAACTTCACAGGATAAGTAATTCCTGCTTTATGCCTTTGTCTTTTGCCTTTTGGAATATTTTAGTCCAAGATCTCTCTTTCATCGTAAAAACTTCCATATCTTCCATGATCTTGACTACAATTCCTTAGTACTTGAATTGCTTGTTTCTGAAACTTAGAGTATATTTTCTTTGATGTAGGAGCCCTGGATTCTAACTATAATATTCTCAGGTTGTTTACTTTAAGGATGTTTACTTGCTGAATTCTTTCTATCCTGACTTTGCTTTCTGGTTCTAATAGATTTGGGCAGCTCTCATTCATGATTTTTTTGTTTTTGTTTTTTAACATAGAATGATTTTCAAGGAGTCCAAGATTCTTAAATTATACCTCTTTGACCTGTTTTCCACATCAATTATTTTTATAACAAATATCTTACATTTTCTATGAATTTTTCAATCTTTTGATTTTGTTCTCAATATTTTTTGCTGTCTCATGTAGAGACTAATTTTTACTCAGTCTATTCTAGTTTTCAAGGAATCTGTTACTTGGACAAGATTTATCACTTTTCTCATCTTCCTCATATTCTTCCAGTTCTTTTCTTCAGAGTCTTTCTTTTCTTTTTAATCTTCTTAATTTTAATTTAATTCTTTTTAATTTTTAATTTAATTTTAATTTAATGCTTTTTAATTTCTCTTTTTAATCTCTTGCTTCCTCGAGGTATTCATGTAGCCCTTATAGAAAATCCACTTCTTCCTTTGCATACCTAACTCCTTGCAACCGTTGGAGTTACTCTCTCCTTTTGGGTGATTCCTAGATCTATACTAATTTGTTATACTAGTCAGTGTCTTATTTTCTCTCTAGCTTTCGTTCTTGAATTGGAGCTTTATGCCAGGGCCAGGCTCCATGACTTGCTGTGTTCTTTAGGTGGAGTGGACTACTTAATTGTTCTAGACTGTGTTACCTGGGTTCCCTCACTGTCCACATCCCTATGTATGCCTATGCTGAGCATCAGGAACGTTGAGGCACCCTTCCCTGGATCTTTGAGATTTTGAGTGATGTATCGTCAGGGTTCTCTATGGCATTCTTTCACTCTTAACATTTTCACAGCTGATGTTTCCTAAACATTGCCTCCTGTCCTCCACCCTCACTGGGTCCTGTGCCAGGGTCTTGTGGTGGGGAGGACTGCAAAATGGAGAGTAAAAGCTGAAAGAAGAGGTTTAGAGATTGCTGATTACAGCCTCTTCATGTTATAGATAAGAAAACCATGAGATGGGAAAGTGACCTGCCTGAAGTCTTCTAATTCCAAACAGAGTTCTTTCCATTTTAACAGAGATGGAAGGGGACCAGGCCTCACCCTTACAGCCTAGAAGAGAAGAGTTGGGCATTGTTACCTCTCTCCTTCACCCTCTCAGAGCCATTTGTTCTAGGGAGTCTAGGCTACAGACTAGAAAGGCCAAAATCAGAGAACCATACACTGTTAGACCTGGAAAAGACCGTTTTACCAATGAGGAAACCAAGGCCCAGAGAAGCCGACATACCCAGGGTCAAAAACCGTGTCAAGAGCTAGGACAAACAGTCTCAGGGTCATTGCCACTATATCAGATTTATAAAATAGCTTATATAGCTGTGGACCTCAGAACCTAGCTCATGTCTCACCTCCTTGGGAAAGCCTTCTTCTTCAGGCCACCTTCCCTTAGCAGACCCTCTCTAGAACTGGTCAGCTGATAAACATAGCCCCTGTCAGTCAACACACTCAGAGTCGCCCCCAGTTTCGGGGTTTGTGCCCCACTACACACTTGCACAACTGATGTCCCCTGGAATACTTACTCTTTCTCCCTCCCTCTCTTCAAATTCTCTTCCTTCTTCAACACTCAAGTTCCACTTCCTCCCCCACAGACCCCAGTGAATATTTCTCTTCTTCTGACCTCCCATGATGCATGTGGTCTGACGCAAACCTGGGCAGCTGATCACACATGGCTCAGTAATATATTACTTACAATGTTCTCTTCGTGTTTTAGCTCCCCAGTTGGACTGAGGACATCCTGAGTACCAAGACACCCTATCTCCTACACTGCACAAAAAGATACAGTGACATAAGGTAATAGAAAGAGCACTAAATTTGTTGTCAGAAAGATCTGGCTTTGTACCTCAGCAGTACTAACCAAAAGGGACTTTGAGCCAGCCAATTCTCCTCCTCTCCATAAAACAAGAAAGTTGGGTTCAATGATCCCTAGGATTCCTTCCGGCTGTAAATCCTATGGTCCTGGGACTCCATAAATACGGGAGACTTTCAGCAAGTCTACAGATAGAGCAGAAGGAAGCCTAGCCTTGGAGTTAGGAGAAATGCTCTCCCAATTCCTGCTCTGTGTCTCTCTACGTGGTTATATGACCTATCATGGCTCTGCGCCTCAGTTTCCCCATCTAGGCATTGGGACTCTCTGGTCTCTAAGGCCCCTTCCAACTCCAGAATAGAGAAGCTAGGAGAATAGCCAAGAATTCTACCCAAGACACAGCTGCAAATTTCAGGATCTTCAGGCCACCCTGACTCCAACCCCAAGACACTGAGTGCCCTTGGAAAAGCTGCTAAAAAAAAAAAACAACAGACTTCCTCGTTCATCTGCCGAATAGGAGCAGTCACAGAATTACCACAGTGCTCAACTATGAGGTGTTCTGGGCCCCCTGGGATGACAGACCCTGGAAAACCACAATAAGCTAGTATGCCACCCCAACAGCCACAACTGGATCCCAAATAAGACCACCCTCCAGAGATCCAGAGGAAAAGTTTTCTTACTTAAGAGACACAAGAGTGGGGTAAAAAAAGAAAAAAACAGCAGAGAGAAAGTTAAGTGACTTTCCCAAAGTCACTCAGCTCCCCAGCCCTGGCATAAGGGGAATGAATTGACACCCCAAATCCTACTTTTCATTAAACCCACAAAAACCCCTAAAAGCATCCTCAGCATAAAAGACAAACTTAGGGAAAGCAACAGAATGGGACAAGTGGTTTATTAAGTTAAATGAAGCTGGGGGAAAAAAAAATATTTCCACTGATTATAGCAACACTGGGGCTCCGTGTGAAAGGGGAGCATTGAAGGGCAGGACTTTCAAACATACTCCAGATTCTCACTGAGGCCGCCAGCTTAGGGAGCAGAGAAAGCACCATTGATTCTCTGCCTGCGCAATGAATAAAGGAACGGCCTCACATTTATTTTTTCCAGACCAGGCAAAAGAAGACTTTTGTTCAGGGTTTTTTCCCCTCCACCCCTCTTGGTGACAATGATTTATTTACCGTTTCCAGGACCCAGGGCCAAAATGGGCCAAGAACATCATCTCAACTCCATTCATTTCCCCAAGCATCAGAAAAGGCTTTCCTACCCCAACCCAGACTGGACAAACTCTCCTTCAACAAGCCCATCCCCTGAGGCCTTAGTGGGCCCAGTTGCCAAAGCCGCCCCTCCTCTTTGGCCACCTAGATCTGCCGTCCAGTCTCCAGGCCAAGAGTTTGCTTCCCACCCAAATCTGCCACCTTAGAGGGGAAATTTCCATTCGAATATCACAATCTGGTACCGCTTATACGTGAAGACCTGAGTTCAAATCCTGCCTCAGACACTGACTTAGCTTTGTGACCCCCAATCTTAGCTTCCTCATATGTAAAATGGATATAATAACAGGACCTATCTCACATAGTTGTTAGGAGGTTCAAAAGGGGCAACATTTGTAAAGAACTATGAAAATCTTAAGAGCATTATCTGTATACATGCTAGCTATTAGTGTTGCTATTAAAAAGCTCATCCAGTCGGTCAATCCAGTAATATTAGCCACCAAAGATGAGCACCTAAAACAGTACAAATTCAGATCTGCCATGCACTTACCAAGAGACTTACTGTGTGCCAGACCCTTTGGGAATCAGGAAGTGTCAAAATGTAAGCCCCTCCTGGAGGGTTGGCCTATTTCATTTTAGCCTCTATATCCCCAGCAAGTACAACGCAATTAATGAAACCCTTGTTGGACTGAATTAAATTGAAGTGGGACTCAATCCTTGTCCTCAGAGAATTTACGATCTAAATTTATGGGATTACCATTTTACCGAACGGTCTGCTCCAAAAAGTCTTACAACTAGGAGAATCATGCCACAACGTTTCATCTTTGTATGGGGGCTATCTTAAGTTCTGGATGACCATGCCAGTTAAGGGCCAAGTATGGTCAGTCCTACCATTTGAAAATGCTGATCTGGGCGGCTAGGTGGCGCAGTGAATAGAGCACCGGCCCTGGAGTCAGGAGGACCTGAGTTCAAATCCGGCCTCAGACACTTAACACAAAAACTAGCCGTGTGACCTTGGGCAAGTCACTTAACCCCAACTGCCCTCCAAAAAAGAAAAAAAAAATGCTGATCACCAAGCAGATGGCCCAGGGAGTGAATTTTTGGATCACAGCATATCAAAGACCATCAGAGAAAGTAGAAGGTTTGGGCTCTGAGAAGGGAGGAGGAGACCCATGTAGTTGAAGCCAGAAAACCTGAAGAAACTGCCAATAAAGACAATGCCATGAAATCTGGGAGATAAATGCTGCTTTCACAACAGGTAAAAAGGTCTATTTTAATCTACTTTAATAGACTAAGACACCCTATAAAAGGGGTGGGGAACCTACAGCCTAGAGGCACATATGGCCCTTTAGGTTCTCAAGTTCGGCCCTTTCACTGAATCCATTCCATCAAAGGGTCTCACTTGAGGACCTAGAGGGCCACATGTAGCCTTGAGGCCACAGGTTCCCTACCTTGCTCTATAAAACAAAGTGGTGACCTGAGTCCTTTTCTAAAATTGAGAAGTCGCTGGCCATGAGAGGTTGGTGCAAGAAAGGCTAAATGTAATTCAGTGAAAAGAGAAAGCACCTATTTCTGTAGTGAGGGAAACCAGATGTGAACCCTGCATCTGAGCTCTCTTCCTGGTTGATCCTGGACTGCAATTTTCTTATCTGTAAACTCTGAATCTAGGATTCTTTATGGTCTATGATCCTTGTGACTACAGGTACAACTCAGAGAAAAAATCCTTTTGCCCTTGAATACGGAAAACAGAGGAAACCCAAAAAGGTCAGAAATCATTCAACAAGAAAAGTTCACACCTTAGAAGCATTTCCCAGCATGCAGCACAGGGAACACCTTCTGTTTTACCAATATCCTTACAAAAGCTTTTTAAACTAAATCCCTCCAATCTTCTCTACAGGAATGGAAAGTGGAATGGCTCCAAAAAATGAAAAGAAGGTAAATATTGGAGTATTTAAAAGTAAAGTCGTTTTTTTTTAATTCACAAACTGAGGGAGAATTTAGGGACGATGATTGTTGGTTGTAATGTGTTATTTTTAAATAAAGCAATTCTGAAAGTAACAGCTTTTTCTCTCTCCTCCTCCTCCTCCTCCTCCTCCTCCTCCTCCTCTTTCTCTCTCTCTCTCTGTCTCTCTCTTTAAACCTGAAGGAAAACTGACAGCATGCAACACTTACTTTCTTAGTACCTCTTTCCAGGTTTAATAACACTTTATTGGTTTAAGAACACGTATGACATTCACAACTTGGCCCACTCACAAACTTAACACATTTGGGAAAGAAATATGAAGGCTTAGGGGAAAACAAGCCCAAAAAAAATTCAAGAAAAGTTGATTCCTTCCCCACTTCTTTCCTTTCCCCCCTATTTCTGGGGAAAACACACACAAAAAAGGAAAAAATCTCCCCCAAACCTTTCCATTCTTTTCCAGGTGGTCCCTTGTCTATGTGGGCCTCTTGAACCCAGTAGAGCTTAGAATTAAGAGATGAATTCTGAGACCAGGTATGCCCATAGAGAGGTAACCTTGAGAAGAAACTGAGTCCCCAGAAGGGTGAGAGAAAAGGAAGTTGATAAGACTGCATTCTATTGGCTTTAAACCAGAGTCAAAAGCCAGCTAAAGGTAACAGAGAGTCTCTGGGCCATTCAGAGAGTTGTTATGAATCTTATTCAGAATCTTACTCTCTCTTCCAGTATGGTTAGTCTCATAAAAGGACCACCTGTCTGAAATGAGGAGATATGAGTATAGGCTGAATCTTTTCTCACTGGGCATGACCCTGGGGACAGATCTCTTAAGCCACATGAGCTTCAATTTTCTCATCTGTACAATGGGATTAATAATATACCTTCTCCTGTAAAGGCTATCTTGAGAAAAGTGCTTTGTAAAAATCTTAGTGAACTAGAGAAATGAGAGTGATTATTATTATCCTATAAAATTAACCTCAGGAGGAGACCGGCCACTCAGCCTCCCCATTTGCCCACCAAACCCTGACCAGTGCCAGCAGCTCAAAGAGAGGAGTGTCTCATGCCAGGCCCAGTGACACTGAATAACTCCCTCCTGAACAGCGAGGTTTGAATTCCAACCCTGCAACTCCCACCCATTCCCCTCCCCCCATAGAGGGGCTTCTCTTGGGCTGGGCACTGGATAGAACTTTGGTGGGCTTCCCAACTGGCTCGTAATGAGAGAGGGCACAAGGGACGAGCTAGATCAAAGAAGATGAAAGAGAAATCAAAGTCCAAATCTCAGTGCCAATTCAGGGTTAGGGGTGGGGGGAGAAGGGGGATTAACCCATTCCCTTCCAAAGGAATATCAATTCCCCTAGAGCACCCCTTGCCCTGTCTGGGTGGCGCTGATCCCAAACTTGTGGGCAGCCCCCACCCACCGGACTAGTCCCTCCCTGGGCAGGAAGGAGGGGGCAGGGACGTGTGTGGCATTGGGCCGAGCTTGGGCCATCCTGCTGGACCTGCTGCAGCCCGACCCAAACATTGCCATATACGGTCACTCAAGGCGCAGGAAGGACTTGGAAACCGCCGCTCCAATTGGAGGGGACTCTGAACCACAAGCCAGGAAACAGTGGGGTACGAGAGAAGGCAGAGGGTGAGCTAACACTAATCCATCTCCCTGACCCCAGGAACACAGAGCCCCAGAAAAAGAGACCGGGGGAACCATGGGGATGCCAGCCAGTGTCCAGCTCTTCTCCCCAGCTATGCCTCCCAGGAGCCTCCAAGCCAAACCTGGTATCCAGTCCTCTGACCCAGCAAATTGCAAACCCCATTTGCTTCCAGGGGACATATACCATTGGGACACACACGGCCAGTTCTCAAGAGAGATTTCTTCCCACCCCTAAAAATACTCCATGTGAACCTTTCTCTACTAGTCCTAGCCAGGGTCACTCAATGATGCCCTCCCCCATACTCCAATAGCAGCAGGATCTTGCTATAATACTGGGGATCATAATAACAGCTCCAAATAAGATGTGGCCCCAACCATGCCAACAGGTGAAAAATTAGTATTTCATAGCTCTAGACATGGCACTGGAAAATCATATTATTATGTGTTTCTGGTCAGATCACAATTACAGAGATAGAGGCATGTCTCCTAATTTCTGCAAGGGAACAGCTTGCTTTCTCTATGACCATGGTCACCTTTCCAACTTTCTGAAACACATTCTCCAAGACAGACTATGAAACCAGCACACGGGAGCAGGAAATAGTTTCACTGCTGTCCAATAGACTTAGTCTGTGGGTCTCCATTTCCAATAACAACACCTAAACTCAGGGCCGAGGAACTATTTCCCCCTCCTCTCCTAGGGATAAAATGAAGAAGATGTGTTATGTTAACCTCCACCCTCCTATCTGTGTTTGTGTGGCCCTAGAAGCCAGGACTCAGCGGGTGCATTCCCTCGCTCTCTCTCTGAATATACATGATATTTTTATCTTTTGGAGAAAGAACTGCAATTTTCATCCATGAGGTCTTCACGCAACCCTGGCCAACTTCCGCTATAGTGAGCTTTTCCTTCCCTTGGGCTCCAGAATCACTTGGAACACTCCAGTTCTCCTGTTTCTGCCTCTTTACCAAAGTTTCACCTCTGTAAACCACTCACTGTAACTCAGACACCCACGGTCTCCCCGAACCAAATGAGTGCATGATCCAAAAAGACGGGAGAATTCAGCCCAGAGCAGAAAAAGAATATCAGACAAGGAAGATTTTTTAAAAAAAAATCTCTATTCTGTGGGCCCCAACCCACAGTGACTTGATGGCTGAACTTCTCCCCCATGCAATCCACCACTTCCCCCAATGGCCCTTGGGACCAGCTGCAAGAATAATATACATCCATGAGGTCACCTTCTTCCCTCCATTCCCCACAATGGAAGCAGGCCCCATCCAGACTGGAATCCAGACTTCTCAAACTGTCTCCTTGTACACCTCAATGCTGCTTTCCCCCTCACTCATCTCCCAGACACCTGGCCTTCAAGGCACTCTGGCCTCTGAGGAGGCTAAATCTTAGACCTCTTATTGCCAGAAAGGAAGTGGGTTTTTGCAAGCCCATGGGTTTCTAAGATGATACTAGCTGGTCTAAATGAACAGCTAACCAAGCAAAAGACCAAGAGAGTACTGAATAGCTAATCCATGCCACTGCCTGGAGAGAGGTAGTGGGGGGGGGGGGAGGGAGGAAGCTGCCATCCTGACTCACTTAACTGTAGTAGAAAGTCCTCCCCTTCTGCAAGGTGAAGGGAGTCCCCCCAGAGTAGGGCACTGCTTCCTCCAGCTTCTTCTCCTTTAGGGGGCTAGGCTCCCATTAGTCACCTCCCCCTTCAGGGCTAGGGTTTTATTTTGTCTTTGTTTTTTTTTTTTAACTCTTGTCTAGGGGGTAGGTTGGCAGGGTCACCTGCTTATTGAAATCTGAGTGCCTGGCCTGGGGTGACCAGAGCTCAAATATGCAGTAGCTGTTGAGGACTGTCACAGGTCTGTCAGCTGGGATAGTCCGTGGATGTGTTTGTTTGGCCCGCTACTGGGAAGACACAAGGGGAGGCCTGGCAGGGAGGGGAAGAGGGGGATAGGGAGGCCCTGCCAGGCAGCCCGGAATGCTATTGTTTGCTTTCAACCATGACACCCAAAATCTGGAAGCTGCTTAACCAAGGCTTCTTCCCTACCCCTCACTAAACAAAGTCATTCCCTAGAGTTCACCTGCAGCTATGGTCTTCTCTTTAAAAAAAAGAAAAGGAAAAGGAAAAAAAGAAAGGAAAAAGAAAATGTAGTCCAAGAAACAAAAAAAAAGAGAGAGAAAACTAGTTTGTCTTAATTAATGATGTCACACCCTACAGCCCAGAGCCAGGTGGGAAAATGTGTGTGAGCAAGAACATGGCCTGCTTTTATGCATCACTGCACAAATCTATATGCCTGCAGTGGGAATGCAGAACCAATCCAAGGAGAGACAGAGAGAAAGAGAGAGAGAGAGAGAGAGAGAAGAGAGAGAGAGAGAGAGAGAGAGAGAGAGAGAGAGAGAGAGAGAGAGAGAGAGAGAGAGAGAATTTCAGACTTTTGGAAAGGAAACCCAGTTTACATACAGACAATGAAATAACTAGGTAAACCAGCAAGAAACTGGGAAGAGTCAAAAACTACCTGCCTCCTGGGAGCTCAGCCTACTCACCTCGGGCAGAATCAGACATCGAGAAAAACCCCAAGAAGAGGAAAGCAAACCAAAATTCCATCTCTGAGCTTAGGTCCTCCTCATGTACAAATGTTCTGCGGCCTCAAGACCTGAAAAAAAAGAAAGGGGAGTGGGGTGGGGGGAGGTGGAGAGGAGAAGGGAGGAGAGAGAAGAGAGAACTCAACATCTTCCATCCTCCAGACCCAGGGTGAATCAAACACCACAAAACAAAGACCCAAGCCATGGCTCCCCTCTGACATCCAGGTCTCTCTCCCCTCCAGAGTTTGCTCTGCCCTAAATCTGGGGTTTCAATGACTATCAATCCCAGGTCCCTAAGAAGGGAAGTTTCTCCACTTACAGGCAGTCAGGCCCAGGTCTCTCCTCTGGCTGGGCTTTAAAAAAAGAAAGTTGACCAGTTCTCAAGACCAACCAAAAACAAAAGCAAAAAATT
>CM053601.1:144525472-144567354 GCA_028646575.1 Pseudocheirus occidentalis
CAGAGACAGAGAAAGAGAGAGAGAGAGAGAGAGAGAGGGAGGGAGAGAGACAGAGACAGAGAGACAGAAAGAGAGAGAGAGGGAGGGAGGGAGAGAGACAGAGAGAGAGACAGAGAGAGAGGGAGAGAGACAGACAGAGAGAGAGAGACAGACAGACAGAGAGAGAGAGACAGAGACAGAGACAGAGAGGGAGGGAGGGAGGGAGACAGACAAAGAGAGAGAGACAGAGAGAGAGAGACAGAGAGAGAGGGAGGGAGACAGAGAGAGAGAGACAGACAGACAGAGAGAGGGAGAGAGACAGAGACAGAGAGAGAGAGAGAGAGGTGTGTGCTTCAAACAGTCAATTAACAAATGTCACTTAGCCCTCTTTCCTTCTGCCAGGTGTGGTCTGGAGCTTTTCACCATCTGTCTTCTCAAGCCACAATTGATAGTACTGTTGATCAGGGTTCTGATGTTCATAATGTTATCCTTTATAATGTTTTGTAAATATTAAAAATGCAGGTCTTTTCAAGGATCTCAGAATTCTCACTCTTCTTCCTTTCTTTTAATAAAATAGTCTTCCATTATGTTAAAGCCACAAATGGTCCAGCCGTCTATTCCCCCTCTTTGGGTACCTTGCTCATAGTTCTTTGTTATTACAAAAAGGGGCTGCTACAAAAATGTTGGTCCTTGTTGCCTCTTTGCAACAACTTTGGCCTCCTTGGGGCACACAACTAACAGTGGTGTTGATGGGTAAAAGGGCGTATATAGTAGAGTGACATTGCCAGAATTATCCCGAATCGTTTTCTAGGATGGTTGGATCCAGACAGCTTTGCTTGTGCTGTGTCAGTGTGACTGTCATTCCACAGCCTCTCCAACATTGACTATCTTGGACTTCTGGCCTCTTTGTCAAAAGCATCACTCTGTGTCTGTGTGTGTGTATATACGCATATACATATATGTATACATACATACATATACACATGTATAGATGACTTATTCATTTATTACTCCCTCAAAAAAAAGGAAAAAAGAAAAAGTCTTCCTCTGATGCTTTTGGGAGATAATCCTGAACTTTTGACTGTTGTACCAGGAGAGCAGATGCCCTCTGGCAGGTCATCACAGGTCAGAGAGGCTCAAAGTCTGGACTCCAAGATGGACCATGTGTCCTATTGAGGGACCAATCTTGCTACTATTGGTCATAAATCCCATTTTTGTGGCTTTTTGAAAGTCAACCTTTCCCTGCAACCATCCTATGGAGCAAGTCATGCAGGGATCATTAATCTTGTTTTATATATGAGGAAACTGAGATGCACAGAAAAGGGAGAAAGAGAAGGAGACTTGCCCAGTAGACTAAGCACCAGAGTTGGAGTTAGAGACCCTGGGCTGAACCCCTTTCCCACCACTTAACTTGATCAGAAGGACACTGGTTAAGATACTAAACCTCTGTGATTTACATCTCTCCACACAAAAAGTAAAGATCTCCATCTGAAAGGGACTTTAGGCAAGTAGTAAAGTGACTTTCCTAAGGTCAACCTTACATACAGATCAGTTGGTTGTTGCCCTTCATTCTTGAAGAGCAGCAAAATGACATCTCTGTGTTGGGGTCAGTGTACAGTGTGTCTAACAGTGGCTGATCAGACCAGTATAAGCTTGGAAGGCTCTACCACAGGTCAGGCACGAGCATTTGGGGGGAGATATCTTGAAATTTGTGCATTTCACACAAACATAGATGGTGGAGGTAGGATTGGAACTCTTCTCCACTTACTGAGTTCAGTTATCTTTACGTGATACTGCACTGCCCCAACTAGATGACCTCCAAGGTTCAATCTAGTTCTCTACCCATGATGCTGTGACTCTAGATCCAGGATTCAGGCTCCTGTCTCCAAGTGTTTTCCACACCATCACAGTAGCTTACCTCAGAAAGTCTCTTTGTTGCAATTGAGCTTGCTGTGTTTTATTTCTTTGACAGCAACAAGTCATGAGGACCTGCAAAGGCATAGTGATATTGAGGTTTTCATTGGTGGAGGGAGTCCTGAGATGGATGCATTTAGACATTAGATGTTGGGTGAACTGGCCATTTGCAAGCAGACCAACTAGAAAGAAAGTGTTAGCTTAGGGAACCGTGTAGCTGGCTTGAGCTTCGGAAGAATTGATTTTTACTTCTGTTTGCCCTTTTATTAAGTGGAATGAAGGGTAAGCTGGTCAGAGGTGAGCCTCCAGACGGATTCTCTGTTCAGGAGGGATTAGGGTTTGGTTTCAGGAAAGGGTAAGAAATTGGCAGCTAGACTGGCGAGACCTTAATCCACCTACGCTCCTCAGCTGAGGCAAAGTGAGAACTCTTGGGCTGAGCTCCTTGTAACTCTGTGTTGGGTCCTAGGCTCTGGTTGCATGGAATGGGCCAATTCACACCCAGCATCCCAGACCCGAAGGGCCAATGCTGCCTCCCACAGGAAACCTACTGGCTAAGGATGTGTGTGTGTGTGTGTATCTAAATGGCACTTCCTATAGAAGACCATTTTTTGATTCTCCACAGCTGCTGCATAAAGGGGAATGGGAGCTTCCCTTGAAATGATCTTGTATTTGTTCTGCGCACATTTTGTGTCTACTTGTATGTATAGATTCCATCTTCCCTAAGCTTCTTGAGGGCAGGGACTGTTTCTCCTTTGTCTTTTGTGTACCCAGTACCTACCTAGCCCAGTGCCTGGCCCATGACAGCTGCTTAAAGAAATGCTTAGTTTTTTGATTACTATGTTGATGGACCTTCTTCCCATCATTGTAGGTCGCAAGCCTTCTACACCTTTATATTATGTGATTCTTTTTTTTTTTGGAGGGCAGTTGGGGTTAAGTGACTTGCCCAAGGTCACACGGCTAGTTTTTGTGTTAAGTGTCTGAGGCCGGATTTGAACTCAGGTCCTCCTGACTCCAGGGCCGGTGCTCTATTCACTGCGCCACCTAGCCGCCCCTTATTATGTGATTCTTAATCGTTTCCTTTTGTAAGTCTTTTATAGAAGATCCGTCTAGAAGTCTTCTAGTATTTCATGCATATCTACCAAGTGCTCAGCAGCCTAGGTCCATCTGTTGTCCCTCGATCTTGATGCATGAATGACCCACCTCATTTTCCAGTCATAATCTATCCTTTATTCAATCTTTTATGTCACTTTTTGAGTACAAGTAATTTTTGTTAACATGTTGTAGTCTGCTTAACTGTACCATGTGTCTTTCCATTGCCCTTTCAGCCTCATACAATTTTGATGCTTTCCAGATTGTGTTGCTCCATGACTCGGAGCCAAATAGCATCTCTGGGAGAATATTAGTGTTAAAAAGATGCTTAAGCAGTAGATAACAATTTGAGATTGTTTAATTCACTGCTAATTCCTTAGATATCATTTTGCTTACTCTCTTCCTCCTTTTCTCTGCCCATCCATCTACTGTGTCTAAGACTGATGTACTAACTCAGTGGATTGACTGTCTACCCAACTGTATGCCATCATATGACCAATACATTTAGACGTGCCCTGTATGATAATTTATTTTGCTTGACTATGCATATTTATTACAAGGGTTTTGTCTTTCTCCCTCCCTTCTTTCCTCCCTCCCTCCTTCCTTCCCTCCTTTCCTTCTTTCCTTCCTTCCTTCCTTCCTTTTTCTCCTTCCTTCCTTTTCTCCTTCCTTCCTTCCTTCCTTTTTCTCCTTCCTTCCTTCCTTCCTTCCTTCCTTCCTTCCTTCCTTCCTTCCTTCCTTCCTTCCTTCCTTCCTTCCTGATATATGAGCAGGACCTTAACCAATCTAAAATAATTCTTAAATGTTCCTGGGAGACCACAATAAGGAGACAGAGAGATGTATGAGATTTCCTAGGCAGAAAAGGTGTCACTTGTTCAAAGTCACAGAGTAAGGCAGTGGCAGAGCCTGAGGACCCCAGGCTTCTTGATGCTTCTCAATGCAAAATTCTTTCCACTACTCCACAGGTATTGGGATCACAGGATTTAGAGAAGGATGGAAACTATAAAGTGAGAATAAGCAGTCCAGGGATTCTTAACCCAGGGTCTGTGAACGTGTGTTAAAAACTTTTTAAAACTATATTTCAACTTAGTTTTCTTTGTGTTTCTGTGTATTTTATGCATTTAAAAACAGTATTCTGAAATGAAGTCCATAGGGCCTACCAGACTGCTGAAGGTATTCAAGACACAAAAACCATCAAGAACCCTATGATCACTTCAGTTCTTTTATTTGACATATGAGGAGACTGAGGCGCAGAGACCAGAAGTACTTTCCCCAGGTCACACGGGTAGTATTTGGATCCAGATCCTCTGACTTCTGATCCATTCTTCTGGTCACTTACTCACCATACCACACGTTCCTGACTTAAAGAAAAGGACAGAAAACCTCCTTGGTGTTGTTCCAGTAGAAAATCCCCTTCTTACTACTTGCTTACCTATGTGGCTTTGAGCAAATCACTTCCCCTCTCCAAATCTGAGTTTCCCCCTCTGTAAAGTGGGAGGGTTGGTCTAGATGTCTAGATGGAGAGATCAAGAATGGCAGATGATCATTTGATGCCTCTATATGATCCAGTTTTTATGTGGCATGGTTCGTCTAGTACAGGTGAAGATCCGTGGCTGAAGCTATGTGATGTGGGAGGAGTTTTTTTTTCCTCTTTCTGGGCCTCGGCTTCCCTGTCTGTAAAGCGAGATGGCCTCTGTGGGCCCTTCCTGCTGTAACGCTCTGTGGATGGGCCCTGGAAAAGGCTTTTGGGAGGAATGATAGCTATCGTGCTTGTCAAACCCCTTCCAGTCCCAAAGCCCTTCCCTCCATCATCTCATGTGAAAAGGGTCTCCATTGTGGGCCCACGAACGCTCCAGTAAGTCAGTTATTTACAAATATTACCCAGGCGGGTCCAAGGCCTGGCTCCCTGTCAGCCCTTCACTGTGGCGGTTTCCCTCTTTCCCTGCAGACGTAAACAATGACACTTAGAATTTCCTGTCGGGGAGCCTGGCGGGCAGTGTATGTCTCTGAGGGAAGTGGCTAATTATTTATTAAACCAGGGTGTGCTGGAAGTGGGTTACACACGGCTTCTTGGTCTGCTGGGAGTGGAGGGGTGATGGAAGAGAATCTGTGTTTACACACTCGTGCCTGTTATGTAGAACCGGGAGCTGTGGGAAGGGAAGAGGCGATTGGGTGGGCCCTGTCATGTTTCTTCATTTGGTCCTTTCAATTCCATTCATGAGCACTGGCCTGGAGGTCAGTAGTCTGGGTTCAAGTCCAAGCTCTGACTGCCTCTAGTGAGCTCTCTGACTGAGGAGCTTCCCTAGTACCCCCCTCTCTCTCCTTCCTTTCCTCTTCCTACCTGGGGGTGGGTGTGGGGGTGGGTAACAGCTGGAACCCCTTCCCTCTTAGGGTTGCTAGAAGGAAGCTTAAACTCTTGTAAACTCAGAATCATCACCTGTGGTGTGCTGAACTGTATATGGGCTTTGGTTGGAACATGTACAGAAAAGAACCACATCCTGTAGTGCCTGCCCTCAGGGGGCTTCTAGTTTAGGGCCCAAGAGGATTGTAATAGACATTAGGATAGAAGGCAAAGATCCCTTCTATGTTGTCTGGGGATGGGCACAGGGCAGGGCTGGGATCAGGGAAGGCTTCATGGAGGAAGTTTTAGTTGAAAGATGTCTACTCTCTCTCTCTTCCTTTACCTGATGAAGAGCACACTGGCTCTAAGCAGATTGTGATAGATGCTGGAGGATTCTTCTCTTACATGACTCTGTTCTCCCCAGCCATTCTAGGGGCCCCTCAGGGCACTGAGCCCCCCTCCTCCTTCCTAGTTCCCCATGTAGGGTGGAGGCGGAGGTCCCTTATAGGACTGGGCGCCTGGGGATGAGAGGCGTTCACTCACATTTGCTGATTTTAAAATTAAGAGACAACAAAAACATTTTTTTGGTGGCTATGAAAGTCTTCATAAAGATGTTAAACTGACCTTTAATCTAATACAAGGGAGTTTACAGAGACTGATGATGAAAAGCACTTGGATTGGGCAGGGAGAAGGCAGGCTCATTCTTAGCATCATAGCACCGAGATTCCTAACTGGAAGCCATCCCAGAAACCATCTAGTCCTCCTTCAGTCCTCACAACAGCCCCAGGGGGCAGATGCTATTTTTTTTATTTTAGTATATTATTTTAATTTTTCCCTAGTTACATGTAAAGACAATTTTTAACATTCATTTTTAAAACTTTGAGTTTTAAATTCTCTCTCTTCTTCCCTCCCCCGCTCATTGAAAAGTCAAGCAGTTCGATACAGGCTATACATGGCAGATGCTATTATTACCCCCATTTTACAGATGAGGAAATTGAGGCATTGAGTGACTTTCTCAATGTCATGAACCTAGTTCCATGTCCCTTATTTTATTAACAGGAAAACTGGGGCTCAGAGAAGAGAGAGGGAGCTTTTCTGCTATCACATAGAAAGTTAGTCACAGCATTGAGATGTCAGATATCCTTCAAGGGGATTTTACTGCCACCTCCTAGTTATTAGTAAGTATTTGGCCAGAGCCTAAGGAAATAGAAATCTTTGTTACCGCTTTGTTCTGGAAGGAGGACCCACTGTTCTCCCCTGGTCTCAGCCAGGCTCTGTGGTTCTGTTCCCTACCCTTAGGCAAGGTATTTTGAGTTCCCCCCTCCATAAAAAGAGGAGGTTGGACTACGGGACCTTTCAAGTGGTTTTTGACTGTAACAGTAAAATTTCAAGACTTAATTGTTACATGAGCCTGACCAAATCTCTGCCCTTGGTGAGATGGAGTGATGGTTGGTTTAGTGGGTGAAACAGAGACCTTAGAGTCAGGAAGTCAAGATGACCTGAGTCCAAATACTGACCCTAGGTGTGTCACTTCCCAGTTCATTCATCTGTAAAACTGGGTTAATCACAGCATCTCCCTCCCAGGATTGTGTGAGGCTCAAATGAGAGAACATAGATAAACTGCTTTTCACACCTTTAAGTGTGATTTGAATATCACCATCCCTCTGCTTTGCACCACTAACTGAGTCTCTGTTACCTGGCTGGGTCATTTTAGTTGAGTCTCTGGGCCTCAGTTTCCCTATCTGTAAAATGTGAGGACTGGACTAATTTCCTGGTTCTGACCTTCTGTGTGCTAAGGGGTCCTCCCAGCTCTGACAGACTAGTTTTTATCGGGGAGCCAGATGAGAAGCTGGGCTGCCTTTCTGCCAGTGTGGGCCTTCTCAAAGAAATCTTCTCTTCATGGGATGCGGACGTGTCTGTTATTAAACAGTAAAATATATACAGCCCTTGGGAATCTTAAAACTTCTTTAAAATTTCTTTATAAACTTTACAATGCAATGTGTGGATATACATATTTCTTTCCAATCCAAAAGACCGTCCATGGCTCCTGACCTCCCCAGGAATTTCTTCTTTGTCATTGTTTTGGAGTGTGGTTTTTTGGGGAGTGAGTAGGAATAAAGTCCCTGTTGATGATTTCTCTGGTATGGAATGGGTGGTACGTGGTCAGGGGCCAAACTTGGGAGAACCACTGTCCCTTTTCCAGGGGTTGTTAGATCAGACTCATAGAGCATATAAGCCTTAAAATATAGGATGGCAGGGCTAGAGGAGATCTTAGAAGGGTCATCAGGCAGCTGCCCCCATTGTACAGGTTGAGAAACAGAGGCTTGATAAGTGAGTTCTTGGTTAAGGTCCCACAGAGACTCAACAGCAGAGCTGATATTAGAACCGATGTCTCCTGCCTCCCAGGCCACAGTTCTTTGCCCTCCGCCAGCTGCCTGTTGAAAAGTCTTCGCCCATGGGAAGGCAGGAATGTGGTGTGAACTGACCCTCCCTTCCCTCTGAGGTGTTGCTAAATCTCTAGCCAAGGCTCCAATTGCTATCAAAACAGAGAGTATCTAGTGGGTTTCCGGAAGGACTGTAAATCAAGTTTTAATACAGGGCCGGAGCTTGGGGAGTGCATGAACTTTTCAGTCTGACCCAAGGACTCCTGGTTCTTGTACCCTCATACTCCTATCCCAGGAGCTCCAAGAGGGAAATGGGGCCTAGAAGCCCCTGTCTTATCAAGTCTTCTTCCCCCTGGGGATTCTTTCCAGCCCATCCCTTCCCTTCGCCTCCTCTTCAGTCTGCTTCCCTTAAGCATTCCCCTCCTCCTGAAATGCTTGGTTGGCCGGCATCCAGGGGTGTTGTGCATGGGGGAGGAACAATTTCTGGGGGATGGGGGGAGTAGGAGGATGGCTGGAATCCTTGTAGAAGGAGAATCGAAGAAGGATCTCTCTCAGCCCCTCCCAGGAGCCTGCCGCCACTGGGATCGCTGATGGGAACGGATACTGACCCAGCTGTTTGGGGAAGACAGGTGTGGGGCTGCCCCTTCCCAGGCAGGGCAGCCTGGGTCCAGGCCCTCTGTCTTCCTTTTAGATGCAAATAGCTCAGCACATTTGTCTGGGTGTAAGTGAGCTGAAATATTTAAACAAATAAAGCGATGGTGAACCCTCTAATGTCGTCCAGGTACCCCATGATGTGTTTTCACAAAGGGAAGTATGTGTACACTCACATGCACCCAGAGACGGAGAGACCAATTCACAGTATACGGAGCCATGAACAAGGTATAGGAAGATGCCCATTCAGACACAAAACACCACAAAGAAATAACTAGACACACAGAGATGCAGAGACACAAATGTACACAGAGACACAATTTGTATCCATTTGTGTGTGTGTATTTTTGTGTCCCTATGTCATGACATGAGTCATGGACAGCCTTAAATGCCAGGTAGAGGAGTTTGAACTTTTCTTGAGAAGCAATAAGGAATCATTTAAGATTCTTAAGGAGGGGAATGACCCAATTAGATCTGTGATTTAAGAAAGATCTTTCTTTTTAAAAAAAAAAAGTTAAAAATTTTTATTCCAAACTTAACAAACACCAAACAAAATGGAAATTTCCATGTATGTAGGAGAACAGAAAAGAGATTGTCCACAAAACTGCAGACCTCTATTCTGTACGACTTGCCTAAGGAAGATGATTCTAACAGGACTGGTGAAGGACAAGACCAGGGGCAGAAAAACCAGTTGGGAGGCTACTGTCCAGGCAGGTGATAATAAAGGTGGCGTGGCAGGGGAGGGAAGAGAGAAAGGAATTAGTTTGAGAGGTGTAGCCGTGGAAGGGACAAGACCCTTATGATTGGTTGTAGGAGGCAAGGAACAAGGAAGAACCAAGGGTAAGTCCAAGACACATAGCTCAGGTTTTATTATGACAGTTATTGAGAAAATAGCATTCAATATAAAACATTGAGATTATGTAACAGGAGTTTTGTAAAGTTCCTCATTCTTCTGGAAGATACATAGACAGATAAAACATTTATTAAGGTTTTACCCTGATACAGGCATGGTGCCAAGTGCTGGACTTGCAAATAGAAGCACGCAAGACAGTCCTGGCCTCAGGGAGCTTACATTCCAGCAATGATAACATCACTTACCTCCTTGCCTCCTCCACTAGGATGTCAGGGTATTGCAAAGAGATTCCTTACTATCTTGGTTTCTGTTCTAGAACTTGCTTTCCAGATTCTGAGCTACCCAGGTCTGCCAGCAATGGGCTTATAAATTAGAATGTCATGGATATGAGATATCAGTGACATGGGGTAACTCAAGCAAGTGATTCCTGGAATTGACTGGGAGAATCAGGGGACGCTTTATTTCTGAGCCTACTGTGTACAGCAGGTCTCTGTTGAGGAGGTCAAGATCATTTGATCCTGGCGAGCTCACAGCCTTGTAGAGAAGACAAGATACTGACACAAAAAAATGAAGGAAGAAGACAAGATTAGAATACTAGACTTTTAAAATTTAGTCAAATTCAGTAAACATTTATGAGGTGCCTCCTGAATACAAAGCCCTTTTGGTTGGCACTAAAAATGGCCCCAGATAGTAGATGGGCATCTAGGTGGCACAGTGGATGGACTACTGGGCTTGAGTCAGAAAGATCTGAGGTTGAATCTAGCCTCAGACACCAACTGTATAGCCCTGGGCAAGTCACTTAACCTTATTTGCCTCAGTTTCCTCATCTGTCAAATAGGGACAATAACAGCAGCTACTTGCAGAGTTGTGTGAGAATCCAGTTTGTGAAATGTCTGGTATACAGTAGGCAGTATATAGATGTTAACTGTTATTATTACCAGATAGCATGCTGTAGTGAAAATGAACACTGGACTTCTTGATCAGGAGACATCTGGGTTCTAATTCTGACTCTTAACAACTTTTAGCTGTGTGACTTTGGGCAAATCACTAAACTCTCATGTATTAGTTTTCTCATCTTTACAATGATAATATCCTTGCTCAAGCTAATCAGCCAGGGTTTGCTCACAAGGCAGTTATAAAATCTCTTATAAGGACAGCCCTTTGTAGAACTTTTTGTTGTTCATTCATGACCCTATTTGGGATTTTCTTAATAAAGATTTTGGAGTGGTTTGCCATTTTATTCTCCAGTGCATTTTACTAATGAGGAAACTGAGGTAGCATTAGGTGATTTGTCCAAAGTCACACAGTAAGTATCTGAGGTTGGATTTGAGTTCAGATCTTCCTGACTCCAGGTCTAGTGCTCTGCCCTCTGTACCACCCAGCTGCCCTCATAGAAATTAAAGCCTTCTTACTGTTGCTGTTTGCTGCTTCTGTCATTGTCCCCATCAGGTTATGAGTGGGTAGTGGGGACTCAGAGAAGGGGAGGAATCGATGTGGGCTAGGGATGGAATGGGAAAGGTTCAGGGGAGAGTCAGGGCTTTGGCTGGACCTTGTATACTCAGCTCCATGGCTGGTGAGGAACAGGAAGAGAAAGGTGGCATGCTTTCAAAGCATTTGCCTCACCATGGATCATCATGCTCACAGCAGCTCTTTAAGAGAAATGGGGGAGGGGTTATCTCCATTTGACAGAATGGAAAGCTGAGGTCCAGTCTCATGTGTAATCATTATATTGCTTGCCTTCTCAAGGGGTGGGGGAGAGAGAATTTGGAACTCAAAACTTTTAAAAAATGAATTTGAAAAAAATTTTGAAATGTAATTAGGAAATACTGAAATAAAATTTAAAATATATGTATTTTATTTACATATATACATAACTGAGGTCTGGCATAGAGATATGTATGTGTGTGCACACACATATATACACACACACAACACGCATACATGCATGTGTCTGTGTGTGTGTGTATTCTACAGCTGTTAGGGGCAGGCCTGAAGCTAGACCTCATGTGTCCTAACTCCCAGGCTAAGGCAGCTTCCCTAGGCCAGCACTTACTCTGTTCTTTAAAAACCTTCTGGTCCTTTTGAATTCCACATCGAGCTCCATGGGGAGAGAGAGGAGAGGTTAGAACAGAAGGAGGAACTGCCTTCTTCCAGCTCTGGGCCCTGGGAAGGCCCAGCCCCAGCTAGCTGGGGTGGGGGGACATGCAAGGAATCCTCTGTCTGAGGATCCAAGGTTGAATTGGCTCGAGATTTATCTGTGTGTCCCTGGAGTGGGGGTGAGGGGGCAGGGAAAGGGAAGGGAGGCTAGGTCAGCAAGGAGTGGAATCAGCATATGGAAGGATGATCCTGGGCTGTTTGGTAAAGAAATGTGCTATCTTGCAAATTCTTCATCCCCAGCAAACTGCTCTGCTTCCCTCTGCCATTCTCCCATCTCTGAGGTGACCACAGACTGACCTTTAGAACTGTTGTACCTAGAAATGCATGAAGGAATTAGGACTCCTTGTTTTTAAGGGCCTGTCCTGTTACTCATTTGGGTTTCAAGGTATCTGAGAAGCAGTCATGGAAGAGCTAGGAAGGAACACAGTTTCCCTGGGGCTTGGAGGTGGGTGTGAGTGAGTAAATGAGAGAGAAAGAGAGAGAGAGAGAGAGAGAGAGAGAGAGAGAGAGAGAGAGAGAGAGAGAGAGAGAGAGAGAGAGATCATAGTGCTGGACAGGGAAGCAGACTCTTTTTTCTTTCCTTTTAAATTTTTATTCCAAATTAAAGTGAGCATTTCCCTATGAGGAAAGGAGAAGAAAGTAGATTGTATGGGAAGTTGCCAGTCTCTCTTAAGACCCTTTGCTAGTTTTTTAAAGTATATGATAATTTCAACATGTAACTTTCAAAGCTATCTTGTTTGTGACTCCTGTCTTTCTTTCTTTCCTGTTGATTTGTAAAAAAATCTTTCATGCTCTTTTCTTTCTTTTCTTTGGATTATGCTCTGTCTTCTTTTCCCCTCCCAGCACTTAGCACATAGTAGGTTCTTTAAAAAAATATTTATTGATGAAATATTTGATTGGGGAAAAGGATTTAAAAACGCCTTATAACTAATATGCATAATATATAACTCCATATAACTAATAAACAAAACAAATTCCCACCTTGGTCTTGTTTGAAAATTGAGATATCTTTGTGTACCTTGAGTTTCTCCCTTCTCTCTCAGGAGCAGAATCATGACTAGTCTTTGTATTACTAAGAGTCATGTAGCAAAGTTATTGTTGTCTTTGCTTGATAATGCTGTTGTGATTGTGAATATTGTTCTTTGGGCAGAAAAGTAAATTCTTATTAAAGACTGAGGAGCCTTTGGTGGTGGGGAAGCATCGGTCCTAGAATCTGGAGATCTGGGTTCGAATCATGGCTTTGCCATTTATTATCTGTGTGACTTTGAGCAGATCACATTCTTTTTCTGGGCCTCAGTTCCTCTATAAAACAAGGGAGTTGCTTTAAATAGTCTCTAGGGTCCTGTGATTCTATGAGGTTCAACAAATGAGTCAACTTTTTTGTGGTTGTACCGATAATAGGTGTCAAACACTGGGAATCCATCTGAGGTCTCCCAACTCTTAGGCCAGTACTGGTGTAAGGGGTAGAGGGGTGAATCATCAGCCTGCTATAAGAGAACCCAGCTCAATCCTATTCCCTCTTGTCCTACAGGCCCTCCAAGGATCTCAGACCGAGTGGCCCCCAGGCAGTCGGCAAGGCTGGGGAGGACCATCAAACTCCTGTGTCCTGTGGAAGGTGACCCACCGCCCCTCACCATGTGGACTAAGGATGGACGCACGATCCACAGCGGCTGGGCCCGTTTTCGGGTTCTCCCCCAGGGCTTGAAGATCAAAGAAGTGGAACGAGGGGATGCTGGTACCTATGTATGCAAGGCCACCAATGGCTTCGGCAGCCTGAGTGTCAATTACACGCTCATTGTGATGGGTGAGTGTAGTCGTGCCCTGAGAAAGGGTGGGCAGTGGTGGGCATAGGAGAGAGAGAGGGCAAAATCAGGCCTGAGCTGAGTGTAGGGAGCTTGGTGGGTAGAAGGGTGGTAGGGGGAAAAGACTGGAGATGACCAGGCCCATACAACATGGCGGCAGGGGAAGGGGTGTTCTCAGGCCTGTGCTCAGTACCAGCCATCAGACTAGAGGAATGTGGGTGGATGGAAGGCATTGTTCCATGGGGAGTGTGGCCAGAGGGAGGGACATGGTCAATGTTGGACATAAAATGGGATGGTCAGTGCTGGACATCTCAGACCCCGTGCAGAGAATATCTCAGGGTAACCAAGAGCACAGAAAAATGGCAAGGAAAGACAAGGACAAACAATTTAAGAAACTAGGGAGTAGAATGGAAATAGCATTGAGTTTAGAGTCCTGGGAGTTGGGTTCAAGTGCTGACTCTGCCATTTGATATATGTGTGAAAGTCCTTTGTCTCTCTCTGCCTCAGTTTCTACATCTGAAGAAAGAAGAGGGGGTTAGGCTGGAAGGGCATGTGGGTATTTTCTCTCTCTCTGGATACTAGGAGGCCTCTTATGTGTGAGCCTGTGTGTGCATTTGGGGGTGTTTGATTCCCTCAAACCTGAGGCAAATATGTGATTGAGGTTGGGGGCTGGGTGTCACATCTTCCCTTGGCCTGGGTCCCCTGGGCAGGATCTAATTGAGGGCTGCCTTGGGAAGTGGTGAGGTCCCATGCCTAGAGGTCTTCAAGCAAAGACTGAATGATATCCCTTGTTAGGAATGCTGTAGGTGAGGTCCTTGTGGAAGGCTTGGCTTTTGGCGTTTCTAACCCTAAATATAGGACTGGGAATGAGGGTGCCTGGGTTTGAGTTCCACCTGGAATACTCAATGAGTGTGTGACCTTAAATGCATCACTTTTCCTCTCCTTGGCCTCAGTGTCCTTATCTGGAAAATGGGAACATTAATACTTTCACTACTTATCTCCCAAGGTTGTTGGGGGAAGCACTTTGGAAAGATTGGGGTGCTCTAGTTGAGGGAGCTGTTGCTGTCTTTCGGAAAGTGAGGCTCACAGGCTCTGTTGTTGAAATCCTACATCAGAATATTAAGGGATTCCAGCACCTGATAACTGTGTGGCTCTGGGGAAGTCACGTCTCTTCCAAGCTATTTCCTCATCTCTGCAATGAAGGAGTTAAATGTGTTCATCTCCCCGGTCTCCTCCAGTGATACTATTCTCTTGGTCAATAGAGTTCTTTTCTTTGGTGTTGGAAGAGACTGGTTCACAGAAACCTCTGAGAGGATCTGTTCCAATTTCCTCCCAGAGCAAGAATAACAATAGCTCTTAACAGCTAGCTTTTGTATATCTCTATCCGGTTTATGAAGTGCTTTACATTATGTTTATCTCATCTGATCCTGACAACAACTCTGGGAGGCAGGTGCTCTTATTATCCCCATTGTACAGATGGGGAAATAGAGGCAGAGTAAGTGTCTGAGGCTAGGTTTGAGCTGCTATCTTCCTAACCCTAGGTCCATCCATCGCTGTAGCCACTGCTCTTCCTGGCTAGGCGGTCCATTCATCCTTTCCTTGAACATTGTCAGTGATGGAGAGTTTATTTCCTTTCCCCACCCTGCAAAGTAACCCTTTCCTTCGTTGGACAGCTCCAGTTAAGAATCTCCTCCCAGCAGCACCCAAATCCATAACTTACACCCATTGGTTCTAGAGATGGATGAGATGATTCTTACCCTCAATGAGCTTCCAGTGTTGGGGGGGGGAGGGAAGGAAGTGAGGGAATAAAAGGTGTATACAAATAATTATATTGTAGAGAAAAGGTTCTGTACAAAATCAACTCAGAAAATTGAGGAGGGATCGATCACTTATAGAGAGAAGGTCAGGGAAGTCTTCATGGAGGAGATTGTATTTAACTATACCTGGAAAGGTGGGTAGGCATTTGAAAGGCAGAGAATGGTGTGTGTGTGTGTGTGTGTGTGTGTGTGTGTGTGTATGCGTGTATGCATGATATTTCTGTAGTGGATAATAGTATAATTAAGCCAACCAGAGCACAGAGTTCTGGTGGGGAGTAGTTTCAGATATGCCTGGAAAGGTAGCATGGTCCTGTATTGTGGAGGGCACTGAATGCCAGTTTATTCAGCAACCCAGTGAAGGTTTATGAGCTTTCATTGTCTATCATTTACCTTACTTTCTCCTTTCTGGATCTCCAGGTCATTGGGTCCATGAGCTGCTTGGGTTTATAGAATATGAGGACCATAGCATTTAGAACTGAAAATGGGCCTTAGAGATTGTTTGCTCTACATTCTGTATTTTATGAAGGAGGAACCAGAGAGATCCAGCCCTCTCCACTCATGTGTCAGGGCCGAGAGCCTCCACAGGCCAGAGGCAGTATGCCAGCCTTCTACTCAGCTGACCTCTGCAGCCCCTCCGGACACCTGATGCTCCTGCTTCTCCTCAGGCCTCATCAGTTCAGATACAGGAGCTCATCCTGCTCATGGCAACAGCTCTGGGTGGCGAGTCAGGAAAGCTGGCTTCTGCCCCTGGCTCAGCCTCCAGCTGGTTGGGTGACCTTGGGCCAGCCCCTTCCCCACTCTAGCTGGGCTTCCCTTTTCGTGTCTGGCAAGTGAGGGGCGTTAGACTAGATGCCTTTCCTTCCACCCGGACCCCTCTTCTCAGCCAGGCCAAGGGAGCTGCTTTTTGGTGTTTCAGGTTTTTCACAGCTTGTTCTGCCGTCAGCGCCATTTGACGTGAGGCACGTGGGGGAGCATTTTACATGAGAAGGATCATCTCTCTTCTGCTCTTTTATGATCTGCACAAGGCGCCCAGAGCAGCAGCCACCAGCAAACATCTGTTTGCTCTCGCAAAGGCTCCCGCTGCCGGTTCTGAGGGCTTCGAGTTGTGGGTGGAAAAAACCCAGAGCCATACAGTGGGACAATGTGGTTTGCATTAGTGTGTTCCAGTGAACTCCTCGGCCCATGGCCCAGCAGCTCAACATAGGGGGAGCGGAGTTTCTGGGCTGGTGAAGCTTTGAGTCATAATGTGGCAGAGCTGGGGCCTTAGTGAGATGAGAGGGAGCCCAGTGTAGAGGAAAAAAAATGGCGAGGAGGGGACTGGGTTCAAATCCCAGCTCCAGCACCTAGTCCTCGGTGACCATGGCCAACTCCCTCAGCCTCTATGAGTCTTGATTTCTTCCTGTAAAATGGGGATAATAATCCTGGTACTCTGGGCTTTACAGGGTGGTTATAAGGAATGTATTTTGTAAGCCACTATAGAAACGTGAGCAGTTACTACTGTTATTAGAGACCACTGAGTCCCACCCTTTACTTTCTAGAGCAGAGGGTGAAGACATAAAAAAGAAGTGATTTAGAGGATCATAAAACCATCAGTTCTAGAGCTGGAAGGGCTCTTAGAAATCACCCAAGCTAAGGCTCTTGTTTTCCAGAAGAGAAAACTGAGGCTGGGATGAAGCTCTGCGTAGGGAAATGACCTGGCCAAGGTTTGTTGTCCCTGGTTTGTTTCAGTTGCATCTGGCTCTCCATGACCCCATTTAGGGTTTTCTTGGCAAAGATACTGGAGTGGTTCACCGTTTCCTTTTTCAGCTCATTTTGCAGATGAGGAAAGTGAGGCAAACATTCTTAAATGACTTGCCTAGGGTCACACAGCCAGTAAGTATCTGACTTCAGATTTGAGCTCAGATCCTCCTTGATTCTAGGGATGGTGCTCTATCCACTACACCATCTAGTTGCCCTGGCCAAGGTTACACAGCAAATTAATGTTAGAGGGAGGGCTTGAATCCAGGCCCCTGGATGCAGCTAGACTCCGGCTTACTAGTATATCTTACAGACAAAGAGGTCTCTTGAATTTGAAGACAATGACATAGTGTCCCCTTGGCCCTATCTTTTTCAAGATGAGTTTCTTCCAGTTTCTCTAAAAGCCTTATTCCCTGGGAGGGAAATCAGGGGCAGAGTAGAAGGAGATATCTCTTTGGGAGGGTTTGTTAGTCCTTAGAGTCAGCCGCCCAGCCACGTCAGAGTGGATGAGAGCCCTGCTACGTCTTGGACCCCTTCTTCTGCTCCAGGGTGGTGTGAGGTGGGTGAGATCCATTCTGTGTGGAATTAGGAAAGATTTTCTGCAGCAGGAAATGAATACCAGTATTGAAAGAGAGCAAAAAGTGTCTGCTAGGCTTAAGACGCGACTTATGTTGGGACAGGACTGATGAATCAGGGAAAAGCCAGTATTCCTGTGTGTCTGGAAAAGACCCTGGAGGAAAGGGGAGATAAGGTTGAGAAGATATAGAAAGGTCACATATTGGCAGTCCTTGAATATCAGGCTCTGAATTTTAAGGAAATGAAGAAGGGTGTTTCCCAAGGACATAAGCATGTTGTTCTTCCAGTGCTATGTGAATGGAATCCCTCCTGTGCCCAGCTCTGTGTCCAGCCTTGGATCCCTGGCTCTCAGACTGGTCTGGGTAGAGTCCTGGAGCCTTTGGTCCCTGTCATTGAGCTGTTGGCTCTGGCTGTGTCCCTGTAACCAGGCAGATCGGACCAGAAGTATAGATACAAAATGGGCGATGCCCTACAAACAGACTGAATTTGGAACTTGGACTTCCAAGACTGAAGTTCTAATCCTGACCCTGTCATTGACCATGTGACTTTGGTCAAGTCACTCGACTTTTCTGGGCTTCGCTTTCTCATTTGTCAAATGATAGTCCTTAAGATTCCTTCCAAGTCTTAATCAGTGATATAATCTATGCTAGATGTTACTGAGCAAGACTGTGAGTAGGGTTAAAAACATTACCACTGGTCCATGAGCAGTATAATCATATGTGTGGATGTTTGTGTGTGTACATATATGTTTATGTACATATATATTATGTAAGTTTTGTAAAAATGCTTTACGTACACTTGAGCTTCAGAACCCTGTGGGGATAATACTATAGGTATTATGATACCTATTTTATTGATGAGGACACTAAGGCTTCTATAGGGAATCTGGGACTCACCATGGCTAAGAAGTGTCAGAGGCAAGATTTGACCCCACCTGGGTCTTCCTAACCGCAGGTCAAGTATACTCCACTCACTTATCTCTGAGATGAAGTTTTCAGAATTCCAGCATTATCTGGAGACAGCTCAAGGATGTTTGCTGAACTGCAAAGAAGGCTAGATTTGGAATTCGGGGAGCTGGGTTCAAAACCTGACTCCGAGCCTCAGTTTCCTCTTAATGAATCAGAGCAGGCCAGGGCTGAGCTGAGCAAGCCAAAAAGAAGTTTCCGTCCAATTTCCACACTAATTTCTCTTTCACGTTACTTGGGGAGGGAGTCAGAGGCATAAAACTTTGGCCCGTTTCATTTGGTAAACAGTCCTTTTTATGAGATGCTTCGTTTTCTGGGAGAGGAGTTAAAAACACACTCCTGGGGAAGGGGACAGGACTCAGAATTAGGCCCAGCTCTATGGCCTTTGACCAAATCAAAGTAATATGCATTTATTAAATACCTACTGTGTGTAAGGTCTTATCTTAGGGACAGTTCTTAACTTTTTTTATGTTATAGAATCCTTCGGCAGTCTGTTGAAGCCTATGGATTCTTTCTCAGAATAATGGTTTTTTAATGCATAAAGCAATATACATAGGATTACAAAGGAAACCAATTATATTGAAATATAGTTATCAAAATATTTTTAAAAAAGCAAATTTATGGATGCCACGTTAAGAACCTCAGGCCTCCAAGCATGGGGATCTTTACACCGTCCAAAAGCTGATCCTATGTTCTCTCTCCCCTTTTCCTAGTTATGTGTGTTAACAAGGGTGTTTACACAATACCAACATGTGTATGAGCATGCATTCTCATGAGTTTTTACACTCCCACATTCACAATCCCAGTTATGAACACATGTACACTTATACACAGTGTCCTAAATATCTGCATGCACACCAAACCATGCACATACATGCATTCACAGTGGCACATATGTATGCTGACAGTCAACACATATTTATAGGTACAACCCAACATTCGTACATATGTAATCATATGGGCACACGTATAAACCTACCCAGAGACAGGCAGGAATATACATTTAGTCAAGTCAGTGGTGTGTGTGCATACATACACACAAACAGACACACTCACAGTTACACTCATCCAGGCAATGTCCCAGCTTATCTCTCTTCTGCCCCCTGTGTGAACAGGGGTTCATGGTCCCCCTTTCCCTTGAACCACAGTGCTCCTACTGTGCATCACACTCTTCTCCAGACCATTTATGGAGCCCCCACCCTCTGATGCTGCCCTGGCCCTGGCGCCTGCCCCCTGCCCTCTGTCCTTTCTTGTTGGTGTTGATCAATATTGACTTTATTTTGTTTGGCTCCATTTCGGAACAGCTTGTGATCTTTCTTCAGGAGTGACAGGGAGAGGTTTGGGAGAAGGTCACTATGGTGTAGCATGGTAGCTTGGCTGTGGTTAGAAGCTGATGCTTTGTTCATCCCTGGATCCCCACAGCCTAGCGCAGACCCTGGCGTACAGTGGGTGATTAATAAATACTTATTACTTGGTTGTTGATTGTGTGTCCGAGTGCATTGTGGGTGGTGTGACTGGGTCAGTCAGCCTGAGTGTGTGTTTATATAACTGTGATTTTCTCAGGCTGAGGGGGAACGACTCCCATCCTGAAATATCCAGCTGCCCTGAATATTTGTCAGTGGTTAGAAGGGTGATTGATTTCTCCTCCCTCTCCTGCTCAAAACAGACACACAGGCCAAGGTTGCTGGTCCGTGGAGGATCGGGCTGGACTGGGCTGGGCTGGGGAGGGGAGGGGAGGGGAGGGGTGGGGAAGGGAGGGGGAGAGGCCCATCTTTTCCCTCTCACAAGGACACCCCAACTCTGGCCTAGGTTTCCACCAGTGACAAGCTAGAAGTTACAAATGCTAGCAAAGCGGCTGCTCAGACCTCTCCTCCTCTGGGCAGTCTACCTGGCCGGGGGATGGGGGATACAGGTTGATTTTCACAATTTACATTTCACTGGGGATATTCCAAGGACACTCAGACTGGAGGGGGTGGGTGACCACATGGCATTGTTGGGGGATGATTCAAACAGAGATGAGAAGGGGATTACAGGCTCTTCAGCAGTCATAGGCAGACCCCCTCCCTGCCCAAAGACACAGCCTTGACTCTTTTAAAGAATCAAAGAGAGCCAGGAGAAAGGGCCTTAGAGACCATCTAGACCAGCATCTCTCAACCTGTGGGTTATGTTCAGTTTGTAACAGTGAAAGTACATCCTGCATATCAGATAGATTCATAACAGTAGCAAAATTACAGTTATGAAGTAGCTACAAAAATGATTTTATGGTTAAAGGTCACCACAACATGAGGAGCTGTATTAAAGGGTCGTGGCATTAAGAAGGTTGAGAACCACTGATCTAGATCAACCCCCCCCTCATTTTACAGGGGTGGAGACTGGTGCCCAGATGAGGGATGTGACATTTCCAAGGTCACACAGTTAGTGGTGCATTGAGACAGACCTAGGTCTAGCTCTCCCAACCTGGTGTTCATTCTTGTACCCCCCCTCCCCTCTTATCTTTCCCAAAGGATATAACTGATGCTCTGTAAATGTTTTGTGTTTTTTATTATTCTATTTTAAAATTTATTATTTATTTTTAGCATTCTTTTCTTTTTCAGTTTTGAGTCCCAAATCCTCTCCCTCTCCCACCCACTGAGAAGACAAACAACATGTGACAATTGTTCTGTAAATACTTGTTAATCCTTCTGTCTTCCCCAGACTGTGAGGTCTCCCGAGTTCAGGGCCTGGGTCTCTTCCTTCTTTGTTTCCCCAAGATGGGGAATTCTCTGAAGACAAGGTCTGGGCCTCTTATTTTCAGCATACTGCTACAAACATTTATTCAGCATCTACTAACAGCATAGCACTGTGGTAAATATTGGGGTTAAACATTCAAGGCAAATATTTCTTAAGTCCCTCCTATGTGCTAGGCACTGGGATTATAAAGATATGAAAAAACCAATCCCTTCTCTCAAGGAGTTTATGTGTATATCTGGGAGAGATTGATAAGACTTGGCATCTGATTGGATTTGGGGGGTAGGGGTAAAGGAGAGGAGAAAGTTAGGGATGCCCCCAAAGTTGTTTAATGGGGCTGGCTGGGAGGATGCTTGGCATCGTCAACACAAAAAAATAGGGGGATTTGGGGGAGGAGCAGTTTAGGAAGCTAACCAGAAGATGAGTTCTGTTTTGGACATGATATATTTGAGATTTTAATGGGACATCCAGGCGGGGAGCTTCCAATTGTATGTTTAACTGCAGAGAGATGCAGACTAGCTCTATGGATTAGGGTGCCATCTGCCTAGAGATAACCACTGGACCTTTGGGTGGAGGTCACTGAGAAAGAATAGAGACACACGATGGAGACAGCCTTGGTGACAGACTTGTGTGTGGGAGGCGAGGTGGCTCATGAAACAATAAACACTCCTGAGATGGAGAACTCAGAGTCACAAATGCCAGACAAGAGAGAGTATCCAGGAGGTAGGAGGTCAGCACTGTAGAGAGGCCACTGACAGGGAAGAAAGGCCCTAGAATGAAGCAGTTAAGAGTTTCCTGGGAGTCATCAGAGAACAGCTTGAGTTGAGAGGTAGCCTTAGAAGACAGATAAGAATTCAAGAAGTGAGTGGGAGGTGGGAAAAGGGAATCCAGAGTGTGGACAACTTTCTAGGAGTTTGGCTGTGAAAGGAAGGGGAGATACAGGATGAGAACGTGAGGGGTAGATCAAGTCAAGGGTTTTTAAAGAAGGTTTTGAAAGAGATTTGGATCTGTCTGCACAGAACAGAGCCAGGAGCTGCTAGGGAGATTGAAGACAAGAGTGAAGGGAAAGAGAGGAGAATGGGGGAATGAGGCTGATAGAAGGGTAAGCTCCCAGCAGAGATGGGAAAAGATGGGATCCAGGGGCTAAGAGGTGGGCTCAGTGTACGGAAGAACTTCCTAAAAATTAGAACTATCTCCAAGTAGCATGTGCTGCCTCTGGAGACCCTGGGCTCTCTGTCACTGGAGACCAGATGGCCACTTGTAGAGGGTGTTGACTTTGTTCAGTCGTTATTCAGTCATATCTGATTCTTTATGACCCCATTTGGAGAACTCTTGGCAAAGAGACTGAAGTGATTTCCCATTTCCTTCTTCAGCTCATTTTACAGATGAGGAAACTGAGGTGAACAGGGTTAAATGACCGGTCTAGAGTCATATAGCAAGTAAGTCTCTGAGGCCAGATCTGAACACAGGAAGATGAATCTTCCTTACTCCAGGCTAAGCATTCTCTCCACTGTGCACCCGAATTATATTAGGGATCCTTAACTTGGAGTCCTTGAACTTTTATTTATATAAACATGCATGAATATGTGTGTGTCTATGTGTGTATATGTATGTTCATGTGTATGCATGTATGTATATACGTTGACCACTGTAATTCAATACAATTGGTCTCCTTTGCAATTTTCTGTATTTATCTTATGCATTTAAAAGCACAATGCTGAGAAGGGGTCTCTCAGCTTCCCTAGACCTGCCAAAGGCGTCCATGACCCAAGAGGTTCAGAACCCCTGGATCAGATGGTTCCAAGGGTTCCTTCCAATTTTGAGATACTCTGAGAGTCTGTGAGGTGTGGGTCCTGTTGTGTATGTGAAGTATCTTTGTCTAGGGACACTCTGTTCATTCATTTAGTCGCCAGATGCTCATCAAGCTTCTGATGTGTATGGATGTCTGATCTACACATGCCCTGGGGAAGAGGCTGAGAGGGCCCCGACTTGGTCTGTGCTGTCAGGGAGCTCAGAGCTTCCTGAGATGGGGATGGAGGTCATTAGGGTGCTAGGCAGGATGTATGAAGGCCTAGGAGAAAGGCACTGGTAAGGGCTCCTTAGGAGGAGACCGTGGCACTGTTAAAGTCAGAGAGCTTGGGTTCTCATCCTGACTCTGCTGCTTAGCTGTGTGACCCTGGGCGAGTTCATTCTCCTTTCTGGGCCCTGGCTGAGGGAGAGAGACTTGATTGCTAAGGGTTTTTTCTACTCTTTTCCTTAAGACTTCCTCTTTGGGGGTGGGATTGGGAAGAGGTGCCATAGAAGCTGAGTTCCAGCAAGTCAAAAGATAGGGTTGATGGGACATCTAAGGGGACATAGTGAACCAAAGTATGGAGATGGACAGTATTGCACATTTTGATTGAAACATAGGATGTATGAAGGGGGAGTAGTAGGTGACAAGCTGGAAAGGTGGGTTGGCATTAGATGCAGGGAGACCTTAAATGCCGAGCTAACACTCAGAGGTTCAGCACTGTGGGGTGAGGCACCCCCTTCCAAGCAGATGCCATCAGGGAATGGAATCTGGGGCTTCTCTGGCAGCCTGGTTCACAGCCTGGCCTGACTAGAGACTTTGGTTGGTTTCTGCCGGCACCCAGCAGAATGTGATAGCTGGAGCCAACATCTGGGATTCATTGGTGGCGTGGAGCCTAAGCAAACACTAGGTATTTCCTCAGTCCTGGCTTCCCTCTCTCCTTCTGGCTCCCGGCTGCCTTCCTTGCTGTCCTCGTGTCCAGAGAGAATTCGTTGATGACAATACCAGCCGCCGCAGGCCCTTCTCCGAGACCTGCTGTTCAGCCATAGAGAAAGGCTCTCCCTGACCCAGACATATTCACCAGCATGTGGGGAGAGGGTGAGGATGAGAGTAAAGGGTCGAGTGAAGGAGATGGAAGGCTCTTTTGGGGAGATCCCACAGCCTAGAAATCTTTCCTTGACAACATTGTTAACTGTGGTTGGAATTCTATTAAAACATCACTTCTTTTCTTCCCTTCCTCCCTCCCTCTCTCCCTCCCTTCCTTCCTTCCTTCCTTCCTTCCTTCCTTCCTTCCTTCCTTCCTTCCTTCCTGCCTGCCTGCCTGCCTGCCTGCCTACTATGTACAATATTCTGTCCTCAGTGCTGGGGATACAAAGATAGATGCATCCCAGCCCTCATTCTTGGGAGACTTGGAGTTAGGATCACAGACTAAGAGTACCTGGGCTCAAATCCAAGTTCAGATACTTATTACCTGTGTGTCCTTGAAAAAGTCATTTACCTTCTGATTCTGTTTTGTCTCATTTCTGAGATGAACGGGTTGACTTAGATCAGAGGTTCTTAACTTTTTGTGTGTCCTGGGCCCCTTTCACCGTCTCGTGAAGCTTCTCACCCTTCTCAGACTAATGTTTTTAAATGAACAAGATGAAATACAGTGGCTTACAGAGAAAACCCGTTACACTTGAAATCCATTGAGGATTATTAAAAAATGTTATGGACCCCAGGTTTAGAGCCCCTGAGGATGATTTCCACACTCTCCTCTAGCTTAGTCCTGTGATAGCAGGGAGAATGGCATAAGGGCAAAGGAGAGCCCTGGTTGAAGTGATCTGACACCTGGGAGGAGGAAGAGAACCCTTTTATGGGAGCCACTCCTCACCGCAGTGAAGTCCCCAGAAGAGTCTGGCCCTCTCTCCCCTGTGCCTAGAGGCTGGTGCTGGTCCTCAAGTCTGCAATGCCTGCTTTGTTGTCTTCCAGTTTGGGGGATCTTCCACATCCTTTAAAGCCAATACTCCTGTGAAATCCCTCAGTCTGAAATGGCCTCCTCCTGGTCCCCCATCTCTCTCTTATAATCTCTCCCTCGCTTTCTCCGTTTCTTATCTCTCACCATCATTCTGTCTCTAGTTGCTTTTATCTTTTGGTGTCTTCTCTTTGTTTTCTTCTGTTTCTGTCTGCCTTTATTGCTTTCACTAATACCCTATCTCCATCTCCCTTTCCAAGTCTCTCTCTCTATCTTGCTCTCTCCCTGCACCCCAATCTCTGTCTCTCTTTTTCCACCCACCACCCCTAAAAATAGCCCTGTGGCCCTAGATTGGCCCAGGAGCCATTTCCTCTTGCTGCAGAGCATCAGCTCAGGGAGGGAGGAAGGGAAGAACCACCCCATTGTGCAGCTGCTGAAGAGAGAATGTCAAGAATTCTGGGGCCAGCTCTGCTCGGACTGGGCGGCCAGGACTTGCAGGAATGTGCCATGTAGGTCCAGCACTGTTCTCTCCCTCCTTTCTTCTTTCCCTCCCTCTCTGATTGCCTTCCTGCCTGCCTGACAGAGCTTATTTGGGAGCGTGTCTGTAGGCACTGGTGTGGGGAGTGGGTGATTAAATAGGGAGCCTGCTCTTTGTGTGAGTGCACACACACACATGCACACACACACGGTCACATGGTCACACACACATGCATACCCACTCACAGACATACATGCACATGGTCATACGCATACACACTCATATGCATGCAACACACACATGCATGCACTCACACGCTCACACCACACAATCATATTCATGTACACATGTACACACACAACATAATGCACCACACAACACAACACACTCACATGCATGTACACACAACACCCACCCACATGCACACATGTTCACATGCACACAACACACACACGTAGGCATGTGCACACAGTGCACTCAGCATACATCACTCATATACACACATGCACTCAACATACACACTCATATGCACGCACACAGATGCACATGCACACAGATGCACACGCACACACATGTACTCATGCACACACACGTACTCAAATGCACATGTACGTTGTGTATGTACACACGCAGACTGTTGTTTTGTTGGGAGAAAGGTATGGGCCATAGGCTATTTCCAGAGCCTTACATGCATCTGTTTTTAGATAGGATGGGGCAGTCATTAAAAATCTGCATGAGCGTGGAGGCAGAGAGTGGAGAAGACCCTTGAGCCCGAGGCCAGAAGTATGAGTCTCCCTTCTGCCCATCCCCAAACCACCACATAAGTCTCTTGCCCAGTGAAAGCTGTCTGGGTCCTAGGCTTGGTTGCTACCCACTCACTGAGTGATTTTGGAGGACAGTCTTTCTGTCATTTTCAGTTTTCTGAGGTGGCCTTGATGACAGAGCCTTGCAACCCCCTCAGCGTTGTGCTACAGACAAATTTGCTACAGACACTTAATCTGCTGCAGAGTTAGATTTGGAATCAAGAAGACTGAACACTCAGGTGCTTCCTAGCATTGTGGCCTTGGGCAAGTGACGTAGGATTGCCAGGCCTCAGGTTCTCCCGTTGTCAAACGAAGGTCCAGTTAGGTCCAGTTCTAGACCTCCTAGGTTTTTTTTTATTCTCTAAACATTTGCTAAGCACCAACTGTGTGTAGGGCCCTCTTCTCAGTGCTGGAGGTGCAATGATAAATACCACTCAGCCCCTACCCTGAAGGAGCTGAAAAATTTTCCTTTACTAAGCACATGTCCAAGCTCAGTTACAAGGCAGGATCAGGCAATGAATGGAAAGTGCCTTGTACTTGTAGTCAGAGGACGTGGGTTCAAATTATGACTCAGCTTCTTATTGCCTGTGTGATCCTGGGAATGTCCTTTCCCTTATCTGGGCCCAGTTTCTTCCTTTCCAAATTGGGGAGATGGGGGAGACAGGAGGGTTTGGGGTATATTGGTGATCACTCTGCATTTTCCAGCTAGGATTTTTAGTTGCCTAGGACGTGGGGTCTTGCTGAGATTTGGTGAATTCTGGGTGAATGCCTTGCTCGGCTCCCAACTCATCCATCTGCCCTCTCCAGAAATAAAAGGAACCCCCTCAGCTAGTTGGTCCTAACTGAGCCCCGGCCTCTTCTCTGGCTCACCCATCTGGCTGAGCTGCCCAGCGCTCCAGAAGCACGTGGTCTTGGCTCCTCCCGGGTGACGACACGGGACCTCTGCCAGGTGACACCTGGAACGTGGTGACCTTAATGGAGCTGCCAGGAAACTTCAGGCTCTTAGGCCAGTTTCTAAGTTTAAAGCCTCTCCCAGGCCTCGAATGCCCAGTTCCTTTTTCTGGATGGCGCGTCAGCTCTGCACCCAGTGGGATGAGAAAGGCTTTGGATGGTTGTGGGCTTTAGATGAAAGAGGCCCTGACCGATGCACTTGGATATAAATCAGCTGAGAGATGTGTATGTGTGATGAAGCAGACCAGAGGCTTCCTGGGAGGCCTCAGGCACTTAGCACTGTCTCTGGTCCATAGCAGGTGATTAGTAAATGCTTCCCTGCCCCTTCATGATCCTCAGGGAAAAAAAAAATCAACTTCATGACTGGTCACTTAGCTAGAACCTGCTATGTACAGGAGGCAGCTACAGGTGGCTCAATGAATAGAGCACTGGGTGTGGAGTCAGGGAGACTTGAGTTCAAATTTGGCTTCAGACACTTAATAGCTTTGTGACCCTGGGCAAGTCACTTACCTCTGTTTGCCTTAATCCACTGGAGAGGGAAATGACAAACCAGTATCTCCAGTATCTTTGCCAAGAAAACCCCATGGACAGGGTCATGAAGAGTCAAATACCACTGACCAACTCAACAACAAGAAAACGTACAGGAGATCTGGGCTAGGTATGAGGGGTCAGGGGACAGAGTACAGAGGAAGTACCTAGTCATCTCAATATTTTTGGGTTACATTATGATGGGGGGGTTCTTTTTTTTTCTTTTTGGAGGGGGGAAGGCAGGGCAATTGGGATTAAGTGACTTGCCCAAGGTCATACAGCTAGTAAGTGTTAAGTGTCTGAGGCTGGATTTGAACTCAGGTTTTGCTGACTCCAGGGCTGGGGCTCTATTCACTACTCCACATAGCTGTCCCCATGATGGGGGGTTCTTAATCTGAGGTCTTTAGATTGATTTCAGGGATGAAGAAAACAAAATTATGTTTTTATTTCTTCTAATCTCCATGTGAAATAGAGCATTTCCTTCAATTATGAATATGGGCAATAAACATTATTCTGAGAAGAAGAGAGTCACCAAACTCCATGACATGAAAAGGGGTTAGCATCCCTGCGTATTGGGGAATGGTGTGCCCAGCAGGGCTTCATTCATTGCCTTAGGCCCTTATCACTGGCTCTCTTCTGTGAATGTCGATGTTTGTACAATGGAGCGATCATGAAGCATCTCAATCTTGTGGACACACAAAGGTCATCTCATTGGAGGCCCCAAGAGGTTAGAGGACTTTTGCTAGCTGGGTTACAGGTCTCTGGATAAGGATTCAAGTCCAGGTCCTCTGACTTTGAGACCAGCTGCTGTGCTTTGCAGCAAAGTGCTTCAGGAGCTCAGGGACTGACCCATGGGAGGAAGGGACAGATCTGTTTCTGGTCAAGGGTTACAGTGTAGGGCAAGAGCTCGGGGAAATGGGACAGAGAACTGTTTTCAGAGCATTGTAAGGTTTACACATTGCGTTTCTCACAATATACCAAGGAGATAAGGCATGGAATTATAATTCTGTTCATTTTAAAGGTAAGGAAGCTGATGATTAGGACTTCAGAGATTTCTTGGAGGTTATATGCTTGGGAATGTTGAGGTGAGGCCTGGCACCCAGGTCTCCCGACTCAAAGTCTCTTCACTACTTTTCGCCAAACCGTGCTTTCAGGGAAGGCTTCCTGAAGGATGCTGCTTTGACATGAGCGTGACTGTTGGGACACTGGTAGCGAAAACTAGATGGATACTGTGAGATTAGACTCTCCGCAAAGAAACCTAGTGTTTCTGAAGAGCCGTTCTCAGCCTGGGGTGTGAGTCTGGGGCTCTCTCTTCTTTTTCTTTTCTTTTTTTTTTTTGGAGAGCAGTTGGGGTTAAGCAACTTGCCCAAAGTCACACAGCTAGTTTTTGTGTCAAGTATCTGAGGCCTGATTTGAACTCAGGTCCTCCTGTCTTCAGTCCTAGTGCCACCTAGGGGACCTTAGAGGCCATCTAATCCAACCCCCTTATTTTACAGATGAAAAAACCAGAGGCTTACAGAGGTAGAAGGACTGAATGCACACTTACCCAAGTAGAAATGGCATCAGCAGGATTTAAAGGGAGATTCTCAGGCTTGAGATACACTACACTGAGCTCTCTGAGCCCCAGCTAGGAGTGAAGAGACCTTGCTCTGAGGCCTGACTCTCTGTCCTTGAGTGAATCACTTCCTTTCTCCAGGCTTCACCTTCCTCCTTTGTTAAATGACAGTGCTGGGACGTAGCAACCTCTAGAACTCTTCCCAGTTCTGGTATTTTATTGCATCGGTCACTGTCTGATCTATAGGCGAGGGTGGGGAAGGGAGAGTTGGCGAGGGTTGTGCCCAAGAACTTGTTTAAAGCAAGCAATGCTATTTACACAAAGTGTCCGCTGAGAAATTACTCCCCATGAAGTAACATCTATCATGGGGAGCTCTGTTGGGTAATCTGATGGCCTAAGTGGTGGGTACTTGACTCTGGCTGGATCTTCCCCATTTTGGCCCTCACTCTACTACAGATGGACAATGTGGCCCAGGACCAGTGACTTCATTGTCTGAACCTCACTTTGTACATAGTGCTTACTGTATACAGGGGACAGATTCTGCATGGAGGCCTTGCTTCCTGACTCCTGGTTTCTCCCTGCTGCTTTTCAGACCCAGGCCTCTTGCTTCTTTCTGACCCTTCTCTCATTGCTAGACTGACAGACTAAGGTTTAAGGACCTCCTTGTCTCCTAAGGCTTCCATGCCTGTTTGATGCCCTGGGCTTAGAGCCCTGTAGCTCTGATCCCAAATGACCCTTCCCCCTTCTGCTCCTGGCAGCTCATCCAAATGCTCCTCTCTGACATCTGCTCCCTCTTTTCCTGTCACTACATGCTCCAGGACACATGTGTATGAGTACCTTGCTCCACAAGGGAAGAGAGTCCTTATAATATAACATACCCATGGAAGGCCGTTAGAAGTAGACACAAGAAAACTCTCCAGTCCCAGATTAGGTGTGCTTAAATGTTCCTAGCTGTCCCGTGCAGTTTTTGGTTCCTGGGATCTGGCTTGCCCCATGACCCTTGTTGGGCTAGAGAACCTCACAACATCAGCTCCCTTACAGTGAAGATTATACTTTTTACGCTTCTCTGTGCCGCCTTGGTATTTGCAGGTGCCCAGTCCTTATTGGTCATTCTGCAGTACTGGGCTCAGTCTCCTTCACTTAAGGAAGCTCCAAATTTATACTTAATCATAAGATCATAAATTTAGAACAGGGCCACCCAGCCCAGCCTGCTCATTTTACAGATGGAATTGGACCATGGGAGGCCAAGAGAAGATGTGACTTGTTCAGGCTTGTCCGAGTATCTAAGGCAGGCTTTGAACCCGGGACTATGTTACTTCAGATTGGAACTTTGTCTACCACGCTGCTTCTCTCATCGTGGGGTCACAGATTTAGAGCTGAAAGGGGCCTTAGAGGAAGGGCATCACCTCCAACTTACCCATTTTGCAGATGAAAAACTGAGGCCCAGAAAAACTGGTTAAGGGAGATGCACAGAGCCTCATAACTATTAAGCATCTTAGCTGCGTTTAAACCCAGGTCCTTTGGACTCTCTAGTGCTCTCTCAGTAATAAGGTTCAGGCTAGATTTCCCTCCTCCCTGATACCAAGCAGGTAGGGTATTCCCATCATCATCACTATCCCCACAGCCCAAATTTCTATCCCATTTCCAGGGTTATGGTGGCACATCCTGGTGGCCCTCAGGTATAATGAAGGGGAAAGTGTACTTCATTTGGATTTCAAGGACCTGGGTTTGAGTCCCGGGCCTGGCACTTAATTAACTCCCTTTGTTTTCTTGGGTAAATCAAGTCCATCCTTTTGTGCCTTTGTTTCCTCATTTGTAGAATGAGAGGGTTGGACTGAGGCGCCTCCTGGCTGTACGTCCCCTGACAGTTTAAGTCGTAGGATCAGAATGTGGCAGCCTCTTGCTGTCCCGCCCTCTATAGGCTAAGCCCTAAGCCTCTTCTGACTTGGCTGTTGGATGAGTCGGGTCTTGTTGAAGGTCCTCTTTCCTCCTAGCGCCCACGTCATATCTCTTCTAGAGACTTGCTTGGGGGGTGGGGGTGGGGAACAGGTGCGCTTATCTAAGAGGCTCTCTTCTGCCTCACACTGAAAGGCTAATTTGGTTGAATCTAAATATTTCAATTCCCTTTGAAAACGTTGCAAAGGATAATTGTAGACTGATCATGCGTTAAGCAGTCACATCTGCCAACAGCTGGTTGGTTAGGCACTTGAGGGGTGAGGAAGTTGCTCTGAAGACCTCTCTTTGTATCTCTTCCCACACCTTTCTCCTGTACCTCTTTGTCTCTTTGCATTCCCCTCGCCCCCATTCAGCCAGCAGAAGGGACGTTACAGATCTGCTGCTGGCAGAGCTGAATCACCCTTTCTCATGCGTCTTCTAATTCAGGCAAAGTTGCTTTTTAAAGCTTTCTGTCCTCAGTTTGAAGATTCCAGGAACATCATCCGGCTTTAGAGACAGACTGACGTGTGGAGTAACAGCTAGATTTGAGATGGGAAATCAAGGTCTTCTGTTCTAATTCTGTTATTTCTTCTCTCTTGACCCCAGTTTCTGTATCTGTGTATTGGGTATGATAACACACACTCTACCCCTCAGTGTTGTTAAGGGGCTTAAGTGGGATAGTGAATGTGAAGGATTGTGTAACCCTAAATTTTCATCAATATGTCACCTGTTATTGGTGTTACTGTAGAACACATTGCCTGTAGAACATTTAAATATGGATTCCCAGGGCTCAGGGTAGAAGGAGGAATAGAATTATTGGAATCTCACAGAATTGGGAGCAATTTAAGGGTCTTCCTATTCCAGTGAGTAAATGAATAAAAAAACCCTCTACATTTACCTGAAAAGTGATGCTTGACCGGGAGGTACAGTGAATAGAGTGCCAGTCCTGGAGTCAGGAGGACCTGAGTTCAAATCTGGCCTCAGACACTTAACACTTCCTAGCTGTGTGACCTTAGGCAAGTAACTTAACTCCAATTACCCTCCCTTCCCAACTCCAGAAAAGCAGAAAAAAAGAGTAATGATTGGACTCTGCTTGAAGACTTCTAGTGAGTGGGAAGGGGAGAAACAGGAATGAGACGACTATGCTCATTACCCCAGGGGGTAGCCCATCCCATTTCTGCAAAATGCTAATTGTTAGAGAAAGGTTTTCTGTGCAGCAAACTTAAATTTAATTCTTTAAACTGTTGGTGTCTGAATACAGAGTGAAGCATACTTTTTTTTCTTTAGTTTTTTTTGTCCTGTGTTTTCTTTCACAACATGACTATTATGGAAATGTTTTGCTTGACTACACATGTATAACTTATATTGAATTGCTTGCCTTTTTAATGAAGGGGGAGAGGGAGGGAGGAAGGGGGAGAATTTGGAGCTCAAAGTTTTAAAAATTAGTGTTAAAAATTGTTTTTACATGCGGGTGGGAAAAAATACTAAATAAAAGCTAAAGTAAATTTGCTTCTTTGTATCTCCCTTGTTCCGGCAGATCAAGTCTATGCCCGCTTTCATACAATAGTCCTTCACATACGTGAAGATATCTATGATTTTCCATCGTACCTAAAGTCTTTTCATCTCTAGGCTAAATGTCCCTGGTTCCTTCAGTTGAGCATCATCAGACATGGTCTTGATACCTTTCTCTAGACCTCTGACCAGTTTAATCAGTCTCCTTCCTAAAATGTGGTGCCTAAAACTGAATAAAAATATTCCAGATGTTGTCTGACCAGGGCAGAGTATAGCAAGTCTGTCTACATAATTATTCCAAGATGTTACTTGTGTCATTGCTGCCTCAAATGCCATCCACTTTTTGGTGTGTCATATCTCACTGTGGATTCATATAGACCTCACAGTTTTCTAAAATATTTTTTTCAAATTGTTGTCCTGCCATCTCTCCTCCATTTTTATTTGTTGATATTTTGAACCCGTGTAAGACTTTACATTTATCCCCTATTAAGTTTCATCTCATTTGATTCAGTGCAAACACTCTAACCTGTCTAGACTTTTTAGATAAATAGATCATTTTAATTAATCACTTACTAGGTGTGAGGCATTGTGCCAAGTGCCAGAGATACAAAGAGAAGCTTTGAGAGGGTCACACAGCTAGGAGTCAGGCTTTGAATCTAGATCTCTTTACTTCAAATCTTGTGGTCTGTACTGGCGGGATAACTGTGGCAACACACGTGAGACGGGAGTAGGGACAGGGAAGGGCTACAAGCTGGAGACTGTCATCTTGGAATGCAGTGATGAGAATGTGAAAATCTGACCAACCTCCAGTCTTGTTTGGCCTCTTCTATCCCTGTTGTCAAGAGAGCAATAGAATCTCTCGTTTTAGAGATTAGAGGTAGGTCAGAGGCAGCCAGTTTCTAGGGTTAGAACTAGCCTATATGACTTTGACTGTTAGTTCCTTTCTCTGGGCCTGTTTCCCATCTGTAAAAGGAAAGATCTGGGCTAGAACTCAGTAGTCTCTGGGGTCCTTTTCAGCCAAATATCCTAAGATCCTCAGTGTGGATCCTCAGCGTACCAATGTGCTGGTCCTCGGAGAATCGTTTTCCCTCTATGTGTGGATATGAGCAGCCTGGTGGGTATGCTATGCTCCGCCTCCCCCAGTCCCTCTCCTTGTAGAGATAGCCAACTTCCAGCCTATTTTTGAAAGGTTCTGAGTTGCAGGGAGGGCCCTGGCTGTGATCTAACATCCGAGGAGAGCGGGTGGCTGCTGATGAAAGACACTGAATGCCTGGAAACGCTGTTACAATGAGTCACCACCTGACAGCCTAAGTGATTGCACAATCCCGAAGTGGGCTGGACTTGAGTGTTTCCCTGCACTGGGTGCCCTAGTAGGCACCCACCTCCCCAGAGGCTGGGAATATTCCCAAGATCTCAGGTCTTCCGGATACAGCCTGTGTGGGAGTTGGGCCAGCCAGGTGTCCTTCTGCAGGGTGGTAAAAATCACTGTGGCCTTCATGTGGCAAGGGAAGACTTTGGAGTGAGCTGAACGTAGCATCATGACCAATCTGCTGCTCTCTGAGGGGCTTGTTCAAACTCCCCCACTCTCTTCTCCTAAATAAAGGCTCCACAGAGCTCACAGTACCTCAGCCTTAGGGAGGATCTGGGGCATGTGCTTTCTACAGCCTGCAAGGAGATCAAGGGAAGGGAGGAGAATGAATGGATGAATGAAATTACATTTATTGAGTACTTACTATTTGCTAAGCCCTGTGCTAAAAGCTGAGGTTACAGGAACAAAAAGCAAAGCCAATCTGCCCTCAAGGTGCTTACATTCTAACAGGGCAAGACAGCACTTAAGAAAATGATGTTTTAGTGTGGGAAGTCAGATACAGAGGCAGAGGGCATGTCTTCTCCTTGGGACTTAAAATCCTACTTACAGCCTCCCCTTCCCTACACTCACTGTTCCTGAGTATAGGAGCTCCAGTTCTCCAGCTTTTCCAAGTGTCTACCTGCCAGGCATTGTGCTGGGTGCCCGGGATATGAAGGCAGAAATGAAATAACTTCTGCTTTCAAAGATCATCTTGTCTAAACAGTTGGGGGCTAAGTCCATGGCAGGGTATACAACATACACACAAATAAGCAATATTACTTGTTTGGAGGGTAGAATGGGATGAGGGGTCCAGCCAAAATACTCTAGAAAAAGTTGAGATCACTGTAAACTGAGGAGATCAGGGATGGCTTCTTGGAGAAAGTGCCATCCCACCTGGACATCTAAGGATTTCCAAAGGTACAGGGAAAAAGAAGTGTGCCACACGCTTGGTATAAATGCATGGAGTCAGGAGTAGGCGAGACAAGACAGGGGAGCCATTAGCAGTCTTCTTTGGCTGCAGAAGAATACCAGAATCAGGGAGCAGAATGAAATAAGGCTGGGTAGGTTGGGGTCAGATTATGGAGGTGCTTGAGTGCCAGACTGAGGAATTTGTATTTCATCCTACAGGCAGAGATAATTCTTGAAGGCTTTTGTTGCTCTTTTGTTGTTGTTGTTGTTGTTGTTGTTGTTGTTGTTGTTGTTGTTGTTGTTGTTGCAACAGTCAGGGTTAAGTGACTTGCCCAGGGTCACATAACTAGCAAGTGTCAAATGTTTGAGAGCTCAGGTTCTCCTGACTCTAAGACTAGTGCTCTATTCACTGTGCCACTTAACTGCCCTTCTGAAGACTTTTGAGCAGGAGAGGGATACAGTCACATCTGTGCATTATGGTAGAAGATAATTTTGTCAACTTTGTGACCCACTGACCAGAAAGGAAGGGAGGTAGACTTATGAGGCCATTTCAGTAGTCTAGATGAGAGGTGATAAAGGCCTAATGGAAGGGGCTTGGTTGGAGGGATATTGCTGAAATGCAAGTGCTGGGATGTGGACACCAAATGTGGAAGGTGGAGAAGGGTGTCAAGAATAACTCAGATCTCAAACTTGGGTGATCTGTAGGTTGTAGTTGGTTATTGTATTGATAAGAGTTCTCAAGCCTTTTAAAGATATTTATTTTTATACGTGGCATTGTTCTCCTGGTTCTGCTCACTCAACTCTTCATCAGTTCATATACACCTTCATATACAGGTTTCCCTTCATTCTTTTCATCATTTCTTACAGAATAGTAGTATTAAAATAGGTACAATGGCCCTTCTCATGGGGTGGCTTGGAGGAGAGTGCTTTGGAAGATGTAAAATGCCATCCAAACAGAAATGATTCTGATGGTTGATTGGTGACTGGCTGACAAAGAGGGGCTTCCCAACAATCCAGCCTCTCAAGGACTTCACTTCTACAACTCATCTCATTCTAAAGGAAGGAGAAGATGCTGGTGGTTGTCAAGCTGGGAAAAGCATGCAAAGTCTGGGAGTTCATCTCCATACCCTCATAGAGTGAATTTCATGGAGAACATGTGTGAATAATTCTGGAATTCCTCCCCAGGCGGGGACAGCCTGTCTCTAGTTATGCCATTTGCAAAGGAGTAGTTAGCCAGCTCTGAAGTCAGATTTATCGTGGAAAACAAGCTGTGTATACCATATTACCATGCCCATTGGGGTTCTGGCTGCTGCCAGGTCGAGGGGGTGAGAGGGATGATGCCCACTAACCCTGGAAAAGGGCCTCTTTTAATGAAGGTGAGTCAGTGTGAATCAGCCGTGTAACTTGGCAACCAAAAGAGCAAATGCCCTGTTAGACTTCATCCAGAGGGAGGGAATCATCAGTCCCATAGTTCTCTACTCTGGTCCGATCATCTCTAGAGGTTTACATCCCTCTGTGGGTGCTGTATTTTAGGAAGGGTATAAACTAGAGCCTATCCAAAGGAAAGTCAACAGCAGGGTGAGATGGCTGGAAATGAGGCCATAGTGGGGTAAGTTAAAGGAGTTAGGAATGTTTCTCAGGAAGGGCAGAAGGGCTGATATGAGAAGTAGCATTAACCTTCTGACTAGTCCCAGAAGACAGAACTAGGAGCAGTTGGGGGATATGGGAGGATCTTGCAAAGAGCCACAGCCACAAAGAACGTGGGTCAAGTGGAATGGGTCGCCTTGGGAATGAGGTGTCCTGATAGTCTGTTCTGCATTGTATAGCATGTTCTAGTTACATGTGCATCTCATGCATATGCATGTGTAGAGTGTTCCATGTTCTCTGTGTGTATCCATGTATGGTGCATGTTTCTTTTTTTATATATGGCACATGTAGATATGGTATCCTTATGTGATGCATGCATGTACCTGTGTGTATATGATACTTCTGTATAGAATGTATCTGTACATTATACTTTAAGCTGGTAAATGTTTAACAATTGTCTCATACCTTTGGTATATCTGTACGTGTGCTACATGTGTCTGTATTTTCTCTTTCTGTGTGTCTGCGTATGTGTGCACACACATATAAAATGTATCGGTATATGATATGTGTGTCTCTAGTATATGTTTGTATTTGTACAAGGAGAATGGACCTGGGCCTGATTCTGTTCCCTTCTGGCCTCTCTCTAGGACCTCTTCTCTAAGGGGCTCCTGGTGAAGCCCAGGGGCTCAGCACCCATGGAGTCTCCTCAGTGGGAGCCCTTAGCTGCATGTGCTCCCTCCTAGGGATCTTCTTCAAGTCCAGGAAGAGATGTGGAAGGCATTTTACAGATGTGGAAGCAGGAAAATGTCCCATCTACATCTCAGACTCATTATGTCCTAGGGAGAATTCGTTTTTCTCCCCGCTCCCCTTCCTGACTTCTTTATTTCTGTTCAATACCCCCTCATCCTTCTGGCTTTGCCTAGGTTCACCAACTTGGAACCCTCCTCAGCTCTCCCTTCTGTCCCTCCTCTCCACCCAGTCAAATACTAAATCTTAATGAGTTTCTCTCAGGGTACTCTGGTAAATTATTAACACACATCCTATCATTAGCATTTTCTTCTTGGCTTTCTCAAGTCTAGGCAACCAACAAAACAATACATCGAGCCTTGATTTGTGGATTTCTGAGGTGGAAATGCTCACACCAAAAATGTGATGCTTAGCTAACTGCAGCAGGATGCATCTCCCATCCTTCCCTTTCTTGTTGCACCATGGCCATCACCCAGTCAGGGCTTCATCCTGTCTTACATGGATGATTGCAATAACTTCCTTCCTAGACTCCCTGCATCTTCCCTCCAAGCCATCCTCTACCCAGCTGCCAGACTGACATCCCTAAGGCACAGATCTGGTCATGTCACTGCCTTGCTGGAGAAGCCTAGAGTCTCCCTTTGCCTCTAGGAGGAAATACCAACCCATAGATTTGGCATAAAAACTCCCAGTTTGATTCCAGCCTCTCTTTCTAGGCTTAGAATAATAAGATCAGAGCTAGAAGTGACCCCAGAGACCACCTAGCCCAGCCATCTCATTAAGCTGTTTTAAGGCCGAAGATGGGAAGTGACTTGCCCAAGGTATGGGCAAGGTGTGAAGGCCCACGGTGAGATTTGAACCCAAGACCTCACCACTCTCTTTCACATGACTTTCCTTCCCACACTCTGATCCAGCCAGGCTGGCTTACTTGCGTCTCCGTACGTGACATTCCACGTTCTGTCTCTGTGCTTTTGCCTAGCCTACCCCTCACACCTGTGATTCATTCCCTTTCCCCACTGCTTTTTAGAATCCCTACCTTAAAGCTCAGCCCAAGTGCCCCTACTTGCAGGAATCCTATCCTGAACCCTCCAGCTGCTGGTGTTCTTCCCTGGAAACAGGAGTGTGTTTTTAATGTGCGTATCATTTTTTTTAACATGCATATCACTTTCTCCTGATAGAATGTAATTTCCTTGAGGGCAAGGATTATTTTGTTTTGGTCTCTGACATCTACACATGCTTGGCCTATAGGCGTCCTTAATACTCATTGAACTTCTTAAGTAGAAAGGTTGTATCTGAGCAAATACGGCTGATAAATAGAGGATACTGGAATCAAACCCAGATCTTTTGGTGCCAAATCTGGAGTTTTTCTACTGTATTTACAATAGCCAGTGGCCATCCATCCATGAATCCATCTGTCTGTCCACCAATCCATCCACCCATTCATTCACCCATCCATCTAAATTAAGTACATTTTCTTTGCTCCACCCTCCCTCCCTCCACCCACCTCACCCCCCAGTGGGTGGGAGGAGGGACAACTGAGGGAATAGGATTTTAAGAGACCTCATGGTGGGGACTGGGGACAGTTTGCCTTCCATTAGCCGGGAGAAAGGAAAGAAACTTTTGTCCTAGTGAAAGGGAAAGCTTGTAGTTCATTAAGTGCCTGGGGATTAGTGGTATTGAGGGGCCATGCTCTGTAAAGGTACTAGAGATGCCTGTGGGGGGCAGGGCAGGTCAGAGAGGGAAGGAGGTCCCCTCAGCGGGGAGGAGGCCTGGAACAACTTTCTTCCTATTCTCTGCCTTCTGAGGGGAGGAATATTTAAGGGCTTCCCAGGGGTGGCCCAGGCTGGAGGGAGAGGGTTTTCCCCTCCCCTTCACCCTCAGGCTTGTATCTTTGTTTTCATGGGGGTGGAGCAGGGGGACGCCCGGGAGTGTGCCCTGCTGCCTTTGGGGTAGGGGATGTATAGTTCCTGTACGAGTCAGCATCCCATCTAGGGCCAGTGGGGGCTGGGGCCTGGGGGGGGGGGGGTTGGGCTCCTGAATGGGAGCCTGGGATTCGGGCCAGAGAAAGGAAACTCTCAAGGAGAAGCAAGCACTCATGGGGTGGGAGTGGGGAGGATACAGAGCTGGAAACAATGCCCCCTTTCAGCCCCCTCTAATGTTACGGAGGACTCTTGGTGTTCGTCATGCTCCTAGGCCTGGCTTCTGCCTAAAGGGGTTCCTGCTCCAGTCCTTAGGGAACCAGCCCCGCCCCTCCTCCCCAGTTTAGGAGATGACTTTGCTACAGGGAGAGGTCGGATGCACTAAGTAGCTGTTTTTGCTTAACCCGGCATTCAGGGCTTACCAGAGCCTGTCTCTAGCCTTTAACCTTTCTTGTTCATAGGCTCAGAGGAACACACCAAAGCTTAAAACTAGAAGGAACCTTAAAGTCTAATTGTCTTATTTTACAGATAGGGAAACCAAGATCCAGATACCAAGTACATAGTTAAGCATTATACTTAAGTACAAAAGCAAAAATAGAAAGCAGATAAATACTCACAAATACAAAGTTGTTTACTACAGGGTGGTTTGGGAGAAGGGGCTTGGACCAGGAAAGAGACCAGGAAAGGCTTCACATAGAAGATAACGGAGAGAAATAAGGCAGAACAGGTAAGTTGAGGCCAGATTTTGGAAGGCCTTAAATGTGTGCCACCCCCTCAAAAAAAAGTCAGTTGAGATTGCACTCCTGCTGGTCAGCATTCATGTTGTGAACTTCAGACATAGATACAGACATATATACATGGATATTAAAATGCATTCCCATCTGTTAATGGCCATAGTTCATAGTTCAGAAAGAGCCTTTTGCTGGAGTTATTATCTTGCCCAAAGTCAGCCTAATAAGCAATGGAAGTGGCATTTCATCCTGGGTCTTCCAGCTCCGAATCCATAAGACCTTACTGTGGTACATCCTGCTCTCCCTTAGGCATTATGGGGGTACATTGTGGCATAGTGGAAGAGCTCTGTCCCCAAAATAAAATTCCACCTCACATACATCCTAGCCACGTGACCTCAAGCAAGTCAAGTGTCTTAACCTCTCTGAACCTCGGTATCCTCATCTGCAGAATGGGGGTGCTAATAGCTAGAGTGGCTCTGTCACAGGGTTTCTTGAAGGATCATATGAGACAGTCCATGACAAGCCTTTGGTAAAAGGGGAAGTGCTCTGTAAATGACAGCTGCTATTATTGTGCTGTGGGCAGTCTGGGCAGTGATAGATGCCTCCAAAGGGCTGAAGGGTCGTTACACGGAAAAGCCATCAGGCTTGCTCGGCTTAGTGGCTAGGAGCGGGGGGGTGAGGCCGGAAGGGGGTGGTGGTGGTGGTGGATGTGACTTCCAGGGAGGCAGTAAAACTGCCTCTAAGGTAAAAGTTCCTAATTGTTAGGCACTGGAGGGGAGGCAGGATGGCCTCTCATGGATGCTGTAGAGGGGGATTTCTGTTGTAGTTCAAGCTAAACTAAGTGCCCTTTAAGGCCTCTTTGAGGTTTCATCTTCCCATTGGCCCTTGAGCTTTCCCTCCTCCTATATTACCTATACTGCTCATCCTTCCATGCCCAGCTCGGGTTCCATCTCCTCTAGGGAACCTTGCCTCCCTTGCCCCTCATCATCTTTCTTTTTAAAGAACTTATATTTTTCCTAATGATCATGGCTATGTTATTTACTTCTTGGCTGACCATGAGCTAAACCATTCTTCTCTCTGAGTCTCCAATTTCCCCGTCTCTAACAGGAGTGAGCTCTGAGACTCAGTTTCCCCCTCTATAAAAGGAGAGAGCTGGAGGAGGTGATCCATAATGTCCCTTTCCGCCCTGAATTGTATGAGACCTTTGACTCTGCTTGCATCCTGCCTGATAATGAAAATATTTGCATCTTTACTCTGTGTCTCCTGAGAAGTGTTCCCTGGGCTTCAACATACTCCCAAAGGACCCACAAGTCAGAAAGGTTAGGAACCATTGCCTTAGAGATTCTGAGATTGGTGGGTCCAGTTATCTTGCAGGCAGTTTGTGATGGTGGAAAGACCATTGGTTGGACTTAGAGGCAGTAGACCAAGGTTCCAGTCCTGCCTCTGACTCTCTCTTTGTGACCTTAGGTTGTGTGACTTTTTTGAGCCTTGGAGGCCTCATCTATAAAATGGCAATGATGATTCCTTATCCCCATCCCCTGCCCACTTCAGAGGGTGCTTGTAGGACAGCCCTGGAAAAATGAAGAGTGCTTCAGGGAAATGGGTGAGGATAGTAAAGGAGCTCATCCCTGGATTCAATGCAAAGTTTAATTCATTGATTGAATGATTATTTTGTAATTACTATATTATACTTAGTTCATAACTAATTCAATTAATGTTTGAGCCAACTACTTGTTAAGGCCTTGAAGATGGGCATCCAAAAGTAAAACAAAAGCAATTCCCTATCCTCAAGGTGCTTTGAATCTTTTTTTAAAAATTGATTTGTGTACTTACTTTTAGTTTACAAGATTCAGTTCCACAATCCCTTGAGTTTCACATTTTTTCCCTCTCTTTCCCCGTCCTCCCCATGGCGGCTTGCAATCAAGTAAAGGATCTGCAAATACTTAAACACTGGATATTAGTCTGGTTGTATTGAAGGGTTGTAACCAATGGAGTGAACAATGGGAAAAAGAAAGAGAACCAAACATGAAAAAGAAAGAGAGCATGTAGTTTGCTTCAGTCTCCATTTAAACTCTGTTCTTTCTAGATCTTTCTCTGACTGTAGACATTTCCTTCCATCATGAGACTTGTAGAGTTGTCTTATAACT
>CM053601.1:144567854-144585038 GCA_028646575.1 Pseudocheirus occidentalis
GATCCAACCATTCTGGAGAGTATTTTGGAACTGTGCCCAAAGGGCTATAAAACTATACAATCCAACAGTACCACTCCTGGGTTTATATTCCAAAAAGATCAAAGACAAGGGAAAAGAATCTATGCACACAAAAATATTTATAGCATCTCTTACTGTGGTAGCAAAGGACTGGAAACTGAAGGAATGCCCATCAACTGGGGAATAGCTGAACAAATTGTGGTATGTGGTTGTGATGGAATGCTATTGTGCTATAAGAAATGATGAGCAGATGGACCTCAGAAAAACCTGGAAAGACTTATATGAACTGATGCAGAGTGAAGTGAGCAAAATCAGGGTAACATTGTACACAATAACAGAAATATTGTATGATGAACAACTGTGAATGACTTAGCTACTCTCAGCAAAACAAAGATACACAAAGAAAAAAGCTATCTGCCTCCAGAGAAAGAACTAATGGAGTCTAAATGTAGATTGAGGGGCAGCTAGGTGGCATAGTGAATAGAGCGCCAGCCCTGGAGTCAGGAAGACCTGAGTTCAAATGGGACTACAGACACTTAACACCTAGTAGCCATGTACCTTGGGCAAGTCAATTAACCCCAATTGCCCTGCCTTCCCCCCCTCCAAAAAAAGATTTCCCCCAAAAAAATTTAATTAATTAATTATAAAAATAAACGTAGATCAAAGCATACTTTTTTTACTTTATTTTTTCATGGGATTTTTTTTTTGGTCTTTCACTTTACAACTAATATGGAAATGTGTTTTGCATGACTACATATGTATAACCTATACCAAATCGCTTGCCTTCTTATTGAGGGGGGAGAGTATGGAGGGAAAAAAAGAATCTGTAACTCAAAATTTTAAAAATGAATGTTAAAGGGTAGCTAGGTGGTGCAGTGAAGAGAGCACTGACCCTATAGTCAAGAGGACCTGAGTTCAATCCGGCCTTAGACACTTAACACAAAAAAATAGCCGTGTGATCTTGGGCAAGTCACTTAACCCCAATTTCCCTACCTTTCCCCCCCTTCCAAAAAAAATGCTAAATTTATTTCCATATTCAATTGGGAAAAAAATTTTTTTTAAAAAGAAGATGGCAGAGAGGGATGTTGATGAATCCAGGGTGCAGTGGATAAGATGAGGAGACACCAGCTGGTATCCAAATTCATCCCAAAGGACCCCATTCTAACCCCACAAATTTCCCCTTGGCCCTCCAACCCAGGCTTGGGCTCAGATCTTGGGTCAGGGGATGGGGACGACCTGACACTCACGGATGACTTCAACTTTGTAGGTGGCATTGATCTCGCCAGCTCGGTTAAAGACACGGCACGTGTACTTCCCGCTGTCCTCTGGCTTCAGGTTCTTCAGGTTCAGTGTCCACTTCTTCTTCTTGTGTTCACCAACCTCCTGGGGTGTCAAGGCCTTGTCATCCTTCAGCCACATGATGTCTGGCCGTGGGTGGCCACTGGCCACACACTTGAGCCGTACAGAGCTGCCCACAGGCCGGGCAATCACCCTCCGCCGCATCTTTGAGGGCTGGGTGAATCGAGGTCGGGCTGGGAGGGCAGAAAAAGGTAAGTTAGTTGAGGGCTAGAGGCATAATAGAGTAAGCTTGACTGGGGTTGGGAAAGTCACTTTCCCATCAACACAACAAGGGGGTGAGGAAGACAAAGCAGGTAGAAATTCTCAAGAAATTCAGGATCTGGTTGAGAAAACAAGATGCACACTGCCCTGGACAACTGAGGGACTTGTTCTTTGAGAACTTTATGTTGTGTGGGTATTTCCTTCTATTCCTTTCTCTGTTCCACTTAACACTTCTAGCCCCCCAAACCCACCTCCATCTTTACCCTTCCATCAGTTCATGGTAGAAAACAGATTTCTGGGGGTATTTATGTGTTGAACTTGGACCCCAGAGGTGTGAAGATAATCCACTAGCTGACCAGGGCCCAAAGCATCTTGGGAAGAAATGGAAATAATTCTAGAAGTCAGTAACATGATCAGGAACTAGTCTTTGGATTCACACTAGATCAGATCTAGTAACCAATTTGCCAATATCATCACAAAGCTCTGAGTTCTAGCTTCAAGATACCAGAGTCCAGCTATCGTCAACTATGAGTTTCAGGAAAGAAAAAAAAAGCCCTGGGTTCTATATCTCAGGCCATAGAGATGCTGAGCACTGAGATGGGCTAACATTTGTAAGGGGTTTGATTCATGTTCTGGGTCCTGGCGTCAAGCCACCACCAAAGCTCAGAGTGCTCTGACATCTATGTCTTAGATTATATATTCTGGTCACTTCATCTGCCCCACTCCTTAAACTCTCCTATAGCCTGGGAAGATATACCTGTACAAACCAGGACTTTGGTCTTCAATGTCCCTGCCCAGCCCCCAAGCCTTCACAGTCAGACCAGGACCTACATTTATGTTCCTTTCCTCTAGATTTCCCTTTTCTCCCATAAAACCTAGGAAAAAAAATCTGAAACCTAAATCAGATCTATGTGTTGATGACAGAGCAAATGACCAAAGGGATCTGTAGGTTAGTAAGTATCAATGGATAACGCAAATATTTGGAGGGGGGGAGACGGACAGGGAGAGGGGGAGGGGGAGACAGAGACAGAGACACAGAGAGAAAGAGAGAGAGAGAGAGAGAGAGAGAGAGAGAGAGAGAGAGAGAGAGAGGGAAAAGGAAAAGACAGATGGGGGCAGAGAGGGAGAGAGACAGAGAGACATAGAGAGACAGAGAAAGGGAAAGGGGAAAGGGAACAGAGTGAGGACAAGAGAAAGGCAGAGAGACAGAGTGAGGGGGAGGGAGAGACAGAGAGACAGAAAAAGAGGGTGGAGGGAGGAGAGAGAGAGAAGGGAAGAGAGAAAGGGAGACGGATGGAGGAAGGGTGGGAGAAAGAAAGAGAAGGGGCATTCTTTCTGGTTCCCCTCCCATTACACCACTTAAGTAACCCTCAACAAATCTAACCCTCTATGAGAAGATTACCCTTTAGCTAAAGATAGCTGTCTTAACCCTCCTATGTCTTCTCTTCTCTGGGATAAATATTCCCAGTTCTTCAAATGATGCTCATATGACACAGCCTCCAGCTGTCTTACCCTTCTGGCCTCTCTGGTTTGTCAATGTCCTTCCTAAAACCAGAACTGACCACTGTTCTCTGGCTTCACTAGGGCAGGGGATAATAGGACTATTGACACCTCTCTTGCTCTGGGCACCAGAGTTCTAGTGATTAGTAAGGAAGCCTAAGATAACATCACATTACAAGTTCTCACCCCATTGCTTGCCAGATGCATCTTCCTGTTCACCATTGGAGCCTTCAGGTCCTGGGTTCTCTTTCCCCACAGTGACATCATCTGTGGAGATAGACAGAGAGGAGATGAGTGGCAAAGGAGGAGAGAACAAGGTATATATAGATCACTGACCATAAACAAGCATTCCCTGGGACCCCACTGTGTCTCCAGGAGCTCCCATGCTGGGAGGATAGAGGAAGAGCAGACCCAGGCCCTGCCTTCAGGGAGCTCTTAGTCTCACCAAAACAAGCAAGGAGAGCTCTACAAAGGCCATGCGTGACAAGGGCCAAAGTGAGAAGTGACCCACACTTAGAGAGCCAGGGCAGGGCAGTAGAGAGAATGCTGATTTCTAGCCCATGATCAAGTTCTGGTTCAAATGCAGACCAGCCATGTGAGCCCACCTAGGTCTCTTCATCTGTTAGTCCTAATCTCCTCTTCATTAAAAACAGAGCTAATACTACCCTAACTCCAGGGAATAATGTGAGGAAAGTACTCCTGTAAAACCATGAGAAGCCTTAGGAATGAAGGGTTATTATTCACAAGTGCTGGTCAGGGAAGGCTCCCCAGGAAGCTACTGGTGCACAAATGAAGCCTTGAAGGATGGCTTTGGGAAGGTGCTGGTGAGAGTCAGAGGTCAGCACCAGATCACACACAGGTCTTGAAGGCCAGGTTGAGGAGTCTGAATTTGATCCTGCAGGGAGCTCCAGAAAGCATCTGAGCAAAGAGCAGTGCCTTGAAAACTTTCAGAAGAATGCCCAACATAGGAGGATTCAGGGATCCTTTGGGAGAGTCAGCACAGTTTAGTACACCTCTGAGATCCCATTCTACTTGGGTGACCTCTCTTACCCTTTGGTGTTTCAGCTTCCTCATCTATAAAATGGGTCTATAAACATTACCTATCTCATAAGGTTGCTCTGAGGAAAGTCTTTGGAGAATGTTAAAGTAGTAGTGTTATCAACTCATGTGGCCTTGAGAGTGGAGGTGACGGGGTATTGCAGGCTGAAGTTCAGCAGCCACCCCAAGATGGCATCCCAAAGCCCCCTGAGCAAACAGCCCTAATCTGAACAGGCTGTACAAAGGCCAGATGCCCCACCCTCCAGTGGCATATCACAGTGGGTCCATCCATCTGTCCACAGCCGCCCCCCTCCCACCTCTCTCCATCCCAAGCCTTGCTCTCTCCTGCCCCTCTACCACACCCTTCCTCCCCTTCTTCTCTCCCTCCCTCAAACACACACCAACCGCCTGGCATTCATTCCAGGGCCCCCTGGCCTGTGGCCAGGCCTCTGATGTGAGCCGCCTGCCTGCTACAAATCCCCCCCACCCCCAGCCTTTGAAGAGGCGGCCTCTGAGTTACCTATGGGCCTTCCCCTAATGCCGAAGCTCAGGCAGGGCAGGGCAGGGCAGGGCAGGGGAGATGAGAAAGGCCTGTCCATATTCCTGGACTCCTATGTAAATATTTTTCTGAGAGATTGGGGGAGTTGGGGGTGGGAGAAGGGGGGTGCACTTTGCAAACAGAGGGCCTGTTTAGCCAGAACTGCTTTGATCTCATTGGGGCTCGCACAATGAAAGAGGTCTGCAAGTTCGAGCACAAACAGACCCATCCAAGGCAAGCTGCTAAGCGGCACATCTGGAGATTCTATCACAAGCTCAGAGCAGGGCCCCCATCGCACGCACGCACGCATGCACACATACACGCGCACACACACACACAGACTCCTGCCCTGCCAGCACACTTTCTCAGCTGGGACACAGAGCCCTTGCTCTGGGACCAAAGCACCCAAGTGTGAGTCCTTCCTGAGCTACCTGATCCTGTGCGACCCCAGGCAAGGTCATTAACTTCTCTGTGCCCACCCTGTCTGAGTGATCCTAGAGGCCCCACAGGGACACAGACCCCAGAATAGGCAGTCGTATGCTATCAGCCACCCCAGGGATGCCTCAACTAGACAGTGCCACACAGGGTCAGAAGGTTTGGCTTTGGGTGCCGTCTCTCTTGCGTGTCTGCACGTCTCTTCCATTCCCTATACCCTAGCTTCTTCATCCATAGAATGGGGCAAATTAGTAACAGACAGATGGAATCCAGGTAAACTGACCCGCAGCCCAAAGTTCTTCAGCTGAGAAAGAGCTGAACATGAAAACATCAGACCACTTTTAGCACAACATCCTTCGAAATCCATGCGCAACAGAAGACTGACATTCTCTTTACTAACTCAAGATCATTGCAAATAACATTTATTTCTGCTCAGTGACACATAAGTAACTCTGGGGGTAACTGAAAAGGAAAGGATCATTTGCTCCTGAGCTGAATGGCCCCAAATTCCTGCGTCCCTAATTCTGCCATCTTTTTTTCACACTGTCAGGACTCTTGCCTGGATTGTTCTAATAGCTTCTTAACTGATCTCCTGTCTCCACTCCCTCCCCATCTATCTTTTCACACAGTCACCCAAAGTGATATCCCTAAAGCTCAGCCTTTCTGTGTCACAACCCTACTCAAAAACCTTCCGTGGCTCCTTAGCCAGGTACTCAAGGCCTTCCACAGTCTGACTCCAACCCCCCTTCTAGTCTTCTTTCCCATGACTTGTCTTCATATACTCATGAGGGGCAGCATTCTATACAGGATCATTGTTGGACTGGGAACCAGCAAGATCTGTATTTAAATCCCACCTCTAACATTAGCTGGATCAGCATCAGCATCACCATCACCACTACCACGATCATCACCACAACCACCACCACCACCATCATCACCACCACCATCACCACCACCATCATCATCATCACCACCACCATCATCACCACCACCATCATCACCACCACCATCACCACCACCACCATCATCACCACTACCATCACCATCATCACCACCACCATCATCACCACCACCATCACCACCACCATCACCACCACCACCATCACCACCACCATCACCACCACCACCATCATCACCACCACCATCACCACCACCACCATCAGCATCACTACTATCATCATTATCATCATCATCTCTTGCATGTCCCGCCGTTAGAATGTAACCTCTTGCAAATAGGGATTGTTTCATTGTACTTGTATCCCAAATGTCCAACCCAACACAGAGCAGGTGCTCAATAAATACTTGCTGATGGATGGATTTCCAGCTCTAAGGTCAGCTTTAAGGTTTGCAAAGCACTTTCCAAATATCTTCTCATTTCTCACAACAACCCTAGGAGATAGCTGGTACTGTTATTCCCATGTTACAGAAGGGGAAAATGGGGCAGCTAGGTGGCACAGTGAATAGGGCACTGGCCCTGGAGTCAGGAGGACCCAAGTTCAAATCCAGCCTCAGACACTTGACACACTTACTAGCCATGTGGCTTTGAGCAAGTCACTTAACCCCAATTGCCCTCCAAAAAGCTTTAAAAAAAAAGGGAAATTGAGGCTGGCACAGGTCAAGCGACTTGCCCAAGGTCATCTAGGCTATAAGTATCTGAGATCAAATTTGAACTCAGGTCTTCCAGAATCCAGATTCAGTGCTTTGGGAACTATTCTACCTATCTGCCCTGACCTCTCTAGCCCTCAGTTTCCTCATTTGTAAAATGAATAAAACACCTGTGGTACCCTCCCCTTAATGCTGATATGAAAATAAAATGAAATAATGCCCATGAACTAAAGAACAAACCCTGAGTACCCTATTCAGTACTAGCACTAATACTAGCAGTGACTACTAGTAGTACTGAGTACTAGTAGTACCTAGTAACCACTAATACTAGTAGTATCTAGCACCAATATTAGTAGTATCCAGTCAAACTGGACTTCTGGATGTTCTGTAATCTTGTCCTTACGTTTTGCATTTCTATAGGCTAACTCCATGGCTGGAAGGGTATTCAACTCCTTATCTATTCTGAACGAAATCCTTTCAAAGCCCATTTCCAGTGTCACTCTTCCCTAAGCCTTCCCTCCTCCTCAAGGCAATGCTGCTGCCAGCAGGGTAGGGTCAGGGACTGGACTGATGATCCTGGCACATCCTCAGCCACTTCTAGCACTGCCCGGAGAACAAGGGGGTGAAGAGCATCGCCCTGGGACCCAGGCAGGCAGGACACACCACAGTCTCCTATGTCTCTTTGTCTCTAGCCTGGCTTTCCCACACCATGAAACTCACTTTGTCTTCACATGTGTCATAAAGGATCCCTTCCCTTCCTTTAAGACCCTCTCAAGCATCATCTTCTGCATGAAGCCTTTCCTGACACCCTCAACCACTAGAGCAGGTGAGCTCCCAAACTATCATGCATCTGACTATATTTTATTTACTTGCATCTACTCACTTTATATGAATGTTGTATGGGCATCAGAGAAAATCTCAGTGTGGTTTTAAGTTACTTATACCTATTTAAGCTGTTCAACATGCAGGGAGTTTTTAGAACACCCTGTATGGGGACACAACTTGGTCCTAATTAGTACAAATAATAAATACCATGAAGTGGTTACATGTATTTGGATGCTCACTATTCGAAGTTCCAATTATATAAAATATCGTCATTCATTCCAGTCCAATGGAAATATACAATGCAAATTCGAATAAGGCAACCACAGAAGGAGGCTCTTTATTTGCACCCATCCAGACATAGCTGTGTGTACTTGGCCCACTGTTAGAACATAAACTCCTTGGAGTGGGGATTGGTTCATTGCAAAGAGGGATTGTCTTGTCTCCCTAAAGCCTCGCACTGTGCCCAGCGCACAGAAGGCGCACAACACATATATGCTGGCTGATGGATTTCTAGAGCTAAGGGCTGCCCTATCCTTTGCACCAAAGGCATCAAACATAGAGCCCATGCAGCTTGCAACACTCAAGTGCCTCCTGAACCAGATTTAAATGGAATTGGGAAACATTTAACAAAATAAATAAAAACACAAGAAAACATCAATAATGCTCATGGTGTGGTTTTCTAAGTCAGTCTGCTTCCTGCAGGGACTGTGCTGCATAATTAAGTGGCCTCCATCTCTACCCCAGTCTGACAGCCCTACACTACACCATAACTCTTGCTACTACTGTGTTAAATTAAATATACACTTTAAAAACTTAGACACAACAGAAGCTCAGTTTCATATACAATCCTCTTTCCCCCCCTTCTTTGTATATAAAAAGGCCTTGTTTGTTGATTTTTAAGTTATAATAAAAGGAAAAAATTTTTTAAAGAAAATGATCTGTCAAACTTTTTGGAAACAAACAACTAATATTTATATAGTGCTTTAAAACCACCAATTTCATATAGATGGCTTCATTTGAGTTTCACAGGTCTGTGGGTTAAGTCCTGTGGTTATCTTCATTCAACAGATGAGGAAACTAAGAGTCGGGGATGTTAAGTGACTTGCTCCCAGTCTCAAGGCTAGTAAATACTGGGGGTGGATTTAAACCTAGGTTCTTCCTTACTCCAAACCACAAAAATTATGGAATTTCCTAGTTAAGGCTTCAGTAACAACCCAATCCATTCTACATCCGATGCAACCAACAAACAGTCATCCAGCCTTTATATGAGGACCTCTAGGAAGGAAGAAACTCTATCTAACATGCTCAGGTATACACACAGACACAGACATGGACACAGACACAGGCACAGACACAGACAGACACACACACATACAAATTTTTTCTCTTGTAACAATCTGATCTCTCCTATATACGTAGTATTCTAATTTATAACTTTGTTATTGAGCCAGTCAAACCAGCCTTAACGCTCACACACACTACTCTTTGTCCTTGAGGGTCTTTGTATTGGCTCTCTTCCATGCCTGGAATGCATTCCTTCCTCCCCTCCCCCTCACAGAATACCACTCCAGCTCATCTACATGAAGCCCACCAGCTACTAATAACTTCTCTCCATCCATCCCTTCCTCTCTTGGATTGAACTACTTGATGTTATCTATCTACCTGTCTGTCTACCTGTCTGTCTCTATCTATCTATCCCTATATCTATCTATCTATCTATCCATTTATTTATCCCTATATCTATCTATCTCTATATTTATCTATCTATCCCTTTATCTATCTATCCATCCCTGTATCTATCCATCTATCTATCCCTATATCTATCATCTATCCCTATATCTATCTATGTATCCCTTTCTATCTATCTATCTATCTATCTATCTATCTATCTATCTATCTATCTATGTATCCCTTTCTATCTATCTATCCATCTATCTACTACCTTGTTTTATTGCATTTGTTTTACTGTGCTTCACAGATATTGCATTTTGTCACAAATTGAAGGTTTGTGGCAACCCTGCCCTAAGCAAGTCTCCTGGAGCCATTTTTCCAATAGCTTGTGCTCACATTATGCCTCTGTGTCATATTTTGGCAATTCTTGCCAATATTTCAAACTTTTTCATTATTATCATGTCTGTATATAGTGGTCTGTGGTCAGGGATCTTTGATGTTACTATGGTAATTGTTTTGGGGTGCCACAAATCATGCCCATGTAAGATGGTAAACAATTGATAATTGACAGTTTCCCCCTCTATCTCCCTAAACCAACTCTGCCAGGCTTTCAGAGAGGTTTGGGAACACAGGCTGCTTCAGAGTTTCTTCTGACTTGCCCAGACAACCTTGTGACAACTTGTAATTAAAGTCTGTCCCCATTCCCTTGGTCCCCAAGTAAGACCTAGTGCCTGGTGGCTGTTGCTGTTGGGCCAAAGTGGATGTCGGGTGTGAATGCTTCCACTCTCACCAGGACTGACTGCTATTTCCCAGAGTCCTTCAGGACCTCAGGACACTTAGATGGGAAAGCGTGGAGTAAGAGGGCTACACCCACCCAGGCGTAGTGAGGAAATGGGAGAAGAGTGGCAGCAGTTGAAGATGGAGCTGTTGGGGTCTTGGATATGGCTGTAGGGAGTTGGCCTAAGAGCAGAGAGAGGGGCTGAGGGGCCTGAGATGGCGGGTGGACATTTCAAGACTTCTGAGATTAGAAGTGTCCTCGGATAGAGGCAATGGCCCTTTGGGCCATGACAAGGAGGCTGGAATTTGCAATGAATCTGTAAGGTAAAACTGAAGATGAAGTGCATGCATGAGGCTAGAATTCATGATTCCCTTCCCCATACCAAGGTGGTATCACACTATATAATGGCTAAATTACATCACCATGGAAGAAACTATGGTGAGAGCTGGGAGGCCTGACTCTGAATTGAGGGCCCACAGAGATCAGGCCCCTCTGAGTCTGCCTGATCATCGTAAAGGACAGTGAGTGGGACCGTACTGAGTAACCTTCTGAGGAAGGTAGGGCAGGGACTGTCATCCCCTTTTGCTAATGAACTGAGCCCCAAAGAGAGGACAAATCTGCTGAAGGTATAATATAGTTCGACAGCTAGGGAGTGCTGTGGTGGATATGGAGGGAGGAAAACCTCAGTTCAAATCAGTTCAGATCCTGGACAAGTATCCTAACCTCTCTCACAACCAGGTTCCTGCTCTGGAAAATGGGAATTCAATAATAGCACCTACATTGGGGTGGCTAGGTGGTGCAGCGAATAGAGCACCGGCCCTGGCATCAGGAGGACCTGAGTTCAAATCCGGCCTCAGACACTTAACACTTACTAGCCGTGTGACCTTGGGCAAGTCACTTAACCCCAATTGCCCTGCCCTCCCCTTCAAAAATAAAATAAAATAATAGTAGTAATAGCAGCAGCAGCAGCAGCAGCAGTAGTAGTAGTAGTAGTAGTAGTACCACCTATATCCTAGGGTTGTTGTAAGAAACAGAGAGAGAGAGAGAAAGAAGAAGGAGGAAGAGGAGGAGGAGGAGGAAGTGGAGGAGGAGGAGGAGGAGGAGGAGGAAGAGGAGGAGAAGAGGAAAGGAGGGAACGGGAGAGGAGCGGAGAAGAGATTCTTTTGGAGAATCATGAAAGTCAAAAGGCTCTCTAGTCTGCCAATCTCACCTCTCCCTAATCTCCAATGTTGAGCACCCACCGCCATTCCCTCTACCACCTAAAATCCAAGATTGCTAAGGTTGGAAGGGCCCTTAGAGATCACTGAGTTTAACCCTTTCTTCTCAAAGCTGAACAAACTGAGTTCTGCAGAAGGCAATGATTGCCAAAGGCCCCCCAATGAGTCTCCACAGGAGAACTGAGCTTCAAAGGCAGGGCTCCTGACTCCTCACCTGGGCTCCTTCTCCTGTCCCTTCGGGCCCTCTTTGTCGCCCGTCTCCCCCCATCCCCCGCCCCAGCATGGGAGGGGGTACTGCTGCCTCTGCCTCCTCAAACATGAGATTTATGGGGGTCAGCAGGCCGGCAGCACGAGGATGGGGTCTGAGGGCCCCTCCTCAAGTTTCCCAGGCACATTCTCCTCTACAGCTGCCGGGCGTAACTTTAACCAACATCAAGAGAACAGAGCGGCTTCACTGAATTAACATGGCTCACATACCAGCTGGTCAGCTTTCCCTTTGAAACCCATCCCCAGCTGGGCTGGGCCGGGCCGGGCTGGCTGATTGAGAGCCCACAGGACAGTCTTTCCATACCATCTCCCCACCTCCAAAAAAGAAAGAAAGAAAGAAATTCCAGGAGAGGAGATAAGAGGTCAGAGATGCCTCCTGGAATCTCCCTTCTAAGGGAGCTCTCATACATGGTGGGCCATGCCCCCAATAATAATAGATAGCATTCTTATAGTTCTTTAAGGTTTGCGAAATGCCTTAAACCCATTTGATCCTCATAACAACCCTAGGAGGTAGGGGTTATTATTATCATTCCTATTTTGTAGATGAGGAAATGGAAGCAGAGTAAAGTGACTTGCCCAGGGTCACACAGCTAGTAAGGATTGGAAACAGGATCCAAACTCAAGTTTTGCTGACCCCAGGTCCCAAGTTCTTATCCCTTGTACCACATAGCTACCCATATAGCACAAGAGGACTGCCTACAGTTGGTGAGGAAGTATATGATGAAGTTACAGAAACAGAATCATATTCATAGAATTTCAGAGTTTGAAGGCACTTCAGCAACCATCTAGCCATGTGCTCAATTGAACAAACACTCATAAAGAATCTACTGTGTGCAAAACACTATGCCCACGGATGAGGTAGATAAAGAGTTTAGATACAACATGGTCCTTACCCTCCTGGAATGTAATAGTTTAATAAGATGAGAAGACAAAACAACATACATGGAAGTCTGTGTGGGTAAATGTCATAGACAGATGCTTTTTCTAAGAGGCCAGTGTGGATGGACATTTCCTTGTCTAAGACGAGAAATGATTACAAGAAAGCTGCTGACTACTCAGGACAGATAGAGGGACAGGCCTCATCTCTTTGGAGTACACAATGACCACCAGGCCCTGGGTCCTACCTTGGGATTTAGGAGATGGGAACAGATTTTAATTCCAAGTTGTCACAAGATTGGTTGCCTGGAGAAGCCAGAAGCAACTTAGAAGCAACTTAGAAGGCCCATGTTCCCAAAGCTCTCTGAAAGCCTGGAGGAACTGGCTTATGGATATTCAGACAAAAGTTTTTAAAGTTCAGGAAATAGCTCCAAGGCTGGGAACTCCTACCTGAGGCCCACAAGAGGAATCAGGAGGCCACAATTGTGTTCTGCTATCTCAGAAGTCTTCATTTCCATAAAGGGACTACAGAAACTGTCTAGTCCAAATCTCTCCATCCACTGGTTCTAGCTCTGCTCTCAGGGACCAAGCAGAAAGAAATGTAAACTTCTTCTACACATGGAAATTTTCTCATGAGGATGAAGCCCTTTGATGAGAGACTGAGAAAAAGGTTGTGGTGAGCATGAGGGAGAAAGGCCAGGCTTACTGTCTAGATGAAGGGCAGAGTTCTAGGAGTCAAAGTGTATGGGGGGAGGGGAAAGAAAGAAAGAGAGAAGGAGGGAGCTAGGGAGAAAAAGGGGGAGAGAGAAGAGAGAGGGAAAGATAGAGAAGGAGAGAGGAGAAAAAGAGAAAGAGGAGAGAGGGAAAGAGAGAGAGAAGGAGAGAGGTAGAAAAAGAGAGAGAAGGATGAAGGGAGGGAAAGAGAGAGACAGAAGGAGGGAAGGAAGGAGAGAGAGACAGAGATACAGACAGAGACAGAGAGACAGAGACAGAGAGAGAACCAAAAGTATGCATTAGCACTTCTAATTCCATCAAGAAGACCAAACTCTCAGCTTTCCATAAATGCCATCAGAGTCTCTCTGCTCCACTCAGAGACCTCAGATATTAGTTAATGTTGGCTTTAATCAAAACTGAGTGGTCTGGGGCCCTGTCCCACTCTCTACCATGCTCCGGAAGCTTGCAGCTTATCTACAAATCCAACTTCCTTCCTGGTTAAGAAGCAGGGCTCCTGACAAGGAATGGTGTCATGATCCATATGGTGATCCAGGGGGAGTCAGGATACCCACACTGGACCCCTGACTCTGTCTCTGGCATTAATCTCAGTGACCTTGGGCAAGACATATTCCCAGGGGTAAAACGAGGGATCTGCACACTGAAGGTCCCCAGTCCACATTCTGTGATTCAAAATGAATAAGGCAAAATTTATTCTCTGCTTCTGACCGAGCAGAAAAGATATGGACAAGCAAAATCTCCCCCAAATGAATCAGAACCCAAGCCTGCTGTCTACAGATCTGGTGTTCTTTCACCATTCCTTCCTTCCTCTGGGTTTGAATCCTCAAGCCACCTTCCTTCTCAAGGCTTTAGGTCACTACAGAATCACAGAATTTAGAGTTGGAGGGGACCTCTGAGGTAGAGTCCAAGCCTCCCATTTTGCAGATGAAGAAACTTAGGTCCAGAGAAGTTCTGTGACTCAATCAATGTTCTAGGATAGTATCTGAAGCAGGATTAGAACCCCAAATCCTGCTCAGATCTATTCAGACTTACAAATTCAAATCCACAAAAATCCAAATCTAAAAATCCAGCTATCTACTATACAAAGAACAATCAACCTCCAGAGAGTGCTTAAAATGTCACTGGGAAACATTTAACACAATAAATAAATAAATACTATTCAACATAGATAATCTTAATTTATGGCTTTCTAAGTCAATATGCATAGATAGGCAGGGATCAGTTTCTATTTGCATTTGACACCGCTGTGACCAGGCCCTGCAGCTTCCCATCAGTAAAGGGGTGGGAGGGAACAGGATTGTAAACTACATTAAAGTCTCTTTCTTTCTCCTTCTAAAACCCCATGATCTCTATCTGAAACCACATGGAAGGAAGGGAAAGGTGCTTTGTGCCAGTAGGACTGACCAGTACTTCTCCCCAAGGGAAGTGCATGCACACTGGTCAGGAGGACTCAGCCCTCCAAATGACAAGCCCACCATCACCACCACTAATGAGGATTCTCCCAGAGAAATTCCTTCGCAGTAGGGACATGCAAACATGCATACACACCATCCAGTGGCTGACTTTCAAGACAAGTTTTGGGAAAATGTTTCACCTCAAAACTAGAAAGAACGTCATCAATAATATTATATTCTGCTTCGTCAGCTGAAAGGAAAGTCAGGATGCAGTAATATCATTAGTAATAGCAGCAGGACCACAAACTCTTTCAGAGCTGGAAGAGATTTCAGATCTCCAACCTCTATCAGAGCAGAGTCCAAGTGCAGCTTTGCCCCCTTGCTTCCAACAATCCAAATGAGGGGTCATCTACTCTTTCCTTGCAGACTGAAGGAGAAGAAGACCCATTGGCTCTCCAAGTAGCCCCTGTGGGCTAGGTCCTATTGCTTAGAGGTTTTGCTGACATTAAGCCTCAATCTTCCCCTTGGAAACTTGCAGATGTTACTCTTTGCTCTATCCTCTGGGGCCAAGAAGGAGTCTAACTCCTTTTCCATAGAATGGATTTTCAAATATTCAAAAGACAGCTTTCATGGCCCTTCTGCCTGGATAGACAGAAGGGGTGGTCGGGGAAGAGGAAATTAGAGAGGTGGGCAAAGGCCATTCCGTGTCTCCATTAGGGTCTAGCACAGGGGTGTTTGTTGTTTGGTAAATGACTAAATTGCTGACTTTTTCTTTACAAAATATTTTATATACATTAGGGAGGCAGCAAGGAGGAGTATATGAAGTGGAACTAGCTGAAAGCTAGGAAGACTTTCCTTGAGTTCTGCCTATGACAAGTTCTTTCCAAGCAACGCTGGGCCAATCACATAAAATCTCAGTACTCTAGGAAACTCTCTGACACTTGAAGCTGCAGAAAAGGTACTGACCTCCCCAGGCAGAGGGGCTTTACTCACTTGGGAGTTCCCCTACCAATGAAATCCCAGGGTAAGTCCCTGTCTCTTACACACCGTCTTCCTTTTGAAGACTGAATGAAGGAATCAGTCAAAAAAAAAACCCAGAGAATTCAGGAGAGTGAGTGCATAAATGAATCAAAGAATGAGAGAATGCAAGGGAGTGAGAGAATGATTAAACTCTTTCTAATCTAACGCCCCAGAAAGCGGAGAGAATATATCTCCCTTGGTCCCAGCCTGAGCAGAGAAACACAAGCAGAAGTCCAAACAAAAGACAAGAGCAGGAAACAGGAAGGTTGGAGGCAGTGTCATGGTGCCCAGAACACCCCCAGCCCCAATTCCCAGCAGTATCTTCCAGAATCACTTGGGGGTCAAGAACTAGGAGCTCATACCCTGAGATAGCATGTGCTGGAAACACAAACAACTCTGTTGCTCTTGGAACACCTCTTGGAAACCAGGATGCCACGGACAGAAGTGTTTAGCAACTCAGCTTCGCCAAGAGGAAAACTGTCTTGAAAACCCATACCTGTTTACACTGTTTTAACCTGTTTTAACTCCAGTAAAAGGTTCTTTCTGAACTCCAAACTATGGTCATTAACAGATGGAAATGCATTTTAATATCCACAACCAGGGAATATGTCTGAAGTTCACAACATGAATGTTGACCAGCAGGGGTGCAGTCTCAACCAACATTTCTTTTTTTGCTGGCACACATTTAAAGCCTTCCAAAATATGGCCCCAACTTACCTGTTCTGCCTTACTTCTCGCCATTATCTTCTATGTGAAACCTTTCCTGGTCTCTCCAATTACCCAAACCACCTTGTGTTAAAACAACTTTGTATTTGTGAGTATTTATTTGCTTTCTATTTTTGCTTGTGTATTTAAGTATAATGCTTTAACTATATACTTGGAGCCTTCCCCATCCAAATGTAAGTTCATTCTCTGTACTGTGCACGTGTCCTCTGCGTGGTGCTTAGGAAAGCCTGCTTGGTTGATGCCTCCCTTTAGGCTTTTATATTCTGGCCACACAGGATCAGAAAGCTGTTCTCTGAAAAGCCATCTCTGGTTTCTGAGCACTGACTTGGACTGCACTCACTGCTATTCTAGGCCTTTTCACATTTTTCTCTTCCTTCAAGGGCTCCCACCTTCCCCCATCTCCTATTCCAGGAGAAAGAGATCTCTCCTTCCTCAGTTTTCCATTGCATTCTACTTAGCATAATGTTGCAGCCTTCTTATTAGATTCAAAGTACCTTACCACATCTCTCCAGTCAGATTGGCTAAGATGACAAAACAAGAAAATGACAAATGCTGGAGAGGATGTGGAAAAATTAGAACACTAATGTATTGTTGGTGGAGCTATGAACTGATACAACCATTCTGGAGAGCAATCTGGAACTATTCCCAAAGGGCTATAAATAATTACAGACCCTTTGACCCAGTAATACCACTTCTGGAGTTGTATCCCAAAGAGATCATGGAAGTTGGAGGAAGACCCATATGTACAAAAATATTTATTGCAGCTCTCTTTGTGGTGGCAAAAAACTGGAAATTAAGGGGATGCCCATCCATTGGGGAATAGCTAAACAAGTTGTGGTATATGAATGTAATGGAATACTATTGTGGTATAAGAAATGGGGAGCAGACGGTCTTCATATTCACCTGGAGAGGCTTATACAAATTGATGCTAAGTGAGAAAAGCAGAACCAGGAAAAATTTGGACACAACTACAGACACATCATC
>CM053601.1:144585538-144625648 GCA_028646575.1 Pseudocheirus occidentalis
TCTTAGCCTTTTTGTCTTCTGGCCTGATAAATGTGGTAACTGTGCCTCCAGTGCAGCCGATCTGCTCTCCTATAGCCTCGGTTCCCCGCCCGATGCCCCAGGGCCTGAGCCGGCCGGGGTTTCAGGTGCAGGTCCCAGACTGCTGGGAAGACCCCCGCCTGCTGCGCTGCCTGTAGCAACAGATGTGCTTTCTGTCTTGTGGAGAGTTTTGGAGCTTGAAAATCTGTTTAGCGTCCCATTTTATGAGTTTTTCAGCGTGTTTGTGTGGGAGCTGCGGTGCTTTGCTGCTTCTATGCTGCCATCTTCACTCCGCCCGATCATGTCATTTTCTTCTTCTTTTTTTTTTTTTTTTTGCTTTTTGGAGGGCAGTTGGGGTTAAGTGACTTGCCCAAGGTCACACGGCTAGCTTTTTTTGTGTTAAGTGTCTGAGGCCGGATTTGAACTCAGGTACTCCTGACTCCAGGGCAGGTGCTCTATTCACTGCACCACCTAGCCGCCCCCAATCATGTCATTTTCTTACCGAAATTCCAAATTTTTTTTCCTAATGGCTGGATCAATTCACAGCTCCACCAACAATCTGTACCTATCAGTGTACCCATATTTCCAGAACACTTCCAAAATGGACTTTTCCTGTCTTTGTCAGTTTGATAGGTATCAATGCAAAGCCTCACAGTTGCTTAATTTCCATACTTAGTTATTATTAGAGCAACTTATCATGTGATCGCTAATAGCTTTCAATTCTTCTTTTGAAATACTTTAAGTATTAAAAAGCACTACATAAATTGTCTCATCTGATCCTCATAAGAGCCTAAAGAGGTAGGTAGGACAAGTATCATTATACCTGTTTTACAGGTAAAGAAACTGACACAGCCTGGTACAGTGGTGAAAGTCCTAGATTTGGGCTCAGAGTTATCTCCATTTAAACTCTGACTTTGTCACTTATTACCTCTACAGCCTTGGGCAAATCAACCTTTCTCTTTCTGAGTGTCAGTTTTCTCATCTGTAAAATGAAAGATTTAGACTAGATGTTCAATTGTTTTCATTCCTGTTAAACTTTTCCCAACCCCATTCGGGGTTTTCTTTGCAAAGATACTGGAGTGGCTGGCCATTTTCTTCTCCAGCTAATTTTACAGATGGGGAAACTGAGGAAAATAGCGTTAAGTGACTTGCCCAGGGTCACACAGCCAGTAAGTGTCTGAGGTCAGATTTGAACTCAGGAAGATGAATTTTTGCAGGCTCTATGCTTTATCTAGCTAGCTGACCAAATTTCGACTAGATAAATGGTCTCAAAGGTTCCATCCACCTCTAAATCTGTGATCCTAATCATCAAAGAAGGAAACTAGGTGGCACAGTGGATAGATCGCCAGGCCTACAGTCAGGAAGACTTGAGTTCAAATCCAGTTCCAGACATTTACTAACTGTATGACCTTAGACAAGTCACTTAACTCCATTTGCTTCAATTTCTTTATCTGTAAAATGAGCTAGAGAAGAAAATGGAAAAATATTCTAGTATCTTTGCCAAGAAAATCCCAAATGGGGTCATGAAGAGTCAGACATGATTGAAACGTCTGAACAAAAATGTCATCCTAGAAGGCTCATACTGGTTAAGTGACTTGCCCATACTTCACCCTGAATCCATGCCCCAGATCTCTAGGGAAATAAATGCACCTTTGGAGTTCCCATTCTTGAGTGCAGCCTTATTAGCTGGTGACTGGGTTCGTGTAAACCGGCTCCTTTGGCCCACCATACCTCATAAATAGCACGCTTCGGCTTCCTATCCCATCCAGCATCCACCTGGGCCATCTTGCCAGCCGCCTCCAGAGCTGGTGCATCCACACTCCTTACATTCCTTATCGGTTTTTCAACCCCTCAAAACAAAATTCCCTTACTCCCCTCTAAGTGTCATTCCTTTTAAAAGCAAGAATCATCTCTCTCTTCAGAAAAAAATAAAAATTGTATCTCTGGTCTTTAGCACAAAGTAATCATTTAATGACTTATTTCACTCATCAGTTCATTCATTCCTTCACTCGCTCAGTACCAGAGCTCTGACACAAGACCAGATTCTCTAACTCCAGATCATGTCCAAGGACAATAATGGGATGGATTCCATATGTGAGTCCAGGTTAAAGTGCATTTTCATGTACGTTGGCTCGTGTGATCCTCTCTGCAGCCCTATGAGGGGTCAGGACACAGTTACTAGACCCATTTAACAGAGGAGGAAACTGAAACCCTGAGAATTGAAGCATGATTAACCCAGGGTCACCCAGCTAGTCTGTGGCAGAGCTGAGGCTTTAACCCAGGTCTCCTGACTCCCAGGCTGGTGCTTATTCCATTACACTGCCCTGCCTCTCAGTGGTCTGTGTGTCTGTGTGTGTACATGTACATGTACCTATTTACAAGTGTGTATGCACATGCATTTTTTTTTTGCTTTTTTTTTTTTTGCTTTTTGGAGGGCAGTTGGGGTTAAGTGACTTGCCCAAGGTCACACGGCTAGTTTTTGTGTTAAGTGTCTGAGGCCGGATTTGAACTCAGGTCCTCCTGACTCCAGGGCCGGTGCTCTATTCACTGCACCACCTAGCCACCCCCCACATGCATTTTTAAGGACATATGTATGTACACATGGAAGTATCCAAGTACACATGGTTATGATGTGTGAGTATATGGTAGCTTTCATTTGGGAGCACGAGTACATGTGAGTACACGCATGTGCCTGAGTCACACACACACACACACACAGCTCAAATATTTTGAAGGACACCATTGCCTCATACCATCCATGTGATCTTCAGGAATTGTTTCTCACAATTACAGGCCCATAAAAAGGCAGAGAAACCATGGGCCCTTCATGCCCTCTAAGGCTCCCACTAATGTACTTTGGTGAGCAAGCAGGTCCCTTAATAAAGTTCCTGGGATTAGTGGGGAACGTGATACAGAGAACACACCCTCCCAGCCAGCCATCCCCAATCCGTGCAAGGACTTCTAGACCTCAGCCTCTCAAGGAGCAGCGGGTCCAGTGGAAACATCAAAGGCAACTCCGGCCCCAGCTGTCAGCTCCTGAGGAGTTCTGATGCTGGGTAAATGGGAGGGGGTTGAGGGTGGGCCTTGATGTCCCAGCTTCTGGAATTGCTGTAGGAGAATACAGACTCAGCCTTCATTCCATTCCTCTTGGCCTTTGGTTTGGAAGGAGGGCAGCCCATGGAAGGAAGGAAAGCCTGCTTCCCATACTGTCCATGTCTACTCCCCCAATGAGGTTGAGGATAAATGGACCCCTCTGTCCCCTCAGAGATGAGAGCAATCAGCTCTGAGCTGGGGTGGGGGGGAGCAGGGGTGGCATGAGAGACTTGGAAACCAGCTAGATCAGAGAAGTATGAGAATTCTAGAATCTCAGAGCTAGAAGGGACCTCACAAGGCATCTCATCTGGCCTATACTTGAATAGGAGTCCCCTCACCACTCAAAAATGTCCCCAGAAAGGGGGCATCCATGAAGGTCTCCAGTGAGGGGGGAACTTGGCAGAAGTGACAAGGTGTAGTGGAAACGTTGCTGGACTTGAAGACAGGAGATCTCTGTTTAGATTCTGCCTGTTGATACTACATGACTTAGGGAATATCACTTAACCTCTAAGCCTCAGGACTAGAATCTGCAAAAATAAAAATAATGTGAGTGACATCCTACTTACCTCATACAGTCACAAGGAAAACACTTTCTAAATTCCACAGTGCTACTGAGATGTGTGAGTAATCATGGCAACCCATTCCACATCTGGACAGCTCAGATGCTCAGGAAGTGGTTTTGTTGAGCTAGCCACTATTCCTAGTTCTTCCCCCAGCACTAAGCAGAGTAGTCAATCAATCAGTCCTCAAGCATTTATTAGGTGCCTACTGTTTGCCCAGGACCATACTAGACTCTGTGGACACAGTGGCCAAGAAAAAACCCCACAATCCTTGCCCCCAAGAGTTGTACATTCTCTCTAGGAAGACATGTGCCTAAAATATTCTGTTGTTCAACCATGTTTAACCCTTTGGAACTTCATTTGGGGTTTACTTGGCAAAGACACTGGAATGTTTTACTGTTTCCTTCTCCAGTTCATTTTACAAATGAGGAAACTGAGGCAAACAGGTTTAAGTGACTCACCCAGGGTCACACAGATAATAAGTGTCTGAGGCTGGATTTGAACTCAGATCTTCCTGATTCCAGGACTGTAGGACCTGGCAGCCTTATCCTGCAAGTTACTATTCTAAGTCTCTCCTCCCTTTCTCAACTAAGCTTCTGGAAAAAAAAACGATCTACACTCATTCCCTCCACATCCTCTCCCCTCACTGTCTTCTAAACCCTCTCCAGTCTGGCTTACAAACTCACACTCAGTTGAACTTGCTTCACCAAAATTGCTAACAATCCTTTACTTGCAGAGTATCACCACCCTTTCTCAACTCTCACCCTCCACGTCTCTTCTGTTATTTGCTGCCACTGACCGCCGTCACTTCAGCACCCTCTCCCATCTGTTTTCATGCTGATGCTCCCTCCTGCTTCTCTTTCTGCCCCTTTGAGATCTCCGTTTTTCTTGCTACTGTTGCTTCATCTACCTCACACCCACTAATTGTGAATGTACCCCAAAGTCTGTCCTGGGTGCTCTTCTCTTCACTCCCTCCCCCCTCACTTGTGAGCCAGTCAGCTCCCATAGGTTCACTCATCATTGCTATGCTAATGACTTCTCCTTCTGTATATAACTCAGACATCTCAAAATGTCCAAAACAAAACTCATCTGTTCCCCTGAGGGCACCACCATCCTCCCCATCATCCAGGTATTGTCCAACTTTGGTGTTGTCCTTCATTCTTCACTCATCCAACATATCCAATCAGTTGCTAAATCTCATTTCGACCTCCTACAACATTTCTCGTATCCTTGTCTTTCTCTCATCTTCCAGAGTTACCACCCTACTTCAGGTCCTAATCAATTTTCACCCGGACTATTGCAATAGTCTCCTAATTGATCTGCCTGTCTGAAGTATCTCCTCACTCCATCCATCATCCATACAACCACCCAAGTTGCTTTTCCTAAAAAGTGTGGGTAGATGAGGATGGATCAACACACACACACACACACACACACACACACACACACACACCCTACTCAGTAAACTCTATGACTTCTAGAAACAAATATAAAGTCCTTCATTTGTCATTTACACAGTTGGCATTACCCAACCTGGAACATTTCAAGTCACTCGCTGACTCAAACACCTACTCAAAGAGTAAAAAAAAAAAACCAAGCTAATTTAAGTAGGGAGAGATCACTAACAAACTAGAAAGTGTCTTATTATACATCATTTCCCTTCACAAACTTTACAATGCATCAAAATTGGCCTTCTTTATATTCCTCATATGTTCAGTACTCCATCTCCTGTCTCCCTGCCTTTGTACTGGCTGTCCCCCAATACCCTACATGCCAGGAATGCAATCTTTACTTGCCTTCATCTTTCTTTCAAGACACATTTCAAAAGCTATATCCTGTTAATTGCTTATGTCTTCCCAACCCAAGGTTACCTTGTATCTGTCTTGCACATAGCTGCATTTGTGCACACTATCGTACTTTAAAGGCAGGGACTAGTTCAATTTGGTCTTTGTATCTCTAACACACAGCTTGTTTGTTAATGGAATCATCGCCATCCTCATCCTTGTCATGGCTAACATTTACACAACACTTTCTAGTTTGTTAGTGATCTCTCCCTACTTAAATTACCTTGTTTTATTTTTACTCTTTAGGTAGATGTTTGAGTCAGTGAGTGACCTGAAATGTGATTGGTCAGACTCAAATTAAGAAGATTACTTGGACAGTGTGTGCACAATTAACAGAAAGTAGTTGGAGAGCCCACAACTGCTACAATCATCTAGGTAAAACATAATGGGGGGTGGCTAGGTGGTGCAGTGAATAGAGCACTGACCCTGGAGTCAGGAGGACGCAAGTTCAAATCCGGCCTCAGACACTTGACACAAAAATTAGCCATGTGACTTTGGGCAAGTTACTTAACCCCAGTTGCCCTCAAAAAAAAAAAGAATAAAAAAACATAATGGGGTCCTAAACTAAGATAGCTACAGTGAGCACCTGGAGGAGGAGACAGAGCCAAAAGGCATGGGAAAGGAAGACTCAGCAGGTGAGGGAGGGTAAAGAGTCAAAGGTAAATCTGGTGACTATAGGAATACGGACACAGCTGGGCGGCTCAGTGGATAGAGCGCTAGGCCTAGAGTCAGGAAGACCTGAGTTCAAATTTGGCCTCAGACACTAGCTGTATGACCCTGGACAAGTCACTTGATCTCTGTTTGCCTTAGTTTCCTGGAGAAGGAAAGGGCAAATCACTTCAGTATCTTTGACAAGAAAACCCCATGAGGAATATTGGTGTAATATGGTCCACGGAGTCACAAAGTAGGTATGAATGAACGACTGAACAACTGATCAACAGAAATATGGCAGTGGTACTAACAGGATGGTCATAATAATGTAATGAGTTAATGAGTATGATATTACTTTGTGACTTTTAGCTATTGGCATTGGTGGCATGAAGTAATGGATAGAAAATCAGCCTTAGTGTCAGAAAATTCTTTGTTAAGGTCCCACGAACTGGCTGTATGGCCATCAGTAAGCTATTTGACATCCCAGTGATGGTCCGATTTGCAGGAATGAAGAGAGTTACCATGATGGGAGTGTTCTCTTCCTGAGAACAGAACTTCCTGAGAAGTTCCTCTTCTTCCAGAAGGATTTCATATGAATCCTTCTCATCCTTCAAGACCTAGATCAATCAAACCTGTCATCACAAAGTTTTCCCTGTAAAAGTTCTCTCTCTCTCTCTCTCTCTCTCTCTCTCTCTCTCTCTCTCTCTCTCTCTCTCTCTCTCTCTCTCTCTCCCCTCGTCTTTGTCTCTGTCTGTATCTTTCTTCTTCTTCTTCTTCTTCTTCTTCTTCTTCTTCTTCTTCTTCTTCTTCTTCACTCTGTCTCTGTGTGTATCTATTTCTCCCTCCTACAGCACATATGACTCCTTTGCACCGATCACATATTACCCTGCATTTTTTAGTTATATTTTCTAGTATGAGAGTTCAGTCTCTTGACCCAGATGATAAGCTCCCTGAAGACAAACCATGGATCTGTTATTTCTCTACCTGCCCCTGCCTCTAACCCTACAGCACCCCCCCCACAGGGCTAGCCACAGAGCAAGTGGACAGTAAACATAAGTTGAATGTGTTAAGGAAAGGGAGGGACCCATTTAATCATATTGTCTCCTGTGATTCAGTGTTCTTTTTCAAACATACCGCTCAGAAAGAGAAGCTTCCAATCACCCTTCAAGGGAAAGAAACTGTTGTACTGATTTGGTCCTTGTGGCTAGAGTGATCAGCCCTACCTCCCTTCTTCACCTACCTCATCCTGGTTGATCTGAGACACTCTTATTAATTTCCACAGGAGAGGAGGAATTCCCCAATCCTCTTGGAAATGGGTGTCTGGAAACACTGCAGCAGCTGCAAAGCCATGCCATGATTCCTTAGCTAACAAATGTTTGTAGTTAAGTGATCGCCCCTGTCTTGGCAATTGATATGACAGTATCACTGAGGGCCTCCCAATCAGGCTGATGTCAGCTGCTGGTGTGGGTCACCAGCTCTGGGCCTAAGTGACTGGCTGTGTCCAAATAGAGCAAGGAGCAGCTCTTACATTTTGGACTAGGCTGCTGCTGTGAACCTGAACTCCCCAGACTCGGCACATTCAGAGGGCTTCATGTATAACATCAGGTAAAATTTGGAGAAATAAGCAAACTTGCTCCTTAAATACCAGGGTGTGATTGTTTCCCAAAGCCCCTTCTGGTGCTCTCTCCTGTGGCCTGTGTTTAAAGAGAATGATTGGCAACGAAACTAGAAAAAACCAGAGTCACAGAATTAAAGGCAAGGTTTATAATTACAAGAAGGATTCTTGGAAATTATTGGCTCTGACCTCACCATTTTACAATTAAGGAAGCTAAGACCTAGAGAGGGAAAGTCACTTGCCTTAGATCACAGATCTGTGACTCAAACCCCGGTCTTCTGACTCTAGTTGAGGGTTCTTTCCATTATAGCATCTACCTTCCCCATTGGTCTTAAAATCACTTAATCACTATCCGTACAAAATAAATGAAGAATATCTATCATACAGATTCTGATAAGCAGTCATATAGACAGTCTGTAAAGTTCAGAGGCAGCTGGTAATATAATGGGTAGAATAATAGCTGGAGTCATACAGACAAATCCAGCCTTAAACACTTGCTAGTTGTATGACCCTGGGCAAGTCACTTAACCTCTGTCTGCCTTACTTTTATCATTTGTCATATAAGGATAACAATAGCATCTACCTCAGAGAGTTGTAAGAATCAAGTGAGATAATATTATTGCTTAACTGAGTACCTCGCACATAGTAGGAGCTTAATAATACTTGTTCTCCCCTCTTCTCATCTATCAGACACTACAAATAACCAGAAACTGAACCTCAAATTAAACAGGAAGAGAGGAGTCAGGATTGCCTTTGGAAAGTTGTGTGGCTCTATTAATAACCCTGGCCTCTTTCTGACATGGAATTCTTCCAAAGGTGTAGGTAGCATGACTGTAAGTCATGGAATCCTGTAGCCTCCAAAGAGCGAGTTGAGAATCACCCAAAAGGCAAAGGGCAGATGCCTGGCAGAAAGGAGCAGGTCACAAAACGTTACAAATGAGGAATTACACAGGAGTGGTGTGAAGCAGGAGGAAGCACTTCAGGCTATCTTTCCCCCCTCTCTCCTCAGTCAACCTGACCAACTCAGATCCCATCCAAAGGGCCCATTAGGAAGAAGGTACCATGGGAAGCTCTTCCTCCACCCCATTGTCTTCCTGTGAATTTGGCAACTCATGGTTCCCTCCCATGGGATAGAGGAAGCGAGGGAGGAGGGTTAAGGTTCAAAAGCAACCTTACTATCTGCACTACCATTACTCCCTCTAGATTCCCAGGCATTGTCTTACGACCTACCAATTTGTTCTAGGGAGCCCTTGGCCTTGCCATCTGGAGCTCTACCTGTACTCTCAGCTCAGGACCACTTGGCCCTTCCACCTATCCTATACCTGTACCTTTAGGACCACTACATCCATCCACCCATTCTGACGCAGATATATATAGATATAGATATAGATATAGATATATAGATATATAGAGAGATATAGATATGTATCATATGTCTCTCTATATATATGTGTGTGTGTGCGTGTGTGTGTATGTACACACATATATGAGAGAGAGTGTGTCTTAAAATATGAGCGCATAAGAACTGGAAATTGAGGGGATGCCCATCAATAGGGGAATGGCTGAATAAACTATGGTATATGATTGTGGTGGAATATTATTTTGCTGTAAGAAATGACAAGCAGGATGATTTCAGAAAACAACCTGGAAAGGCTTATATGAACTGGTAGAAAGTGAAGTGAGAAGAAGCAGGAGAACATTGTGCACAGTAATAACAACAATGTACAGTGAAGAATTGTGAATAGCTTAGCTATTCTCAGCAGAATAATGATTCAAGACAATCCCAAAGGACTCATGATGAGAAATGCCATCCACCTTCGGAGAAAGAACTGACATCTGAATACAGACTAAAGCATGCTATTTTTCTCTTTTCTTCCTTCCTTCTTTCCTCCCTCCCTTCCTCCCTTCCTTCCTTCCCTCTTTCTTTCCTTCCTTCCTTCCTTCCCTCTTTGCTTCCTTCCTTCCTTCCTTCTTTCCTTCCTTCCTTCCTTCCCTCTTTCCTTCCTTCATTCCTTCCCTCTTTCCTTCCTTTCTTTTTTGTTTGAGTTTTCTTGCATAAAATAACTAATAGGAAATGTTTTACATTATTGCATTATTGTATAATCGATATCAAATTACTTACCATCTCAGGAAAGGGAAAGGGGAAGAGGGAGGAATGGAATTTGGAACTCAAAACTTTCAAAAATGTTAAAAATTGTTTTGCATATAATTGGGGTGAATAAATTATTATGTAAACTAAACAAAATAAAATGTGAGCTCTGTGAGAAATTGGACTATCTCAACTTTCTATACCCATAGCTCGGCACAGTGTTTGGTGCATGAAAAGTGCTTAATACAAAAATTTCTTTTATTCATACACATATAAATGACATCATCAGAGAAATATATGGTCAGCAAAAAAAAATGATGATCCGGTCACATGGTGAGATTGAAGAACAACCAGAAGATGGACAGCCCAACTGTTCCATTGGTATACACATGGGGAGAGCTCAAAGAAGGTCCCCAGCATCAATTGAGCAGAATTTCTGGGAGGACATGGACAAGGGTCACCCAGGATGGGCAGGTACAGATGGACTGTAAGCTACACCATTGGGAGGAAATACCCACAACAAAGAGCTCATAGATCTATGGGAGAATTGGGATGTTATAAGCATCTAATACGTACAGGGTACATCATTCTCATTCCTATGGCTCTGAATTTCCAAAAAGCTAGGAAATCAGGGACTGAGCAGTCAATCGTGAGGCAAAAGGAGGCAAGTAAAGGTCAGAGGATTGAGAGGGACCTTATGAATCAACTAGTCTAAATCCTTCAATTGGACAGAAAGAGGAAGTAACACCAAGGGCAAGTAAGTGACTTCTCCAAGGTCATGTAAAGAGTTAAGTGATGGGGCAGCTAGGAGGTACAGTGAATAGAGCATCGGCCCTAGAGTCAGGAGACCCTGAGTTCAAATCCAGCCTCAGACACTTACTAGCCGTGTGACTTTGGGCAAGTCACTTAACCCCAATTGCCCTCCAAAAAAAAAGAGTTAAGTGACAGAGCAGAAACTTGAACATTTGTCTTCTAATTCTAAATCCAACCTACTTTTTACTGAGGTACATTGTCTGAGAAGAACAGCCTGGAAAACCCAATACCGTACAGGTACCAAAGCAGTAAGTAGGGTGGCTTGACTAAGGCTTTCTCCCAAGGTGCCCAGATGCTCACAACAGCACAGTCCCAAGGAAATTCAGTCTGACCTCTACCACCTCCCTCCCTCCAAAGGCTTCACCTCAGAGAGCTCATACCACCCCAAACCAAGGGATTAAAAATTCTAGTTACAGATCCATACAGCAGAACCCTGGATGAAGCAAGTCAGCCTCATACCAGCTTTCCCATTTCTGGCCCTGGGACCAAGAGGAAGGGGCAGGAGCCAAAGTGGAACAATGCAGACACTGTGTACATGTCTGCAGCTTCGGGAGATGAGGAGGCCCCGTTAGAACAGGAAATGGGGAAACCCTCATAAATCCTGGCCAGGGAACACTTTTCCTCCCTCTTTCTCTTTGAAAAAGTGTATGACTGGGGTTCAAATGCCAAGAAGAGGGAGGGCGATTACCCTCCCCCCCCAAAAAAATGTCTTCCAGTAAATCTTGGCCAATGCAGTTTATGGGGAAAGGCGAGTGCCATCAGGCACTCCCATCAGGCAGCAGGTGATAGACCCCAGTCTTGCCATTTCTGGAGCAGCCTCTACCTCTGATTTCCTGTACATATGTCTGACACCCCTGCCTTTTCCAAGGGAGCCCAGACCCTCTTCTACCCCCACCAATTCCCAAGGAGTTGTTCAGTTAGGACGGTAGCCGAAAGACAGGAGCTCTTTTGAACTTCCAAAAGACTAAGAACTTAGAGGAGCCATACTTGGGGCAGGTCATAGGCTGAGAGCATCTAGTTCAATTCTTTTATTTTCCAGATAAATAAACTGAGGCCAAGGAAAGTTAAGTGATTTGCCTAAAGTAATATAGGAAATCAGTAGCAGAATAGGGATCTGAACTGTCTAGATTGATTAATGGCTTGGCAGGCAGCAAGGACCCATCCTCTCTCCTTCTAGAGGACCTAGGGGAAGGGACCACCCTCACTTCCACCTCTCCAAACTCAGAGAGAAAGGACTATGAGGAGTGAGATCTTCCAAGGGCATTGTGGTGCCATGTAAAGAAAACTGGATTCAAAGTCAGAAGACACAGGATACAGACCTAAGTCTGCTTCTCACTACTGAGCGACCCTGGAAAAGAGCCATCCCCTCTCTAGGTCCTGATTTCCTCAACAATAAAATGAAAAGGCAGGCTACTTCTCTGGGGGCCTCTGCCGGTTCTGACATTTCATGTCTATGAATGACTCCAGTTTTAACCACAGTCACAATGCCTGAAGAAGACTCTGAGCCCCTGTCTTGGTGTTCCTGTTTTTGTAATACCTGGAATACTGGCCCTGATTTTATATCCTCTCTTCCAGTAGTGACTCAAGTGTTGATCTGAGCACCAGCCTCCCTGAAGGCAGAGGAATTCAGCCACAGGAATTTTCCCTCCTTCTCCCAAACCCAACAGGCCTCTAGATTCTTGAGCCTGGAGCAAGATAGCATATTTTTTTAGTCCTCTCCTCATCCCTCACCACTTAGACACATAGTCTGCTACTTTTTACCTATGTAAACTTGGATAACATGGCAGGGTCCTGTGAGAACCTGCCAGTGGTCCTAATGCTCACCCTATGCTAAACCTGGCAAGGGATGCTAAGAAGAATGAAAAGGCTAGGTGACTTGTTTGAGATCAGATAGTTAGCAAGTGTCAGAGCAAAGATTTGAACCATCCTTGGGTTCCATATCCACCAAAGGAATTACTACACCACATTATTGAACCTTTCCAACCACATCCAGAGATATAGTCCCCAGATCACCCTGCTTGATTCAATTCAATAAACATTTATTTTAAAAGTATCTCTATTCATAGTTAAAATGATGACTTACTTTGAGAACCCTAGCAGTTTAATAAAAACTAATTAAAATAATTATTTACTTTGGTAAAATAGCAGGATATTAAATAAATTAACAGAAATTATTGGCTTTTATATTTATGACAAAAAATAGCAGGTATATGCATGTAGAACCAGCTTATGTCATTTTCCAAATAATATAACTAGGAAACCATGATCATACCAAAGTTGTTCACCTCAAAACTTTGTCCTATCAATCAGTAAGTATACCATACCTTTCCTTTGTTAGCTATTGTTAATGTCCAAGAATTGTATTGTTCATGGTGCTTGCTTGGATCAGGTCACTGTTACAAAGTGAATTTCCTGTTATTTCCTCTAATATTGTACTCAAGTATTTTCAATAGCATTATGTGACAAATTGAACATTTTTATAAGACAAAAAAAAAGTAGGAAGAAGTTAGAGGGAGTCCATTCAAAGCTATTACAAAATGCCTAGGAGTCAACCTACTAAATCACACCAGAACTTATAAACACAACTACAAAATATTATATACAGAAATAAAGAAAAACTTACATAATTGCAGAGATATTAATTGTTCATGGTTGGGCTGTGCCAACATAAGAAAAATAATCACAGAATCACAAAATTTGACAGTTGAAAGGGACCTCAGTGAAATGAATCCCCATTATAATATACCAGACAAGTTGTCTTCCAGCTTCTGCTTGAAGATCCTTACAGAAGGGGAGCCCACCACCTCTTGAAAAGGCCTGTTCCACATTTGTATGGTTCTAATTATAAGAAAGTTTGTCTTAACATCAAACCTAAGTTTGCCTCTTTGTAACTTCCATTCATCGCTCCTGTTTCTTCTCTTTGTAACCAAATTGAACAAATTCTAATCTCTCCTCCACATGATAGCCTTTCAAATACATTAACACAACTCTCCTGTCCCTTCCCCTTCCTTCTCAAGTGTTCTCTTTTCCAGGTTAAATATCTCCAGTTCCTTCAACTGAATGTCATATGACACATACTCAGAATCCTTTGCTATCCTGATTGCTCCTCTATGGATACTCTCCAGTTTATCTTGAACCTTGGAACTCAGAACAGAACATAATACTCCAGAGAGGATGCCTGACAAGGGACTATCAGTTCCCTATCTTTGGAATCTATGCTCCATCTTAAGGTTGTCTAAGCTCACATTAGTTTTTTGAGTTATTTTACTACTCCACCACCCTATTGACTCATACCAAGATTTCAATCCACTCAAACTACAAGATCACCTTTTTTTTCACCACAACTTCTTTCTATCCATATTTCCATATATTACACTCATGAAGGTAATTTTTTTGGCAACTCAGTGAAAGATTTTATATTTGTTTCTATTGAATTTCTAGCTGGTCAAGATCCTTTTGGAGTCTGAATCTCATCATCAGACATATTAGCTATCCCTTCCAGCTTTGCATCATCTTCAAATTTGATAAGTATCCCATCTATGCCTTGAACCAAAACATTGATGAATATGTTAAAAAAAAAAAAACCAGACACCGGACCAAACATAGACTTCCAAGGTACTCCACTGAAAACTTGCTATGATGTTTACATTGAACCATTGACAAATACTCTGACTTCTGCCATCTGATCAGTTCTAAAGCCATCTGATTATAATCATCTATGTCTTCCTGTCTTCTCTATGATAATAATATGAGATACTTTATCAGAAGTTTTGCTGAAAATCTAGGTCACTATATCCACAGCAGCCCCTTTACCTACTATTTTCATAATCTTGTCAGAAAAGTAATTGAGGTTAGTCAGGGATACTCCATTCTTGATGAAGTCATGTTGTACCTTTTTAATCACTACTTCCATCTCTAGATGTTTGTCAAGTATCATACTCATCAGACTACTGTAAGGTTACTTTATAAAACTAGATGAAATAATAATCTGGAGAAGTAAGGAGTTAGGGAAAATAATGAAAAAAGTAGGAATGAAGGGAAGCCTAACATTAACTGATCTCAAACTATGCTATAAAATGATAATCACCAAAACAATTTGGCACAGGTTAAAATATAGAAAAATGGATCAGTGGGATAGACTAGATAATCAGAACTCCAAAGTAATTAAATATAATGAAGTCACATTCAGTAACCTCTAGAACACAAACTGCTGGGAAGTAAGGACTCCCTACTCAGCATAAACTACTGGGAAAATTGGCAAGAAGCCTTTCAGAAACAAAGTTTGCACCAGAATTTACACCAAGAAGCTCTAAATATTTATAACCAAGATTTAAAAGCTCACACCATAAAAAAATTTAGAAGAAAACATGAAGCAATTTGATGTAGAGGAAAGAGTTTGGCCCTGGACTCAGAGGTCCTGAGTCTAAATCCCACTTCTGATATTTACTAGTTGTGCACTTGGATAATTCTTAACCCTTCTCAGCCTCAGTTTCCTCATAAATTGTACAATGAGAAGATTGCTCTAGATGATCTTGGAACAAGCTCTGTATCTATAAGCCCTTTGAGTCTTATGAAACCTTTCACAACTATGGCTAGGGGAAGAATTCTTAACTGAGTGATAGAAGTAATTATAAATGATAAAATGGGAAATGTCTATTATGTAAAATGAAAAGGTTTTTATGAACAAAGTCAATGCAGCTAAAATTATTATAGGAGCAGTTAATTGGGAAAAATCTTTGCAATAAATATCTCTAATAAAAGTTCAATAGTCAATATGTGTGTATGTGTGTATGTATATGTAGAATGAATGCAACTATATAAGAGCAGAATTATTCCCTAATAGGTAAGTGGCTAAATGATGTGAACAGGCAGTTTTCAAAAGAAGAAATGCAACCACATTAAAGAATGCTCCAAATCAATAATAATAAGAGAAATTAAAATTAAGGCAGTTCAGAGGTTTCATCATATATACATCAAATTGGTATAAATAACAAAAAAATGAAAAATGGAAAATGTTGGAGAGGTTTTTAGGAAATTAAACAGTGGATAGAGTGTTAGACCTAAGGACAAGAAGATCCGAGTCTAAATCCATCCTCAGATTTGCTAAAATATTAAAAACTTTGTTAAAATAAAAAATTAAAGTTAAAAAACAAAAAGAGTTTTGGCCTTGGAGTCTGAAAGACCTGGCTCTGATGCTTACTAATGGTTTGTCTTTGGCAGGTCATTTCTCTCTGGCCCATTATTCATAAAATGAAAGAAAGCATTTTTCAAATCTTAAAGGAATATAGAAATGGAAGGTCTCATTATTGTTTGCCACTAAATCTTCTCTTCCTTAAGAAAATTATTCCTTGCTTTCCCCCCCCCCCAATCAGTTTTATAATGTCATGGTTTCCAGTCATCTAACCATTATACCCTAGTCTCCTTCCTTAGGAAGGCTCCATTTTAATCAATGTCCTTAAAATGTGGTCCCCAAAACTAAAAACAGTACTCCAGATGGAGCCTTCCCAGACAGTGTGCATTGGAATTAAAGAATATGTCTGACCATGTCACTGCCCAACTCCCCAAATTCCAGTACCTCCCTATTGATCAAATAAAAACTTCTGTTTGGTATTTTAAAATTTTTGTTTATTTTATTTTTAATTTATGGAATTAAAAAAGCATGTTTGGTATTTAAAGTCCTTCACAGTCTGGCTCCAGCTGACCTTTCCTTATTACACATCATCACTCATTCTTATACACTAAACAGTCCAACAGAATTGATGTACCTATTGCTCCTAATGCATGATGTTCTATCTTCCATGTTCCGTCTCTATTCCTCTGGACAGATTTTCCATTTCGGAATGCAACCAATCATATAATTCCATGTCTTGGAATCCCTAGATTGACTCAAACACAGCCTTCTACATGGAGCCTTTCCTGATGCCCATCCCAAACTACCACTGCTTCTTATATATCCCTCAAAATTACTTTGTTTCAACTTTGTATATCCTTCATATTTAAATATATCTGTATGTGTTGTTTCCCCAGATAAAAGAGATTGTTGCATTTTCATCTCTGTATCTCTGACACCCACCATAGGGCCAGTACATAGTAGGTGCTTAGTAAATGTTCAATGATTGACTGACTCTAACCTCCCTGAACATGCCTCAGCTCCATGACTCTCTCTTGCCCAGGAGCACTCACTACTCTTAAGGCTCCCTGAAGCAAGTGACCTTCTATATAGGACAGCATCTCAGCTAGGGTGAGGCAATGGGGCTTCACCCATTGCACTGAAATTTAGAAGTTACCAACATCAATGGAATTTTCAGTAGCATGTAAACAGCTAAGCTTAGCACTGAATTAGCAACAATAATTAGTTGAAATAGGAAGCTAGCAAATAGCAAGCTTCTTTCCCCTAGCCCCCACTCCATAGTCTGGTTCTGCCCCCACTACCCTGCAGCTAGGTGAGGCAGTTGATAAAGCACTAGGGATTGAATCAGGAAGATCTGAGATCAAATCCAGCCTCAGAGATTTAGTCGCTGTGTGGCCCTGGTCAAGTCACTACAGATGTCTGCCTCAGTTTCCTCAATTATAAAACGATGATAATGATAGCACCATGATGTCTCACAGGGTTCTTGTGAGGACCGAATAAGACAATATTTGTAAAGTGCTTAGCACAGTGCCTGTCATAAAATACATGCTTAATAAATGCCTATTCACTGCCCTTTCTCACCCTCAGTGATCTTACAAATGACTCAGAGTCTCTGCCCATGGAGAGTGGTATCCTGAGCTATCTCATCTGAGCTCTATCATCTCCCTATCACAGGACCTTGTGTCCCATCTCCTTTTACCAAGTGGATGTATTTTTGAAAACTGAATTGAATGGGAGCATTTCCTGCCTTGCACACAGAGCACTAACATTGTTAATTAAGGATCTAACCACAGAATGCCCATGGGTAGACTTGGTCACTATCACTCAATCCAGAATCTTCTTGGTGGTTTAATAGTAGGTTTGGGGGTACTTTACCTAGAGTCTTGTTTAATCACTATCTGACTTCCCTTTTCTACAACCAACCTAAAGATAGAGAAATACAAATGGGTATGGATAGTAATTTCATAGGATTTGAAATTGATAGGATTTCAAGCTAGAAGAAACCTTAGCAAGCATACATAATCAAAGCCCTTCATTTTATAGAAGAGGTAACCCAGGCAACTGAATTACCCACAGACACAGAGCTAGTAAACAATAACCAGAATTTTAATCCAGGTTTTCTGACCCTAAACCCAGTGTTCTGACAAGCTCGTTGCCCCCAAATTATTCTACCCTTGACTCTTAAGTCACACCCCAAATTTTTCAAAGTCCCTTTCCTTCTAGCTCTTCAGCCTCCAAAGGCTATATAATGGAAGATCCCAATCACTCACTCTTCCTAGGAGCAGAAAAGAGGAGGCTTGGTGAGAAAGGCAGCTGAATCCAAGATGAATTCTCTTTTGGCCTCTCAAAGACAAGGCTGAGTAATCAGTTAGAGCTGAGTTTCTGCAGACCACTGGGCTGCTGAAGATTGACTTCTGCGGACAGCTCACCATGAGTAATCAGGCTTTGGCAAGAGAGCCATGCCCCACTGGTCTTCCTGCAGACCTTGCTCCAGTGCCTCTCTTCTTAAGATGCCAGATACCTTCCTTTCCATTTCCAAAGACTCTCCTTGAAGAAGAAAAAAAGCAGAAAAAGGGAGGCCAGTGGGAAGAAGGGTCTGCCACTGCCAAAAATGTACACTGGAAAATATATTAGTGAAATAGCAGAAGCCCAGATTGCCAGGTAGCCATGGGATGCCATCCAGTCAGGGGCAACCCTCATAGGCAAAGAGACTGAAGGACTGAAAAACAACCAGGGCTTCTTCAAATACTTTCATCACTGTCCCTTTCAGAACTGATAGAGGCGATTCCAGGAGAAGGAATCCAGAGAAATTCAAAGGCATGAACTTGAGTCTCATTCCACAGTACTGAGCTCCCTCTGTGCTCAGCTCCAAACTCACCTTACCTGGGGGTAGGGAGAGGAGCACAGAGAGAGGAGGAATATGCCTATGTCCTGCCCTTGGGTAGTTCCAAGCCTGGGGGAGTCAGAGGAAGATCCCAGCCCTCAGAAAGCTCAGAGAGTAAAGGAGATCATTCTTCCAAATTTGGGACAGTGAAAGTAAGAAGAAAAACAAAAAGAACAAGTCTTTTAACAAGCAGAACTATGCAATCAGAGGATCTGGGCCAATTCCCTTCCTCTTCTCAGCAAAGAATGGGATCAACTAAAGTCCCTTCTAGTCACTTGTGCTGTGTGACCACTACACACAATCACCCCCACAGTGAAAAGTGACCTGCATTGACTACACAGAGAACATACAACTGTCCATTTGGGATCTTACTGTGCCGCAGAGGACCTGCCATTTATTATGATGATATCAGGATGCTCAACCTATGAGAAGCTCCATTCGGGGAATGACTAGTCAGACCCAGTCATCCACCAAACCCTGCCTGTGGAGTGACTGAAGAAGCCAATTTACACATCCCGAACTCCCTGTAGAATGTAAGCTCCTTGCAATCAAGAATGATTCCATTTCTAGTATTGCCTCCTAAAACATAGTAGATAAATTACTCAGGTGAGTAGTTCTTCAGGTTGGGAGAGAGGCCATGTTTTCCTGCCCTTCTGAGTAGCCCTAAGCTTGGTCTAAGCAGGAGCTCTGCTCTGGCTTGGCTCATATGAGAGGGAAACAGTGTGAACTCTGGATGTGGAGTCAAAAGGACTGGGTTGGAACCCTGCTTCTGACATTTAACATCCATGTGACCTTGGTCAAGTTACTTAGCATTCCAATGACTCAGTTTCCTCTTCTATGAAAGTTGGACAAGGTGGCGTCTGAGGTCCCTTCCAGCTAGAAATCTGTGATCTGTGTAGGTACAACCTGGCTCTGGTTCAGATCCTGCCTGTCCCCAAGCTGCTGGCCCATGCTTCTTCACCACCCTGGGGCTATAGAGAGACTTATTCTTCACTCCCTTGAAGACTCTTCTCCTTTGCATAGTTGAAGCCTCCTAGAAATTTTGCCTTCTTTCCAACTTCTCTCCCCCCCCCCCACCATTTTCCCAGCTGTGGCTCCCCACAGAGCTGAAGCTGCTAACATCCCAATTTAGCATCTTTTATCTTCCTCTTCACTCAATCCCCTGACTCCAGCCTTGGCTGGCTTCTCCCAGTTGGATGTGGGCCAAACAACCAGCCTCTCCAGGCTGAGCTAAAGGCCAACTAGTAACTGGTTGCTCTTCCCTAAGGTCATTTTATTCTGACCACTGCCTCCCAGAGCCCTTAGACTTTGGGTGGCCCCTCTGGAATGCCAGAGATCAATGTGTCTGAGGGGTGTATACATTAGGATTCCCTTTCAGAGGCCAAGGAGTGATCTAAAAAATTGCCTTCATCTCCCTACAAACCACAGGGAGCCTATGCCCTCCCTCAAGGCTTCTTTTGGGTAAATACAATTGACCTAATCTTTAAGACCCACCTTCAGTGCCAGCTTTTCCTCGTGACTCAAGCTAATAATGATTTCACCCCTCCTAGACTCCCTGTCTCCCTCCTCTGAATTGTCTGGCTAAGCCACACATTTTTTAATCATTGGGCCACTGATTTAAACCAGGAAGGGACATCTGAGCTCATCTATGCCAGGTCCTTCGTTTAATAGAGGAGGAAATGGTGGCTCAGAGAACTTAAGTGCCGTGTCCAAGGTCACACAGGCAGGAAATAGCAGATTGGACTTGACCCCAAGTCTTCTAATTCGTTCAGAACCACACTGCACCAGGTTCCATTCTGTTTAGCACATCAAATCATGAAGGCTGTCAGAGCAGGAAGACCCTTAGAGAACATCAAATCCAATTCCTCCATTTTACGGACTAAGCAAAGGGGGCTTGAAGAGAGGAAGCCTCCTCCAGTCATATAGAGAGCAGCAGAACTCAGATCATGAATGGAAGACCAGTGCTTTTCCCACCACAGTTATCCCTATACTATTTGGCTTTAAGAGTATTTTACAGAGTGTTGGGTCAAATTGTCTTGCTGCTCTAGGTGTGACAATCCCATGGAATCTCCAGCTACAAAGCTTTCTCTGCCTGCCCAAGAATGAGCTCCCTGAGAGCAAAGCCTAGGCTGCCCCTCCTTTGCCTCATCCACTCACTCTGGGGTGCTGGGAGCCTGATCGATTGACTTGGAGGTCTGGAGTCTCAGAAGCTGCCCAGTCATTGGCTTCAGAGGGGTGGGTCCTGGGCACAGGGCCCTCAAACTCAGCCCTAAGCACATGCCACCTCCCAACTTCAAAGAGATGCCCTAGCAGGCACTCTAGTGCAGGGATCAGTGCTGGGGATCAAAGGCTGCAGCTGGCTTTCCAGCCCTTGAACATAGCTTAGCTCTGCAGGCTGGGGGAGAGGCCGGGGGAGGGGGGGGAGGGAGGGAGAAGGACAGATCTAATGCCAACTTGTCTTCAGGCCCACCTTGGGCAGGGTCCCAGATGGTTCCCCTTTGGAACCACCAGTGTCCCCAGACAAAAAGAAAAGGGAGCTTTACTTTTCCTTCCTGGCGTCTCACGTAATGGAAAGAGATTTAATCTAGTGGTCAGGAGACTTGGACTCTAGGACTAAAATAAGTGGGGATGTTTAGCCTGAAGAAGAGAAATTTGGGGACAGATACAATCTTTGTTTTAATATACATGTAGTGTTGTCTTGTGGAAAAGAGATTGGCTTTGCCCTGCTTGGCCCCAGAGGGTGCAATGAGGAGCAATGGATAGAAAGATCTCAGCTCGATGTAAAAAGCCAAATGTTTACAGCTACCCCAAAAATAGAAGGGCAGCTTTGGGAAGGAGGGGGTTCTTCTTCATCAGAAGCCTCATCAGAAGCTAGATAGTCACTCAGGAATTTTTAGAAGGAAATCAGTAATGTAGATTGAAGTAGATGAGAGAGGAAGGTGGAGGTAGATAGGTGGATAGGTGATAGAAAGATAGAAGAAAGAACAGACTATAGATAGACAAATCAACATGATAAATTGAAAGGCAGATAGGCAACAGATAGACAGGTGATAAATATAGTAGGAGGGAGGGGGCAGAAAGATGATAGAAAGAGGTGATAGAAGAATAGATAGACAGATGATAGATAGATGATGGGTAGTTAGATAGATAGACAGACAGACAGACAGACAGACAGATAGATAGATAGATAGATAGATGATAGAGAAAGAGAGAGGTTCAGAGAGAGAGATGATAGAGGTGATGGATGGACAGATATACAAACAGGTAGATAAAACATTTATCAAGCACTCTTATGTGGGAGACACTGTGTTAAGTACTGGGGACAGAAAGACAAGAAAGCAAGCTAACCTCTGCCCTCAAGGAGCTTCCATATCATGGGGAAGATACAAGGGGGGCTGAAGTCAGACAGGATGACTTCCAAAGTTCCCTTGAACTCTTAAATTCTGCAGTTTTCAGTCCTACTTCTGCCATTGACTCTCAGTTTTCTCATCTGTAACATGAGAACATTAAACTAAATGGTCTCTTTTAAAAAGAACAGACATTAATTAGTCTCGTCACCAGGAGGTCTTGGAGTGCAGTCCCAGCTCTGACACATACTCTCTATGAGATCCTGGGTAAGTCAGGATAATAGGATTTGGAACCAAAAAGGACTTTAGAGATGCAATCCCTCATTTTTCAAGGTTTTTGTTTTGTTTTGTTTTTGAGGGGAGGAAGGTAGGGCAATTGGGGTTAAGTGATTTGCCCAAGGTCACATGGCTAGTAAGTGTTAAGTATCTGAGGCAGAATTTGAACTCAGGTCCTCCTGACTCCAGGGCCGGTGCTCTATTCACTGCACCACCTAGCCGCCTCTGATCCTTCATTTTTCAAAGGAGGAAACTGAGGCCCAGAGAAGAGAAGTGACTTGCCCAAGGTCTCACAAGTAGGAAGAAGAACTGAGGTTCAAACTCATTTCATCTAACTAGAAATCCAGTGCTGTTTTCACTTCACCATCCTTACTCCCTCAAAGCCTCAGTTTCCTTATGAGGAATAAAACCGGGTAATGCTTCCTTCCATAGAAAGTCATTGCATGGTGGACTGTAAGATTCTCCAGGGAAGGCTGATTTTTGCCTCTTGTATCCCCAGCTCTTAGCAAAGTGCCTGCAACACAGTAGGAGCTTAACAAATGTTTGTTGGCCTTTGAAATCATAGAATAACATACATAATTATTGTTGTTGTTGTATGTAATGACCTTGCAAATTCCTTGAGGGAAGCATAACTAAGGGATGGATTAAGGGGTAGGAGGGACAAGGGTGAAAGGGAAACAATAACAAATTGGAGGGAAATTCAATTGTTGTGCAAGAATTTGCTACACACATTCACATGCTCACACACACTCACATACACACAGCCAGACATATAATCCACACATCCTTTTGGAGGGTTGCTCACTCACTATGTGACCACTTGGGCAAATTGCTTCCACTCTATGTGACTCAGTTTCCTCCGATGTCAAATGTGTGGTTGGGCAAGATACCTAAGATCCCGACTAACCTGAATAAGAGTCATACCCATGGAACAGGAAGAGAGGAAGGTTCTTTCTATAGGAAACTGTTTGGAACAGGCTGCCTACAAGACAGCGTTTGCCAAATAGAGACAGAGACAGAGACACAGAGAATAGACACAGAGGGAGAGAGACAGAGAGGGGGAAAGGAGAGGGAGAAAGAGAGATAGAAACAGGGACAGAGAGAGAGAGTGGGGGAAGGAAAGAGAGAGGAGGAATATGGAGGGGGAGAGGGATAAGATAGAGGGATGGGGAAAGGGAAGAGGGGGAGAGACAGAGAGAGAAAGGAAGAGAGGGAGGAGAGAAAAGGGAGGGGAGAGAAAGAAAGACAGAAAAGTGGGGAGAGAGAGAGAGAGAGAGAGAGAGAGAGAGAGAGAGAGAGACTGGAAAAGAAACTGAGGTTCATCGAGGCTTCAACATCTCACCCACCAGCATCTGCAGCTGTCTGCCCAGGTACCCTCAATAGACTTCTTTCCTTCTTGCTTGTTTTGGAGGAGAGAAGGTGACTTGCCCAAGGTCAGACGCCTAGTAAGTGTTAAGTGTCTGAGGCTAGATTTGAACTCGGGACCTCCGCCTCTAGGGCTGGTGCTCTATTCACTGCGCCATGTAGCCGCCCCAGCTTTTTCTCTTCTTGCTCCTTCCAGAAGTACAGTCAGCTCAGCTGACGAAGAAGGTTCTGCAAAGTGCAGAGTGCTGCCTAAATTCCCATTGTCGTTGCGTCGTCACTGTGTCAGAGGCAGCTGGAGCAGCGGGTAGAAAACTGAGAGATTCTGATGCTGCTGTCAGGTTCTCCTTCTGCCGCATCCTGGTTGATTGATCCTGGGCAGGTCACCTGACCTCCCCCCTGCTCCAGGCAATTCTCTACATCTCTAAATGGTAGCGAACTCGCTGAGCTCCCTTGGAATAACCAATTTGTTCATCTAGGATTTATCTCAACCATCAAATTCACAGGTATAGTTTCTAGTCAATCAATCAATTAATATTTATTAAGTGCCTATTACATGCCAGGCACTGTGCTAAGCTACAAAAAGAGGCAAAAGACAGTCTGTGCCCTCAAGGACCTTGTAATATAATGGGGGAGACAATATGCAAACAGGTCCACATAAAGCAGGTTACATACAGGATAAACAGGAAATAATGAAGAGAGAGAAGGCACTGGGATTAATAGTGGTTGACTCGGGGCTCGTTTAACTAATGAGTATGCCAGAGTTTCTATTTATTATTGGAATTAAACAAACAGATCACTCCATCAGCTAAAACCAGTCATGTACCACCACCCAAAGAATGGAGAGTCATCAGTCTATCCATCCTTTATGGATCAGACACGGAAGGGATTAGAGGAGAAGATCTGGGCACAGGGAAGAAAATGCTTCTTTACCTTTCCTTTCCTTTACCCCCCCTTTCCCTTTTTCTTTTCCTTTCTCTTCCCTTTCTCTTTTCCTTTTCCTTTTCCTTTTTCTTTTCCTTTCTCTTCCCTTTCCCTTTTTCTTTCCCTTTCTTTTTTCTTTTCCATTTCCCTTTCCTTCCTTTCTCTTTTTTCTTTCCTTCCCTCATTTTTGCTTTCCCTCCTCCACTCTCCTCTTCACTTTTCCCCTTTCCCCTCCCCCTAATACAAAGTCTCAGATTAGTCACTGTGGAGATATCAAAATCAATAGATTTGCAGATTCTCAGAACTAGAAGGGAGTTTGAGAAGAACTAGCCCAGCCTCCTTCCTGGGGTAGGAAGCAACAGGGAGATTCCTACCTAATGGAGAAGCCCTTTTGTATGGATCTGTTAGCAAGCTCTTATTCAGAAGCAGACTCTGTCTTTGATAACTCTGAGAGAGCACTCACACATGCACACACACACACACACACCACCACCACCACCACCACCACCACCACCTACCCCCAAATACTCTTTGTTCTGCCCTCTAAGTTCAAGTCTGATCCCTCTGCTCTAGGACAGCCTTCCAGATACTTGAATTTGCTGGCATTATGACCCTACTGATTATTCTCTTCAATTCCTTCCAATGATCCTCACATGACATGTTTTTACATCATCATCAATATAAGAAAAACAATCTGTCCACTTCTGCTTGAAGATCTTGAGTGATGAGCAGCTCAGGACCTCAAGAGGCATCCTGTCCCATTAATAGGCAGAATATTAGGAGGTTTTTCTTCATTTCTAATAGAAATCTGTCTCTCAGGGCTGTGAACCCTTAAGGGCCTCGGTTTGCTGCTGGCCTGGATGTCAGGATCACGGGTTGGGGGATGGGGCTGCTGAGTCAGCTCCTGCAGCCCTTCTGGGCTCTCCATGCTCAGTGGAATGCCACATACAGTAGCCAACCACTTCCGGCCTCTGGCCCCTTCTCTTGCTGGAAGGGCCGATGAGTGTTCCAGACTCCAGGGGATGAAAAACATATGTTCCTGGTGGAAAGCTGTAAGCATTTCCAGGTGTTCCTTCCCTCTCTCTGACTCACATTGTTATCTGAAGCTTCATTCTTCCCATCTTTGAAATGGGCAGAATGTACCCACCAAAAGACTCCCAACAGGGCAGCTGGGAATTGACTCTATGAACTTGTATTATCTACAAACGTTTTGAAAATTGAATTCCAATGTAACTTATTTCTTTGATAATCCTATGTCCTTTATACTCTTAAAAACCATACTCTGAGAAAGGGTCCATAGATTTCACCAGGCTGCCAAAGGGGTTGTGTTCATAACACACAACAAGTTAAGAACCCTTGTTTTAAGGAGACTTGCAAGACAGGATATGAGGGAGAGCAGAAGTGAGCCTGGACTATTTGAGGACATTGAATAGGTCAGTGGCCATCAGTCTCTTTCAGCAGCCCTGAGGAAAGCAGTGTGATACCTAAGGAGAGCCCTAGCCCAAGAGGCAGGAACCCTGGGTTCTGGTCCTAGCTTTTTCTCTCGCTTACTATGTGACCCTGGGCAAGCCTTTCTTGTTTTGGAGTCTGTCTTCTCTCTTGTCAAATAAATGATATGTAGACTCTATAAAAGGTCAGTGTCTACCATGAGCAGTTGGGTAGTACAGTGGATGGAGTATCAGGTCTGGAGTTCCTGAGTTCAAATTTAATCTCAGATGCTTACTAGCTGTGTGATCCTGGGCAAATCACTTAACCCTGTTTGTCTCAGTTTCCTCATCTGTAAAAAGATCTAGAGAAAGAAATGGAAAACCACTCTCTGCCCTGAGCACTCACAGTCTGGCTTATAGTCACACACAGTGAGCATCAGAGACCTGAAAGGTGGTGAGTGATCACATGCTCAATGAAGCTGCTTTTGATTCTCAGAGGAAGGACCCAATGTCCTCTGCTGTCTCTGTCAGCTCTAACATTGTAGGCTTAATTGAATAATGCCAGCTTTACTCCATCTGCCACCTGGCCCTGTGAATGCCTTGATCTCTGTCCGGTCCCTCTCTGGCAGAAAGATCAGAGTGAGGAGAGGCAGGAGGGGGGTTGTACGTACTGAAGAATATCATTCTTATCCAAGGCCTTTTTAGATATCATGCCATTTTCCCTCCCCATTAACATCCCTAGGGTTTGTGCCAGGACGCACCCTGGTGTCACCACCAAACAGACCACCAGGGACAGCTGCAGGTGCTCAAAGTGGCCTGAAACTTGGGGAGGGGGGTGTTGAGGGATGGCTCAGTGCTTTGAAATCCTGTCCAGAGGGTCAGAGCCTTTTTTGTGCCAAGACCTCCCACAATATCACGGGTTTGTGGTCTTTTCGTATTTCTAAGGCCACCAGGCTCATCACCAAGTCCTGAGGAGGGTCAAAGCTGATCCCCAAACATCAGAACAACTAGCCCTGGCTCTAGCCCTAGGCTGAGCTCCTGCCCTGGCCTTCCCTCATCTCCCCTGCCCAGATCCAGCCAGCTAGGCATCCAGCCTCCCAAAGCATGGCAGAGTTCAGCTCTGTGATTTTCACCACCCCACATCACGACCACAAACATGCACATATACATAATCACACATCACTCTCTGGATGACCCTCAGATCCTGGTCAGGAAGCTAATCCCAGAAAAGACCATCAAAATATAGGTTCCTCTGGCCTTTTCTTTCTCTACAGAGCCTGTCACTGACTAGCTAATAAGATCATAGTAAATCATGTAAGGGAGAAAAAACCTTAAAGACCATCTTTAAGGATGATTTTTAAGGAAGGAATAGTGAGGTCCCCATCATTTGGAGGTCTTCAGGTGAGAGATGGATGGCCACTGGTCAAGGATTTTGCCCAGGATGGAGTCTCTTCCAGATCTTAAGATTCTGTTGCTTAGACACCAGAAACCCAACTAAGAAACCAGAACAGCTTCCTAGGCTGGTAAGGGAAAGAATAGTAACTGAAGTCAGGATCCCAGGGTCAAATTTCAACCCAAGCTTGTCACTTTCTAGTGTGACCTTGATCTTCCAAGCTCCCAGCATCACCTTGGGCATAGCCACCAGAAGAGTTGTGCTAGCCACTGTTATTCACAGAAGAATCCTGTAGGGCAGGGATGGTGAAAGCCCAGAGAGTTCCAGTCACCTTTCAGGATGTTCATACCAGACGAATGAGACTGAAGAACTTGAAATGGGGACCGATGTTGAAGAAGAAATTGCAAGTATTCTGGATGCTCCTGTCACTGGTCATCTTGACCTTCGTCTTACCACTGGACTTCAATGACTCTGGAAGAGACTGAGACAGATGATTTTGTGCAATTCTGCCTAACTTCAATCCAATTCAGTGGCAAAGCAAGATGTCACCCAGTAATGTCACTGGTCTTCTTGGAAAAACCAAGCATGAACAACCAAGTAAGTCACTTATGGACTCTGAGGTCCATTTCAGTTCTAGATCTGTGATTTTAGGATCCTCTATGAGACTCATTTTGGTCATCTGTAAAATGGGAGTGAACCTTGTAGGCTTTTTTATACAACCCACATCCCAAGCTGCTAGAAGCAAAGCAATCATCCCACCATAGACAATTGCAGAAATGAGAGTGATGACTAGATGCTCTCAGAAACTTCTCAGTCTGGCCCCACCAAGCACTGAGCCAACACCAGCTTTCGCTCTAGCCCTCTTCCTCCTCTTCCTCCTCCTCTTCCTCTTTCTATCCCTTCCCAAATGAACTTCAATGTCTAGTTCCAAGCAATTTGCCTGCTAATCCTCCCCCCAGATGTAAGGGGTATCAGCCCTCCCCATGATCCTAGCTTTCCCACTTACATGCTTATAGTACCAGATGTACAGCACATATGCTGTACCCCAGAAGTAAAGAAGTGTTGTTTCTTCATCCAGCTTCCTGCTCCCAACTGAGATTTTACTCGTGTGGCCAAAGAGCCTTACCCTTATCTTCTGGCCCAGTCACCAAATCATTTATTTAGAGCTGGAAGAGATCTGAGGGGCCACTGAGTCCAACTCCATGTTACAAGTGACAAAACTGAAGCACAGAGAGCTTAGGTGAGTCATATAGCTAGTAAGAACCTAAGGTGCTATTGGAATCCAGATCTTCCTGCCCCTGAGTCCAGCACCCTTTCTAACTACTTCATGCTGCCTCTCAAAATTGAGACCTAATGGCTCTGACCCTCGCTTCCTTCAGGAAATTCTCCCAGGTTATCCCCTCCAATCTCCCTCACTGGACGACCTCAGAAGTGATGGTGGTTAAGTCTGCATTTGTCAGAGGATCTATTTGGCTCTGCCCCCCTAGGGTCAGCACCCTTCAATGTCCCTACTCCAAAGCAAAAAGTGAAGAGGGCAATCTCTTCCTCCTCATGGTGCCCACAGCCTTCCCACAAATACCATCCCAAGCTTAATTTTATATTCCAGTTCCCAAAACCCTGCCCTCAGCTGGCTGCCAACTAATTTCCATTAAGGTGTGAATGGTTACTAAGAATTAAGTGGTTCACCCTCCCAGCAGGATTGTCATTCTTAAAGGGTAACATCTGGACACTGACCAACCTTCAAGCATCAAAGATAGAAGCTTTGATAATGAACTTTCAGATGCTATGATGTCTCAGTGGAGAAAGTATTTAATGGGGGTACTTTCCAAAACTTTATAGGTAATCCTTTCCAATGCTGTGTAGTTCATGCTCTGCCTGAACAGGAAGTTTCCCCTATAGCATCCCTGATAATTGGTCAATATGCTTCTGCTTGAAGACCTCCAGCCAGTCTCTTAGCATCCATGCACCTCAGTTTCTCCATTTGTAGAATAAGGAAGCTGAAAAAGTTGACAAAAACAGAAAAAGACATATGTTGGAGAAAGCACAGAAAACAAGGATCTTAACGTGCTTTCAAGTGGAGTTGTGAATTGCATTGCAAGCAATGTTGAACTATGTCCCAAAAGTTACTAAACTGTGCTTTCTCTTTAACCCAGAAATACCTCTACTAGGCCTATACCCCAAAGAGATCAAAGAAAGAGGAAAAGGGCCAATGTGCACAAATATATTTATAGCAACTCTGTTTGTAGTGTCAAAGAACTGGAAACAAAGGGGGTGCCTGTTAATTGGGGAATGGTATGAATGTGATAGGATACTATTGTGCTATAAGAAATGAAGAAAGTCTTTCAGAGAAAGACTTGCATGAACTGATGCAGAGTGGAAAAGCCGGGAGAATCATTCACATAGTTACAATGTTGCAAAGACAACTTTGAAAGACCCAGCAGTGGCAACAATGATAAAAGCTATCCTTGATATAGAGCATTAATGATTCCAAAGTGCTTACAGAGGTTATCCTCATTTGATCCTGGCAACCACCTTGGGATGTAGGTGCTATTACTATCCCCATTTTCCAGATGAGAAAACTGAGACTGATAGAAGTTCATTGAATTACACAGGACCACACAGCTAGGAAATATCTGAGGCAGGATCTGAAGTCAGGTGAACTCTGATCAATTCAAAAGCCAACCCTGATTTCTGGGAATTGATGATGCTTCATATCCCCCACTTCTTGACAGAGAAGTGATGGACTGGGAGGAGGTGGGGAAATATAATGACAGGCAGGTTTTTGAACAGGCTAAGGCATGAATTTATTCTGCTTTACTGTGTATATTTGTTACAAGGGTTTGGGTTTCTTTGGTTTTTGTTTTATCCCAACAGAAGTGGGTGAGGAAAAAAGAAAATAAATACTTGGTAATTTTAGTAATAAATAGTGATATGTATATAGTATATATAGCAACATGTATATATACTCAATGTGTATACACACACACACACACACAAAACAAGGAGGTTAAGCCAGATGACTGTGGATCTATGGTTGCTTCCAGCTCTGAGTCTGTGATCTACAGCCCTAAGTCCATACATAAGGCAGACCATTGTTCTTTGGGACAGTTTTAATTGTTGGGAAGTGTTGCCATAAATCAAACCTAAATCTACCTCTCTGTCACTTTCCCCCACTGTTCCAAGACCTGCCTTCTAGGGACAAGCACGGCATATCTATAATTCCTTTGTACACTGGAAGGCAGGGATCCTGGGGTCCTGTGTATGTTTTTTCCCTGAGTCCAGGTAGCTGGGAGTCTCAACCCCCAAGGATCCTAAGGCCTCTAATCACACAGCTCTGAAGGCTCAAATGAGGCTGGCCTCAAACGAGCTGTCTTTAGCTCAGTGGTCAGAGGTCTGAGCCACCCTTGGCTTTAATAGGACAGCTCTAGCCTCACCTTGCTTGGTTCCGGGCCTCTGCCTGCACTTCCTTGACATCTCTGACTAGGCCACACTCCATGAACCTCCCTACCTCCATCTTCAAGCTGCCTTATACGTGCTGTCTCCCACTGCTAGAATGTGAGCTCCCTGAGAGTAAGGGCTCTCTTGGCTGCTTATATGTGCATCCCCACTTCTCAGCACAGTGCCTGGCACAAAGTAAGCTCTGAACAAATGCTTCTCCAAAGGCTGAGGCTGTCAGTTTCAACCCTCCTTCCCCCTTCTAGTCTAACTGGAGTCAGTACATCCCAGGCTGAATCCTGACCCCAACAATGGAAGGAAGTCCAATTCCAATCCCATACTGAATACCAAACTATGCCCTGGGTCCCAACCCACAGACTTACCTCAAACTCTGGGCCCACTGAGTTCTAACCCTCACTGTAAACTTAGCCATCACCCTCACCCCCAGACTGATATTTGGTTCCAGGATGAGCAATGACCCTGGCTTTGAATTGAATTCTGGTCCCAGCTATAGTCTGAGACCTCAGACTGAGCCCAAATCAACGTGGAGTCCCCATCCTGTTTCCATGTCAGTCTCGTATCTGGAGTACCCATTCTGTCTCCATACCAGGTCCCATACCTAGCCACGTAGGGCGTCCTGAGTAAAGCTCTAGGATCATCAGGTGGTTACCCCTCATTTCAGCCCCATCACTCTGAGGGACTACCTTTCTGGGCTTAGCTCTCACTACTGCCCTGCATTCATTTTCTGCTCTGGCCAAACTGGACTACTCTCTATTCCCTAAGCATATCTATCCCCCTACATACAGGCTCTGAACTATTACTTGTGCTATTCATGGAATCTTCGATGCCTTCAATCCTTATCTTCACCTGCTGGAATCCTAACCATTCTTCCAAACTCAGTTCAGGAGCTCTCTCCATCCTCCTCCCCTCCTGCTCAGAAATGAGTCCTTCCTCTTCTGAAAATCCAGAGCATTTTGTATTTCTCTGATGATTATCACACACATTCTCTGTTTTATCACATTCCATCTTGCATTACAGTTATTTCTGTCTATCTCACTTTTATCACTAGATTGTGGGTTCTTTGAATGAAGAGTGGTGGTTTATTTATCTTTTTTCCCTCAGTTTCTGGCACACAGCCTGTACACAGTCCTGATATATTTGCCTCCAAAGGAGAAAGTGCCTTGTTTGGTCCCAACTTCACAGGGAACACCCATGAGGGAGAAGGGGGAACTCATTTCCCTAGGATCATAGTATCACAGTGTAGGAATGAGAATATTCCCACTCAATTGATTAAATAAACACTTGTTACACTGAACTGAATTGAAGAACTGAATTGAAATGAAGGTAGATCAGTTTTATACAGGACCCCCAATAGCAAAAGCCAGAGACATTAAAAAGAAATTTCCCCTAAATCTCCAAAGGGTTATCCCAAGACAGAGAGATTACACTTGTTCTGCTGATTCCCAGAGAGGACAAAACAAGCAGCAAAGAGGGGGAAGAGGGACAAGGAATTACATGGACACAGATTTTAAATGACTTTATCTCCTCCTACCAGTCAGGATTGTCCCACAATGGAACAGGAGGACAGACCACCAAGTAGAATTGGACTGATGATTTGCCCACAACAAGAACTTATATTTATATGGTTGAAACAGTTTATCAAGTACTTTTTACTGTATGCTTACCAAATCTCTATAAGGCATGGAGGTCTAGCAATCCTGTCCCCATTTTACAGAGGAGAAAATTGAGGCTTAAATAAGAAAAGTGATTTACCCAAGATCATAGAGCATGGCAGAGTCAGGACTCAACTCTGATTTCAAATCCAGTGCTCTTTCTGGTATACTACCTTATGGAGAGGAGGAAGAGGGAGTCCAACTTGGGTGGACTCAGTACCCTCTGAGGTCCCTTCTAGCACTGAGATGCTATGAAATCTAACACCAACCATGTCTTCTCCCTGATCATCTTTTGTCCATCTGCCCCCCTCCACCCACCCCCACTCCCAACTCCCCAAGATGGAATGGGTCCCTAGTGAGAGAACAGAGTATCTGTAATGTTTCCTGGAATGCTGGGATAATGGGGGCAGGGGAGCCGGGTCTTGGCCCTCGACCTGTTGAGCCTCAATCCCCACCCCCAAGGACTATTGTTGGGCTGCCTTGAAGTAGGAGCTGAGAGAAAGCAATTACAGCAGCCCATTAGCTTCCTGGGCCTGGACAAAGGCCCAAAGGCCTTATCCCGGGCAGTGGATCTGAAGACTCATTGTCTATGGGGGGAAAATAAGTTAGCCAGGAATTCCTCAGCCTTCACTCCAAGTCAGCCCGCCCAGCTTCAAGTGTGCCTTAAGCTTCTTAGCTCCTCTTTTCTCCCCATGACCCCTGACTGATGGATAGGCCTGTTGTGGTCTGAGCTGGACAGAGGCCTCTCCAATGTCCCATTGGAGCCTGGTTCCCTCCCCACCTGCTCCCACTCCCTGGAGCCCTTCAAAGAAGCAGAGTCAGGAGGTCCCCCATTAGGGATGATACCAAGCTCTGCAACATTTGTCTCCAGAGGAGAAAGTGCCTTATTTGGTCCTAGCCCAACAGGGAAACACCCAGGAGGGAGAAAGGGAAACTCATTTCCATAAGATCATAGAGTAGGCATAAGAATACCCCAATCAATTGATTTCCCTCAACTCAGCTTACTGTGAGTGAAAGGCAGATGCAGAGAAAATGAGGTGTTAAAATCTTAAGTGAAATGCAAATGAATACCCAATCTTTGTAAGCTTGATGAAATTCTAGGATGGTTAGGCATTGATTTCCTGAAGGATACGCCACCGTGCCTCTGGGTTCCCTTTAAAAAGCAAGGTGCACCTTCCAGGAATCATAGAAGCAGAGACAATTCTGAAGAAAGTCAGCTCTGTGAGTTGACTTAGGGTATTGAGCTCTCAGAGGTGAACAGGCCGAGGGAGCCCAGAAAAGCCATCCGCCCAGGAGAGATGATGCACTCAGGGGACACAGGACAAGGACAGTGCAAGCAGGGAAAGGATATGTTTTGTTTTGTTTCTTCTTTATCATGGTTCATTCCATTGGCAATAATTCTTCTTTACAATATGACTGATGTGAAAATGTTGAATATGAACATATATGTAGAGCCTATATCAGATTCCACAACGTCTTGGGGAGGTGGAAGGGGAGGGAGGGGGAGAAAATAGAAAACTCAGACGCTTATGGAACTGAACGTTGTAAATGAAAATAAAGACAGAAATTTTTAAAAGGGGGAGAATAGGGAAAGGATGCCCAGGCCCTGAATTGCCTGAGGGTTGGGTTGCCTGGTCATGTGTATTCCCTGTGTGGAAGGCTCTCTATCAGGAGAGCTGGCTGACGTGGAGAATGCTACTTCTCACTGATGTCTGTGGAAAAGTGCACCTAGGTTTTGTTGCTTCTGTACATAGACCTTTTCAAAGAGTTTTTTCCAAGGATTTTGGATTTTTAAGTTTTTAGGGCTGAGTAATATTATTTCCTAATATTTCTAGAGAAACAAAAAGGTTGCTTGTAATATACTTCCACAAAAGTGGAAATTTTCACTTTAGAAGAGTTCTAATAGTTGTGTCTGTTAATAATTCAAGGATCATCATAATGAATTGCAATCCATTGTTGTTCTGGAATTTAAAAGGCCAATAATCTCACAGGCTACTAGGGTACAAGAAGGATGTTCATCCCTGCACTTAGCTCCAGACAGTTGTAACAGTACGGTTCTGTGTCTTTATCTTTCTCTTCCAGTGCCAGGCTGTTGGGCTGGGACGGGTAAAGGGAAGGATGTTTGGTCTTTGAGCAGCACTGTGTATTAAGAAGATCATGAGCAAGTCCAGAAATGAGAGTCAGAAGAAGCATGATGGCTGACATTTGGGTGAAGATTAACAGAAGCATGAACTGTCATTTATCCTTTATCTTTTGTTCTCAAAGAAAAACTATGACATCACAAGGGTGATGTCTTGACCTGTCCCAGGTTCCCCACCCCCGTGACTTGTGAATGAATTGGATTTAAGTGAGGCTGAGCTGTGCAAAATCTTCAGCCTCACTCTGTCCTCCACAGATCACCTGGCCAGACGGAAGAAATAGATGAGTTTGGGAAACAGATTGTAAAGCTGGAATAGAAGCTTGATATGGTAATGATGGGCACTTCCATTAGCTTTAGGTCTCCTGGAACTCTCCCTCTAGCCAAATCATAGCAACATTCCCCCAAGGTTGCCATGATTTCCATCCCAGCAACCAGTTCCTCTTGTTAGTAAGAATCAGATCCAGAATAAATGTTGCTCTCATTGCTTCCTTCTCCTTAGAGAATGAAATTATTATTCAGGAAAGTCAAGAAATTATTAGCCAACAGGGATTTGTCAAGAACAAGTCATGTCAGCCTAACCTTATTTCCTCTTTCTGACAGGCTAACTAGGCTGGCAGATCAAGAGAATGCTGCCCTTTACCTAAATATTGGCAAAGTGACAAAGTTTCTCATGAAATAATTTAGAATTATGTAAGAAAAATAACTAAATTCTTCACATACTCTGACTTATGGGTGTATACCCAAGTAGGTAACAAAAAAACATAGGAAGATTTCATATATACCAAATAATTGTCACAGCACTTTTTTGGGAAGAAAAATAACTGGAAACAACACTGATGTCCATCCATTAGGAAATGGCTGAACAAATTTTCAGATGTAGATATAATGGAATATTACTGTGCCAAAAGAAAAGGCAAACATGAGGAATTCTGAAGACCTTGAGGATACATGTATGAAATGACTCACAGCAAAGGAAAAAAAGAGCCAAAATATGTACAATCACAAGAATATAAAGCAAAAACAATACTCTTAAGATATCAGAATTCAGATAAATTAATAACCAATCTCAATTTCAGACTATGAAATATATTACCCTCCTCTTAATAGAAAGGTGGGTGGTAGAAATAGAGTCAAGGGGCAGCTAGTTGGCGCAGTGAGTAGAGACTGGCCCTGGAGTCAGGAAGATTTGAGTTCAAATCCTACCTCAGACATTTGACATACTTACGAGCTGTGTGACTTTGGGCAAGTCACTTACCCTCAATTGCCCTCCAAAAAGCAAAAAAAAAAAAAATAGGAAAGAAAGAAAAAGAAATGGAGTCAAGATATCTAAGTAGCAGTCAGTCAGTCAGCTAGCATTTATTAAGGTGCCTACTATGTGCCAGTCACAGTGCGAAGTGCTAAAGCAAGAAGTGCAGTTGAGTTCCCCAATACAAGTCCTCCATAAAATTCTAGAAAATATACCAGATCATGTCTTGATCAGAAAATTCAAGGGGAAAAAAGCACAGTGAGTCATATTTCTCACTCAAGTAAGCTTAAGGGAACATACAGAGAAGTCTGTGGACACTATAAGCCAAGTTTAGCCCTCTAGAGATCCTCTGCATGGAGCATTGCAATAAATGGAATGAAAAGGAAAACAAGGCTGTGAACTAAAGCAAAAAGAGGCTTTAGTTGTTGTTCAATACCCAGTTTTGCATCACTGATCTCAGGGGGACTGAAGAGCGGACATATACGTAGAGGTGCTCTTTCAGGGTCGGAAGGGATTTCAGACTCTAGGATATATACTGATGGCAGAATAAGTTCAGTACCTGTATGGTTATGACCCCAAGAGCTAAGCAAGGTCTCAGTTCTAGCCTCTAGTCTTGTCTAAAGTTTGTAGTGAAATAACTAAACCAGAAATCCCAGACCAGAGAGCAGACTGTTCTTATGTCACTGAACATTCAGAGCTTTCCAGCTGACTAACAATGTCTGAGTCCAAGAGCAGTCTCCTGGAACTTCTAATTGAGACAAACCCATAGGACAGTTGTGCAGACCCAAACCTAAGTCAGAAGCATGCAGAACTCAGAGAGAGCTGATACACAGAATCAGATCAAGAGGTCAGTGAACAGATTTTGCTCTGGATCATATACTACTTCGGGAAGACTGAAAACTTGCAAGTACCCAGACCAAACTGTCTCTGAGATTCTGGAATAACACTTAATACCTTCAAAAGCAACAGAAGCACCCAAGAGGACAAAAGCCAACCCAAATATCTCTTGCCTCCAAGAACTATGCAGAGGATAATCATAACATTAAGTTTCAAGTCAGAAAGTAAAATGGAAGAACAAGCAGGCAAAAAAGAGAAAACCACTATACACAGCTACTATTGTGACAAGAATGCTCAAGATAGAAACCCAGAAGAAGAGTATGATACCAAAACATCTACAAGCAAAGCCTCAAAGAAAAATGCAACTTGAGCACAAGTTTAATTTAAATTCCTTGAAGAGATGAAGCAGGTTGATTTTTTTAGAGCTAAAATGATTTTTTAAATCAAATGAGAGTACTAGTAGAAAAAATGGGAAAAGAAATCAAAACTATGGAAGATTTGAAAAGAGAAGCTGGTAGCTTGGAACAAGAAGTAAAATAACCTTACCCAAGAAACAAATTAGAATGGACCAAATAAAAACTATGACTACATGAGACCACAAGAAATATTAAAAACAAATCAAAGGACTGAAAAATAGAATAAAATGTAAGATATAGCCAAAAAAAATGACCTGGAAAACAGTTTGAGGAGAGAAAATTTAAAAATAACTCAAGTAGAAAAAAGGGGGAAGGACCTATTTATACAAAAAAAATTATTTATAGCAGCTCCTTTTGTGGTAGCTAAGAATTGGAAATTGAAGGAATGTCTATCAATTGAGGAAGGCTAAAACAAAGCTGTGGTATATGCTTGTAACGGAATATTATTGTGCTGTAAGAAATGAGAAGCAGGATGATTTCAGAAAAACCTGGAAAGATTTACATGAACTGATGCATAGTGAAGTGAACAGAACCAGGAAAACATTGTACATAGTAACAGGAATATTATTTCATGAAGAATTGTGAATGACTTAGTTGTTTTCAGCAATACAATGATACAAGACAATCCCAAAGAATTAATGATGAAGCATTATATTTGCCTCCAGAGAAAGAACTGACATTGTTTAATTTACACTGAAGCATGCTATTTCTCACTTTATTTTTTTTCTTTTATTCTAATCTTCTTGTACAAAATTACTAATATGGAAATGTTTTACATAGCTGAACATGCATAATCTATATCAGGTTGCTTACCATCTCAGGCGGGGAAAGGAAGGGAGAGTGAAAGGAATTGAATTTGAAATTCAAAACTTTAAATAAAAATGTTAAAAATTTGAAGAAAGATCTTTGGAGTACCTGAAAACCATAACCTAGAATCATGACTTCATAGAAAGCCTTCAAGAGTCTAGACTTCATATTTTAAGAAATCTTAAAAGAAAGTGACTTGTATTTCATCAAACCAGAGGGAAAAGTGGAAACATAAAGAATCCACTTATTACTGCCTGAAAAAAATTCCCAAGAGAAAACTCTCAGGAATATTATAGTCAAAATCCAGAGCTTCGAAATCAAAGGAAAAATAGTGCAAGCAGCCAGAAGGAATTCACATACTGAGTAACCACAGTCAGGATCACACAGATTTAACAACTACCATTCTGAAGGAGTGGAGAAGTTCCAGAAAGTAAAAGAAATAGGCTTGCAACCAAGAATCATGTAGCCAACAAAAATGGCCATCATTCTCCAGGTGAGAAAATAGACCTTCAATGGAATACAGGACTTCCAAGCATTCCTGATTTAAAAAGGAAAGAAAAGAGCTATGGAAAAACCTTTAAATATAAAGACAGGAGGAAAAAGGAACATAAAAAGTATATGTGAGAGAGCAATCCTAAAGTACTAAACTGCTGACATTCTAATTTGGGGAGACAATATATGCTTCACTTCAGAACTCAATCATCTTCAGGAGTCATAGAAGGAGTTCAATTAGACAGAAAGTCTAGGAATGGGTCAGTTATGTTTTGATAATCTTTTTAAAAAGAAAGAAAAGGGAGAAGAGAAATACACTGGTGAAGTGGTGAGAGGCAGGGTAGTGGAAAATTATCTCACAATATAAGAGTGCACAAGTAGAAGTCTAGGCAAACGAGTGTAGGAGGGAACTAGCAATGCTTGAACCTTACTCTCATATGAACAGGTCAGAATAAGGAAGAAAACACACACACACACACACACACACACACAAATATACACATAGTTGAACACAGCATTAGTTCTCAAACTTTTTGGTCTCAGAACCTCTCTACACTCTTAAAAAATTATTGAGGACCTCAAAAAGCTTTTAGTTATGTGAGCTATATAAATAAATATTAAAACTGATGAATGTTTTAAATATCTATTGATTCATTTAAATTACAATAATAAACTTAATATATGCTACCACAAATAACATTTTGTGGGAAATAACAAAACAAAAACGAGTGAGAAGAATAGCATTGTTTTACATATTTTTGTTAATCTCTTTAATGTCTGGGTTAATAGAAGACAGCTGGATGACTACCTCTGTTTCTGAATTCAGTATGTTGTAATGTGTTCCTTTTGGCTGAAGTATATGAAGAAAATATGGCTTTCTACAGATATGTAGTTGGAAAAGGCAGGAGTATTTTAATAGGCAAACAACATCTTAACAGTATTATGATCATTGTTTTGACCTCATAGAACCCCTGAAAAGGTTTCAGGGGCTCCCAGGGTTCTGTGGATCACACTTTGAGAATTGTTGTAGTACAGAAATACATTTGCTTTGATAGGTAAAGAGGAGGGCAAGGAAAGAAGAGAAAGGGGAAATAAGAGGGAGAGTGGACTGAAGGAGGGATTTGTCTTAAGGAAAACAAATTCTAACAGAAAAGTGTGAATTTTAAATAGTACCTTGAAAAGAAAGATAGGATGAGAGTGTAGTATTGGGTTCTGAGTGAGGGAAAGAGAAGAGAGACTGGAGAACAGAAGCAGATTACATCAAACCTAGAACACTGGTGCTGAGTCCATTTCTTCTCTCTCACTATCATCTTTTTTTCTTTATAAAGAGCTGGTGGGAAACAAAGATAATAAAAAATAAAAGAGAATAAGATAGAGGGAAATACACAATCAACAATCACAACTGTAAACACGCATGGGATGAACTTACCCATAAAATATAAGACAAAAGGAGCCAAGATGGTGGCGTAGAAGCAGCAAAGCACCACAGCTCCCACACAAACATGCTAAAAAACTCATAAAATGGGACTCTAAACAGATTTTCAAGCTCCAAAACTCTCCACAAGACAGAAAGCACATCTGTTGCTACAGGCAGCACAGCAGGCGGGGCTCTTTGCAGCAGTCTGGGAGCCACTGCC
>CM053601.1:144643557-144733032 GCA_028646575.1 Pseudocheirus occidentalis
AAAAAGAAGAAAAAAAAAAGAAATGATGAGCAGGTGGATTTCAGAAAAACCTGGAAAGACTTCATGAACTGATGCTAAGTGAAGTGAGCAGAATCAAAAGAACATTGTACACAGCAACAGCAACATTGTGAGATGACCAACTTTGACAGACTTATTTCCTCTCAGCAACGCAATGATCTAAAACAATTCCAAAATGCCAAAGACAAAAAATTCTATCAACATCCAGAGAAAGAACGATGGAGTCTGAGTGGGGAATGAAGCACACTATTTTCTCTATTTTTTCTTTCTCATAGTTATTCTCTTTGGTTTCTGATTCTTCTTTACAATATGACTGATTTGGAAATATGTTTAATATGATTGTACAAATATAGCCTATATCAGATTACACATTGTCTTGGTAAGGGAGGAGGGAAGAGAGGGGGAAAATTTAAAATTCAAAATCTTGGAAAAGTGAATGTCAAAAACTAAAAATAAATAATTTGTTTAAAAATCTAGGCAATTAACCATAAATAAATAAAAATAAAGAATAACTTATATAGCTGGAAGAATATTCAGTGTTTATGACTAGGCTATGCCAATACAATACAATTATTTTATACTTTGAATGCTGTACCAATCAAATTATAAAGAAGATTCTTTACTAAATTTCATAAAATAATAATAAAATTCATTTTAATAAAAGGAATATATGTTCCTGAAGGGCAGGGATCATCTTGCTTGCTCGTATTTGTATATACGGTGCTTAGCACATAGCCTGGCATATAATAAATATTTCATTCATTCTTTTTACCAAAGACTACTTATTTGGAGATATGTGGGAAGCTAGATGCTGGACCTGAAGTCAGGAAGTCTTATTTTCCTGAATTCAAATCCAGTCTCAGAACCTGCTAGCTGGATGATCCTGGGCAAGTCACTTAACCCTGTTTGCCTCAGTTTCCTCATCTGTAAAATGAGCTAGAGAAAGAAATGGCAAACCACTCCAATATCTTTATGCCAAGAACCCCAAATAAAGTCACAGTCAGACATGACATAAAAGGACTGAACAATAACAAATAATATTGTTGAAGCTGATTTAGAAAGCTGATTTAGTAGGCTAAGATCAAGCATAGAGAGAGGCCAGTGGTGATGCCCTAGGGCATTGTTATTGGAGCCATTACAGGATCTCTGAAATCTACCTCAGGATGAGTCATTCTACCCCTCCTCCACAGAGTCAGTTAGGTTAAAAAGTCTGAGGTCATTGACATTCCTACATCTCCTCCAGAGATGGGTCCCCTCCAATCCATTCCTTACAATAATAACTCACATTTCTATAGTACTAACAGGTATAAGTATTCTTTCCCAGCAATAAGCCTGTTAGCTAGGTAAACCAATATTATAGATGAAGCCATGTTATAGATGAAGAACCTGAGGATCAGTCTCAACTTACCCAAGCTTACTTACCCAAGGTTATATAACTAGTAATTTTTGGAGTTCTGGCACAAATTGGGGTGTCTCTGATTCAAGGTATGGTTGATATGCTAAATTTTAGTACTATTATTTTTTAAATTTTTTACACTTTTATTTAAAGTTTTGAGTTCCAAATTTTATCCCTCCTTATTTCTCCTTCTCCACTCCCTGAAAGAGTAAGCAATCAGATATATAGACTATACATGTGCATTTATGTAAAACATTCCATATTAGTCATTTTGTACTAGGAGACTCAAAAGGAAAAAAAATGAAAGTAAAAAATAGCATGCTTCACTCCGTATTCAAACAATATCAATTCTCTGGAGGCAGATAGTATGATTCATCATTAGTCCTTTGGGATTGTTTTGGATCATTGCATTGCTGAGAATAGCTAAGTCATTCACAGTTCTTCATCCAACAAAATTGCTGTTACTGTGTACAACTTTCTTCTGGTTCTGTTCACTTTATTATGCATCAGTTCATGTAAGTTTTTCCAGGCTTTTCTGAGATCATCCTGCTTGTCCATTATAATGATATACCAACAGTTTATTTAGTCATTCCCCGATTGACGAGCATCCTTTTGATGTCCAATTCTTAGCCACCACAAAAAGAACTGCTATGAATATTTTTATACAAGTAGGTCCTTTTCCTTTTTTTGGCTGTCTTTGGGATATAGAGCTGGCAGTGATATTGCTGGATCAAAGGTTATGCACAGTTTTCTAGCTCTTTGGCATTAGTACTATTATTATTATTAGCAATAAAAATATTTCAATTGTCCTGGAAAGGGTAATTAAACAACAAATGAAAATCCAGAAAAGAAAGTTATTGACACCAAAGTCCTTGACACAATCAAATGATTTCTCTTCAGAAATGGATATGGTTTTTATCAATGGAAATTGATAAAGAAGATGCATTGTTACTTCTGTACCCTAAGGTTCAGGAGGCCTTTCTATCTGACTGCTAAAAACTTTGATATTCGATATTTCCCCCTATTAGAATATGAGCTCTTAGATAGAATTTTCTGTTTGTATTCCCCATGATGAGCACAGCTTTGTTTGTTTTTTTTAAACATAGTAAACACTTACATGATGCTCATTCATTTATTCTCAGCTACTTGTAACTTCAATCTGAGAAAATTTAGCTACTTTGTATCCTAGAGGAACTTTTGATAGAGGCAGGAGACAGAGGGAATTTAGAGTACTTTACAATGGCTTAGGAGAAGATAAGACTCAGAGGAATGTGGAATGAGGTGCTGTATTTAAAAAAAAAAAGGAAGTTTTCCTAAGATGACCGAAAATTTTTTTCCAAAACTCAACTATAAACAAAATAGAATCATGCCAGTAGAAAGGAGGTCATTTAGTCTGACCCACATCTAAGCAGGTATCCTCTCCACAAAGAATTAAGAGATCATCTGATCTCCACTTGACGATGAGGAGCTTCTACTCTGGGTACTCCATTACACTCTGAGGTACCTGTTTATCATGAGTGAGGGTTTGTTTTCTCTCTCTCTTTTACATGGAGTTTGAAGCTGTCTCTATGACTTCTCCTCACTGTGATCAGGGTCACAGGGTAGTAGAAATAAGGGAGACATAATCTCCTGCTAGGGGAGGAGGGGCAGGGAGACCAGGGAAGGCAGCCTAGAGGAGGTGACCTTTAAGCTGAGCCTTATGAGATAAGTAAGATTTCAAGGAAGAAAAAGGGACAAAGGAGTGTGTGATTAAATTACCAAAATGAGGTGAGCAATGGAGATGTGTTTGAGTAGCCCATTTAGCTAAAGTATACATGAAGAAGAGTACTAGGAGAATGGACTAGAAAGATAGGACAGGGTTAAACTGTGGAGGAGTCAGGAAGGCAACCAGTAGAACAGTGGCTAGACCACCAGGCATGAGTTCTAATTTAGCCTCAGACACTTAATAGCTGTGTGACCCTGGGGAGGTCACTTAACCTTGTTTGCCTCAGTTTCTTTATCTATAAAATGAGTTAGAGAAGGAAATGGCAAACCACTTCACTATCTTTGATAAGAAAACCCCAAATGGGGCCATGGAGAGTCAGACATGACTAAAACCAACTGAACAAATGGAGTCAGGAAGACCTGTGTTCAAATCTCTCCTAGCTGTGTGACCCTGGGCAAGTGACTTAATTACCCTGGGTCTAGTTTTCTCATTCATAAAACAAAGATAAAGACTAGCTCTGAAATAGGGGCTTTGTACATCCTAAAGGACTGCAGAATGACAAATTTCATTATTAGTACCAGCAGCAGTGACACACTGGCATTTTTGAGCAATGTACTAGGAAAGGAGCAGAGTGTACAGAATAGATTGGAGGGGGAAAGAAAACAGGCAGAGAGGTGTTAGGGTAGGACATGGTCACAGCGGTCCACAGGAGAGGTAGTGGGGGACAGGAGATCATCTCTGCAGTAGAAGGTCAATAAAAAGTTGCTGAATGAATACACAGTTTCCACATATTCCTTAAGGTTACCAAAGGTTCTGAAAGGCTGCTGAAAATGCAATAAAACTTAACCTGGATTTGTGGTAAAAATTAAATTCTCATTGGTCAAACTCCAAAGGTCAACATTCAGTGCTGTACTGCTATCCCATTCACATCCCCCACTCTGCCATCTGCAGTCAGACTGGTTTCCCCACCCCCAGCCCCCAGAAACATTTTTCTCTCCTCAGGATCCAGACAGAAATGAGTGACTGTGTCCTATAGAAGGGTCAGGACCAGAACTGAGAGGAATCTTAATGCAGGGTGGAACTCAGTACATGTAGCAAGTTCCGTTTGAAAGGGGTAGCTCGTGGTTATGCTAGCAAAGGGGATGACCTGTCTGTTATACAGTCCAGCCCTATCCTTTGTGGCATATCCAGTGACCAGCATTCCACAAATCCTGAGAGCAGAAGGGGAAAGGTGGGGAAAAAATGGATCTTGAGGAAGAAAAGAGACTCTCAGAAGTGGTACCATATGAGGACAAAGAGAAGCCAGAAGCTAGAGTGACAAGACAGAAGACTGACTGTGTGGGAAGGAAACACATCCCCTTTATATCAGTGTCCTGGGACAAAGCCCTACTCACCCTCCCTTAGTTATAGTTCTCCTTAGTAGCCAGTTAGCCCAACCCTCTCGTTTTATAAACAAGAAAATTGAGGCCCAAGTCACACAGCAAATTACCAGCAGAGTAAAAAAAGAACTCACATCTTCTGCTTCTCAAATACTTTTCTTCCTTGGCATTAAAGCATGAAACTAAGAATAAGTAGCAGGAAAGCTGATTTAAGCTTAATTTAAGGAGGACATTTCTCACAATTAGCTGTTCTAGAATGGAATGGATTATCTCATGAAGGAGTGAGCTCCCTATCAAGCTCTGTGATAATGAGAGTTATCTATCTCACTATCTAATGTTGATATAGTGCTCTAAGGTTTGCCAGGCACTTCACAAACATAATCTCTTTTGATAATGGCCTTCTTGCTATTCGTCCCATAGAACATGTCATCTCCGGTCACCATGCCTTTGTCCTGGCCACCTTCTGGTCCCTTCTGATCCTCTCCTTACCCTCTACAACCCATCAGCACCAGTCTCTTAGCAGTTCCTTGGACCTGACTCTCCATCTCTCATCCCTGTTCCCTTGCGCTGGCTTGTTTCCCATTCAAGAACAATTACAAAGATAATTTGATCATGATTCTTGATTCCAGAATTGGGTAGAGGACAGGAGTGAAGGATATAGGAAGGGGAGCAGGATAAATGGGTTATAGGGGTAAGCTGGCTGATGAAGCCATAGAAGAAATGGCCTCACAGCAGATCAGGAAGCTAAGGCTTATAGGGGTTTTCAAGTGACTTGCCCAAGGTCATATCATTTGTCAGGTTCAAGGATGGGATCTGAACCTAGGTCTCTGTGAACTCCATGTTATTGGGTCCTTAGAAGACCAAGTGGGATGACCAATTCTCTGCTTTGTAATCCTAGAACAGAAACCAGCAGACTCCCAGAACACAAAATAACCCCATTCATTCTTTCTCTGTCTAAATCATTACAAGGCTTAGAGCTAGAAGGAACCTTAGAGACCATCTGGTCCAATCCCCTCATTTTAGAGAGGAAGAATGTGTGTGTGCATGTGTTTTAGATATGTATGTGCATGTCTGTACACACATGTGTACATGCTACACATGCATGCGTATATATTGTGTCTGTATGTGCATGCGTGTGCAGATTTTATATATGAATATATACATTGTGCTATATGTGTTTTATCTGTGTGTTATGTATCTACGTATATGCATGTATATCTCTCTATAGTCTATGTATGTATATGCATGCATATGGGTCTATTGCTATATAGAAATATGTAAGTGCACATGTGTTTGTGTGTATGTATCTACCTATATATGCATGTGTATGTATTTGTATGCATATATAGGTCTATGTATGTACATATGTCTGTGTCTATATTGCATTTATATATCCTTGTGTTTACATGCCTCTGTGTACATGTATGAAGGCGTGTGGTGCATGCATGTGTGGTACACATGTGTGTGAGACAAATCACTGAGGCAGGATTGAAAACGAGAGGTCCTCTCAATCCAGATCCATATGTACAGTGCAGGGCCGCCCTCCCCCAGCTGCCTTTACTGGGGGAGGGGAGGAAAGAGGCTTCTTTCATCAGACTCATGCAGAGTCCGGGGTATCCTGCTGCTTCTAGGGGCTGCTCCTGCATAATAATGAAGAGCCTATTCTGTCTGTTTCTGTGAGTGTCTTTTGGCCCAGCAGCTTGCTGACGACCAAGCGTGGGAGGGAGAGCCAGCGTCTGTGTGCACGGAGCCTGCGCAGGCGTGTGGGTGAGAAAGATGGAGAGGGAGAGCCAGAGCCCGGCCCGTTGGCCCCCTGAGCAGAGGTGAGTTTTGTCATCCGACTGCACAGTCCTTTGTTGGTGGTGTTATTTTAACCAAGGGTAAAGGCCGGGCTAGGCCATGATGCCTCTGTGATGGGCCCACCTTTCACTAGCAACGGAAAAAACTATTTCCCTTTCCCACAAGGTTGAGTGGAATGATTCGTCTCCTGCTCCTCTCAGCCCCACCTGCTACTCTTTCTTGGGGAAGGCAAGTCAAATCCGGGCATTTTAGCACCATAATGAGGACCTTGAGCAGAGAATGCACATGCTCATCCCCTGCAAATCCCCTTTTGGATTCTGAGCAAAAGATGTTTGGCCAATATCAGGAACTATTCTTCCTTTACAGCCACCAAGGGACCCTGAGGAAGGACAGAGTGGAAGGAGCTCTCCACTGGACAGACAGCCCAATTGTCTCTCCTCTAGGCACAGCTCTCCAGGCAATGAACATGAACATGGCTAAAGGTCCCAAGCTAGAGGCTGGCCCTACCAGACCCTGGGCAATCAGCTCTGGCTTCCACAAGATATCCCCATCGTTGAGCTTTGGAAGAGCCTAGGGGCTGTTTTTACTTTGTTTTCTTCTTCCATAGGTCTACTGCCCTGAATGCTCCCAGTGTGCCATAACCCCATCCTCACTATATTCACCTGGGTTAGCTTTTTATGAAGGATAAAGGTGACAAGTCCCCAATTTTTGTCCTCTCTTTGCTGTCTCGCAGAAGAAAAACTGCATCGATTCTTTAGTAAAGGGGAAAGCTGGCACAGAGATACAGGCATTTCAGAGACTGGGGTAAAAGCACATTTCTAAAGAGAACACACCAAATCAATTCAAGTGGAAGAGATTTATTGAGCCCAGTCCTATTGAGCCAAAGGACTGTGGGTGGACACCAGAGATGCCTTTGATTTCCAGTCAAACTATATTCTATAAAAGGTGGGGGAGGGGGGACAGCTTCCAGAACCTTCCTTCTTCTTTATGATTAAGTCTAACTTTCCTCTCATACTCTTATTACTGACTTCTTACACACACACACACACACACACACACACACACACACACACACTACCACAGAGAGACCTATGGAAGACCTCCTTCATACTGAAGGGTAAAGGGACATTCCTCCATATCAGCATCTCAAGACTTGACATTGGCCATGGAGACACTGGCTGGGTTTAGATGAAATAAACATGACTGCTCATGGTCTGGTCTCTGTTGACCCACTACTCTCTTCACATCTGAGCTGAGTAGTAAACTGCCACTGGTACCAACTGGATCCATCAGATTCACGAAGGTGGGGAGGGTCTTCTCAACTGCAGGCGAACCACAGTCCATGGAGACAGGCAACAAGCTCCAGCCTTCAGCAAAGCGGTAAATTTGGTGAAATTTGGGTTTGGGTATGTACAGTCTCCTTCTTCCCTCCTCCTCTCCAGCTTCCATTCGCAGGGAATCATGTTCACAATTGTCTGTCAACTAACTCCTACCCCCAAGGCCTTAACAATTAATAACTGGTCCAAGTCTTGTCCCTTCCAGGGCTATGTGCATTTCAGTAAGAGACTGGAAGTCCAAAACACCTTCAGGGTCCAAATGACTTAATCCCAAATGGTAGAGTTTCAGAAAGTGGGGTAGGCTAACAGGGAGAGATCTAGAGAATTGAAGGACCTTCTCAATATCCTTCAAATCATAGCTGTTGAACCATGCCAATCCTCAAGGTTACCAAAGCACTGGATATGCTGAGACAGACTCCAGACCCTATCTCTAAGGAGAGCCACAGGAAAAAGGGTGGTTGTAACATACAACCATCTACAGAATTGTAAGGTTATAGAATTCAGAGCTAGGAAGGACTTCTTAGACACCACCCAATCTACTGCCCTCCCTTTGCAGAGACCCAGAGAGGCTCACCAAGGGTCACACAGTGAGGTCAGTGGCAGAGCAGTTTCTAGAACTCAAGTCTCCTACACCCAGTCTAATGGTCCTTCCAATATTACTAAAAAGTGACTGAATTTGTAGACTGGATCCAGGTGAAGGTGGAGGTCAGATTAGAATGTTCCTGCTTTGGGGCAAAAGATTGGTACCATGTTTATGGAGCACCAAGCAGCTGCATGTAATATGAGATTTTTAAAAAGGAGTTATCATAAATAAATTATTATCTATAAAAATAACTTCTGAAAACAAGATTAAAAATAGAGTGATCGATAAGTGTAACCGATTAGATACACAGCAAGTTAAGATTGAATTTATAGGAAAACAAAGCTAGAATTTCTGATTGAAAAGAGGTAATGTTTCAATGTTAATATGGGCTTTGGATAAAAAAAAAAAAAGAAGTCAGATGGCTTCCATCTCCATCACTCTAACAAAACTAGGCCTCCTCTTGGCCATTAATTCCAGTGGCATCTTTTCTGTTCTCGTCCCTTCTTTTGAGATACCCCCGCCTTCCTTGGCTTTTGTAATATGGTTCCCTTCTGCTTCTCCCCCTACCTTTCTGACCACTTCTTTGACTTTTGCTTCTCTACCTCCTTCTTCTGCTCCTTCTCTTCCTCTTTGCCTCCTCCTCTTCATCCTCCCTGTTCTTCTTCCTCCTCCTCCTCCCACTTCCTCAAAGAAGGATATCTCCTAAGCTTCAGTCCTAAGCCTTCTCATCTCTTTTACGTTTTTTACTTTGGTAGCACTAGTCACTCCCATGGCTTTTATCATTAAGACTCCCAAATAGAATTGCTGTGTTACAATGGATTTGGAGGACTGCGGTCGAGTCCTTGCTCTGCTGCTGCCCGCCTGTGTGACCTTCAGTAAGTAACTTCTCTGGGTCTCGATTTTCTCAACTATAAAATGATTCAACTGGCCTAGATGACCTTGAAGGTCCCTTCCAGCTCCACATTTAGAATCCTATGCTCTTGCATTTCTAGCCACATCATATCCCTAGAGTTTCATGCCCATGTTTCCAAGAATTTGTATTGTTCTTCTAGAACTTCCAATCTAGCACATCAAGAGCTAAACTGTCCCTCCCCTAACTTCCCCCATTTCTGACAGGCACCAGCCACTGTCCTCCAGACTCCAGCCCTCGGGCATGTTTGACTCTTCTCTCTAATCCTCTCATGTCTAAGTAGTTGTCAAGTCTTACAGCTGCTACCTCCACAATCTCTCCTAAGTCCATTCTTTCCCTCCTATTCACATTGTCCCCACCAGAGAAAAGGCTGCCCTCTCCTCGCTGTAATCATCTCCTTTCTACTTGGTCTCCCTGTCTCCAGTCTAGCCCCTCTCCATTTCATTCATTTTGCCTGAATAGCCTTCCCAACTAGCTGTTGTCCATTTCTACCAGGAAAAAGTATAGTTAACTCTGATCCCAGCATTCAAGGCCCCCACAACACATGGATAGTTTTAACAACAACGTACCATTACCTTGTCAAAATATTTTGGAGACACCTTGTTCCCCAGATCTAAGACCCGGTTAGGTAAGCAGGCTGTGTCCTGAACTTGGCATAACAATAATCTTCCTGCTCAGGATGACATCACCCTCGGGCAAAGTGTATTGCTTAGACCAGCACCAGGTATTCACTGAGGGATCTAGTTCCCCCTATTTCCCCGTGGACATCTATCACATGTTCACAATCCCTGTTCCTTTTCACTGCCAGCTCCTGTCACAGAACTCTGGTTCTATATCCCGCAGGGTGGGTAACACCCCCAAGACTTGAGACAATACTGTTCCCACAGGCCTGTGGGAATGGTAACTCAAGACCTAACAATGATTATGTCATTATCCAGCCCAGGATGTACATAAGACCTGCCTTTAATCCAGCATGTTAAGCCTTCCTTCTTAGGAAGGGGGGCTTCTGCATGCACACATCCTTTTCCTCACTCTGAAATTAATTAAACTTCTGTTTTGTGTCCTAACTCTCCTGACTCTGGCCTGCTCTGTTTGTTTGGCTCTGGCCACTGACAAATTAAAGGCTGGTTCCGGTTCACTGACAATCTTCAACTACTCCCTCTCATGTACTTATTTTTTAATTACATTTTTTTCTTAAATAAAGATCCTCTTCTCCCTCCCAATTCCTCCATACCATGAGAAAGCAAGAGAAATATTAAGTACATGTACTCTGAAACTGTTAAAAAAAAATCCCACATACTTTACATCCCATCCAAACTGGATGACTCTATATCATTCTTGGTTCTTCTCCTGTTTTACCTTGTTTTTCCCCTATTTTTGCCAAGGTCACACTTAGGCACATTTAGGTTCAGCCTCTTCATGAGACCTACCTTTCAGCAGAATACATACTCCTTAGGGACAAGGACTGAGTCATCTTTTTCTTCCTTCCTTCCTTCCTATCTTCCTTCCATCCTTCCTTTCTTCTTGCCTTTTCCCTCTCTCCCGTCCTTCCTTTCTTTTTTGTATTCCCCTTACCTAGTGGGATTTAATCAATATTTGTTGAATTATCTGAACCACATCCCTTTTCTTCCCCATCAGCCACCCCTATGCAATCTTTCCTTGGTGAAAGTAATCTTTCCCTCTTCAGTTTTCTCTTAGAACTTTGCCTGAATCTTTCTTTGGCACTAACGCACTCTCCCTTTTATTGGTGCTTTTGTACACACATCTCATCCTCCTAATAGACTGTAATTTATCGGGCGTCGGATCTGTGATTTCTTACCTTTGTATCTCTATGACAGAATACATTGCTCTGCATACAGTAAAAACATCCCAAATGTCTGATGAATGGAGAAATGCAGAGAGCCAATATTGTTCTAGGACAAGGGATTTTTTTTAAGTAATTGGGGTTAAATGACTTGCCCAAGGTCATACAGTAAATATATGTCTGAGGCAAGATTTGAACTTACATCCTCCTGACTCCAGGATTGGTGCTCTATTCATTGTGCCACCTAACTTCCCCAGGACAAGGGATTCTTAACCTCATTTGTCTCGTCAGTAAAGCCTATATAGCCCTTTTTGGAATAAGGCTTTTAAATGCATAACATAAAATACAAAGGATTATAAAGGAAACAAATTATATTGAAATATAGTTATCAAGATACACATCTATATCTAAATATGTATTTATATATATATATATATATATATATACACACACACGTATAGGTGTGTGTGTATGGTGGGGGTTTTTTTGGAGGGGAAAGGTAGGGCAGTTGGGGATAAGTGACTTGCCCAAGGTCACACTGCTAGTTTTTTGTGTTAAGTGTCTGAGGTTGGATTTGAACTCAGGTCCTCCTGACTCCAGGGCTGGTGCTCTATTTACTGTGCCACCTAGCCACCCCACCATGTGTGTGTGTTTTTTAAAAGTTAATGGATTCCAGGTTAAGAACCTCTCTACTAAAGTGAATGAAAAGTAGGAAAGTGCTTTGCGAAATGCTACATAAACGTGAACTATGTGAATATAATCATCATCTCATCATTGAAGCAGATTGGCATACTGCATACAGAGCTGACCTTTAAACCTGCAAGACCTGAGTTCAAGTCCCACCTCAGACACATACCTGCATGACCCTGAGCAAGTCACTTAACTTCAAGATGCCCCCAGGCTACTCTGAGTCTAAGACATTAAATTGCAGAGAAAGTGTCCACCTGAACTAGTAAAAGGCATTCTCTCACCCAGGTCCAGGCTATTCCTGTCATCATAGTCATCTTATTCTTCTCACCTTTTTCAATGAGGTTCAGATAAAAGCAGCATTATTTTAAAAAACATTTTTAAAAATTTTATTTTCAGGTTCATCTTTTCTCTTTCTCTCTTCTCCCTCTCCCGTCCCCCATTGAGAAAGCAAGAAAAACAAAACCAGTTACAAACAGGAAGAGTACAAAGCAAGACAAAAATAACTTTCATTGGCCATATTAAAAAAAAACCCCAACTAAGATCTTTATCTGCCTTCGGAACCATCTTCAGAGGGGTAACATATTCCATTATGAGTTCTTTGAAATTGTGGTTGGTCATTGCATTGAGCAGCGTCCCTAAATCTTTCTAAATTGTTTGTCTTCACAATGTTGTAAAACAGTATTGCTTTTTATTAATTTGTCTTCTCGGATACCTAATCCCAGCTTAGTAATACTGGTAGCTAACATTTACATACCACTTTCATATTTCACATTTCACTTACATACCACAAATATCACCCATTTTATACTCACAACTACCGTGAGAGGTATTTGCTATTATTGCTCTTATTGTCCAGATGATAAGACTGAGGCACATCAATGTTGTGGCTAAAGCAGACTCACACACAGCTGCTAAGTGTCTAAAGCTGGATTTGCTTTGACTTCAGGTCCTTACCCTACCCACTGCACCACCAGCTGCCTCTAAGATTCCTACATTCAATGCCTTGTTACCAAAACTTTGTCAGTGGAGCTCAGGCCTTGAGATCTTCTTAATAAAAGGATGCTTTGTAAAACTTGGACTCCGTCCAAAAGCCACCCTGTAGACCTATAAGGTCACATGTGGCCTCAAGGCCATAGGTTCCCCACCCCTATCCTACATGAAGCCAGACAGGATCCCTGATTTAGAGCTAAGAAAGAATTTAGGGACCATCTGGTCCAAACCATTATCTTACAGGTAAGGAAGTGGATATTTGGGGAGAAGTGATTTTCTCAATGTCACACAGGTAGTAACACAGCTAGGACCACTGACTCCCAACCCAGTGCCTTTCTGCTAAGGCGCACTACCTCTGAGTATGTACGTTGTCCAACTATGTTGTTGTACAAGGACCTAACTAAGTCAAGGGAGGCTTCTCTGCAGGTAAGGCTACCTGGTGACAAATTTTTCAATCATAGCTACTCATTAATATCTTCTACCACGTCACAGAGGGGTTAGGCTCTGTGCTGGGGGGTGGGGCACTGGGAGGGACAAAGGAAATCACTGACCACTGAAGGATAGAAGCATTGTGAGCAGGATCACAGGATCAGAGCTTCAGATCTAGAAGAGCCCTTAAAGACCACTGAGATGAGGACACGGATACAAAGAGGTCAAATGATTGGCCAAGGTCATAGAGCCAATAAATGTTTAAGGTGGGATTTGAACTCAGATTTTCCTGACTTCAAATCCAATTTCCTGTAGATGGTTGCCTCAGTATTCATCCAAGAAACACTCAGAACAGTTAGCTTGCCGATAAGCATTTATTAAGCACCTAAAGTGTGCCGGGCACTATTTTAAGCCATGAGTCTGATGAGGAAATGGATTGCCAGCAAGGAAAAAGAAATCAAAGGGATAGAAGACAATGATTCCCGGGAGGTTGAGCTGTGAATGACAAGGTTCCATTAGAGGACAAGGAGATCTCAGTGCATGCAAATGTAACAAAATAAATCAGAAATCAGATGTGCCTCTAAAACAGAATGGGCTGAGGGTGGGGTGGAGTGGGTGAGGAGGGGCTGGCGAGTTCCTTACCCTGGAAGGGAACAAACACAAGGCTGGGGACCAGCAGCCAGGAGACTGTCAAAGGGCTCCGTGACTGGGCTAAGGAGGCACTTCCAGCCTCCTAGTCTTCTCTTGGGGGTTTTGTTTCTCTTTTTAATATATCAAACGAGGGATATATTGTCCTTGACATCCTCTGCCATGACCCCGTATGTTTATGCATTTAGACCCGTGACTACAGAATGTCAGGGTAAGGGAGACTTCAGGGATTATCTAGCCTAAGCACCTTATTTTACCGATGGGGAAACTGAGGTCTAGAGATGGGAAGGCACCTGCCCAAGGTCACAAAGGGAGTCAGCAGAAGAGCCAGTCCTCGAAGCTTGAAGACTGCTCTTCCTCCCGACCATCACTTCTCTAAGGGCCCGTTGGTTTTACAGGCCTCACGGAAGGCCATCCCAGAGGCTTAAGGCACTGTTACCTTCAGCTTTCCTGTGACTTAGAAGTCCTACCCTTTACAGGCCAGAGAGAAGGAATGGGGGAAGGCGCCTGCTGGCACCCTAGACTCCACTTCAATCCAATAGGTGAATGAGATCAGATAAGACTGGCTTTATTGACTCACACAGTAGCTCTGGGCCTGGAGCCAGACAGTGCTCTCCCAGGCAGGTGAGGAAATGTCTGTGGTCAATAAGGCCTCCACAGAGACAGAAGTGCATGATCTATGATAGCCCAGGGCTGTTGACTGGACAGTGACAGATTTGGGCTTGACCAAATCCCCATCTCCTCTCCCAGACAGACTTAACTCCCCACAATGGAAAACACAACTTAGTAGCAACAATTGAAAGCATTTCATTTAATTGATGACCAACAAGGACTTACTGAGTCCCCTGCTTCCCCCATCTCCCCAAACTCTGTGCTTCCAACCCTGTGATACAGGAAGCTTGTGATAGGAAAAGAGGAACACCTGTCCAGCTGTGCTCTCAGAGAGCTTATAGTATGGGGGGGGGGGGAACAGAAAAACAGACCTAGGCCGCCCAAAGGGCTCACAGTCTAGAGGAACAGAGAAAGAGCAGACCAAGGTCCTACCTTTACAGGGTTCATAGTCTGGGGAAGACAGAGGAGGGACAGGCCCAGTCTATGCCTTCAGGGAGCTCACAGTCTAAAAAGGAGGTTCAGGGGGAAAGAGAAGACTCATCATACCTGGAATAATTTAAGAGCAATGGATAGTAAGACTGACTGGTTCAGTAGGAGCCATAGAGGCAGGAAAGGTTTTCTAGACATGATGTCAGGGCTTGAACTTAATTGGTAAATTTTTGATATGTGGAAAGGACTATTAATTTGGAGTCAATAGGACCAGGGTTCAATTCTCAGCTCTGCTACTGACTATGCAAGTGACCTTGAGTCACCTTTTTCCCATCAGCAGCCCTTAGTTTCCTTATCAGTACAATGAGGTAGGACTAGGTGCCTCTGGGGGTCCTTCTAGATCTAGAGTCTGTGATTTGGATGGCGGGCCTGGGGGCAGCGCAGGTGGAAATCTGGTGACTGCAGCTTAATCAGGAGACTGGAGGTGAGAGGAGGTGTGCAGAGTGAAAAGATAAGGCAGATAGGCTGAGTAAACGAGTGAAAGCACATTTAATGACTTACTATGCTAGGGAACAAGGTAAGTGGTTAATAAATGCTTGTTGACTTACCAAATATTGTGCTAAGTGGTTAGGAACAGTTCCTTGCCCTTCTAAAGACAATGCAAGGGGGCAGAGGGAGACTGACAAGGATGGGGAGAGCCACATCCTGGGAGCAGACTGATGCCTGTCCCTCCTTCCTCTCCCCCTCCAACCTAAGAACAATGGCAGAGAGGCCTTGAGAAGGCGATTGATGTGAATGAATCACAGCTAGAGCTTTCCCTAATATAGTTGTCCAGGAGAGGCCGTCATCCAGGAGACGCAGGAGAGAGGGACAAAGGACATGACTGGATCTCAAATGCACACAAGGTCATGAAATGTAAGGAAGGAGGGGCTGGGCAAAGGTAGGTAGGATTAGTTACAGAAACATCCTTAAAGGAAGCATTTTTAAAATCTGCATCTTGAAAGAAATGATGGCCAATTGATTGGCAGAGAGGAGAACAGACGGCATTCCCAACAGAGGATTGGACAAAACTCATGGGTAGGTGGGAATCTATGGGAGAGTGACATCTATAGGACAGAGCAGTTGTGTTGTGGGTTCAGCAGGAACAAAACTGGCGGTTGTGGGTCTCACACCTGACAATGACCTGGGAGATGAGGGCCCTGGTTCTAATTCTGTCATTGACTCATTATGGGATCTTAATCTCTTTTGGGGGCCTTTCCCCATTTATAAAACAAAAAGGTTGGACTAGCTAGTCTCTTGGGGCCCTTTAAGTTCTGACATCTAATGACTTTTTATAATTCAAAGTAATAAAAGAGAAGACTGGAAATGTGTTGATAGCACATTTGGTGCTGTGATGATGAGAGGGCCTTGGGTATCTGGTTTCTGAGTCCCATCTTAAAAAAGGAAGGTAACTCTGGCACTGTGTGAGGGATAGACTGGAGGATAAAGTGCCTAGAAGGATAGGAGACCATTGAAGTTGGGCTGTGAAAGGGACCAGACTTGGGGAAGGCCAGCTCAATTGTCTATCTGGGAGTCCTTTTCACGTCCAAATTCCCTACTTCGGAGACATCTACTCACTCCACACCAACACCTCACCAGGAGACATTTCTCTAATTGTTTATGAAACATCCTAGGTGCTCAAGGTCCTATGCTGGGCTTCATAGGAGACTGAGTGGAATGGACACTGCCCATACGACTCTTCCCACTCTTCCTACCTGACTGCCCCTCCTCCCCTTTCCCCACCCATCCCGCATAGGCTGAAGCAGACAAAATCTTCTGTCCAACCCTAACATGGTGGGGACTTGTTCAGAAGGAACTTGCTCCAGCTAACTAAAGGGGAAAAGCTCCCAAATCATTTAAAAATAAGGAGTAAAAGCAAGTAGGGCTAATTCTGCCATTGGTATTTATTAGCCATGTGACCCTGTTCAAATCAATGAGAAGGCTGTATAGTGCAATAAGTGGAAGGACTGTCGGGTTTGAAGCCAACACAACTTGAGTTCAAATCCAGACTCTGCTACTTGCTGTCTGTGTGGCAGTTAACCTCTCTGGGCCTCAGTTTCCTCATCTGTAAAATGAACATTTGGTCTAGATCTCAGAGGTGCCTTCCAATTCCAGATCCACAATTCAATAGGTCACAACCTTTCTCAACCTGTTTCCTCATCTGTAAAATGGGGATAATAAAACCCACAGTACCTACGTCATGAGAGTCGCTGTGATAACCAGTGAGATAATGAACTCGAAGTGCTTAGCAAATCATATTAAAGAAATATCATCCATTATATCATTAGTCTTCTAGGAAAAAACACCAGAAAGCTAGAGTTAATTCAGGGGAGCATAGCCAAGTATTGGAGAAAAAGCTCTAGATTTAGAATCAGAAGTCCTGAGTTCAAATCCTAACTGTCACTTACAAGTTGTGGGACCTTGAGTAGTAACAACAATAACAACCGTTCCCATTTCTCTAGTGCTGCAAGGTTTACAAAATATTTTCCTCACGACAGCCCTGAAGTTGTGAGTTCGAGGATCATTATACCCATTTTACAGATGAGGAAACCGAGCTTCATCACACAAATAGCAAGTGTCAGAATTCATAGCATCACAGATGTAGGGCTAGACTGGACCTTGGAGGTGATCAAATCCAACTAACCCTCACTTTACAGATGAAGAAAATGAGCCTCAGAGAGAAAAAAGGACTTGCTTAGAGTCTTACTGGGTAAGTAAATGCATGAATTGGGGTCTGAACCCAGTCCTTCCTGATGCCAATTCTAGTACTCTGTCTACTACACCAAGCTGCTACCTGACTCCAAGACCACACTGTGCTGAAGAAAAATTCATCTCACCAGGGGATGAACAACGAGATGGCAAGAGAGAGAAGAGCCTCTAACCTATGGCTAATGTAGCTCTTGAGGAGATTTCTGTGCCCACGAAGAGTGGGGACAGAAACTGGTTCTTTGAAGTTCCAGTTTTCAGTGGCTGATGTGAAGTTAGATTCCTCTGTGTCTGCCTGGGCCAGGGTCCCTCTCTGTGCTAAGTCAGCCAAGCAGTCCCAGGTGGGTGAGCAGAGAGCCCAGCATATCCATAATTTCCCAAGAAGGTGTGGGGGTAAAGGGCTCTGGGTTCAGAGGAATCTTTAACTTCCACTTAGCCTTTGCTGAGCAAACTGAACCATGGGCAATAAGGAATGACCCAGAAAGGTCACAGATTAAAGGAAGTATGGGGGCTGTTTGCCTGGGACTTTACAATTCAGTAGTACAATCTTCCCAAGAGATTTTTCACAAAATTAGAATTATAGAATCACAGATTTGGAGTCACCAAGTCAGCAAGCATTTATTAAGTGTTTACCATTGTGCCAAACACAACACTAAGGACTGGGAATACCAAAACAAGCAGAAAGGAAGACAGTACCTGCCCTCAAGGATCTTCCATTAGAATAGGAGAAGACAGCACATAATAAGGGGGAAGGGCGCATGTGTGAGGCAGATGAAGAGAGAGGGAGAGGTAGGGGCATTGTGAAAAGAGAAATCCAAAGAGTCAAGGACAGAACCTAGAGAGAAGTAAAGGGAAGAATGTGGCTGGTCTAGGTACATTCCTTAAAACAGAGTTCCCGCTGGAACTGACCAATCAAGGTCCTATGCTGGGCTTCCTAAGAGACTTAATGGGATGGACACTGCCCAGATGGCTCTTCCTAGTCTTCCTACCTGACTGCCCCTCCTCCCCTTTCCCCACCCATCCTGCATAGGCTGAAGCAGACAAGATCTTCTGTCCTCAGTGGAGGACAATGCTCTTGTCTTCCTCCCCAGGGATTCACTCCCCAAGGTGCTGCCATCAATCCTTCCTTCTCTCTACTTCTGAGGTGCTAATTCAGGCTAGAACATTAACCCTGCATTCTCCCCAGGATCCCCAGGTAAGAAGAACTCAGTCACTACTTGTCTTCTTCATTTCTAAAGGAGTACAAGTAAAAGGGGCAGGGGGGAAGTGAATTTCAAGTCTGAAGGTCTGAGTTCAAATCAAGGAGCTTCAGGGACAGTGTGATCTTCCAGAGTGAGAAGTAGTGAACACCAGGAAACAGACCCTTAAATCAGTGAAATTTAAAACATGAAAAATAACAAAAGAAATAATTAAGGCAAATTCAGTTAATTTGTTACTATACGTAGTGAATATATACAGGGGATGGATGTAGTTTGGGGTTCTGGAGTCTTTTAACAGTCTGGGGAAGCCAATGCTCTTCTTTTCAGAATAAGGTTTTTAAACAATTGAAAGAAATGTTAAATTTCAGTCAGAGGCAAATGAAAATAAAGATGTAATTTTGCTTCCCATCCACCTTCCATAGATCCCCTGATGTCTCTCCATAGGCAGAGAGGAATAAGAAAAGAAAAGGGGCTTGGGGGCTCCAGATTAAGATCCTCTGCTGTGTGGCTCACATGTGGGTGATAGTAATCATCTATGACTTCCTAATTTAATTAATTACTCTTCCTAATTATGTGCTAATTTACCCTCTAAATGTAGGTGCCCCGGGTCCAAGCACAGGTTGGTCCCCTAGCTAGCTGGTTCTGACTGAAGTCACATATGTCACTGGTACAACAGGGGAGGAAACCAGGCATCCTAACCCCAAGTATTCTTGTCTAACAGCTACACTGCATTTTGGCTCATGCTCCTAGATAAACTGACACCAGGACACCCCAAGTGCTATCTGCTCCTCTTCTGGCTCCCACAGACTATAAGTTCCCTGAAGGTAGGATCCAAGTCTTTCCCTTCTCTAGGCTCCCACATGGCTGGGCACATAGTGGGACTCAGTCACTATCCACAAAGTTCAGCACATTCCACAGGTTCATTCTAGAAACCAAAAAAGGCCCTTTGATAAAAAAATGGCAGAATTGACAAACTCTCCTCCAAGCGTCTTATCATGTGAAGTAAGTTCATTATTCTTCCCAGAAGCCAAAGAACCCTAGCTATTTGTCAGGCTCTGATTACAGGACAACCCACCAGATTAACCCTCTTAGATAACACTTGTCTTTGCAAAACACATGAGTCAGCAATCTTTGGGGGTAAATAATTGAACAGTAAGTCTGGTGCCCATTGGGTGCTGCTAGGAGGAGGGACGGATTAGATTGGCCCCCACATGCTGGCACAGTCTGAAGGGCCAGGACCACTTTGTGGCCAGTGGAGGACAATGCCCTAGTCTTCCTCCCCAGGGATTCACTTCCCATGGTGCTGACATCAATCCTTTTTTCTCTCCATCTCTGAGGTGCTAATTCAGGCTAGAACCTTAGCCCTGCATTCTCCCCAGGATCCCCAGGTAAGAAGAACTCAGTCATTACTTGTCTTCTTCATTTTTAAAGGTGTACAAGTAAAAGAGGCAGGGTAGCAAAAGGGCAGGAAAGTGAATTTCAAGTCAGAAGGTCTGGGTTCAAATCCCCATTCTATTTACTGACTCCAAGGGCAAATGATTTAACTTATCGGAGACTGAGTTTCCTCATCTGTGAAATGGGGGTGGGCAGCTGATTCCTAACATCTCAGCCAGATCTAAATTTCGGGATCCAGTGCTCTCAGAAAAACCTGAAAGACTTGCTTGTGCTGATGTAAAGTGAAATGCGCTGTGTACAAGGTAACGTGATAAGCTGTGAACGACTTAGTTATTCTGAGCAATACAGTGATCCAAGACAATGCTGAAGGATTATGATGAAGAATGCTCTCCATCCGCAGAAAGAGAACTGATCAGTGTCTGAATGCAGAACAAAGTATACTTTTTCACTCTGATTTTTCTTGAGTTTTTGTTTGTTTTAGTCTATGTTTTCTTTCACAACATGACTATTACTGAAATGTTTTATATGACTACATATGTATAACCTATATTATATTCCTTGCCTTCTCAATGAGGGGGTGTGAGGAGGACATTAGAGAATGTGGAACTCAAAGTTTTAAGAACAAATGTTAAAAAATGTTTTTGCCTGTAACTGGGGGATAAATAAAATACTAAATTAAATTTTGGGATCCAAGGGGAGTGTGGCTAAGCCTCCCATTGTCCCCTCTTGTGCCTACAAGAGACAGACATTCCTCCTCCTCTTATCTCCTCTAGTCTTTGATTCCATCCAGGCATTTTCCCTTTGCCTATTTTAAATGGCACCAAAAAAAAAAAAATTAAAACATCGGAATTGTTTTAACTAAAGGTTAGATGCCGAAAGTCAAAATTGAGAGATGGGGAATACTGATCAGAAAAATGTCCCTGCTTTGAGCTCCCCATCCCGTCTTTCCCTCCACTGTAACTATTCTAAATTACAATTGATTAAGAAACTGAGCTGGATGAACTCCAAGAGGCAGCAGTGTGTGAGCCTCGTCCCATGCCCATCCCCTGGCATGAACAGTTCCCTCTGGCTGACTTGCTAGGAATCTGAACTGGACAAGGCACCTGTGGCATGGGGCTAACCCCCCAACATGTCATTAACAAAGAAGACTGACAGAATTCAGTATTTTATGTTACCAGTGAAGAAAAAAACTGAACACATTTTTCTCCTGGATGCATGTAGCACAAGGTAGATTCCTCTTATTTGGGGAAAAGGGGGGTTACTATGATTTTTTTATTTTTTGACCTTCATTTTTAAATTCTGAGTGCCAAATTCTCCCCCATGCTCCCTCCTCCACCCAACTGAAAAGGTAAGCAATATGATACACATTATAGTGAAGTCGTACAAAACCTATTTCTACCTAAGCTATGTTGCCCATCCCTTCCCTCCCCAAAAAAGCAAGAAAGATAAAGTTACTATGATTTTTTAATTGAGTTGCAGTCTGAGCACCAGACATGGAGTCAAGATGACCCGAGTTCAAATCTCACTTCAGACACTTACCTTCTATGTGACCCTGGGCGAGTTACTTAACCTCTGTCTGCCTCGGTTTCCTCAACTGTAACCTCCTAAGGTTGTTGTAAGAATCAGATGAGATAATATTTGCAAAGTGGTACACAATCGGTGATTACTAAATGCTTACTCCTTTCCTAAAATCTTTATGGAAATGTCAGATACCATCCTCACAATAAGGAATGCTGACCTTCCCTGTACTCCCAGTAATGAGGTAGGAAGAGAAGATGTAGTGCAGATAGACTGGAACTTTTAAACCCCGGAATCTCTTAAAGTGTCCCTTCCCTTCCCTTCCCAATGAGCTTCAAAGAGTGCCTTTCCTCCCGAGGGTGGGAGGCTGCAGAGAACTTTAACCTCAGAATGCTGCACCCACAGTAGGCAGCTCCCCTTTGAGCGTTAGCACATGCAAACACCGAAGAAACACAGCTTGGTGCTGTAGCCAGGATACGTGGAGAACGAGGTGATTTCCTCCCATCTGGGGAAGTATTTTACAGTGCTTCAATAATGCTTACAATCTAATCTAGCTTAAAAGTCTGATTTAGTCTAAAATCTAGGTTAAAATTGCCTAATTAAAGTTGCAGCTCTTAGCATCAGATACAATATTCCATGCATGTGCATGATTTATATATATTTGTATATATATATTTATTTATTTATTTTTGCTCACTGAATCACAGTAGTTCAGAGGTGGAAGGGACCTCAGGAGGCATCTAGGTCATCACACTTACATACAAGCAAGAATGCTGTCAGCCTCTGCTTGAACACTGCTGTGGATGGGGAACTCACTACCTCACCTCGGCTTTTTAAGGGAGAGTTCTATTTGTTACATAGAGAGAAGGTAAAAAGGGGAACAAGCCATTGATTAAGCACTTACAACGTGTCAAGGACTGTGCTTAGCACTTTACAAACATTATCTTGTTTGATTCTCACAACAACCCTGAGAGGTGGGTGGTATTATTATGCCCAGTTTAAATTTTTTTTTGGAGGTCAATTGGGGCTAAGTGACTTGCCCAAGGTCACATGGCTAGTTTTGTATATGTGTGTATGTTTGTGTGTTAAGTGTCTGAGGCTGGATTTGAACTCAGGTCCTCCTGACTCCAGGGCTGGTGCTCTATTCACTGTTCTAATATTTAATAAATATGCATTGAAGTGTTTAGAAATGCCTCTCTCCCCAGAAAATAAGTATTTTTAAATGAGATGAAGCTATAATCCAAAGGGATGGCAGTAACTTGCAATTCCAGGGTTTCCAGAGTCAAAACAGACCTGGGAGGTTGCCCAGCCCAACTTTCTACACAATGCATCCTCAACAAGTATTCACACGGCTTCTGCTTAAATAATTCCCATGTTGCTATGCTTACAACTTTAAAAAAATAAAATTTTATTTTTTACAATTACAGGTAAAAACAATCAACATTTGTTTTTTTAAAATTTTGAGTTCCAAATTTTCTCCATCCCTCCTCTCTTCCCATATGATATAGATTATTATGAAGAAATGTCTTCATGCAAAACATTTTTATATAAACTATGTTGTAAAAGGAAACACAGACCCCCATATAGATTATTATGAAGAAATGTCTTCATGCAAAACATTTTTATATAAACTATGTTGTGAAAGGAAAAACAGACCTCTCCCAAAAAAGCCTACAAAAATAAAGAAAACAAAAAAAAAGTAAGCTTCAGTCTGCATTCAGACTCCATCGATTCCTTCTCCCAAAGTGGATAGCATTTTTCATCCTAAATCCTTTGGAATTGTCTTGGATCACCATATTGCTGAGAACGGCTAAGAAACTGTATCAGAAGTTTAGTATTTCTTAAGGCAGTCCTTGACATTTTTGGACAACTTTAATTCTTTCTACTCAGCTGAACTTTGCCTCCCTGTAACCAGACACCTCTTCTGGCCCCCCACTTCCTAAGGTCTTCTTCTCCTTTTAAATGACCCTCATCTACTCTACACAGATCATAGATATGTGTGTTTATTTTATATCTAATTACATATACCTATATATTTATCTATAATATATAGATATATGCATATATACATATTACATATATATATATAATCTAATACATATAGATGTCGATGTAGAGAACTAGATATCTACATGTTTTCTCCCTCATTAGAATGCATGCTCTTTGAGAGCCTTTCTTGGCATCCTCAGCACTTAGCTATACTTGTCTGTAGAGTGCCTGGTACCTAATTAGAATGTTGGCCTGGAGCCAGGAAGACTTTTCTTCTTGAATTGAAATCTGGCTTCAGACACTCACTAATCGTGTGACCCTGGGCAAGTCACTTAATTAACCCTGTTTGCTCTAGTTTCCTCACCTATAAAATGAACTGGAGAAAGAAATGGCAAACCATCCCAAAAATATGAAAAACTGAAATGGAGTCACACAAAGAGTCAGACAGAACTGAAAACAACTGAACGATAACAAGAAATGTTTGTTAACTGACTGACAAAAAGGTAATGGGCTGTCTTGAGAGGTAGTGGATTCTTTATCTTGCAGATCTTCACAGAAAAAAGGCTTAAAGGTCCCTGTCTGTGAGCTTTTTAAAAAAAATTTTGATAACTGTATTTCAACATAATTGAATTCCTTTGTAATCCTATGAATTTCATTTTATGCATTTAAAGACATGATTCTGAGAAGACATCATCAGACTGGCCAAGGGGTCCAGGACAGGTTAAGAACTCCTGGCCTCAGTGGCCAGGAGGAAACTCTTGAGATTCTGGGAAGTCACAGATGCCCTAAGCTTCAATCTCTCTGTAAAATGGGGATGATGATGATGATGATAAAATTTGCAAAGGTTCCCTCCCAGGGTCACAGTGAGGAAATCACTTCGGCAACCTGAAAGCACTCAAGAAATGGGAATCATTATCATTACATTCCCTCTGTTCCGATATTTAGGGAATGGAGTAGGTGTGGGTGTAGAGGGCAGTAGGAGGGTGAGGGTGTGTGTGTGTGTGTGTGTGTGTGTGTGTGTGTGTGTGTGTGTGTGTGTGTGTGTGGGTGGGTGCGAGTGTGTGTGTACAAGCTATTTAACACCAGAGAAAGGCGATCAATAAAGGAGGTGAGGGTCTGTTTACAGTGGAGTAGGAAGAACTCTGGACTGTGCCAGGAAGACCTCCTGCAGAACCATGAGTTGTCACTGCTGTTATGACACTAAAAGGCAGCATAGATCAACCATACTTCTTGTGGAAACCAGCACTTAGCCTAATGGCTAAGCATAAAAAGTGTTTATTGACTGACTGACTGAGATGTGGATGCGTTATTGCTGAAAGCAAGTTAGGGTGTGCTAGAAAGAAACCCTAGAAGGTGTGGGCCGCTTAATTTCCATTAATTATATTTCACTTTCAGACAGAGAATTACAAAGTGTGGTGAGCTTTACCATGTGAGCATATTTGGGAGACGTGACCTCATAGATGTGTAAGCCTGGCTCTTCTGGGCTCTATCATTCATTCACCACAGCTCACTTAGGACCTCTGCATCACAAATCCAGAGGATCAGGGTTTCTAGGAGACAGTGACAGCAGAGATGGGAAGTAGGACCTTCCTAAACCTCAGTATCACACAACCGGAAGGACCTCAGAGCCCATATAATCCAACCTGCATCTGATCAAGAATCCCTATAATAGTATCTCTTACAAGGGGTTATCCAGGCTTCCCTTCAATATCCCCAGCAAAAGAAAGGGACTACCTCTTGAGACAGTAGCCCATTCCATTTTTCTTTTTGTTGTTTGGTTGTTTTAGTCAGTCTGACTCTCTGTGATCCCATCTGGGAATTTCCTTAGAAAAGCTATAGGAGTGCTTTGCCATTTCCTCCTCCAGCTCATTTTACAGCTGAGGAAACTGAGGCAAACAGGGTTAAGTGACTTGCCCAGGGTCACACAGCTAGTAAGTGTCTGAGGCTGGATTTCAACTCAGGAAGAGAAATCTCTCTATCCACTGTATCACCTAGTTGCCATTAATTGGCATTCCATTTCTACTTTGGGCTTGCTCCAATTTTTGGTAAATTTTTGTTCTCCCTAAGTCTTCTCTCCTCCCAGCTAACCATCCCCTGGTTCCTTTAGTCAATGCTCATATGTCAAGACCTTAAGGTCCCTTTACATCATGACCATTCTTCAGCTTATTTGTGTGTGTGTGTGTGTGTGTGTGATTTCATTGTTTTAGGGAACTCCCAATGAAGAAATTCCCTCTACACACATTATTCAATTTGTCATCTTAGAGAGCTGCCTGGGTCCCTGAGTGGTTGAGTGATTTTTCTAGAATCACACAGCCACCATAAATCAGAGAACTTGAACTCAGAACTTCCTGATTCCAAAGCCAGCTGGCTATCAGTTACACCATGTTGCTTCTTGTAGGTTCTCATAGTCCTTCCTAAACTGATGCGAACATAATGTTCCATATGAGGGTTGATCAGTGAAGGGACTGGCCAGTATGATTCTCAATGAGGTCTAATAGCATATTAATTCTTTTGGTTGAAATATCATACTCTTGACTTATATCAAGCCTAGATCTTTCTCAGACAAACAGTTAGGTGTTCATATTCAACTTATGAAGCTGACTTTTTTCATCCAACATAAACTTTTACATTTATCCATATCAAATTTCCTCTTCTTATATTCAGCCCAAAGGTCTAGCCTGCCAGGAGACTCTTGGATCCTGATTTTGTCATCTCACACAATCCTCTTGGCTTCATTATCTGCAAATCTGATAAGATGCTGCTTCTATCTTTATTGAGATTATTAATCCAATGTTTAATAAGAAGAGATTCCCGGAGCACTCTAGGAAAGGGCCTCCCCCAAGTAACATCGGTCCATGTCCATTGATGACTATCTCATCAAGTCAGGACATTAACCAGTTCTGAATCTAACCCAGGGATGCTTAACCCGGTATCTACAGATAAATACCAGGAACTCTGTGAACTTGAATGGGAAAACAATTACATCTTTATTTTGAGCAATTTGTAAATCAAATTTAGCATTTCCTTTACCTAAAAACACAATTCTGAGAAAGGATCCCTAGGCTTCCCCAGACTGCCAAAGGGGCCCAGGACACAAAAAGATTAAGAACCCTTATTCTCTCTCATATCAGCTACAAAAATGGCGAGAAAGAGCTATGGTTCCAAGAAGCCGCTGCATGTGTGGTGGCCACACCCCAGTAAAATCATCTTGACAGACAGGCTAAAACAGGCTGAGGGTAAACAATAAGCCTCAAACCCATTGGTGAATTAAGGGGATGGCTACCCCAAGCACGTGAAGAATGGGTGGATGAGAACACCTTGTTCCAACGGCCACTGGAGGCAAACGAGGCAGGCATTGTGGCGCCATTAGAGCTTGGTCAGACATTGAAGACACCAACGTCATCCAGTTCATCCCAAGCTACCTGATGACTTTGGAAGACACTGCCTCACTTTAATCTAATTCATGCACGAGTCAAGACATCACCCAGTGTCCTCTTGGAAAACAAAGCACATACAACTACTCCAGAAATCTAAGTAAACTGTACCAATAGCATTCCCATGATTTGCCAGTTTAGCATGCCTAGATAACTCTCCTTACCATGCCCGTACATTTGGGAATTGCACCGATTGTTATCATAGAAATCTGGTCATGTCAGTCTTCTGACCTTTGAACCTCAGTTTTCTCATGTCCAATGGAGATAATAATATACTACCTTATTCAACTAATCAATTAATCAATTGGCAAGCATTTATTTACTAAGTGCACCTGGCCTTGGGCCAAGCACTCAGGTTTTTAAAAAGACAAAAGTGAGACATTTGCATGATTGTAATGAACAAAGTACTTTGGAAACCTTGTAGCACTAAGGGAGTGTGTGAGAGTATGTGAGTGTGAGTGTAAATGTGAGTATGTGAGTGTGTGTGTGAATGAAGTTTATTCAGGTTTCTTAGTCTCTCTAAACTCAAGGCTCTAGACCAGCAGTTCTTAATCTGTAGGTTGTGACCCCTTTGGGGGTCAAATGACCCTTTCACATATTTCCCATGGTCTTAGGAACGGAGACACTGCTCCTCTATCCATCTCCAGGCAGGTCCACCCACATGCAGATATGCCCACATATGAATATTAAAGAATCCCGGTATTAGGAAGGTTGAGAACCACTACTCTACACTCTGGACACTAGAGGTAGTTAGGTGGCTAAGCAGATAAATCAAGAAGACCTGAGTTCAAATCCAACCTCAGATACTTACTAGCTGTGGGACGCTGGGCAAGTCACTTAACCTCGGTTTGCCTCAGTTTCCTCATCTGTAAAATGAACTGGAGAAGGAAATGGCAAACCACTTCAGTATCTTTGCCAAGAAAACCCCATGGAGAATATGGTCCACAGCGTCACAAAGAATCAGACATGACTGAACAACAAAACATTTGTTCCCTCCCTGTCTTTCCAGCCTGATCTCCCTCCTCAGATTCTAAGCTCCAGCCAAACTGGACAATTCTTTCTGGCCCTTCAAAGTTCCGTCACTTCTCACCTCTGTCTCTTTTCTCTGTCCATTCCCCATGCAGGGAAATACTCTCTGTTCCACTCTTTGCCTGCTAAATTCTTACCAAGCACTTTAAAAGCCCGCCTCAATGGCCATTGTCTCTATGAGGCTTTCCCTGACTGCTCCTGTCGCTAATAACCTTCCTTTGAGATCACAACACAGCATTTTGCCTTCACCTCTACCATGCCCTTAACATGCAATGTTTTGTATCCTCGATGTTTGTTTATCTTATTTCCCTACCAAGCAAAGTGCCACAGGGGCTGGGATTGTGTCTTACTGAAACACTTGCTCTTCCCCAGCTGAGAGTATGGTTCCCTGCATACATTAGGTGTTGGCTGCTTGTCTCTTGTGAACTGAATTTCTCTTTTTTAAACTTAACACAGTTCTTAGTAAATGTTAAAGCTGGAAGGGGACACTGGGGATGAACAATTCCCAGATTTCCTAGGGTTCCCAAAGAACCCTGGTGTTCTTTGGCAATGCAAATAAGGTTTCCATGAGAAAAATCCTTTCTAAGTTACTAACTCTGAAATCACAATTGAATTAAATATTTATTATAGCAACTTCTGACCAAGATAACTGCCTGAACAGAGGCAGATGACCCAGCTCCCTTATGACTGCTTTAGCAAAAACATAATATTTACAACAGACTGAATAATGATCAAGAAATCCCATGAGAAACTATAGTAAGTGGCTTCTGCCACCCCTGAAATGCACCAAAAAAGTTAGGCAGAAATATGTGGGCAATAAGAAAAGAGGCCGCCAACTACTCCAGGACCAGCACAGGCAAACAAGACAGCTGGTCAGGGAACTTCGTGGTGAGGAGCTTGGGAGCCTTAGGAACCAACAGCTACCAGAGCAGCTCAGACAGAGAGAGCCCAGGTCCAGGGACTCCATGGTCTCAGCCAGCCCTAAGATCCCAGAAAGTGACCTAAAGATACAGAATTTTGTATGATCAAGGGCAAGGCCAAAACCCAGGAGTCAGGCTCAGAAATGCAGGGGACCTAAGGCAAGACTGCACAAGGCCGACCACCCCACTTCAAAGTCTAGCAGAGGCAGAGTGTGGCCCTGACACAAAGACTCAGTTCAGGAAGTAAAGCCAGAGGTTAAGTACGCCAAACACAATGCCAGCTATGATCAAACATGATTATAGTCCTCATGGTCTCCCAAAAACTCTGCTCCCAACAGGAACAAATAATTCAACAGCAACTACATATAGCGATTCAGTGGAAAGCAATGCATTTTCTACAAGGACTACATGAACACTTAGAAGGAAAGGAAGACATTAAAAAATTACATTAGGGGCGGCTAGGTGGCGCAGTGAATAGAGCACAGACCCTGGAGTCAGGAGGACCTGAGTTCAAATCCAGCCTCAGACACAACACCAAAAAAAAAAACCCAACCCTAGCTGTGTGACCTTGGCCAAGTCACTTAACCCCAACTGCCCTACCTTCCCCTCTCCAAAAAAACAAGCAAAAAAAAATTACATTAAAACTCTGGAAGAAAAGGAAGGAGTAACTTAGAAAAGAAAATGGCAAACATTATCCAAATTACGGACTCCCTAAAAACCAGAATAGACCAAACAGAAATGAATGATTTCATTAGAAAGCAAAAAATATTTGAACAGAATCAAAATACTGAAAAAAAAAAGAAAATCTAAGCTATTTGGCATCAAAAACAACTGTCAAAAATTGTTTTAACATGCAATTGGGGGAAAAATTTAATATTACATTTAAAAAAAAAGAAAACCTAGACACTCTACTTCAAGAAATCATATATGAAAACTGCTCAGATTTATTCAAAGCAAAGGGCAAAGGAAAAACAAGAAAGAAGGAACCCCAAAGGGAAAAGTCCTAGGAACATCAGGGCCAAAAACCAAAACTTCCACACCAAAGAAACAAATACTGGAAATCAACCAGATGCAAACATTTACAGTCCAAAGAATTATGGTCAGTATCCCATCTTGCTATTCCAAAAGGCTTGCAGTGGTTCTCAACCTGTGGGTCACGACCCCTTTGGGGGTCAAACGACCCTTTCATAGGAGTCACCTAAGACCATCAGAAAACACATTTCCCATGGTCTTAGGAACTGAGACACCCCTCCTCCGTCCGTCTCTACATGGGTCTGCCCACATGCAGATACGCCTAAATACAAGTATTAAAAGGTCTCCTGCTTTAGGAAGATTGAGAACCACTGGCATAGAGAGATGCTTATAACCAAGGGTAACTTTCCCTGCAAAGATCAGAAGGCTTAGAGGGGAGGAAGGGAGTGGCAGGAACAGACTTTTAATGAAATAAAGGACTTCCAAGTCCTTCAAGAGAGAACTTTTGTAATGAAAAGACCAGATGAGTTAGGACCTTGAAATGTAAATACAAGAGCCAAGAGAAAGCTAGAATGGCAAACTTATCCGTGTGTGGGTGTACACTAACATTCTAACAGGGGAGAAGAAACTTAGTATCTTCAAAGGGTATTGAGGGAATTAAACAAGAAAAACAGAGGACCTGGGGGGTAGACTTGGTTCTATTTTGAGGGTGAACTTTTCTATAAACTTTCTACACTTGGGAGGAAAGGAAGAAGGTGATAGAACTCACACTTGAGGTCCATGAGAAGATACGTATAATGATAATATTAGCTACAAAGAGCTACAAATAATAATAGTAATAGCTACATATAATAATAATAATAATGCAATATAACAATAATAACAACTAGTAATTATATTGCTCTTTAAGGTTTGTTGAGTGCTTTAAAAATATTATCTGGGGTCGCTAGGTGGCGCAGTGAATAGAGCACCAGCCCTGGAGTCAGGAGCATCTGAGTTCAAATCCGGACTCAGATACTTAACACTTACTAGCCATGTGACCTTGGGCAAGTCACTTAACCCCAATTGCCCTGCTTTCCCCCCTCCAAAAAACAAAACAACAACAAAAAAAATCTCATGTTGATCCTCACAACTACCATGAGAGGCAGGTTCCGTTATTATTCTCATTTTACACAGTTGGAAACTGAGGCAGGCAGTGGTTAAGTGACTTGCCCAGGGTCACACAGACAGGAACTATGTGAGGCTGGTTTTAAGCATGTTCGCTGCAAAGCCTGGTTGCCACCTGTTTGACTATACAAATATGGAGGAAGAGGGTTGGCAGAGTGGGGATGGAATGAAGCTCATTTTTATCTGAAACAAGAGGATTGAACACACACACAAGCACATGTACACAGTTTGGTGTAGAAACACACAACTCAACAGGGAAATAATCTGAAACTGGGGGGTGTAAAAAAGAGAATGAAAACAATACTGGGGTGAGGGACGGGATTGTTGTAAATAAAACAAGGGTCTTGATACTGAAAACAGGATTCTAAGGGGAAAAAATAAAAGCAAAGAACTAGAGTCTAAGAGGTTGTCCATCAGATAGGGAATGGCTACACAAACTGTGGTATATTAATATAATGGAATATTATATTAAAATGACAAATGACAAAAGAAACGATGTCAGAGAATCCTTGGGTAGTATGAGCTATAAGAACTCTGACCGGTCAGAAGACCTGTGTATGATGAAGTGTGCTACCCACCTTCTGGCATAGCCATTACAGACACACACAAGGTGTACAAGGAGACACATGTTTTTGGATAGGGTCGTGGTTCAGAATCATTTTGCTTTACTATGTTTATTTGTTAAAAGAGGTTTTCACATTTTTTAATAGGGGAGGAAGAGGTTAGGAAGAAGTTTATTGAGTTGTGCCTGACTCTTTGTGACCCCATTTGTGGTTTTCTTGGCAAAGATACTGGAATGGTTTGCCATTTCCTTCTGCAGCTCATTTTACAGATAAGGCAAACAGGGTGAAGTGACTTGCCCAGGGTCACATAGCTAGTAAATGTCTGAGGCCAGATTTGAACTCAGGAAGATGAGTTTTCGTGACGTCAAGCCTGGTACTAGAAATAAATACATGCCCAAAAAGGAGGACCATTGAAACTTTTTCTTTTAATATTCAAAAGGAAACAGAAGGAAGTTGAGAAGGAAGCATAGACAAGAGGGACAGTTTTGAAAGTCATCACTTTCATTGTGATGTATTAATTACACAATATTGTGCACCTTTTAAAAAAGTAAGTGGTATGAAATGGAGTTTCATAAGTAATCTTATTTTTATATTCTGCTATGTATGGAAATCTCTTTCATTTTAAAAATGAAAACATTTATTACTTGCAGAACATTGTTTTATATGAATATAAGTCTTGCTTCCTTCATTTTTCTTTGAAATCTTTACTCCAACCCAAAGGAAGAGATTTCCCCAAACTCACACGGCTAGTCCTTAACCCTACCTATTTTAGGGCCCTTCTCTGCCTCACCAAGATAAGGACATGCCCCCAAGCTATAAGAGCCTAATCCTGTGGCATATGCACTTCTGGTGGGGAGGTCCTATCCACATGGACAGGCTCTGAGGACAAGTACAGCATTGCTATGTGCATGGGGAGAGAAAACTGGCTTTGCAGTCAAGAGAATCACAGACTTGGCCAGCAGGGGAAGATTTTTTTTTTTTTGCTATAAAAGTAACTCAAGAATTATGGTATAAGTGTCTGGTCTCCATTACTAGAGGGACCCCCACCTCCAACCCAGGGTGAATATTGCATCTCAGATTTGAAAGCGATCCTAAGGAGCCAACCTAGTAAAAACTTATACCTGAAAAAAAATGACCTCCTAAAAGTATTCAGCAAATGAACATCCAGCCTAGAGTGGAAGATCTTAGAATCACAGACCTAGAACCAGAAGGCACCTCATGGACAATCCAACTCAACCCCTTCATATTATGGATAAGGAAACTGTGGCTCAGAGGGGGACCTGATTTTCCTAAAGTCACCTAGGTAGTGAGCACCAAAGAGGGGACTGAAACTCAAGTCCTCTGAGACAAAGAATAGCCTTCATCCCACAGTACACACCCCCTCCTTTCAGTGAACCCACAATCCAACTGCCATCCAACGCTTTACTATCTCTTATAGCCTGGTGGCATCTGAAAATTTTATAAGCATCCAAGTAATTGATTAAATGCCCAATGATATCATATGAAACACAGACATCTGGGACACTTTACCAGTAGACATCAAGTCATTAGTAACTATTCTTTGGGTCCTCTATGTCCCAAGGTTACCTGGACTAGCAATGATCAGCTTCATAAATATGATAGCAGCTACTAGCTAAACTGGTTTGTGAAACATTGATTTGGGCCAGGGGGTTCTCAATCTTTCTTGTGCCCCAGACCCCATTGGCAGTCTGTTGATGCCTATGGATCTGTCCTAAGACAAATGGTTTTTTAAAATAATATTTTATTATTTAAAAAACATATTTTACATTTGTTTTTGTTTTTTTTAATTTTGACGTCTAAATTCTCTCCTTCCCTCCCCTCCCCTCTCCCTGAGGTAGCAGTAGGCAATTTAATATAGATTATACATGTGAAATAATGCTTTTAAGTGCATATAATAAAATATATGAGTACAAAGAAAATTGATTATATTGAAATACAGCGGGTGGCTAGGTGGTGCAGTGAATAGAGCACCGGCCCTGGAGTCAGGAGTACCTGAGTTCAAATCCGGCCTCAGACACTTAACACACACAAAAAAACTAGCCATGTGACCTTGGGCAAGTCACTTAACCCCAACTGCCCTCCAAAAAAAAAAAAAAGAAATACAGTTATGAAATAGATAGGCTTAAGGACCCATTTTATAGAGGAAAAAAAGTCCAAGAGACGGAAAGAAGAGCTTGCCCAACATCACACAGCTAGCAAATGGCAGAACCAGGACTAGGACCCTGGTCTCTTGACCTCCCGACTCTGGCCCACCAAGAAATCATGCTTCGTTTTGAAAGTATGGATCAGGAAAACAAAAGAAAACCTGAGCCCGATGAGAACATTTACTGCAACAGCAACACATGACAGGCAGGCTGGTTGGCAGGGGAATCATCTCTAATTAAGTCTGTGCTCTGTCTACACAGAATTAATGTTCTTGGAAGCTGGGAACTGCTCTGTGGAGACAACGCCAGAGATTTGTGGTGAGTGCGTTGCTACAAGGCATCAATTTGGTGTTGACAGCAATGACGAAGTTAGGAAGGTGATGGCAAAGAAATTCCCTCTCCCCCACCCTTCCCACAAAACAGAACAAAAACAGAAGAGAAGACACACTCAGGGATCAGGGAAAGGCTGAGAAGTACTGAGAAGCAGGAGAATGGAGCTAGGGCAGGGAAAGACTGTGAAATCAGCATCCTCCTGGAAGCTGCCTCCTAGGAGAGATGTTCAATAATAATGGGCTTGAAGCATTAAAGCAAAACTCCTGGAGGCCTGTGTGTGACAAGAAAGGAAATTGCTGGAACTGGAGCCAAAGCACTTGGATTCATTTCCTAGCCTTACTTTTGGGGTGACCTCAGCCAAGTCACTTCCTGAGACTCAGAGAGGGTCTCAGTTTCCTCATCTGTTGGGGGAAAAAAAAAAAGAGGTTGTACTAAATGTCCAGGCAGCACTCTATCCACTGCGCCACCCGGCTGCCCACAAATAGTGGGTAAGTCCAAAAATGGCCTGTGATCTGGAAATGTAAGTGATGCAAAAACCTGTTAGTTGTTTTCCATGATTGTACATGTACAACCTGTATCAGGCTGCTTACCATCTCAGGGAGGAGGGAGGGAGGAAGAAAAGGAGAAAATTTGGAACTCAAAACATTTTTTTAAAAAAAGGAATGTTAACAATTGTTTTCACATGTAATTGGGGGAGAAATAAAATATTTTTAAAAACCTATTAGTGGCAAGTGTGTAATTCTATAAGTGATGCACAAATATTGTTATCCAAGAGAGCAGAGGGCAAGCAGAGTAGTGTTGGAATTGCTGCATTAATTTTGATTTACACTTTTAAAAAAGGCATACAAAATAGATTCATAGTGTCACATATAATCTTCATTTCGTATCCATTGTCTCTGGGCATATTTGACCCATATTTGGAGTCAAGAGCACCTGAGTTCAAATCCAGCCTCAGACATTTAGCACAAAAACTAGCTGTGTGACCCTGGGCAAGTCACTTAACCCCAATTGCCCTACCCTCCCCCTTCCAAAAAGCAAAATAAAATAAACAAACAAGAGGATAGGACCCTTGGGCTGGCACATCTGGGAAAAGCTGAGGTCTCCTAATGTCAGCAGCAGCAGGGCTTCTGGCTCCCACTTGTTTCTTTCTCCTGCAGCCATGCCTGTGGACAGCATGAATGCTCCCAAGATGGATGGGCAAGCTGAGCTGGAGAGAAAAGATCCTGGGCTGCAGATTCCCATCCTCATCCAGAGACAAGCTTCATCTCAGAAAAGTTTTCTAGAGATAGCAAAGGCCAAACTGAGGAAGAAATGCTCCCTGACCCCAGCCAGGCTGAAGGATGCTATTCTGGGTTTCTTCCCCGTGATAGGCTGGCTTCCTAAGTATCGCTTCCGAGAATACATCATGGGTGACATCATGTCTGGCCTCGTCATTGGGGTCATCTTGGTCCCTCAAGCCATTGCCTATTCCCTGCTTGCAGGCCTAAAGCCCATCTACAGCCTCTACACGTCCTTCTTTGCCAACATCATATACTTCCTAATGGGCACCTCCCGGCATGTGTCTGTGGGCATCTTCAGCCTGCTCTGCCTTATGGTGGGCCAAGTGGTAGACAGAGAATTACAGCTAGCTGGTTTTGACCTGAATGAAGACATCTCCCCAACCAGCAGAAATGGCAGCAACAAGACCTTCCCAGCTTCTGACCTGCCTTTGGGGGACATGGGTCCAGAATGTGGCAAGGAATGTTACGCCATCAGCATTGCCACGGCCTTGACTTTCCTGGCAGGGGTCTATCAGGTAAGAGACCCATCCCAACAAAAAGGCTCCCTCCCACTGATTCAAATCCTTTCTAGCGTGGGAACGCTTTACTGACTTAACCTTTAAGAACCCCAAATCACCTTCAGAGCATGAGAAGGTATTAGAAAAAAGGATGACCACTTAGCTTTTTTTATAACTATTCTATCATTCAATGTTCCCCAAAGCCCCATTTTATAGAAATTAAGCTGATGCTTGGGAAGAAGCGATCACATGCCCAGAGCTTCATAACTAGTAAGTGGCAGAGCCCGAGATGAGTAAATAAATGAATACGAAGGTCTGCTTCTCTGCCTCAGACAGTTCACTCCCTTTAGGAACTGTCTGATTCCAGGCAAGTCTCTTTGGGCCTCAATTTCTGCATCTATAAAATGAGAGAATTAATCTAAATCATCTCAAAGGTCCTTTCCAGTTCTAAAATTATCTTTTTTTAAAAATTAATTCATTTCTTTATTTTTAGTTTTCAACATTCACTTTTATAAGACAGCAAGTTCTAAGTTTTTCCTCCCTCCCTCTCTCCCCTTGCCCTTCCCTAAGACTGCACACAATCTAATGCATGTACAATCATATTAAACATAAATTCCACATTAGTCATGTAGGACTATAATCTTTACCTTGGCTTCAGTTTTCCTCTCTATGGAAAGAGGGAAGGAGTTGGACTAGATTGGGAGTTAAGCTTTTTTTTAATGTCAGGTAACCCCTCTGGCAATGTGGTAAAATCTGTGAACCCTTTCTCAGAATTAGGCTTTTTAAAAAATAGTATCTACATATTTTATTGTGTTTTGTTTATTTTGTTAAATATTTCCAAATTACTTTTAAATTTTTTTCCTTTTTTTGTCTTTTTCAGAATCATGTTTTTAAAAAAAGAATCATGTTTGTTTGTTTTTAATCATATTAAAGAAAATGCAAACTGTCATTTGGAAGTTTGTGAAAATAATGATGTAATTTTTTCTACCCAAGTTCATGGACTCCCTGAATCTGTCCCCCCACTCTTTAGGGTCCATGGACCCCAGATTAAGAACCCCTGGATTAGACAGTCTCTGAGGTCCTTCCCTGCTCTGACACTTTGCAAGTCTGTGATTTTATGACATGCTCAGTATCAGGAGGAGAGGATAAGACAGTGCTGGGGCTTCCTTTGGTTAATCTCTGAGATAAGAGAGACATAAAAAGATAACCACAAGTATTGGGTATCGTATGACTTCCTGATACCTGCCAGGTACAAACACTAAGCTCTGGAGGAGCTCAGACATCAGGGAGGCTTCAAAAAGGAAGAAGGCTTGAAGGGTGGGTGAGATTTTGCAAAGTCAGTGTCAAAAAAAACCCAGCACACCTAGGAATGACGGCATCAATGATAATGCCAACAGCAACCACATAAGACTTTTCTCACAAAGGGGATGTTAATCTTTAGAATAATTGTGCAAAGATTACAATAGCCATTTTACCAAGGAGGAAACCTAGGGCCAGAGAAATGAAGAGACCTGCCTGGTCACAGTACTAGTGAGAGTAAAGATTCAGACACAGTTCTTCAGTCTGTGTGAACTAAGACTGTAAAACAGCAGGAAGGAGCAAATGTGTGGAATCAGGAATTAATGAGGAACTATCTGCTCCAGGGGTGGGCAACCTGTGGCCTCCAGGCCTTCTAGGTCCTTAAGTGCAGCCCTCTGCCTGAATCCAAACTTCACATCTATTTTCAGTGGTTCTCAACCTTCCTAATTTCACAACCCTTTAATAAAGTTCCTCATGTTGTGGTGACCCCCAACCATAAAATTATTTCCGTTGCTCCTTCATAACTGTAATTTTGCTACTGTTATGAATCATAATGTAAATATCTTATATGCAGGATGTATTTAAAGTGAACATAACCCAAGGTTGAGAACCGCTGGTTTAAGATTCAGTCAAAGGGCTACACTTGAGGACCTAGAGGGTCACGTGGCCTAGAGGCCTCAGGTTCCCCACCCCTGAATTTCTACTCCATGGATAGCAAGCAGAGCAGTCGGGCTGTACCACAAGGACAATACTTTTTTTTAAATGATTTTTTTTGTTGATTTATTTTGCTTTTACATCACCTAGATCTCCCTGTATTCCACACCTTTCCTCCTCCTACAGAAAACCATTCCTTTTGACAAAGAATGTTTTTCTAGAAAAAGAAGGGAAAAAAATAATCAAAACTTCTCAATGTAGCAAAAAAAAAAATCTGACATTGAATGCAATGTTCCACACCCCATGGATACAATATATTAATAGGGAAAATTATTCTCTTGTTAGTATGACAATGCCTAGAAGGCAGCATTGGGCCCCAGGCATGTGTTTGTTAAGAGGAAAGCCAAGTTGGTGTAATGAAGAAATTGCATGGCCGAGAAGTCAGGAGACAAGGCATCTGATCCTGACTGTCACTAACTCACTGTGCAACCCTGGACAAAGTAATTTCACAACTCTTAGCTTCAGTTCCCCCCATATAAAAACTGAGGGAACACAACTCCTAATTTCAAGTCCCTCAACCTTTTTACAATGATATATGAAGTTTTTTCTTTCTACTTTCACATGTGAAGTTTTTCAAATGCATCAACCCAAAATAGACAGTCAGATAAATAGGATCTATGTTGGGGCTGTCATTTCCATCAGTGAATGGGAAGACCCACATTGACAAAACCATGGATCACTGAAAGTAGGAAGGTACAGCTTAAAAGCAATGCCTGGGTTACTTTCCTGATTAAAATGCTTGTAACCCTTGATGAGGACCTTTTAGACATAAACCCTTTCCCCACTCTGGTGTTTTCCACCTCTGCACATGTAATCAATCGACTGTAGATCCATGCTTTCACTGAAAAGAATGCCTCTCTAATGATGAAATTCCAGGAATGGTGAAATGATGCTAAGGGGAGACATTTTTTTCAGACACAGACTCCCTAAGTGACCTCTGACAAGCCCATTCCTTCTCTGGACCTTAGTCTTCTTAAATATAAAATGAAAAGTTTGAACTGCATGGTCCCTGAGGTCCTTTCAAGTTCCACATTCTATATTGATAAGCAGAAATGCCAAAAGCTGGCCAGCAACATCTTGAGTGTGGCCCAAACCATATTAAAATATAATGGGAAATATTTAACAAAACAAATGAAAATTTAATAAGACATTGATAACATTACATTTTAAAACTAAGTCAATATGTGGTATGTAGGTTGGTGGCTCCAATCTGTTTTTGCATTTGTGTTGTTCTAGATTTGCTATTTGGTCCTAGAGTTTTCACCTGCCCCTTTTCCCTACCCATCTGACACTCCATATTCTGTTTCTAGGTTCTCATGGGACTTTTTCGACTTGGTTTTGTTTCCACATACCTCTCACAGCCTCTTCTAGATGGGTTCGCAACAGGGGCTTCCTTAACGATCTTAACCTCCCAAGTCAAATACCTCTTTGGAATAAAGCTCCCCCGTCACCAGGGATATGGCATGTTCCTCGCCACATGGGTGAACATGATTCGAAACATCACCCAGGCAAACATCTGTGATGTCATCACCAGTGCCATCTGCTTAATGGTGCTGGTGACAGCCAAGGAGCTAACAGACAGGTACAAGGAAAAGATGAAGATTCCTCTCCCCACAGAGCTGATTGTCATTGTCACTGCCACTCTGGTGTCTCACTTTGGGAATCTCCATGAGCGCTATGGCTCCAGCATCTCGGGTGACATTCCAACTGGATTCATTCCCCCCAAGGCACCCAACTTTGGGCTGATGCACCGTGTAGCAGTAGATGCTGTTCCCATAGCTATAATTGGATTCGCCTTCACAGTCTCACTGACAGAGATGTTTGCCAAGAACTATGGTTATACCATTAAGGCCAACCAAGAGATGTTTGCAGTTGGCTTCTGCAACATAATCCCATCTTTCTTCCACTCCTTCACCACCAGTGCAGCCTTGGCTAAAACCCTGGTCAAGACCTCCACAGGGTGTCAAACCCAAGTGTCCAGTGTGGTCAGTGCCGCCGTGGTATTGCTGGTGCTTCTGTTTCTGGCTCCACTGTTCTACTCCTTACAGAAATCCGTCTTGGCCTGCATCATCATTGTCAGCTTGAAGGGGGCTCTATGGAAGTTCAGAGATGTGCCCAGGCAGTACCGGGTGAATAAAATAGATGCTCTGATATGGTGCATCACCATGGCCTCTTGTGCCCTCATCAGCACTGAAATTGGGCTCCTGGTTGGTGTCCTCTTCTCCATGCTCTGTGTCGTGGGCCGTACACAGCAACCACGTGTGGCCTTGCTCGGCCAAATTGAGAACACCATTTTCTACGAGGACAGCAAACAATATGAAAACCTTCTCCCTGTCCCCAAGATCAAGATATTTCGGTTTGAGGGTCCCCTCTACTATGCAAACAAGGACTTCTTCCTAAAATCCCTCTATAAGATGACAGGATTAGACCCCACATTAGAAGCAGCAAAGAGGAAAAAATGTGAGAGGAGGAAGCCCACTGTGGATGTGAGGCGTGTGGAAAAGGGAGTCCTTAGAGAATTGGGCCAAGCTGATACAGCCTGTCGCCTAGTCCCTAAACAAAGTGAATTTCACACCATCATCATCGACTGCTCCTCGGTGTTATTCCTAGACACTGCTGGCATTAGCACACTTAAAAATATACAGAAAGATTACAGGGCCGTGAACATTGCCATCCTCCTAGCAGGCTGCAACCCGTCTGTGACAGATTCTCTGAAGAGAGGGGGCTTCTTTGATAATGAAGATGCCAGCATGAAGGAATTACTGTTCTACAGTGTGCATGGGGCAGTGCAGTTTGTCCAAGCCAGGGAGCAAATGATAGACTCCACAGTCTAGGGCTCAGACCCTTCATGGTCTGTAAGAGCCAGCTGGAGAAGACTCCTACACCGAGCCTTGGGAGCGGGGAGGGGCAAAGGCAGCCTGGAATCCCTGCTTTGGAAGCAAATGCTGTCTAGGGTTCAAATCCCAGCACCTCTGCTCACAGGTTGGTTATCCTTGCATTGGTCCTCTCTGAGCCTCAGCTGACTCTTATGCAAAATGACTGAACTAGGTCACTTCTACAGTCCTTTCTAGCTCTCGATTCTGTAATCCTAGAAACATTATTTTTGGGGGAAAAATATTCTAACCATTACTGAACATCTCCTTTCTATTATCTAAAAAGAGAACAACAGCCCGAGGTCTGTGATCCTGGGACTTTCCCTCCCAGGTTAGAGACACCAAGGAAGAGGAGGTGAATGTTTGAGAAACTGTCTGCAGAAAAACACCACACCCAAGTGTGCCTTACAGTTAGTTACACTGTGCATCTGCACACAGCACAGTCTGTCCAGGGTGACCCAGGCCCAGGCCCCTGAATACAGTAGGTGCTTAATAAATGCCAGTTGAATAAAGGAATGAATATATCTTCAGTTTGGGTTGGACTAGAAGGAGTCTCTTCCAGTTCAGCAATTTTGTGATTCTATGAACCCCACATTGTAGCTATCGGTGTTTCTATGACATGGTGATGGCAAATAAGTGTGACGGCCAATGAGAGAGCATTCAAAAATACAATTACTTCCCCTTCCTTCCCCCGCATGCCCACATACTCTAAAACTTCTAAAAGCTCTTGTCCTTCTCACAGTCACCCCAACACACTTCTCTGTCTCCCCCACACTCAATATGATACATGCAGCCCCACCCTCCCCACTTCTTCCTGTCACAACACACCCAGCCCTTTCCACACATTTGTGATTGTCATTGGCAGTGGGTATAGAAGAAAGAGTGTTGGGCTTTAAGTCAAGAGATTTGGGTTCAAATTCTGGTTCTGGCACTTATTAACCCATTACCTTGGGCAGGCTGCTTTAACTCTCTGGGCATGAGTTTGTTATTCTGGGTAATAGGGAGAGTGAGGTTCATACAGCCCACCTCACAAGGGTATTGTGGAGGAGGTGCTTTGTAAACCTTAAAATGCCACTGCCAGGGCTGCTTTTGTCACCATAATTATTAGAGGTCATAGGCTAAGCAATGGACTACACAGACGGGTCATACTTCCCTGTTGCTTCTCAAGAAGGAACCAGGTCAAAGGAATAAAATCCAAGGGAAAGCTACACGTTTTCCCCTCTCTTACCTTCTTGAAACTGGAGTCTCTGAACCAATCTCTCCACTTGTATGTATCTGTAGTCAACACTGGAGGGCAAGAGAGGGTGGGCTCCTCCCAACGGTCTGTTGGCAGTAGCCTTCTGGGCTCCACACCTCAACTGCTGGCCTCCCCGACAGTGCTCATGGCCCCTCCCACCATGATTATGAAGGAGGGGAGAACTGCAGACCTACGATAAGGTGGCACTTGGCAAAATGCTTCCTCAGTAACTCCCTCTGCTTCTAACTCTTTGTCCCATTCGCTATTAAGCCACACACACACACACACACACACACACACACACACACACACACACACACTGTATGTGTTAGAATTTATAAAACGTATGGTGGTAAGCCTCTCTGAAGCATCCACATTCACTATTGCTTTGAGTAGGGCCCACATCCTACATAAGCCTCAGCTTCCAAGATGAAGAGGTTGGGCACAGTGGGGAACCCAAGACCTCGAAGCCACATGTGACCCTCTATGTCCTCAAGCGTCCTCCTTTGACTAAATCCAAACTTTACAGAACAAATCCCCTAAAGCACTGGGCCTGGGGACAAGAAGACCTGAGTTCAAATCTGTCCTCAGACCCTTAGTAGCTGTGTGACCTAGGGCAAGTTATTTAATCTGGACTGCTTCAAAAAAAAAAAAAGAACCTTTATCAGTAGAATATCAGGCAGACATGATAGGAATGAATGGAGATATTTCAGGGAAAACATCTTCCTTGGGGATCCCTCAGTTCTTGTCAGGGAGACTCTTTCTGGTCATAATGCTCTTTCTTAATCTCTTTGATTCTTCTCTTTCTGCCCTTCCTCTTGAGTCACACTGATCTCAGTCAACTTTCCTTTTTCTAGATTCCTTTTAGAACCAATCCTGGGAACCTTTGCTCTTAGTCCCAGAGCTCTTTTTTTTTCCCACTATTTTTGAAACCTTCCCACATCCTCCAGTCTTCCAAACCAACCTGTGTCCCTGATCTTGTTGCTTTTGGTGCCTGGATTCCTGGGTTCAAGGGTCTAGATACAAGAAACCTGAGTTCATATCCCAGCTATGCCATTAACTAGCTGCATCATCTTGCCTTGGAAGGAAGGAAGGAAGGAAGGAAGAGAAGAAGGAAGGAAGGAAGAAAGGAAGGAAATGGGAAGGAAGGGAGGGAGGAAAGGAAAGGAATGTAGAAGGAAGGAAATGGGAAGGAAGGGAGGGAGGGAAGGAAAGGAAGGTAGAAGGAAAGAGGAAAGGAAAAAGAGAGGGAGGGAAGAAACATTTATAAAATGACCACTACATGCCAGGCACTGTGCTAAGTGATTTACAAACCCTGGTGCTATTATCATCCAAACAGATGAGGAAACTGAGGCAGACTGAGGTTAAAATTCTTGCCCAGAGACACACAGCTAATAAGTGTCTGAGGCCAGATTTGAATTCGGGGAGATGAGTCTTCCAGACTTCAGGCCTGGTGCTCTATCTACTGCACCACCTAGACACCCAGCTGATTACTAGGACTTGGTTTTCTCCCTTGTTATAATAAAAACAACACTTATATAGCTTTTACTACGTGCCAAATACCGTACTTAGCATTTTACAATTATATTTTATTATCTTACTTGATTCTCACACCAGCTCTGGGAGGAAGGTGCTCTTATCATTCCCATTTTATAGATGTAAAATGAAGAGCTGAATTACATGACCAATAAGGTTCAGTTCAGCTGGAAGGAACCATCAGTCTGTTGCCCATGATCCCAAATCCCAAATCCACTCTCTTCTCCTGACATGGCCTACACCATAGTAACCGGACGTCCAAGCCTGGTACCACCTGGCTCCTCTTCTCCTTCCCTGGCTCCACATACTACAGGCCACATGCCTACATTTCCCAGGAGGAGAAAATTATGCAGCCTTGGAAGGAACTAGAGTAAGGTCACGAGAAGTACAGATGAAGCAAAGTAGCCTGGTGCTAGAGAGGACGTTACTTAGACTTCTTAAGTTATTCTGTCGCATTAAAGCTTTCTTCCATCTAAGAGCCCAGGGCTTCTCTAGGCCTGGTATATCCCCATTAGAGAATGGCAGATAGAGACAGAGACAGACAGATGGGGATGGAGTGAGGGAGAAGGGGGCAGGCAACCCCTGTGCCAAACTTGGCCAGATTTTTCCTGATTTTTTCAGCCAGTAAGAAATTTACAGATTACACAGTAAGTCAAGTGGTGTTCTGTCCACTAATTTCTCTCTTCTTCCTCAATCAAATGGGACTTAAGGAAACAGGCAGAGGAAGTTGGGGTCCTCATCCCTCAGCATCCCACTGACAGAGGCTGAGGAGAAGCCTGCCCATCCTATCCCTGTTTCACCTTCAACATTTGCACCTCTTCCTTCCAGGACTAGGCCATTGCCAGCACTGACAAGCACCATTCTCAGCCCAGACTCAAGCCAGCGCACTTCAGACTTATCTCTCCCAGGAATATGGATTGGCTATTTGGGGGGCAAAAGGCAGATGTGAAAAACTGAAGGCATCATTTCAAGGCATCAGGACCCTGTTTCAGGCCATTCCTAAGTCTCTATCCATTAGTCAATAAGCATTTAAGTGCTCACTATGTGCAAAGCACTGTGCTAGGAGCTGGGTGACAAACAGAACCAAAACAAAGACAGGTCCTGCCCTCAAGGAGCTTACAATCTACATACCCAAGAATCCTAAAGGATTCTGCTTTTCCTTCTGCATCTCTTCCCCTTCCTACACATGGTTGTCAGGAGATAGTACAGGCAACTAGGAATCAAGAGACCTGGGTTCTGGTCCTGGTTCCATCACTAACTTGAATCTGAAGACATTTTCCCTCCCTGGGCCTCAATTTCTCCATCTGTCAAATGGAGGCAGCATTCATCACCATTCAACCTACCTCAGAGAGAAAACATAAAAACTAGAAAACGGATTCAAAAGAACTTTGGAAAGAGTTTCAAGTATTCTACTCTTATGAGGTAGTGATATAGAAGTCAATATTTCTAGGGGCGGCTAGGTGGTGCAGCGAATAGAGCACCAGCCCTGGAGTCAGGAGGAGCTGAGTTCAAATCCGGCCTCAGACACTTGACACACTTATTAGCTGTGTGACCTTGGGCAAATCATTTAATACTAATTTCCTTGCCTCCCAAAACAAAACAAAACAAAAAAAAAAGTTAATATCTCTGAAGGATATGGGACAAGGAGAGATTCATCAAATGTTCTCTTACTCCTGAACTTTCTATGGCTTTGCAAGGGAACACATCTGTGTAATCATAATGATTTAGTATTATAATTATATTATACCATATTAATTGTCTATCATTACTAATTAGTACTAATAATTTAATTTAATAATTACAATAGTATGCTATATTAATAATTATTTATCATTACCTCGATTGTTATATTATCATTTATTTTAACATTCATTGTTTTAAAATTTTGAGTTCCAAATTTTCTCCTTCTCTCCATCCTTTGTCTTCCCCCTCTCTAAAATGTCCAATAATATGTAAAAATAAAATTTGACATTCATTTTTTAAAATTTTGAGTTCCAAATTTCCCACACACACGCACCTAATAATGTCATTTATTTAACAACTAATTGGTGATTTCATTTGATAACAGACTTGCAAGGAAATTCCCTCTACCAGTACATATCAAAAATTGTTTTGCAACTTACAATCTTAAAAAATTTCTTGGAACATTGTGAAATTAAAAGACTTATTAATAAGTGTCAGTAGTGGGACTTAATGGAAGTGCTTCTTAACCCCAAGGGCAGCTCTCTATCCAGCAGACTACTTTGACTCCCTTTATAGCACTAAGTGGTCACTGGCGTCTCCCATTCAAGGACTAGCTAAACCTAAAGCTGCTTAGCTGAAGAGATCAATCAAGGTTGGGCCCATTCACAGCACTGTGTACAGAGAACATGTTTGGTGATTTAATAATGATGGTCAAGATAAATTATTATCAAAGCTTAATAACATCATATTATATTGTGTCCAGACCCATGCGTTCATCAGGGCTCTGGGCTTGGAGTCAGGAAGGCTGCCTCAAACACTTATTATCTGAGAAAAACATGTACACTTCCTAGACAAAGTGTCCTCATCTATAAAATGACAAGTTGGACTTGATGGCTTCTGAGGTCGCTCTTTGTTCTAAATCTCAGATTCCATCATCTTATGGTCATGCTGAGGACTTGTGGGATGGCATCTTTCTCCACCAATGCCAATTTGCAATTGGCTCTCTAGTTACTAGGCCATACTTTCTCTCCTGTATGTCATTAATATAATATACCATTATCATATATATTATAATACATATAATACCTAACAATAACATTAATGATAATAACTAGTGTTTAGACAGTGCTTTAGAGCTCATAAAACATTACACGCATATTATCACACATGATCCTCAGAACAATCCTGGAAGGTAGGCATTATTACCCCTGTTTTACAGATGAGGAAAATGAGGGCAAACAGAAGTTAAGTGACTTGTCCAAGGTCATATTACAAGTGTTAAAGGCCAAATTTGAACTCAGGTCTTCCTGATTCCAAGTTCAGAGCTCTATCCTTATATCTAGTTGTCCAAAGTGCTACCTAAATGATGTGCCCAGGACCATATAGCTAGTAAATGATGATGCTGGATTAGAACTCAGGTCTTCCTGACCCCGAGACCAATACTCTATACATTGTGCCACCTAGTTGCCTTTAAAGTACTAGAATATAACAATATAATACTTTTACTGTCAGTCAGTCAATAAACATTTTTAAAACACCTACCATGTGTCAGGGACTCTGCTAAGCATAACAATCTTCCCCAAGCATCCTCCCCAAGCTAAATTATAGCATGAAATTAACCCTTGGTTCTTAAAGGTAATGCCAGAATAGCATAAGTTCTGGCAAGTCCAGATAAACTGGGAGGATTTGGGGTACAGGCTCAGAGATGGACTATGTGATATCCCCCTGCCTGAGACCCAATTTAGCTCAGGGCAGAGACCTCTATATTCCAGCCAGATCTCAGTCACGGCAACTGTCTTTTCCAACATAGGGGGGCTATGATCTTCATCTGTCTAGAGAGAATCTGTTGGGGGAATCAGAGACTCCTAGAATAGTCAGTGATGTAATAATAAAGCTGCCACGTGGTACAAGTGGATAGAGTGCTGGAGTTAGGAAGACCCAAGTTCAAATCTAGCCTAAGACACTTACTAGATGTATGACCCTGAGCAAGTCACTTAACCTATGCTTGCCTCAGTTTCCTCATCTGTAAAATGAGCTGGAGCAGGAAATGGCAAGCCACTCTAGTATCTTTGCCAAGAAAACCCCAATTGGAGTCATGAAGAATCAGACACAACTAAAACAATTGAATGACAACAAAATGGGGATAATAACAGCACTTACCTCAAAACAGGATTGTTTTGAGAATCAAAGGACATAATATTTGTAAAGTTCTTAGCACTTCTTGGCACTTGCTACATAAATACATATGCATGCTATATCTTACTTTCCCCCTATCATTAATATTAATAATATTAGTATAATAACATTTATATGGCACTTTAAGGTTTACAAAGCACCTGGACCTACAAAGCAGAAAGTCCAAGTGTGATGATCTTCATTTTATAGATATGGGAAGTAAAGCCCAGAGAGGAGAAATGATTTGGCCAAGGTCATGCAGCCAGGAAATGGTAGAGCTGGACCTAGAACCAGAGCCTCTCGGTTCCTAGTCCTGGCTTCCTTCCATCATACCACCTTAGATGGAAGATATAGTGCTGTGTTTCTCTCATGTAAGTTTCATGGGTGCTTGTATAGTTCCCCAAAAAATCAACAGGGCTCACCTGGCTGTGACGAGGTCCAGTAACCAGTGCGTCCTGACCTGTTCAATGCCCCGGTAAGGAACAGACGAAATATAGGCAAAATTGAGCCGCTGGTCTTTGCTAAGATCATACAGGTCTGACTTTTCATGGGGCAGAGGAGGGCTGGAAAAAAACAAAAAATATCAAGGAAAAAATGTCACTCCCAGGCAATCTTCATGGATACCTCATGCTTAATGTACCCATGGGCAAAGCATACCTATCAGGTATGTGTTGAGTAGCTAGAAAGGTGAAATAATCAATTCAGCTACTCTAGAGGCCACATAGTGTATAACTCCCTAGACAATGTGGGAATACTTTCCAGGGTATGCTTAACAAATGGATCATTTGGCCTGTGCTTGAACTTTTCTAGCCACAGGGAGATCACTGCCTTTTAAGGCAGCTGCTACCTGGGCTTTGTTGTTGTTGTTGTTGTTTAATTAACAAGCATTTATTGTCCCTCCTTCCCAGCTCTCCCTGATCCAACAAATTTTAAAAAATAAAGGAAAAAACCCTTTAGAGCAAATATGTATAGTCAAGCAAAAATTTTAAAAATTCCCAAATTGGTCAGGTCCTCAAATATAAATGTCTCATTCATGGTATGTTGGTTCATTTTAATGAAATGTTTCCTCTCTCTTCTTTTACATTCTTTATTATAAGGGATGACTTTCTGACTGGGGGAGGTAGACAGGTATCCTGGGAAATGAAATTATATAAAAACAAGAGATATCAATACAAATTTAGAAATTTCCATCCTGAGAGAAAGCCCTGACTGCTCCAACTTAGTTTATATCTCTGCCAATGGAAGCTTACAGATTCTCCTTTTTACCAACTTGAGTCACCTGAATATCTTTAACTTTACATCTTTGGTGATTTTCTTAGCTACCATGCTCCCTTTGCCATTGGTGGAATTCACTGCCATTTATCTTAATTCAGGTCAACAAATGAGTGAAATCAATGAAGATACTAGCCCTTTGCTAAGAAGTTGTTTCCTCTCCATTTTAAGGACACTAGGGAACAGCTTCTGAGAGAACTGTGATGATATGTAAGGAAAGTGCCTTAGAGAGATAAAACATGGAATATTCACAGACATTCTGTGACTGGTTCCAGTCATCTAACTGTAATGAAGAGGAGGCTATTTGATGAGCGGAAGAGAAATTCAAGGTTTGCCAGCTTCAGCTATGATTTCTGCCTTCTTCTCTTCTAGAGGAATCTCAGTGATTTCTTCATTTCTCGTATCTGATGTGGGGAGTGCCCAGCTTTGACTTTGGGAATTCAAAAGGTCCAAAGTGCTCCTTGGCATCATCCCCTCTTTTCCATGTCTGGGTTTTACATTCAGTCCAGCATCAAGCCCTGAGGAGCAAGGAGTGATCTTTGGGACCAGGTCCCAGTCCAGCAATAGCTGAGAGGCAGGCTTGTTTAGCAGTCATATTGCATTTGAACATGAAGTTGGTGAGACCAATACTATGGAGAAACTGAGCTAAGCCAAGTCTCTTCCTCCCAGAGACAGACAGTATTGGAATAAGTATTCCCCTAAGGGGACTGGGAGAAAAGACTGTGCCAGTTGTGGCCAAGTCCTCAAAGTAAATATCCTTTTGTAAAAGCTAATGGATGTTAAGTGGTTAAATGGAACTGCTGTGCTTCTTACTACTGGCTCCCTAAGGATGGAGGGAATACAGCTAGTGATGGCTTGAACTGATGAAAGAAAGACATCTACTAAGCTACAGAGGGTTTTTTTTTTTAGTCCCTTTTGGAGACAAGGATGTCATCATTGTACTCATAGTCCTTCATTCAGGAAATAATCCCTGAGCACCTACTGTTTTAGAGAGCTGTGTGGGGTTAACAGGCCCCTTCCCCCTTAGAAGAGCTGAACTTTCTCCTATTAAGACCAGGGGAAGTTCAGTTACTGTCAGAGGCTCTCACCTACCAGTTCAGTGACATGGTCTAATATATATACACTATGTGTGTGTGTATAATTTATTTTTTTTTCCTCCAAGCACTATGAGGAACCACATATGTGAGGAGCTATGATTCTTCCATGATGCTGATGACCAAGCAGTCTGCTGGTCACAAGAGATTCAGCTGAGGAGCTAGAAATTTAACTTGGATTCAAGTCAATACAGCAAGCATTAAGTACCTGTGTTCAAAAAACTTCTGGGGAACATGATCTCTGCCTTGAAGTATATGAAGGGCTGTCATGGGAGGGAAAGCTCAGATTTGTGCTTGATCCAAGAGAAAAGAACTAGATCCAAAGCAGAAACTTTGAGGAGCCAGATTCTGGTTGAGTACAAGGGAAAACTTCCCAATAAATAGAGCACCCTAGACAGAAGCGATCGCTTCAAAGGATAGCCGATTATTTATCACCAGAGGTATTCAAGAGAAAACTAGGTGGCCACTGGTCGTGGCTATAAGTGGAAGGGATTCCCTTCAGGCCTGTTAGGTCAGTCCTTTTCCCGTGCTAAGAGTCTCTGTTTAGAGTTCCCCAGATGGGCAGGGGGTATAACTAAGTCCCAAGCTCTGGCCCTCCTTACACTTAGGCTTTCTTTCACTGAATTTTCGTGGTGCCCTCCATCCACTCCTAGATTTCTCTCCCGGAATCTTAACACTGGGATCCCTTGGATCTCGTTCCAAAGCACTACTCAACTGGGACTCCAATCTCTCAAACAGCCCGTCACCTTTGAAACTAGAGAAAACAATCCATGAGGGGGAGGGAGGGAAGCCCTGCGAGTTTCTTTTTGGGCGAGAAGGACCCTTCTTTCTCCTCTCCCTGACGATGGTGCTCAAGCTCCAACCAAAAGAATCCAGGACGCGACCCATGAACGAGTGCCTAGCGTCCAAGTGCGTGCCAGAGTGCATTGATTACTACGTCCTAGCCAGGGGATCGGCAGAGGCGTCCCAGGCACTGGCCGCGGGGAGGCGGACTCGGCCTACCAGAAGCCGGTGTTCTTCCAGAAAGGCTTCAGCTGCCCCGTGGCTGTGGAGGCGTCCACCGAGAAGAGGCAGGAGGCGAAGGTCAGCGGCAGCAGGACCAAGAGCAGCAGGAGCCCCTCGGCCCACGCACTCCGAGCCCCCATCCAACTGCCCGCCCAGAGCCGCTACAAAGTCGCCAAGTCTCCGCTAAAATGTAGCTAGTTTCCGCAGCTGGCAACCGGCTTCCGGCTCCTTAGGGGAAGGCAGCTGGCCCGCCCCTCCTCGCCCAGCGGCGCCTCGCTTAGTTCAGGCCTCCCCAGGAGAGCGCGCGCAGCCCCGGAATCACGGCCCGCCTCCTCCACGCTCCCGGCCGGGAGCCCCACTCCCACTCCCGGGAGAACGGATCCTCCCTAGCGGTTTCCTGCGTCGGCAGCAGCTGCTTCCTGATCCAGCTCTTCCGGGCAGCCTTGAGTCGTATTGAGGGCGGGGCGGGGGTGTTCCGGAACCCAGCCCACAGCGAAAGAGCTGGAACCCCGCCTGGGAGAAAGGGTTAGAGTCAGTCCAGGGATCGGGGATCAGTATCCTGGAGTCAGGAGCTGTCGGGGGTAGTAGAGGCCCCGGAGTCCAACTTCTCATTGCTCAGAGAAGTCATTCAAGGTTTCAGGGTCATACAGCCAGTAAATGGCAGAACAGGTTCTTGAAATCTAGGTCTTCTGACTCCAAATCCAGACCCAGCCGAGTCAATCATAGTAATCATAGGACGATAGATCCTGAAAAGAGACCTTAGAAAACTCCTTTTGCAGATGAGGAAACCGAAGTTCAGCAAGAAGTGCCTTCCCTACGTCTTCTGACTCTTAAATCCAGCATTCTTTTCACTTTTACTTAAAGTTTACAAAGCAACCTGAGCAAACAAAGATTAAATTCTTCCTCGGAGAGATAGGGCAAGTAGAAAGATAAGCTTGACACCAGGGAGGGTGGGCATCTAAGTGTAGATTCTTTCTCGGAACTCTAGGAAAACGAGGAGGGAGGGGGTCGTTTCTAGCTGCAAGAAAGCAGGGAAGGTTTCTGGGGAGGGTATAACATCTAGGAGCTGAACCTGGAAGGACTGCTTTGTCAGACTGGGAGAGCGGAGTGTGCTCTAAGCATTAGGTCAGATAGTACAAAGAAAGAACCAGAGAAGGGGTGGGGAATAGCTAAAGTCCCGAGCAGGCCCTTGAATGTGGTAATTTAATAAAGTTTTTGTTTTTTAATAGGAAATTTTTACCCATTAGATCAGAAGTGAGGCCACAAATGGCCTAGGTCCTTGGGTTCTGCCTTTTGACTGAGTCCAAGTTTTATCGACCAAATCCTTTTATTAAGGGAATTTGTTCTGTGAAGTTTGGAGGGCTGCACTTGAGGACCTAGAGGGCCATGTGTGTCCTTGAGGCTAAAGGTTCCCCACCCCTGCCTTAGGTTATATTTCTGTCACTTGGGTTAGAAACTAAAAGTCTCCTCCACATCTGGATATACACAGAACTTTATTCGGCCCTATAACGCCATAAGCTGAGCCCTGTACCACAAGCCTCCTTTCTAGACTAGTCTCTGTCATTTTCTGGCTCTTGTCCTTTCTCTGAACCTCACTGTCGGCTTCTGTAAAGGGGAATAGTAATGCTCCCTCTGCCTTTGTCATAGTAATGGTGTGAGGATCACAGGGGATCATGAGAAATAGCAGGATATCGAGGTCAAAGTTCAGAGATTTGGCAATCACAAGATAAATTTCGGGTCCCAGCTCCCACATTTATTGGCCCTGGGATTTGGTTAAGTCAGTCAAAAAAACATTCATTCAGCATGAATTACCTGCCAGGCCCCAGGGAAACAAGCTCCCTGCCCTCAGGGAGCTTACATTCAAATTCTAGAAACTGGAAAAGGGAGCGGAAAGGGGGAGGGAGAATGGGGGGAGAGTCCTGAGCAAAGAAAGAAAAGAAGGGAAGGACTGGCCCAGCCCCCCTCAAAATGGAGGTTTTAGGAGTAGCTCACCAATGGGAGAAGGGGCTTCTTGGGATGAAAGGGTGTGAGAAAGCCACAAGGTATGTGGGTAGTTCCCCCATGAGAAGGAAGCTGAGACCCCATTGTAAAGTATAGAGTCACAAGTGAGGAAGGATAAGTCACAGCATCTTTTCTCGTTTGTATGGCAGGGATGATAATATTTATACAACTTAGCTCATGAGGATGTCATACAGAAAGCTCTTTGTAAACCCTAAAGGGCTGGCTATAGAAATGGGAATTATTGTAGTTGTTGTTATCAATTTCTGACCCATAAAGACAGCTGGTGGTGCAGCTGAGAGAGTGCTAGACCTAGAATCAGGAAGCTCTAAATTCAAATCTAGCCTCAGACATGTTCTAGCTCTATAACCCTGGACAAGTCATTTAACTGCTACTTTTAACATTTAACTGAAGAAATAATTTCTTCAATTGTAGAAAGGGGGAAATAATAGCACCTACCTTGCAGGATTGTTGTGAGAATCAAAAAAGATAATATTTGAGGTTGGGTTTTTTTGCTTCTTTTCTTTTTTGGAGGGTTCCCCCCACCAAAAGGCAATTGGGGTTAAGTGACTTGCCCAAGGTCACACAGCTAGTGTTATGTATCTGAGGTTATATTTGAACTCAGGTCCTCCTGACTCCAGGGCTGGTGCTGTATTCACTGAGTCACCTGGCTGCCCCTGATAATATTTGTTTTTTAAAAATTAGGATAGTGCCTGACACTTAGTAGGTCCTATTGACTGTGTGACCCTGAGAAGGTTATTTATCCTCTCAGTGGTCAAGGCAACCCTCTAAGACTATAAGTAACAGAGAAGGTACAGACCTCCACTGGTGGAGGGAGTTTCCTCTCCAGGGAGTTCCCCATCACAGTAAAAACCACCCCTATCCCTATGTATGAGGCACCTCTACTAAAGCATTTGCCCAAAAACTTCTCAAATGTGCAGAAATGATGCTGGGTTCTTGGAGTCTAAGCCAGTGGGTTGGACTAGACAATCTGCAAGACCCCTTCAGTCTTTGGCTCTCTGATGCCATTGAGTACAAGCTCGGGAATAACGTTTTCAGGACAATGTAGGCCTTCCTGGTTAGAGGCAGAGATCCTTAGAGGAGCAGCCAACAAGGGATGAAATTACCCAAGCTGCATCACTGCAACTTTTAAATACTGGCTACTGAGGCACAGGGGGAGAGTCTGCCACACTGAAACCCCAGGTCCTCAGAGTGTTAAAATAATGAATGCTAAAGTGTTTTGGAAGCTGTTAAGTACCGCACAGATGTGAGAGAATATCAGGAAGGTGATTACATGTAGGGGATGCTCCGTAAATTTCTTTTGGTCTTGAGCACTTGATATATGAGGTGATGGATGAAGAAATGCTTTGAGAAAATACGAAGCCCCTGCACCCACAATTATGAGGTCTAGTTCTTCAAGGAAGAAAGAGAGATGGAGTTAGGAAGAGGTCTGTCATTCCCTTGTTTAGCAGGGCAAGCCTAAACTATTTATCTTGGCATTCAAGGCCATTTCTATTCTGCTCCTCCCTTCTAGCTAGCTAACCACTCCTTGGAACACATCAGGTTCATTGACACTTCTGAGTTTTTGAAGAAGACATCCCCCTGCCTGGAAATATATTTCCTGTCTCCATTCAGTTCATTCAAATTCAAATCATAGCTATTAAGTGCTTACAATGCACAGAGAAGTTTCCTCATCTGTAAAACGAACTGGAGAAGGAAATGGCAAATCGCTTCAGTATCTTTGCCAAGAAAACCCCAAATGGAGTCACAGAGAGCTGGACATGACTGAAAACTGCTCAACAACAACAACAAAGAGGAAGGGCCAAAGATTAAACAATACCTAGGGACTGCTGTCATGGAGCTTACAGTCTAGTAGGGGATGTGACACACAATTATACTACATGCAGTTACATAGTAAATACATGTAAGGAAGTGCAGAAGTCCTATTTGAGGTCATAAGATGAAGGTTGCTCCTAATTGGAGGGACTCCACAATAGCTTGGTGACAGAGGTGCCATCTAAGCTAGATTTTGAAGGATGCTTAGGGTTTTCCAGGTAGAGACTGAAGGCGTGGGGAATATCCTGGGGAAGAGAAGAGCATTGTATGTACAGTTACAGTCACCTTGCGTGATGACCAATGTTGACAGACTTATTTCTTCTTAGCAATACAAGGATCTAAGACAACTCCAAAAGACTCATGATGGAAAATGCTGTCCACCTCCAGAGAAGAAACTACGGAGCCTGAATGCAGATCGAAGCAGACTATTTACTCTCTTTTTTGTTTTATTTCTTCTTTGTCATGGTTCCTCCAGTTGGTTCTAATTCTTCTTTATGACATGACTAATATAAAAATGTATACGTAGAGCTTGTATCAGACTGCATGCTGTCTTGGAGAGGGGGAGGGGAGGGATGAGGGAGAAAATTTAGAACTCAAAATCTTATGGAAATAAATGTTGAAAACTAAAAATAAATTAATTTTTTTTGGAGGGGGGAAGGCCGGGCAATTGGGGCTAAGTGACTTGTTCAAGGTCACATAGCTACTAAGTGTGTCAAGTGTCTGAGGCCATAATTGAACTCAGGTCTTCCTGACTTCAGGGCCAGTGCTCTATTCACTGTACCACAAGCTGCCCCCAAATTAATTTTTAAAAAAGAAAAAAAAAGAAAGTTAGAGTAGCACCAGATTATTTAGGGCATTGAACACTAGGAACATTCAATTCTACCCATCCTTTAGGACTTATCTCACCCTCTCTACCCTCCTTCCTTCCTCCTGCAAGATAAGATGCCTTTCCTGACTAATTCCTATCTCACTGACATCTTCCTTTTATGCATGCCTATAGCACTTACTAAGTATCTATTCCCCCTCCTTTGAGTGGGTGATTAGATGCGTAGATCAGGAAATGGCTGGGGAAGGTACATTTAATATGATTGAATTTCATCGTGGTCAAGCTGAAGGCTAAATAATGGTACTGTGCTTAGGTGTAGATGTCTTGAAAACAGTTTGTATCATACCTATTTCTGTAACCCCCTGTGTAGAAAATAGGACCTTGCCCGTGAAAAAGGCTTAATAGATGTCTGTAGAAATACTTGCTGAAGTCAGATATGCTCCAAACTGAATGACTACATGTGAAGAAAAGTGGGATCACCTTAGAACAGAAGAGTCTGAGGCTACAGGCCAGCTTTGTGGCCCACAAGGTAGGCAACATTCCCACCAGGTTAAAATGTAATTGGGAAATATTTAACAAAATAAAATACAATAGAACACAGATAATGTGAATATGTGGCTTTCTAAATCAATATGCTGCTTGCTGGGATGAGTTTGATATCACTGACCTAGAGGCAGGTTTCTGATGTCATAGACCAAGGATCTGTTTGGACTCTGTTCAATATTTGTCTCAATGGTTTGGATGCTTATCAAAATTTAAGATGACATTGTGAAACTAGAATGACAACTGAATGGGATGCCAGAATCAGGACCAGAGAGAGACAGAGACAAGGACAGAGAATGAGAGACAGAGAGAAAGAGAGACAGAGACAGAGGCAGAGAGAGAATCTCAGTCAATTGGAATTGAAGATTAGCTTAAGGTTCTAGGAATGCTTAACCTGGAGAAAAGAGGAAGAGAGAAGAAGAGATTTCAGACTTGAAGTATCAGAAATGTTATTGGAAGTCAGATTTAGCCCAATAGAAGGGAAGGAGTTCCTTATCAGAGTTTCCTGGCAATGGAAATGGGTGCTGCAGGAGGTGGTGAGACTCCCAACACTAGAAGTATTCAGCAGAGATTGACTGACCATCTCTCAGGGAAGTGGTAGAGAGGATTCCTGACATGGTGGGAGTTTGGTTTGAGGACCTCTAAAGTGCATCATACCACCCACTGTGCAGCATGAAAGGCCTTGTATATACTAAGCACTCTAATAACTTGTTGAATGAGTGATGCTGTTTAACATTTGATTCATTTGTTTTCCCCTGTCTTGTTTTGTTCTATATTCTATGCTATGGGCTCTTCCCCACAGTTAGCTCCCTGAGAATTGCTCCTTCTCTGGTCCACCAGACTGGAACTGAGCATGGAAGGATCCTCAATAATATACTAGTTGAGTTCAATCAAAAGGCCACCAATTAACCATACTCCAACAGTTTATTGGATCTGTAACTTCCCTTAAAGAGATAGCACAGTGGATAGAAAGATGGACCTGGATTCAAGTAGTCCTGAGTTCAAATCTCCCCTCAGGTACTAGCTATGTGGTGCTAGGCAAGCCCATTTAACCACTGTCTGCTTCAGTTTCCCCATCCAAAAAGCAGGAATGATAATAATACCTACCTCCCAGGGTTGTTATGGGGGGGAGAAATCAGAGAATAATTGTGAAGAATGTTATGAACTTTAAAGTACTATATGAATGCTTATCATTATTCTTAGCAAATCGGTTGGTTCGTAGTTGGCACCAACAAAAGGAAAAAGATCTAAAACCTTTTCTTGTAAAGTGCTGGGCTATAGAGCTATAATTTCTGCAGAGTGCAGCAGAAAATTCAGTTCAATAAACACTTAGAAGCATTTGTTCTGGGCTGCACACCGAGGGGGTGTAAGAGATGAATAGGGCCTGATTTCTGCTCTCAGCAAGCTCCCAATCTAGCAGAAGAGAAGCAACAAGGGCTCTAAGAACTATAATAAAAATGAAATCACATCAGATACAAAAGAAAGCTGCCCAGCAAGCCCAGAGTGCAGGAAGGAAAATGCATTTCTAGGATCTTAGAGTTGGAATGGATCTTAAAGGTCTAGTCTAATTTCTCTTATTTTACTGAGGGGGAAACTGAGTCTCAGAGAGAGGCTCAGACTTGCATCCCAAGTTACAAAATTAATAAAGGGCAGAGCCAGGAGGGAACCCAGAGCTCTCCTGACTCCAGAAAATCAATACTCTGTGCACTATGCTAAGCTGCCTCTGTTTCTTCCTGGGAATCCTGGATGCCCTAGAAAACATAGAGGGAATCCAGGTAAAGGAACCTCCTCCTTTACGCAGGGGTGAGAAGCAAGTCTCCTGAGATAGAGTAGGAGGAGGAGCACAACACAGGGTTGGGGGAAAGCTATGGGGACAGAATTCAACTTAATTCTGTGTAGAATTCTTTCAGCAGGACCCTGTGTGTTGGTATATTGGGGTCTCCAGAGCACCCCTAACCCTAACCCTAACCACATCAATACTACTGGCTGGGGTGGCAATGTCAGGAATGAAATAATCCTCCTTGGAAGAGACCTCAGAGGCCATCTAATTCACCTGAGTCTGTGATTTTACAGATAGGGAAACTGAGGTCCAAAGAAGTTAAAGTGACTTGGCTAAGACAACAGGTAGTAAGCCTGGGAGGCAGAATTTGAACCCAGGTCATCTGATTTCAGGTTCAGTATGCTTTCCATCATATTAAACAGAGAAAGCTAATGCTTAAGAATCAGGAAAGTTTTGAGTTCAGATTCTACTTCTGAGGCTCACTAGCTATATGCCAATAGAGAAGTCTTGGAACCTCAGTTTCCTAGTCTAGAAATGCCTTATCATAATGCCTATAATACCTAACTTACAGGGTTAGTGGTGGGGCTCAAACGAGATAATTTATGTGAAGCGCTTTGCAAATTTTAAACTTCTATATAAATGTCAATTATTGTTTATTATTCTTACACTCTACAGGCGGATAGAAACAAATAAACAGATAAGTAAATGCAAGATAATAGGAGGAAAGGCTTCTCAGTAGGAGATGACCCCTGAGCTGAGCCTGGAATGCATTTAAAGTATCAGGCGTGATCGCTAGTCCTGGCTCTGCCTCTAACTCGAGCTAATCCTTTCTCCCCTCAGGGTCTCAGTTTCCTCCTTAATAAAATGACAGTGATGACCTCGGGGAGAGCTAAGGTAGTCCCTAACTCCTCCGAGTTTAAAGTTGGGGGCGAGAAGTGAGGAGGTGGGAGGGCTGGTTCCACCGCGCGCTCTATTACCTTCCTCCCTTCTCTGGCGCTCAAGTCCTTCAGCCAGCCCCGAGTGTGCACCTCCTCGCACCTGTGGGGTCCCCAGCCGGGCGGCGACCCCGCCCCGCTCCGCCCCATCTCCGACGGTCCCTCCCCCAGCGCCCGTGTGCCCGGAGCCGGCGCCTCTGGGCATGCTCAGTAGCTCAGTGGCCAAGATCTGGCCGCCAGTCGGAAGCTGTGTGCGTCTCCGGCTGTAGTCCCCGGCCGGGCCCATGCGGACTGCGGAGCTTGGCACCCCCTGTGCGCCCTGGGCGCCCCGCGCCTAAGCCCCGGCAGGCTGCGGGCCGGATGGCGGCGGCGGCGGCCACGGGCGCTCGCTCCTGGTTCGGCGGAGGCAGCGGCGGCGGCAGCAGCTCGGGTTCGGGCTCGGGCTCGGGCTCGGGCTCGGGCTCCGGCTCGGGCTCCGGCTCCCGTCTGGGGAGCCCGGCCTCCAGCCCCCAGCTCGGCGGCGGCGGCAAGGGCCGCCCGCAGCCCGGCCACACGGGCCAGGGGCAGGGCGCCGGGCCGGGGCAGGGACAGGAGCCGGGCCCCAAGCCCTCGGCGCCCCCAGCCGCTCCTCCGGGCCACAGCTTCAGGAAGGTGACGCTCACCAAACCCACCTTCTGCCACTACTGCACCGACTTCATCTGGGGACTGGCCGGTTTTCAGTGCGAGGGTGAGTGCGGTGACTCCTAGACCCCCTTCCCAAGTAAAGATCCCTGACTGGGACCCTTCAAGCCCTACTCAGCAGCACATTCCATCCGTGGACCCTTGAGCGCCTCCTGGGGCAAAGCAGGCAACCTTGAACGCACTCCTAGGGTTTAAAGCCCCTCCAGAGGTATAGCTTGGAAACCTGACCTGGGGTGAGGACCACAGAATTGGAGAGTAGGCCAGGCTAGGTGTGGGGGGTCTCTATGGACATCGGAGGGATAAGTAACTCTCTCTAATTCAAAGTCCTATGTTTAATATGGAGAGAAAAGGGCTTTTTGGGTGTATTGACCTCCACCAAACCTCTGTCCTCTTTCTAATCTCCGGTGTGGAAGGACCTATCCTCTCTTCACAGCATTTTGTATTTCTCAGAAACATTTTTTATACAATATAATGAAATAATAGTTATTTTTGCCTTCTAGTAGAAAGTAAGCTCTGGGAGACAGGGTCTAGATCATTTCTAAGCTTTTTCTCTTCCCCAGCACTGAGCAGTCTATACCCACAGGTGGAACGCGTTGAATTGACATTGTTCCTGTTGGTTGGGGGAGCTGAGGAACAGATAGGAACATTCTGGGAGCTTTGGTTGTGTGCCACCACCCTCTCCCTCCTCCCCCCCCCTCCTCCTGTTGGCTTTTCATGGGCATCCTTTTCTATGCAGATCCGGGTGCTTGGTGTTGGGGGGAGACAGAGACAAGCAGTTCAGAGCCCTGTCCTCAGGGAGCAGGGGGCTCACCGTCTGGCTGGGAAGACAGTCTCCACACATGTAGTCAGGGCTGAGTGAGGGGTCGAGACAATGCTCTGGATGGTTCAAGGAGGGAGAGGTCACTTAAGGATGTGGTCAGGAAGAGCTTCCTGGGGAAACAGGTATTCAGATGAAGCCATGGTTTGGATTCAGATGGGGCCATAGAAGGTATGGTGTGAGCAAAGACAGCAATGCCCTGGTTATGTGAGGGTAAAACTGGGAGTCCAGGAGCCCTTCCTGTGGAGGTCTCTGTGCATCTCCATCAGGTCAGTGAGGGCACAGTCCACTACCCTGGAGACCAGGATGCCACTCTTCACACAGCTGTCCTGATAGCCACAGGCTGGCTAAAGGATCGGTTCAACCCCTCCATTCGTTTTGTAAATTGTAAAATGTTAGAGCCAGGATAGACATAGAAACAGGAACTGAAGCTATATTACTCTGTATTGGTGTAGAGGGTCTCCCGGATGAGAAGACTCTTTCTGTCACTGCACATTGGCATCTTCTCAAGTCAGCAAACATTTATTAATGCCTACTGTGTTCTGGGCACTGAGCTAAGGGCTGAGGATACAAAAAAAAGGCAAAAGATAGTCCCTTCTCTCAGGAAAGTCACAGTCTAATGGGGGTGACAGCATGCAAACAGCCATGTACAAACAAGCTATATACAGGATAAATTGGAAATGATCAACAGAGGGAGGGTACTAGAAATAAACAGGATTGGGAAGGACTTCTTGTTAGAAGGTGGGTTTAGCTGAAGGAAGCCAGAAGACAGAGATGAAGAGGCAGAGAATTCTAGGCATGGGGGACAGATAGTGAAAATGCCCAAAGTAGGGAGATGAGGAAGAACCAGGAGGCCAGTGCCACAGGACTGCAGAGTATGATGCGTCCCTAGTCTTAGAGAAAGGAAGGATTTTAAAGTATAGATTGTCAAGAATTGGGAAGGACCTTGGAGACCATTTAGACCAGACCTCTCATATTACATTTGGGGAAACAGAGGCACAGAGCATTCATAGTAGAACCTGGACCAACTCCTCTTGCTTTTTTGGATTCGTTGTTCCCTCTTTCCCATTTTTTACCATGCTTATTGACTGTTGTACAGAAAGGGAGCTGACCCTGGGCAGGTAGCAGGCATTCAATGCTTATTGGTTCAAGGATTTAGAACTGAAAAGGACTTCATTTCATCCACCACTCCTCCACTTTACAGGTGAAGAAACTGAGACTCAGAAAGATTAAATTTGCCCTGGGTCGTGCAGGTAGCAAGTGATAGAATCAGGCCCACATCAGTCATCTGACTGATCTTTCCATGGTGCCTGTTGACCTTTCATTTGATTCTCCATTGTTCTTGGTGGATCATAACTAATTAATGATACTTTATGAGATGGAGCTTAGGGCACAGTGGGAAGAAGTCTCTACTTGGATCCCAAAGTGCTGAGTTTGAATGTTACTTCTACCACTTTAGAGTTATGTGGGACCTTGGGCAAATCATTTCAATTTGAGATATCTTTAACATCTGTAAAATGGGATTATTAATGCTCACCTTACTGGATTGTTCTCAGGAAAGTGCTTTGTAAACTATAAAATTCAATCTAAGTGAATCATTTTTATTACTACTAATGATAACAATAATTTAGTTTTGTGGCCATGGGGCCCTCAGGGTTCCATGGTCTGGGACAAAGCAACCACTGTTGTAATAATACAGGGTGTGCAGTGTGAGTCCGGCTAGCTTGTCCTTGAACTTGTAACCTCCAGTCTGGGACGGTGATATCTGGAGGATAGGAATAAGGAAGGAGGGATAGTTACTGCTGCAGTTCACATTTTGGAAGCTTTTCAGGTATGTCCCTTTCAGGCCCCTGAAAAGGAGGTAGTCCATTTTTATCTCCAATTTACAGATGAAGTCCAGAGAGGGAAAACTTGCCCTCATTACACAGCAACTAAGAGGCAGAGATAGCCCTTGAACCCAGGCCCTCGAACTTTCAGTCTTCTTTCTACTGTTCCTCACTGGTTTTCTTCTTCATGCTATGGAACCTCTTTTCCCACAATCTTAGTTTCCTCCCCCCCCCTTACCCCCCCTCAGTAGTAGCTTCTGAAAATGACCACCTTTAGCCACATAAACAGGCCAACAAAAGCCCCTGGGGTTTAATGGAAAGAACACCTGAGGCAGAGGATTTGGGTTTGTGTCCTAGGTCTGATTTCTCAGTCTATGACCTTGGTCATGTCTCTTCTTTCTTAGCTCATTTTCCTCATCCCTTATTGAATAAGAGCCAAGATAGATGATCTTTAAGGGTTCTTCCAGCCCTATATCCTTGGAGATCTGGGAAGGGTAGAAAAGCATGTTTTTTAAAGAAACATATAAGACCCGGTTAGTTCAACACAAGGTGGTATAGTGGAAATGGCCCTGGGCTGGGAATTAGGGGTGCCTGGGTCTAGGTCCCATCTCTTACTTCTGAATTATATGGTCATGGGGAATGTACTCTCTCGGACCTTCTGTTTCCTCAGTGGCATGTTGACTGAGATGTGGCTTCCCAACCTGTTTGAGAATGAGGACCTCATTTTTCGTCACCAGTTTTCAGACTCTGTCCCCTTCCCCATATGATATTAATTGTGCTATTAGTTATAATGTCTTTGATTAGAAAAAAATACACATGACCAAAAGCTACTATGAATTCAGGAGTGCTTTTAAGTGAGTTGGATTTTTAGCAATCACAATCACATCTATGTGCATAGGAAAAATAGCGACACATAGGAGTGAGATGTATTATTCGTTGTCTTTATAGAGTATAATTTCTCATTTGTACATTTGCAGATGTCTTTAAAAAAGATCTCCAGCCTCAAAGGAGTCCTCCAGTTGGGACCCATTGGACTAGAGATTTGCCAATCAATTCGATATTTATTAAGAGCCTGCTATGGACAAGATACTGTAGATACATCCATCCCTAGTTCAAGATTTTGGCTGTGCACACAGCAAACATTTGGGAACTTTTTGACCCTGTGGGCCCTGATCCCCAGTGACTGTCATGAAACAGCCATATCCCTCCTGACATTCTCTCCTTCCCGGATCAGGGCTGGTAGGCACCCTTAAAGTCCTGGCAGATCCTGGGGGTTTAATAGGCTGCCGAAGATGGGATTGTTGTCTCCAATAATATAGCTCTGCCATCCCAAGCAAGCCCTGACAGGACTCCTAGGGAGCAGGAGTAAGCCTTCACACTGGGAAAATACCTTTTGTACTTAAGCCTTTTGGCTTCTCCCAGGCCGATTTTGAGCTTAAGCCTCATTGACGATTAGCAGCTATGTGAGCTGAGAGGCTCTGAGGAGGATCTCTTTCTCAAGGGCCCTCTAGACCAGTAGGTGTCCGATGTTTGGGATTATGTTGGGAGCCAGGCAAGCCGGGGATGGAACTCCTGGAGGGAGAAGCTGTCTAAAAACAGCTCAGAGTTGGGCCCTTCAGGCTGCCCTAGTGGGGATGAGGCCAAGTACAGACAGGAGGTGGGCTTTGGGCCTAGAAGACAGCTGTCTGTGAATCCTTGAGTATACTTATACTCTCTGCTCCACTCCAGTAAAGGAATCCCGACCTTGTTGGTTTCAGCCATTGTTGCTGAAGAATGTGCCTGCCCTCAGCTCACTGGCAGCCAGAGGGAAATCAGTAATGGAATGAATGCTCTTGGGGAGGGCCTTGTGTTTGGTGCAGGGATACAGAGAGGAGGGAAACCGGGACCCTCCCTCCAGAGCAGATTTGTGGTCCAGGAGAGGAAACAGGATATACACACAAAAGGTACTTGAGAGGCTGGTAGAGTGAAGAGAGTCACTTGGAGTCCAGACACGTGGGGCAAAATACCAGCTCTGACTCTTACTAGTTATGTGAATATGGGCAAGACACTGAACCTGTCGGCCTCAGTTTCCTGTTCTGTAAAAAAGGGATAGTGCTTTGGGTTCCTGCCTCAGAGAGTTAAGCACCCTAACATACTAGCAAGGTAGGGGCTGCTGTTATCCTGGAGAAGTATCTATGACCCCAGTAATGTCAAATATAGTGGCTCAGTGGTTTGAGGGTTTGAGGTGGAGATTTGCATGTCAGAAAAGCTTCCTTAATCCTTCTTTAAGTTGCCAGACGGCAAATTTTCAACCTGCCTTCCCTATTACAAATGCAGAGGCTTCCTGAGTGGTTGGATTTAAATCAGGATGGGGAGGGGAGGAGCAGAATAGGTATTCTCTCCATTTTACTGGCAAGAAAACTGAAACCTAGGAGAAGTGACATGCTCACAGTTACACTGTCAGTTAGCTAGTGCTGTAGCCAAGACTAGAACCCAGGCCACCTGCCTATTTAAGCTCATCACATCAGTGGCTATTCCACCACTCTTATTTATAAGAATCCAGTTCTGTTAACAGTTCTGTAAACATCTAACTTCTGTTACTTATGGCAGTCTGGGGAGGGGTTCTTCATCTCTCCCCCTCTTACCAAAGGTCAGTTATACAGTTAACACTCTACATTCTGGGTGCCCAGCCCAGATCTGACAGCTGTGAGGGGTAAAGAGGAGAAGGCACAACTCCTGCCCTTGAGGAGCTGATTGCCTTGTTGGCAAAATGCCCTCAGATACTTGAGAAATTGACTGGTCACCATGGTGGCATAGAGAGCCCACAGCAGTCAAAAATCTAACCATCAGGCAGCATTCATAGAACAGGCGAAGTGATTGGGCCATTATGCAGCAAATTCCCCAGTCAGAGCCCATCTGGAGTACTGGCTTCAGTGCGGGGCACCACATATGGGTCAGGCCACTGCCATGCCAGGAGAAGACAGTTAGAATGGGCAAAGATTACAATAAATGTGGGGATCAGTCGGAGACCCTGGAGAAGAGAAACACAAGGGGTTGTCACATGGAAGGAGGGATTTCACTTGCTTTACTTGGCCCCAGAAAGCAGGACTAGGAAAAAGGCATAAAAGAAGGCAGGGAAAAGCAGCATTTTGGCTCAGTATCAAGATGAATTTCCTAACAGTTATCACCGTCCAACAGTGAAGTGTCCGGACTGGAAATGATCTTAGAGACTGTTGGGTCAGGGTCTCTTCACCTTTCCTGAGTCTTGCCAGCAGTTTGGGGAAGCCTCTGTTCAGAATCGTATTTTTAAATGCATAAAATAAAATGCATGGGGTTACTAAGGAAATCAGTTATACTGAAATATAGTTAACCCCCAATCTAATCCAACCTCATCGTGTTACAGATAGGGAAACTGAGGTACCGAACCAGAAGTGACTTGACTAAGGTCAGATGGTGAGTTAGTGGTGGAATCAGAACGAAAACCTCAGGTTTCATGACTCCATCTGCAGCATTTAAGAGGCAGGGATTGGGAATGAATGGATACAAGCTCCCCACACCCCCCAGCCACTTATGAAATATTGAGAATTGTAACACTTGTAACAGTTTGCTCTGGCTTTTGTAATACGTAGCTCTTCAGACAAAGGATTTATAGCGTCCTTTGCCCTGAGCCAAATGTTTGCCAGTCACAGCAATAATAATCCCTGCCATGTGTACAGAGCTTTACCATTGATAAAACTTTTCCATGCATTATCTCATTTGATTGTCACAATACCCCTGTGAAAGAGGCAGAGTAGAACTTGTTCTCTCCATTTTATTGAGGAGAAAACTGAGGCCAGAGATCATAATGATTTAGTGGTAGAGTTAGGGACTTCAAATAAGTTTTCCTGCTGCAGCCCAGAGCTCCTTTCTGTTACAGTGGAACCATATTTTTCCTCATCCGTTCTTGTTGCTTCTGTTGATGATGGGTAGAGATGAAGGAAGATACCTTTACAATCTCCTGAACAGCAGCCACTCCCTGCAGACTGACTTTTCAGGAAGTGAGTCCTGGCTCTGACCAGAGAAGTGGGAAGAAATGTTCTCCACCTCTTCCCTCCTCCTCTTTCTTACCTCTTAGGGAAGCAGGAAAGTCACACTGAGAGGTTTATGAGTTAAAAAGGTCACTGAGAGGAGTATTTGTAGGAGTCTCTGCCAGGCAGGGGCAGCTGCTTTGGGAGGGGGCCAAGCCAAGAGCCAGCTCTCTTTGAAGAGCCTGAGCCCACATGATCCTGGGGTCATTTCAGCTCCTGCTGTTCTGGGTGCTGGTGATAAAAAGACAAAAAATAATAATCCTCACCTTCAAAGAGTTTAGGTCTATCAGACTATGGCTTCTTCACGTGGGGGTTCAGATGTGGGGATAAATGTGAAGATCAGTCAGAGACCCTGGAGAAGAGAAACATGAGGGATTGTCACATGGAAAGAGGGATTTCACTTGCTTTACTTGGCCCCAGAAAGCAGGACTAGGAAAAAGGCATAAAAGAAGGCAGGAAAAAGCAGCATTTTGGCTCAGTATCAAGATGAATTTCCTAACAGTGATCACTGTCCAACAGTGAAGTGTTCAGACTGGAAATGATCTTAGAGACCATTGGGTCAGGGGTCCCAAGTCCAAGACATCCCAAGTCCAAACACTTGGGGGGTTTTGTTTTGAAAAAAATCTATTGATGACTGTACTTCAATATGATTGGTTTCCTTCAGTAAATCTGTGCATTTTATTTTATGCATTTAAAACATGATTGTGAGAAGGGTTCCATAAGGGGCACCACTGCCAAGCAGGGACCATCAAGCAAAAAAAGATTGAGAACCCCCAGAGTAGGGGAAGAAATATGATGCATACACGTGTAAGTATAATGCAAGGGAAAGTGTGCTGGTTTCAAAGGAGAGGTCATTCATAAAAGTGTTTGAGGAGACTTCAGGAGAAGGAAGTCATTGTGATCTGTTGGGGGGCAGGATGAGGAAGGCTGAAAATTTGTTGATTTGGGTGAACCTCCTCCAGAGTGCTGTCCATGGATCATGCCCTGGCACAAGTCCCTCATTATCCCTGGCATCTTATCCTCTTGGCCACAAAGATCCAGGAAGATTTGGGGAGCTAGCACCCTAAACCAGGACTTGAGGCTCCAAATCTAGTGTGCTTTCCACTCCTCCCATACACATCCATGCCTCTGGAATTCTCTGAAAACATAGAATGCAAGATAGGCATCAACTCACAGACCATCGAGGCCCCATATTCCCATGCCTGGATTGCTTATAATCCTGTGGCTTTAACATGTATACTAAAAGAGAATTCCCTCCCAAATGACATCCTTTGGGAATGACATGGACCAAAAGTGTCTGACCAGTCTCTTCCAAAGACTTTTCCATTCTAGGAGTGGTGTATGTGTGCCCACATGGCATGGTGAGGGTGGGAGGAAGAGGGGACAAGGGAGAACCTTGGAGAAAGGAACCTGAGTCTTGCCCTACAAAAGCTGCTGCTCTGGGGACAACCCCAACCCCATCTGCATCTGCATCCTCTGCTTTGGACGTAGGTGAGGTTCTGGCACTGACTCTGGGAAACCTGTTCTACAAGTCCAGGATTTGACACCGTAGAAAGATTGCTTAGTAACTATGGTCGAAGGAGGGGTTGTAAACTAGCTGTGTGGGAGGATTAATTGCTAGGTTGTCTCTGGAAGTACAAGGAACAAAAATTCAAAGGAGAAGGAAGATGGTTCGTTTGTAAAGCTCCAGGCTGGTGGCAAAACCAGTCTTTGGAATGTTTATACTTTTAGAAAGTCAGGCAGCTGCCTTGGGGTCAGCCCTGAAGGTAGATGGCCCCTGACTATAAGTGTGAGTAAGTTGGACCCACATAGTTGGGGAGGGCTGTGCCTGCTGACTAATACCAGTTCCCTCACCCCTCACAGCCATGCATCCAGTGCTTTGAAGGTTTCCCAAACCTTTACCACCATTCATTTCTGTCTCCAGCTTCATCCCACTATCCCCTATAAAGCAATGGAAGGTAGGGACCATTCTTCCCATTTGGCAGATGGGAAAACTGAGGCCCAAAGAGGGTTGGCTTTAGGAAAGACCTCAAAGTTTACCCACAAGGTCACACCAACAGTTCTTAGTAGAGTCTGGGCCAGAATTTCGATCTAGACTCCTAGACCTGGCCTTTTGGGTGGGTATAGAGAAGAGGGCATTGCTGTTCTGGGGAGAACCTGGAAGTGTAGATAAACAGGACTACTCCCTTTTTCTGTTTAACTGTCTGCAGAAAGTGTTTGTCCCATCCCAGCAGAACGTTGGAGATAAAGCTTCCTTGCCCCTCTTATAAAGTCAGAGACTCATAGATTTGGAGTTGTAAGGGTCTCGGAGGTCATCTCATCCAGGGTCATCTTTACAGGTAAAGAAACTGAGGCCCAGAAAAATTTGAGTAAGGTCACAGATGCCAAATACCAAAGCCAGGCTTTGAACCTAGGTCCTTTGGCCCCAAATCTAGCATGCCTTCCTCGTATCTCATTTTTTTTGCCTTAGCATCCCTGGAAGTTAGCACAGGGACTGGGATGTAGTAAATGCTGAATAAATGTTGTGCCATGGCAGTGACCCAGGACTCTAGAAGGTCATGCCAATGTAGCAAAAGTCCTGGCATGGCCAGTCAAGTTGGAAGGCTTTGAGTGTGGGCCTGGGACAAGTGTCATGTGTTTGTCCCTCAAGGAGAGGCTCACCACCACTGGCTTGGCCAGCTAGGCTGGAGTGAAGAGGAGGAGGAGGAGAAGTACTAGTAGTAATGGACATCACAGCAACTCATTAAGCCATTAAGTACTAAAGGGGGTGGGGAGAGAAAGGGGGAGACCCACGTTGTGGAATTTACTTATATGTCATGTATTTATGTCCAACCACTAATTTTTTTTTTGAAAAAGACAAACAACTACATCAGTTTATCAGTGACTCCAGGATCAACATCCAGCAAACATTATAAAGTTCCTGTCAGTGCAAGACATTGTCTATTCCCATTATATTTCTTTTTCCAGTGACTCTGTGTATATTTGTTCCTTTAAACTATTTTTAAAAATCTCTTTCAAGAAATCATTTTTCTTTGCCAGTTTATTACTTCCCCCACATCTCCATGAGTCTTCTTTTGTAATTAAATATAAAAAAAGACAAAAAGGGTAAAAAAAAAAAAGTTCAGTGGAACTAACTGGTGGATCAAATCCTGCAACAGTATGTGCTGTGCTCCACACCCATAGTCCCCCACCTTTGCTAACAAGGGGGGAGGCTCTGTCTCATAACACATTCCTTAATTTTCAGTTATTTCCTACAAATCTTTTCATAATTTAATTCTTCAAGCATGCTTTAGTGCCTGCTTTGTGCAAGACCTGTGCCAGGTTCTGGAAATGCAAAGGCAAAAAGGAGGCAGGCAGTCAGTCTCCTGCTCTCAGGAAGCTTATGCTCTCCTGGGGAGGTGGAGAGGGGGAAGCCCTCTGTACCAGGTAGTTTGAGGAGAGAGGGAGCACTAAAGGGAGGAGGAAGCAAGAGAGGGAGCTGGTAAGGTTTCCTGGAGGAAGTAACATCGTTTGAGTCTGAAAGCAAGATAAAGATAAGATGGGAAGTGCTGGGGAGGCATGTGGGATGAGTGGGTAAAAACCAGGAGTCAGGAGAAGCATGCTGAGGGAACAGCCAGCAGGCCATTTGGGCTGGAATGTGGAGTTCATGATCAGGAATAATGTGAACTCAGTCTGGAATGGTAGGTGGGAGCCAGATTGGGGAAGGCTTTAAATGTCAGGCGATGGGGCTTGCTTTTCAGTCCTAGAGGAAATTTATTTCTTTTTCTCCTTCCTTCCTTCCTTCCTTCCTTCCTTCCTTCCTTCCTTCCTTCCTTCCTTCCTTCCTTCCTTCCTTCCTTCCTTCCTTCCTTCCTTCCTTCCTTCCTTCTTTTTCTCTTTCTCTTTCACAGCAATAACAAGAGGCAGATTAGCACAGCAGATGGAGAGAGAACCTCAAAATCAGAAAGACCTGGGTAGAAGTTCTAACTTTGATGAACATACTGGCTGTGTGACCCTGGTCAAATCAGTTAACTACTGTCTGCCTCAGTTTCTTCATCTGTAAAATGGAGATAATTATAGTACCTATAGCCCATGTTGTGAGAATTAAATGAGATAATTTGAAAAGTGCTTTTCAAACTTTAAAGTCCTAGATATATATTACTACTACTACTACTACTACTACTATTACTATTATTACTACTACTATTACTACTACTACTATTACTATTATTACTACTACTACTATTACTATTATTACTACTACTATTACTACTACTACTACTACTACTACTATCATTACTCAACTACAACTACTAGTACTAGTACTAATACTATGACTACTAGTGGTAGTACTACCATAACTGATGATGATGACTACTAGTAGACTACTGCTACTATACTTCTTATCCTCTCCTTCCTCATTTGTAGTAGGAGAATGCTAATAGCAGCTACCTTATAGGATTGGTATAAGATAATATTTGTTAAAGTTTCTTTGCAAATATTAGTTGCTGTTATTACTGTAGTCCATAGAGCTGCTACGTAACAATTTGTTCAGCCATCTAGTTTCTCACTATTACATTTACACTGAAGAGCTCTTATTAATTGTTGGCATCACATCGTATCAATAGGCTTATTGATCTAGAAACCTCAGAGAAAGTCTTGTCAAATCCCCTTATTTTACAGATGGGGAAACTGAGGCTCAGAGAAATTAAGTGATATGTTCAAGGTCACAGAGGTGAGGTCAGAGGCTGGTTTGGAACCTCCATTCTCCTAGCTTCAGAGTCAGTGTTATGCCTGTTGACATTTACTCTATAGATCATAGCCTTTCCTGTAATTTAGCAGGTAAATATTGAGGAGATGTCTTTGAGTTTGCTTCTTGTTGACAGTCACATAACTAGTCAAAGTCAACATTTGAACCCAACGCTTTCTGACTTCTAGTTCAACACTAGATTCACTGAGTCACTATCATTACAAATGCATGCATGATACCTTATAAGAAATAATAATAATGTTCAGAATATCTTTGAAAAGATAATATTTTCTCTTTTTGATTATGATAGTCTTACGATACACATAATAATAGGATTATTGGGTTAAAAGGCACAGTTGGGTTGTTTGTTTTTTTTAATCCGCTGTCAGAATGTTCTCCAAAAAGGTTCCATTGACTTGAAATTCCACCAGCAACGTTCAAGGGGACCTGTTACTGTAGGTTTCTACCAGTATTACGTTTTATAGGTTTGGTTTTTTTTTTTTGAAGGGCAATTGGGGTTAAGTGACTTGCCCAAAGTCACATGGCTAGTTTTTGTGTCAAGCACCTGAGGCTGGATTTGAACTCAGGTCCTCCTGACTCCACGGTCGGTGCTCTATTCATTGCGCCACCTAGCCACCCTTGTTTTATAGTTTTTGTTTATTTTTTTACATTGTGACGGATTTAAGGTATTAGGATAATGGGATTGAGAGCCAGAAGAGACTTTATTAGACTTTATCCATAACATATATAGTTCAACACCCCTCTCCCCCCATCCTCCATTTTTACGAACATGAAAACCCAGTCCCCGAGAAATGGCAAGTAATTTGTTCAAGGTCATTGAGTAAGTCAGACTCAGGATTCAAACCTGAGTCTTTAGAATCCAAATCAGTGCTCTTTCCATAATAGCCCAAGATATATCTCAGGAGTGCTGTCCAAGTTGTTTTAATATGCATTTATTTCATTATGAAGGGGGCTGGCCATTTTCCTAAGTGATTATTTGTAATTTGTGTTTCCTCTTTTGTAAATTGCCTGTTCTTATCCTTTGACCACTTATCCATTGGGACTGGGTGTTCTCCTTGAATAATTTATCAAATTGTATCAGTTCCTTATACATATTTCCATGTCATATTTCCATCGGCCTTATTTTCCACCAAGGTTTTCCCTTTAATCTGCTATTTTTCTTTTTAACTTGGTCATACTGGGTTGGGTTATTTTTCGTTGTTGTTGTTTTTGTTATACAGATTTTTAAAGCATTATGTAACCAAAGCCATCTACCCCCATTCACTGTAATTTCTTCTGTTTGTTCATTGTCCTTGGTTTTTGCATATTCCCCAAATGCTCCTGCTTATTAGCTCAGCCATCCCCAGTAGAATAATGAATTGCTCCAAGGGATGCAGATTTTTCTGTTTGAAGGTTTAGATTGAATTTTAGACTCAGTTCTCTAAGAATGACATTCCCATGCTGCTAATCCGTTTAGCTGGGTTGAGTGTGTGTGTGAGTGTGTGTGTGTGTGTGTGTGTGTGTTGGGAGGGGGAGATTAGAACAGTGAGTCGTAGCTCAAACTGGGATTTCTGAACTCTTTTAAACAATATAATCTAGGCCTTACGTAAACTACGCTCTAGATATATCCCCTGTTCACTGAGTACAAGTTTTACAGAACAAATCCTTTTATTAAAGGGATTTGTTCTGTGAAGTTTGGCTTCAGTAAAGGGCAGTGCTTGGGGACCTAGAGGGCCACATATGGCCTTGAGGGTAAAGGTTCCCCATTCCTAAGAGGGATTCTTCCCCTTTTTTTTTGTATCATGGACCCCTTGGCAGTCTGGTGAAATTTCAGGTTTTTAGGTAAAGGAAATGCCAGATTTCACTTAGAGGTCAGTGCAATTAAAGGTATAATTTTTTTCCCTCTCTAAGGACTTCCTGAAATCTATCCATGGCCCACACTGGGGTTAAGAACATGGCAAAGAACCATTAGTATAATGGGAAAAGCCTTGGATTTGGAGTCAGGAGACTTGGATTGGAACCCTTGCTCTGACATTTATTAGCTTTTATGTCCTTGGCCAAGAACATCCCTTCTCTGAACATCATTTTCTCCATCTGTAAAATGGGGATTGTAATTCCTCCCCTGTCTACTTCATGAGTTATTTTTACTGTCATCAGTTCAGTGATCTACCCAATGCCAGGAGTTCTTCAACCTCCCTGATCAGTTTCTATTTGAATGTTCATCATGCTCAGGAGCTCCCCAGAGGCAACCCCCTTTCACTGTTGAACAGCTTCCTTGTTAGAAGAAAAGCAGTCTTTTTGTAAATTCTACTTGCTGATTTTCTTTTCACTCCCTAAAGTCCTACTCTGCCTTGTTGTGGCCTGGAGGTGACCCAGGGTTCTTCAAGGCTATGCCAGTGGGATGCCAGTTTTGGCAAGCCCTACTAAACTGGAAAGGCTTCCAGTATATGACTAGCAAAAAGCTTTGTTCTCCAAGTACTGGCCTAATGAGGCTCATCCCTAGGTTAATTGTTGGGTAGGTTGATGCAATTTTAGCCCTAGCATCTCTCAAAGACCGTTTGTTGAATTCTAGAGAGAGGAGGGAGTAAAAATGAATCCAATTCTTTACTTCAAGCCTTAGTGACATTGAGTTCTGTCATTTTTCTCTTTCCTTTTTTTTTTTTTAAACCAATCTAGTGGGACTAAAGTGGTACCTTAGAATCTTTTCCCCCCATTTAATAGTATTTCATTTTTCCAATTACACGTAAAGATAGTTCTCAACATTCACTTTTATAAGTTTTGAGTTCCAAATTCTTTTCTCCCTCCCTCCTTCCACAAGATGGCAAGCAGTCTAATATAGATGATACATGAACAGTCATATTCAACATATTTCCTCGTTAGTCATGTTATGAAAGAATAATCAGAACAAAAGGGGAAAACCATGAGAAAGGAAAAACAAACAACAAAAAAAGAGTTAATCGATTTGCATTCAGACTCCATGGTTCTTTCTCTGGATGTGGATAATTGCATTTTCCATCATGAGTCTTTTGCAATTGTCTTAGATCATCGTAATGCTAAGAAGAGCCAAGTCTGTAAAAATTAGTTATTGCACAGTGTTGCTGTTGCTGTGTACAATATTCTTCTGGTTCTACTCACTTCACTCAGCATCAGTTCATGTAAATCTTTCCAGGTTTTTCAGAATTGTTTTAATTTGGAATTCTATGGTGATTAGAAGTTACAGAAGCAAATAGTCACAAGGTTAGGGACTCTCCAGAACCTTGTGTGAGGCCTCAGCCCTTCTCTGTCAACACCACAGTGGTCGCTCCCTTTCCCTTGCTCCTTCTCCTCAGTGGCTTTGGAAACACTGATGGTGGTGGCCAGGAGCCAGGCTTCCTTGCCACATGGAAGTGGCCACAGTGGCCTCTCTCTGCTTGGGAAGGAACTCATGATGACTTTATCTGATTCCTGGGAACTTGGATTTAGCATGCAGGGCCCCCTTTCACTGTTCCTGAAACGCTGAGAATAGTTATATAGCTTTGACCACACCACCATAAATCTGAGTCCCCTGCTGTGGGCTATAGTCAGAAGAACTGTTCCTGGGGTGAAGTTCCAGGTTCAAGTCCTGGCTGTCACTATTAGCTCTGTGATCCTGAGTCTCTGGGACTCATTTTCCTCCTTTGTCACATGGGGATTATAATACTTGAACTACCCACCTCATAGCATTGTTATGAGAAAGAAATACCCTTTGCAAACCTTAAAGCAGAATAGAAATAGGGATTCTTATCTTCCAGTATCTCTGCCTCTGGCCTTCCTGTATCCTTCAGTTTTCATTATTGCATCTTTCTCAAGACATTGTTGAGTCTGAAAAGGTTTCTTGTTTCCACAGTCTGCAACTTTATGTCTCATGAGAAATGCTTGAAACACGTGAAGATCCCATGTGCCTGTATTGCTCCAAGTCTGGTCAGGGTGAGTAGAGAGACCCACTTTCCCAAGTTTGTTACCTATAGATGAGTGGGATTAATTTTTTCTTTTTGTGGTGATGATGAAATCTTTGGTCAATCTGATAACTTTTATTTTGCTAAATATATATATATGTGTGTATATATATGTATGTATGTGTATGTATATGTATATTTATATCTCCATATCCTTATTATACTACAAGCTTCAATGCGAGTTGGGTCAGGATGCTTTTGGGGTCTGGGTGCTAGGTCATCATGGCGCCTAGAAATTAAATCGTGGTACCTTGTATTCACTTATTATTGAATTATTATTATTAAATAATTATATTCAGTTATTATTGAAGTCAAATAAAATTTGAATTCCAGGGTCAAAATTTATTAATAGCATTCTAATTGGGCATTGGTGGGTCTGTATTGGTTCTTTCTTCTCCTGGGTTTGAGGGTGGGGTAATGGAAGAGGAAGGATCCCATTCAGAAGATCTAGGTGGGGCTTTATGTCTTTCTTTCCATTTCTCAGTCATGGCTGTATCAGAAGAGCTAGAAGGGAATTAAGACCATTATGGGCCCCTTTGGCAGTCTGGAAAAACCCACACTTCCTTTCTCAGAATCAAGTTTTTAATACATAAAACAAAATACATGGGATTACAAAACTAATTAAAACGTTATTGAAATACATGGATAATATGACAAAAATTGAAACATATTTTTTTTAAATTTCACAGATTTCTAGTTAAGAACTCTTGATTAGTTTCACAATAAGGAGCTGAAGAAGGAAACTGACTTGTCCAAGATCTGTTTAGCTATTTAACAGGAAGAATGGGACTAAAGCTAGTGTTTCCAGAAGGTTCACCTAGAGCGCAAGGGATCTCAGAACTGGGATCTAGGGCATCTAGGTCAGTCCTTACCCCAGCATTCTACTTTTCTGACAAGTGGTTATCCAGCCTTCTCTTGAAGAACCAGCTCCCCAGTGACACTGAAACCTCAGTCTCTGGCAGGAACTCACTATATTTCTGGACAGCTCCCTTTTTTCAGTGAGTTGTTTTCCCCCAACTTACAACAGAGCCTAAATTAACTTCTTGGCTACTTGTACCCTTGGCTCCTTGTTCTCTTTGTTCTCTTTCATTGTCTTGCTGACTCAGGGGCAGAGAGGCCACCCTCAGTTTTCTGTTGCTGGAGGTCTTTGAGCTGGGGATGGAGGGCCACTTACCCAGGAATGTAGGTTTGTGCAATGAGCAGAGGTCTGGCCTAGATGATCTCTGAGGTCCTTTCCAAAGCTCAGATTGTAAGAGTCTATATACTGTCACTCTATCCAGGCTCTCTCCAGCCTATTAACTCCTTCCTGGGACCTTAGACCAATGTTTGTTCATAGTAGATGTTTAATAAATTATTGGTAGAATGGTGCTCAATACCATCGAGTCAAGTAAGGAAAATGGAATGAGGTCCATTAATGGTGGTTTGCCCTGCTCTCTGAAAACCCTTCCTACAGCCCAGAGCTCCCAATACAGCTTTCATTTTTTAAATGGGTTTTTTATTGTTAATCATTATATGAAAGTGTCTCCAAAACTAAAGAATTCACTTAATTTTTGATTTCCTGATGCTAAAGCTCCTTAATCTTAACTAGGCTGGCTTCATGCAATAAACAGTCTGTCAGAAGGAATATTCTGGGAGCTTCTTTTTCTCATTCTTTCATCCTTCCCTTCTTCTTTTTTCCTTCTCTCCCTCCTTTCTTTCTCTCTTTCCTTTCCTTCTCTCCCTCCCATTGTCCCCTCTCTCTCTTCTCCAAGGACATAGTAAACACTTAATAAATGCTTTTTCATCTATGCATTCACTTATTCCTTTCTCTCTTTTTCCCTTGTACTCTTCTACTCTCTCTGTCTCTCCCCTATCTCTCGCTTCCTTTTTTTCAGTAAAATAAATCTTTTATTCACACCCTTTTTACATATCTCTGCCACTCTCCAACACGCCTTCTCTTTAACCAGAACTCTCCTGTGGAACAAAGAATGACAGTTAAGCCAAACACAGGTTGACTGTCTTTGAGAACAAGAACCTCATTTCTGCCTTATGGTCTCTTTTGGAGAAAGAAGACACACTTCATTGTCAGTGCTAGTTGGTCATCATTTGGTCAAGAATTCTGAAGTTTTTTTAGTTTTATTTTCCTTTTCATTATTGTGGTCATCCTTAAATAGTTCTGGTTCTGATTACTTTGTTCTGTATCAGTTCATATAAGTCTTCCCAGGTTTCTCTGAATTCTTCATATTTGTTGTTTTTTACTGCAGATATTGGAATACAATATAATGGAGTGTACATTATATTGCTGCACATAATGAAATATAATATTCCATTACATTCACGTACTGTTTGTTTAGTCATTTCCTCAAGCGATAGGCTACCAAGTTTTTGGGTTGTTTTTTTAACCACAAAAAGTGCTGCTATAGAACTTTTGTCTTCTTCTGTCTCTGTTTTTGACTCCCTTGAACTCTCTTAGTTCTCTTCCCCTTCCTACTGTGTTCTACATCCCCCGTTGGTTTGTATAGCAGAGGATATGGGTTTCTTCCCCAGGGACTAACCCCTCTTGCCCCAAAACCCACCCAGGCCTGTGTTACAGCTAGATGGTGCGGTGGATAGAACATCGGGCCTTGGATTCAGGCCTCAAACATTCACTTTCTATGTGACCCTGGGCTAATCACTTAACCACTGTTTGCCTCAGTTTCCTCATCTGTAAAATGGAAATAATAATGCCATCTTCCGCCCCCCCCCCCCCAGGTTATTGAGAATCATTTGTGAAGACCAAATGAGTTAATAATTGTAAAGCACTTAGCGCAGTGTCTGGTGCATGCTAGGTACTATATTAATATTAGCTATTGATGATGATGGTGGTGGTGGTGGCAGCAGTCATCCATAGATCCTTGGGGGGCCTGGCTGTCCTCAGTACAGTCCAGAAGCCTCTTAATGGCCTTGCAATCCTGCCCCTAGGGACTTCTTGGGAAATGGTCAATTGGACCCTTTTGAAAACATTTTTCTAATTTTCTTCTCCATCAAAACTTTTAGTCCTATTCTTAGAGTTAAAATTTCCAAGGCCTCCCTGGGCTAACATAGTTTCCTGGATTCAAATCTAGTAGGGACCTTAAGGGTCATCTTGCCCCCAGTACTATTATTTTTACTGAAGCAAAAGTACTTGCACAGGCCCACAGCGACTTAGTGACATGTAGGCTGGATGGGAGCCTGGGTCTTTAGACTCCTAAGCTCAGGTTTTGCCTGTTACACTTAGGGCTGCCATCTGTGGTTCATCACAGGTGGGTAAAAGTTCTATAATGACTTCCTGTTGCCCTCTGTGAGCGTAGATGGGTGGGAACCTTTGGATTGGGCCACGCCAGACACGTGAATGGCCAGAGTGTGTTGGCATTAAACACTCACCAGCAAAATCATGTGCTGCTGACAAGGATCAAAAGGAAAACATTCTTTCTGACTCAATATGGGCAGATCTTAAGCTTCATTAATAGAAGTCTAGGATCCAGAGCGATGGAGAATCATCGTACCACAGGTGGGGCATGGCTTATAATGTTGTGTTTAGTTCTGGATACTGTCTTTAGGAATGGTATTAACAAATTGGAGCAAATCCAGAGGAAGGTAACCAGCATGGAGAGAAAGGGTCACTGCATTCAGGTAGGATAGATATCTCCATTTGACAGATTAGGAAGGTTAATGGCCCATATTCGTTTACTTATAAATAGAAGGATGAGATCATTTTATATATTGGGTCTTGGAAGCAGGGGAATTATAAAGACAGGTTCTGGAAAGACTAGAACCCAAAGCAAGGCATGATGTCACCCTAATTGAAACCTTAGCCAATAGGCCTGTAACTAAAAGGACAAGGACTATGCTGTCAGAGCTGCCACAAAGCTGAGTTCTTGGGCCCCATGTGGGATAGCTTCTGACTGAGCCTCCTTCCTAGCTATCTTGGAAAGTAATATGCATGTGTGAGCTTAGTCTGTTCCCTGGGAATCTAGATGTATGCCCCAAAGTCCTTGCCATCCCCACTTGCCAACACCACAAGACAGGGTAACACACGGCCGTGTGATCCCAGCTACCATGTAGGTTGAGGCTGATGGAGCTCTTGAGCTTGGGAGTTCTGAACTGCAGAGGGCTATGCTGATCTGGTGTCTGTGCTAAATTTGGCATCTCTATGATGAGCCCTTCAGAGTGGGGTCAAGGAGGATGAGAAGAGGAATGTATGTGTCAAAGTTCCTGTGTTTCTTAGATTGGGCCCATGAGTAGACCGTGCAGTTCCATCCTGGACAAAATAAGGAGGCAAAAGAGACAGAGTGAATGCCCTCCATTGCCTTCCATCATCAAAGTTCCTTGTATGGTGGAGGCCCCAGATAGCTTCCTCAGTCTTTCGGCTTGTAAATTTGTACTTTTTGCTTTCCTAATGTCTGTAATTCAGAGTATCTGTTGAGGCAAAGGTACCTTTCTGATACTAATCATCCTTACCCAGCTAAATCCTATTACTCCCCAGGACTTTTCTTCATCTGTCCTTCCCTGACTCCTCATTCTATTGTTAACAAGCTTTCTTTTATCCTTGATCTTTTCATTTCCACATTCTTTCCACCTTCTTGCACTTGGAAATATGGATCTCTTAGAAGACACTGCAGTCTCGACTACCATTGTCAGGACTTGTCACTCCTTCTCTTATGTCCCCTAGCACATCATTATCAGTATCAGTCATTATCAGTATTTATCAGTCATTATCAGTATCTTCTCATCTTCAGTCAGCTCTTCTTTGGCCAGAATTACTCACTAACCTTCCCTCCTTTAGAGTTTTTTTCCCCAGTCCATCCTTTTAATCCTGTCCTGATCCTTGTTGCCATAATCAGCTCTTGTCCATACTACTCACCTTTCCATTTTCAGGAGTTTAATGCTTGGCTCTAGGTGGATCCTTTGAAATGATAGTGGGTTAAAGTGAAGGGTTGGTTTGTTTGTTTTTTAAGGATAGGGGAGACTTGGTCATGTTTATAGGCAAGTAAAGGAAGAGTTGGTAGGGAGGGAGATATTGGAGATGAGAGGGGCAGAGAGAGGATGACTGAAAGACAAGTTCATTAGAAATGGCATGAAGGGCACCAGTGAAAGGGTGGCCTTGGCTGGGGGAAGGGCCACTTGTTCCTTAAAGTCTAAAGAAAATGAAGAGAAGATGGGTTAGTGAGTTACTGAAGAGATTCTGAAGAGCGAGGAATTTCACAGTTGAAAAGATAAAGCTTGGGACAGTTATGGGGTAATGGGGGGATGTAAGGTATGACCATCCCTGCAGAGAGCTGAGGCACAGAGAATATTTATGTTGTGGGAGTTGAAGAAGTCAGGGAGTTTGAAGGAGCATTTTTGTTTGTAATGAAGTCAGGGTTTTAGGTAGAGAGAAAGATTAAACTAAGTATGAAACTCCTTGAGAAGGAAGAGTGAATGATCTGGACATTGACCCATTATAGCAGTAATGATCAGGGTAGAGTAGTAGACATAGATTGCTGCTAGTTGTCCTTCATTCTTGAAGAGGACCATGACAGCTGGGAGGTGATGCCATGACTTGCAAGTGATTTTGGATTTAAGTGAGGGAGGACTGTGCAAAGTCACCAGCATCACTTTCTCCCCTGGAGCCATCTGGATCCAATGGCAAGACATAGATTCAGATGACTGGAGATGGCCCTGGATGTAGTGGACACCTCGGCCTTTTCAAGCTAAAGTCTTTAATAGGGAACTCTCGTTCAGTGATTCAGGCTTAATAAGAGGTGAAGCAGAGAATGTTGTCTTGAGAGATGGTAGGAGGGGAAGTCCCTCATGGTTTCAGGCCAAAACCAAAACAACTGCCATTTATATTCATTCTGAGCCAATCTCACCCCAAACTATGACCAAGTACGGGTTGGCCTGGGACCTATTGTTTGCCAGAGTGATTCAGCATTAAGGTTAGTCTTCTCTCTCTTTTTTTTTTTTTTTTTTGCTTTTTGGAGGGCAGTTGGGGTTAAGTGACCTGCCCAAGGTCACACTGCTAGTTTTTGTGTTAAGTGTCTGAGGCCAGATTTGAACTCGGGTCCTCCTGACTCCAGGGCCGGTGCTCTATTCACTGTGCCACCTAGCCGCCCAAGGTTAGTCTTTAAGAAAGAAGAAAAAGTTTGGTACTCTGTCCAAAGGGAATGTAAATTTTAGTCTTAGAGATAGAGAGAATCTCCAAGCAGAGAGGTTTAGAGTGACTGGCAGAGGGAAAATCTGAAAGTGGCGGTAGGGAGCAAGGAATATACTCATGACTCTTTTTCTAGGGCCAATATCTGAGTCACAACTCCTTTCTGAAGAAATTTTAGTACCTTGGCTCACAGTCTTTCTCTCTACCTCAAACCATGCCCAAGTCTCTCCATCTGAAAAACAAAACATTTCACTTAGCCTTGTCATCCCTTCAATATATTGCTCTATTTTTCTTCACCCTTTCATAGACAAAATCTTTCATAGACAAGAATCAATCAATAAATTCAGCACCCTAGTGTATGTGAGGCACTGTTCTAAGCTCTGGGATGACAAAGACAAAAGTGAACAGTACCTACTCTCAAAAAGCTTAGATTCTAATGGAAGCAATACCATTCACATATATAGTTCTATATAAAACACTTACAAATTAGATACACAATAACCTGGGAGGAAGGTGCTAGCTACTAATGGAAAGGGATAGGGAGCGGGTGGGAGGAAAAGCTTCTTGTAGAAGGTAGATTTTGAACAGTCTTTCAGAAGATTCCCAGAAGCCAAGGTGAGGAAGGAGACCATTTCTGGTGTTAAGGAATACTGGTGCAAATGACATGACGTGACTTCAAGAATTCAAATTGAGACCAGAGCCTTGTAACTTTAAGAATTTGAATTTGGCTGGACCCTAGAGCGTGGGAGGTGTAATAAGGCTGGAAAGGGAAGAAAAGATCTTCTGTACTCCTTCCTTTGACTTCGTTCTTTTCCACTTATTTGTCAACCCTTTGTAATTTGGCTACAGTCCCACCATTCACCTGAAGCTGCTCTCTCCAAGTTCACCAGTGATCTCTTTCTTGGCTAAATCTAGTGGTCTTTTCATGGTCTGTATCCTCTTTGAACTCTGTACCTTTTTATACTGTTGACCAACTACTCCTTGATTATTCTCTTCTCCCTGGAATTCATGACAGGATTCTCTCTCTGTTCTCCTCCTACCTCCATCCAAAGGAGGGAAACACTTTCTCCATGGCTTTTCCTGGATCACCATCCATCCCTGTCTCCTAATTGTATGTGTCCTCCAACATTCTGACTTGTGTCATCTTCTCTTCTTTATAGTCTTCTCCCTCACTTAGTTCATCAACTCCCATGGATTCAATTATAATCTCAGTAAAGATGGCTCCTATCTCTATGGAACCCTAGTGCTTCTCCTGAAGTCTAATCCTGCTAAATGGAATGGACCACTTTAAGGCTTTAGTGACCCTTCCATTCCCTGAGGGGTTCAGGGAGAAGCTGGCTGGCTACTTTTCAGATGTCATAGAGGGGATTCAGATTCAGAGGTCCTATCCAGCTCTGGATCTTTGATGCCATGATCTCTCTTAAATTCCAATCCCATACCTCCAGCTGCCTATTAGACTTGCCTGCCTGGATATTCTGTCAGTTTCTCAAAATCAGGATTTCTAAAACAACTTACTCTTCTTTTTTTGTATACCAGCCACTCCATTGAACTTCCCCCTCCTTTTGTTTTTTGCTTTTTGGAGGGGCAGTTGGGGTTAAGTGACTTGCCCAAGGTCACATGGGTCACATGGCTAAGTTTTACATTTAGCATCTGAGGCTGGATTTGAACTCAGGTCCTCCTCACTCCAGGGCCAGTGCTCTATTCACTGTGCCACCTAGCTACCCCTTTTCCCATTTCTTTTGATGCCACATGATCATCCTTCGAGTCACTATGGAGAGAGTAATCTTTATCAAGGGATACTTTGATGGTGCAGTGGATCAGGCATTGAATCTTAGAGTCTAAGAATCTAAGACACTTTCTGGCATGTGACCCTGGGAAAGACACTTAATCTCTCTGAGTCTCAGTCCCTAGCTGTAAAATGAGGGAATTGGACTCAGTGATCTCTGAGGTTCTTTCCAACAATAAATCTATGATCTTGCCTCACCCTCAACCCTTGCATCTGCAGTCAGTTGCTAAGTCTTGCCATTTACCTCCACAACAGCTCCTGATCCTTCTCCCCTTTCTCTCCACTTTTACAACCAGCATCCTATTGCAGGCCCTTGTGAGTTCTTGCTTGAGTTGCTCCAGTAGCTGCCTAATCTGTCTCCCAGGTTTCAGTTTTACCTCCTCTCTGGTCCATCTTCCACACTACTGCCAAAATGATATATCTACGATGCATAGGCCTGACTATATCAGTTCCTTGCTCATAAATCTTTCCTGCTAGTGCTAGGATAAAAGGTAAATTCAAATTTAAAGTTGAGAATTTAAAACTCTCCAAAATCAGGCTCCAGCGTAACTTTCTAGACACTCTGTATTACTCACCTTTACGCATTTTATGTTCCGGCCAAACTGGATGAGTAGATGTTCCCTGAACTTGGCTTTCCATCTCCATCTTTCATGTACTTGCTTAAGCTGCAGGGAGGAGGGAGGGAAGGGCGCCAGCAATGTACTCCTTCTTCATCTCCATTTAGCTTCCTTCAGGGCTTTGGTTACATCTTCCTTCCTTCCTCCATGAGCTTGGTTTTCCATTTGTTAGGTCTTTATCCTCAATTACCTTGTGTTTAGTGATATTCAGATTTTTCCTACCCACTAGAACAATGGTTCCCATTTAGTGGTTTGTGAACCCATTGAGGGTCAAGATAGTAATCCAAGGTCTCAGTTCTTTAATCATCTTTTATACAGCGAACAACTGCCCAATTATGTTACAAATATATTTTTGCTTCAGATAACAGTCATATGTGTGTTTTTTATATTTATAATTATAGTCATAATGTCAATTTTAATTTGGAGCTTTGGAGGCAAAAGTTATTGTACACAGTTAATGAATAAATCTGAAAGAATATTGAGCGGTATGTTAAATTACCCTGAAGATTTGCACACGGTTTTTGTTGTTGTCCCTTGAACAAAACAAATCAGGAACTATTCCTGTAGAACACAGAGTCTTTGAAGGTGGCACCTGTTTGGTTTGTGCCCTTCTTATGTGAGTGCCGAACACATAGTAGGTGTATTAAGAAATCTTGGCTGAATTGGATTGTTGACTTTGAGTGACTCATTTAGCCTCTTTTTCCTCATCTTTAAAATATAGCTAACAAGAGGGACTCTGTCCCTTTGCCTTCCTGTGCAATGGGTGCCAGGAACAGGTGGGTATGAAAGTACTTTTCAGTGTCTCTGGTGCCATACTGCCAGAATGGGGCTCTTTGTTTATTCTGGCTGTACCTTTGGGTTGGTTACAGTTGTGACACACATTTCCCAGGGTTGTTGTTGGGAGTGCATTTTATAAACCTTAGAACTCTAAGATTATTGTGATGATTGAGGTATTTTCTACCCTGATGAGAGGCAGTATAGACCAATGGATATCCCACTGGATGTGGAGCCAGGAGAGCCCTGAAATTGAGCTACAGGGACGAGGATGCCTGTAGCATCTCCCTTATGGGATTTTGTAAGGACCAAATAAAAAAAAGTACATTAAAAAAAATTTCACAAACTTTAAATATCAATGATTATTATTGCTGTTATTATTATTATTTTTTTTTGCTTTTTGGAGGGGGGAAAACAGGGAAATTGGGGTTAAGTGACTTGCCCAAGGTCACATGGCTAGTAAGTGTTAAGTCTGAGGCCAGATTTGAACTCAAGACCTCCTGACTCCAGGGCTGGTGTTTTGTTCACTGTGCCACCTAGCCACCCTGTTGCTGTTATTCTTAGAACCCTTGGAATAAGGAGAAGTCTTGCTCAAACTTTTGGTCTTATGACCCCTGTCTAATGCAGGAAGATGCCACTTACTGATAGATGCTTATGTCCTCTTGGCAGGTTCCAGTGGCACACTGTTTTGGGCCCCCAGGACACTACAAGAAGAAATTCTGCATTGTCTGCAGAAAGCCACTAGATTCCCTTGCATTTCGCTGTGAAGGTAACTTTAAAATTATCCTGTATCTTTAACTGAGCCATTTATATGATGTATTAGATTTTTAGGGTGTTCACTTACTTTCATTTCTCTCTCCCAAAAAAAGTTTTTTATTGATGCTTTTTAATGTTTTTATGTTGTTAGTCACCCTTTCCCTCCACAGAGTGGAGGAACATTTTTTCACAATGTACAGTCAGGCAAAACAAATCAGCACATTGGTCATCTTTGAAAATGTATGCCTCTTTCTGTAGCTGTGGTTCACCACTTCTATTAACAGAATGTTTTACCTTTAGTCCTCTAAAGTTATTATTGGTCATTGTGATGACCAGAGCTCTGATGTTTTCAGGATTGTTTTCCATTATATTACTGTGGACATTATCTTCTTTCGATTTATCAGAGTGCAGTGAAAAGTATACTAGTTTGGTAATGAGAAAACCCTACTTCAAGCCCAGTTTCATTGCTAGATGTTGAACTGCAAGGGTCTCAGACCAATCTGAGAGAAGAAGAAAGGGCTTAGGAATTTTCAGAGATGCTATTCCTGCTGGTGCTGTGCCTCAGACAGCCCTGTCTTGCCCTGCCCCTTGTTCTCAGCCAAAGACCTCAGACAGTTTGAAGCACATCCCAGCGTGTCCAACTTTCCCAGTGAGCCACACTACACAGACATACGTGGAAAACCATGCAGGAAAGCCAGACACCTGCCAAAGTCATACTGTTATTCTACAGAGGGACTCTCTGGACTTTGCCACTATATTTTCACTGCCTCCCTCCTCTGGCCCTGTGGCTCCCTTTTCCCATGGTTGAGTTCCTCTTGCAACCTTCATTTTGAGAAAGAGCCCAGATTAGTCACCCTTCTTTCTTTGGACTTCACCACCATGCCCCATGATGGGTTAACACCCTCTCACATCATTTCCCCCCCCCCCCCATTTAACTCCCTCTTATATGTTCTGTGTTGTCTTCTCCATTTCTGTTGCCATAGACGGAGTCTTAGTTCTCATAAGAGGGCTGCTTCCTCTCCCTGGACTCAGGTCTTCTGCTTCCATGATTCTACCAGATACCCAAAATGATATGATTTGTACTATCTCTAAAAGGATCCTGATAGATAGAGGGGTGCAGTGAGAAGAGTATTGAACTTGGAGCCAGGAAGGCCCAAATTAAAATCATGCCACTGATGCTTATTAGCTCTGTGATCCCTGGCAAGTTACTTGAGCCCATTTCCTCACTTACAAAACGGAAGATAATAATACTTATAGTATCTCCCTCATTGAGTTCTTGTGAAGTTCAAAGGAGATTTTCCTTAATATCACATAAATGTCCCTTCTGGCTCAGTCTATGTTCAATCCAAGATCAATATCTTGGAAAAGTCACTTCCTTCCACCAAGCTTCAGTGTCTGTTCCTGTAAAATAGGCTTTATGAATACAGCCTGGGAGATTGCTGTAAGTCACAGGCAGACCCCTGTCTCGCCAGCTCAGCTGTCAGTGTGCCAGGATGTATGTGCAGTGTAGTATGGGCGACCTTTGGAATCCTTCCTGACCCTTTGTGGGTCATTAGGAGCTTTAGCCTCCATCATCATTGTCATCATTCTGTATGTGTGGAGGCATGCAACTTTACGTGACAAAGTCCTTTTCTGCCAGTTATCTAATAGTGGTTCACACAGCAGAATGGGAATGCCAGCAGGGCAGTTAATTATTGCATCTCATTTGCAGCCAGGGAACCAGATCTTGAGGAAGCAAAATGAGGGGGTTATGGTAGCTCTAGATGTTTCAAATCCCTCTAAGCTCTCACTCTGTGGCGTTTTGATCTAAAGTGATTGTTACCCAGAGTCACACAGAGATAAAGGGAGAGTCAGGACACCAGCATAAGGTTCCCCATCTAAGTCTGGGTCTCTTTCTTATTGAACCATAATTGCAATCACCAAGTTTCTTTGGCTGCTTAAGGTGGATCCTTGATCAGAGACCTGAGTCCTAGGCTTAGTAACCCTCCAGCACCATCATCCTTTACTTCTGGCTACTCCCCCTAAAGCCTTTTCCTGACTGATAGGTTGGACTAGGAAGCTCATGATTCCCCCTGCCATAAGCCCCTGAGATGAACTTGATCTACCCATCCCTGGTCCTGCTGCCAGCCCCATAACTGGGAGATCATATTGCACCAAACCCAGCTAAGCTACCTTCTTTCTAACTCTGAAGGTGACTTTTTCCATTGATTGGAAATCCTGGAAAAAGACAGGAATTGGAAGCTCATTAGAAGCAGCATGACCTTTTTACCTTCTTAGACTTATCATGATTTGTTTACACCCAGTATTATTAGTTGTTTTGCCTCAGAGATGTCAACCAGGCTCCTCTGGGGTGGGATATTTCTTTACCTCAATCAATGCTACAAGTGTGTAATTAGAACACCTGGGGGCCATCTACTAGCTGTTTGACAATGGGCACCTCTGTAAGCCTCAACTTTATTGTCTGTAAAATGGAGGTAATAATATTTACACTGCCTACCTTACAGGGCTGTTGTGACGGTTTGACATTTCAGTAAATTAAATTTATTTAGGTGCCTGCCGTGTATGAGGTTTGGTGTTCAGGGCAGGGTAGATACAGAACATGGATAGTCTACAATGCCTGCTTTCATGAAGCTTTTAGTCTTGTAAGCAGTACCTAGGTCACATATATAACTGTCTCACCCTGAGATCTGGCATTTAACCTAAGGAAGAGGAGAGGGGGTGCTTCATGCCAGTCATAGCTGTCTGCCTACTTGGAGGGCTAAGAATTCATATTCGTTGAATCCCTCCAGCCTTCAACAACTACCCTGAGTCAGCATCCCAGGTTCCGGTTCCATTTGCCACAGGGCAGTGATATTCCAAAGCCTGTTCTGACACTTCCAGCTAAAAGTACTTTATACAGTAGCTAATAACAGCAAACACTGTTTTCAGGAAGGGAAAGATCATTTCTAAACCTCAGACCACCTCTGATGGAGAGATATGTAGCTCTTTCCACAGAGATCTTTTTGCATAATATAATAATTCCCATTAGTAAAATGCTTTAAGGTTACACAAAGCTCTTTTGCTCACAAGAGAGCTCAGAGGAGGGTCAAACAATTATTATTATCCCCATTTTAGAGAAGTGGAAGCTGAGGTTGAGAGAATTGAAATGCCTTGCTCATGATCCACCAGCTGGTATCTGGTATTTGTTTGTGCCTGGATTCCAGCCGCCAGCCCCAGACGCTCAAGTTCAGTGCTCTGCATTTTAATGACTTCAGCGCCCATGTGAAACAGTAGGTGCACAGGAAACTGGTGTTGTTCAAATTTGGCATAGACAAAGTCAGATTTCCTTATGAGCAGCATTAAAAACAGGGAGCTAACTGCCCTTTTATGTGCATCAGGCAGAAGTTAAGGTAAGCTTGACTGGACAAGAGGCAACTAGGTGGTGTAGTAGTTGGAGTGCTGGGGCCTGAAGTCAGGAGGACGAGAGTTCAAATCCATACACAGACACTTGCTAGCTGTTTGACCCTGGGCAAGTCACTTCTCCTTCAGCCTCAGTTTCCCTGACTCTAAAATAGGGATGATAATGCAGATAATAATGAGGGATAATAATGAGATAATGTTGGCAAAGCGTTTAGGTACTGTGCTATATAATTGCGTATTTCCATCTTTCTTCTTCCCTCCCCTCTGTTCCTAGCTTTAAGCTGCTCTGCACAGAAAATCTCAGAACAGGAAGGACTTCAAAGATCTTTAGTTCAGGGTGGGAGTGCTTAGGCACTTTTGTGTTATGGACTCCTGGCAGTCTGGTGCTGTATGGGGACCCCTTCTCAGAATAATGTTCTTAAATGCATAAAATGAAAAACATGCACGGGGTTATAGTGAAAAGCAGTTGTTATTAGTCATTTTGCAGTTGTATCTGACCCTCTGTGACACCATTTGGAGTTTTCTTGGAAAAGATACTATAGAGCAGCGGTTCTCAACCTTCCTAATGCCGCGACTCTTTAATACAGTTCCTCATGTTGTGGTGACCCCCAACCATAAAATTATTTCCATTGTTACTTCATAACTGCGATTTTGCTACTGTTATGAATCGTAATGTAAATATCTGATATGCAGGATGTATTTAAATTGAACATAATCCACAGGTTGAGAACCGCTGCTATAAAGGTTTGCCATTTCCTTCTCTAGTTCATTTTTACATTTGAGGAAACTGAGGCAAACAGGATTAAGTGACTTGTCTAGAGTCACATAGCAGGTAACTCAAGTTTTCCCAACTCCAGCCCTGGTGCTCTATCTACTATACCACCTAACTGCCCTTACAGTTAGAAATACAGAAATATAATTATCGACATATTAACCAAGATCACATACCCCAGGCTAAGGACACTTGATCTTGTCCAACCAGTAATCCAAGAGGCTTTTCTCCAAATGGTCACCTGGTCTCTATTTGAATATCTCCAGTGAGGGGGAAGCTCACTTTCTCAAGACAGGCCACTTCACTCTACTTTTCCTTCTGTTGTGCCGGAATCTGCCTCTCTGTACTCTGTTACCATTGCTTCTCTTAGTTCTGCCCTTTGGGACCACTCTCAGATACTTTCGAGGGCTGCTCTCATGTTTCCCC
>CM053601.1:144733532-144794954 GCA_028646575.1 Pseudocheirus occidentalis
GGGAAAACCACAAGACAGAGAAAACAATAAAAAGGGAGAATAGTCTGCTCTGATCTGCGTTCAGACTCCACAGTTCTTTCCCTGGAGGTGGACAGCGTTTTCCATCGGGAGGCTTTTGGAATTATCTTGGATCATTGTATTGCTTAGAGGAGATAAGTCTGTCATAACTGATCATCGTATTGTCCCCATTTTAGAGATCACACAACCGAAACTTGGAGAGATTGAATAATTTGTCTGAGGTCATGCAGCAAATAAGTATCAGAGGGAGAACTCAAAACCCGGGTTGTTCTGACTACAGGTCCAATAGTGCCGTGTCCACTTCACCATCCTGTCAGAAAGCCTGTTAGAGATAACCTAGTCCAAGCTGCCCATTTTACAGAGGAGGAAGCTGAGGTCTAGTGAAAATGTATTCTCATCAAGATCACCCAGATAGGAAATATTGGAGGAGGAATTTGAATCCAGGTCCCACACCTACAAATCTTGGACTCTTTTTTTTTTTCTTGCTTTCCAAACTGCTCCATTTCTCAGGTTCAGGGTAGAGTCTTTGTAGTAACTTTGTTGTGGTTTGATTTGGTTCTAGGCTCATACTGCCTGCTATGCTGTCGTGACCCCTGAGTGCACATTTGGCCGATTGAAGAACATGATTCTTCCCCCTAACTGTGTGCGTTTGTCCTCTCGAAATTTCAGCAAAATGCACTGTTTTCGGATATCCGAGAGCGTCCATACGGAGCCAGGTATGGGGGTGGGGTGAGCAGTACAATCTCTTTTTTTTTTTTTTTTAAATAAATAAATAGTAACTCATAGAATCATGGAAGAAACACCAGAGGTCATCTAGTCTATCCCTGGGCCCAACAGTGAGTCATATCCGATTTAGCAATTATCCAAAATCTTTGTTATCTAGTCTATAAGTAAATGCTTCACATAGGAAGTAAGAGTATTGTCCTGACCCAACAGGTCCTGCTGAGCAACTTTCTTGGTGATAAAATGAGGACCCACATTTCATTGCTTATTTATAGAATTTACTAGGATCAAATGATTTCAAGAGGAAAGGGATTCTTAACCTGGACTCTGAGAGAGAGAGAGAGAGAGAGATAGAGAGAGAGAGAGAGAGAGAGAGAAAGTTTTAATATTTATTGCTCAGTTGATACTTGGCATTCAGTGGTTTTTTTCAGTTGTGTCCAACTCTTGGTGACCCTATTTGGGGTTTTCTTGATACTGGAGTGGTTTACCATTTCCTTCTCCAGCTTGTTTTACAGATAAGGAAACTTGCAGACAAGGCAAATTGGGGTTAAGTGACTTGCCCAAGGCCACACAGCTGTTCAATGTCTAAGGCCAGATTTGAACTCAGGAAGATGAGTGTTCCTGACTCTTGACCAGCATAGTATCCACTGTGCCACCAAGTTGCCCTTAATATTTTTTATAAATTGGGGCAGCTAGGTGGCTTAGTGAATAGAGCATGGGCCCTGGAGTCAGGAGGACCTGAGTTTAAATCTGGCCTTAGACACTTAACACTTACTATTGTTTGACCTTGGGCAAGTCACTTAACCCCAATTGCCCTGCCCTCCCCCCTGCCAATATATTTATTTTTTAATTTGTTCATTCATTTATTAATTTATTTATTTTGATGAGTATATTTCAATATAATTCTTTCCTCTGTAATCTTAGGTGTTTGATTTTATACATTTAAAAACATGGTTCTGAGAAGGGGCCCATAGGCTTCATCAGACCTGCCAAAGGGTCTGTGACACCAAAAATGGGAAGAACCTCTGCCTAAATCCAACTCCCCTATTTCTAAGTGAGGTCACTAAAGCTCAAAGCAATTTAAGTTTCATGGCTGTGGTTACCCAGGAAATAAATAGCAGAGGTCAAATTTGAACCCAGATCCTCAAATTGCCTCACTTGTGTCTTACCACTTTAATTAAACTTTAATTTAAAAATCACCACCTAACATTAATTTGACACTTATTGTTTACCAGGCACTGGGCATGAATAGAGGCGCAAACGCTATCCCCATCCTCATGAAGCTTGCACTCTAGTTGGGGATGTACCTACAAGGTCTCTCTGTTCCATGAAGAGGTCATAAACAATGATCTATACTTGGAAGCCAAGCCGTCGTCACAGGGAAGCCTTTTCCATAGCTGAAGATTGTTGTTGTTCACCCTTCATTCTTGTAAAGGACCAATTACATCAGGGGAGTGATGGCTTGACTTGCAAGTGAATTGGATTTGAGGAAGGCAGAGCTGTTCAAAGTCACCAGCCTCACTCCTCCAGTCATTGGAGTCCAGTGGCAACACATAGATCAGGGCAACTGGCAGTGGTGCAGGATAGATAGTTGAAGACGGTGATTATGCCTCCCCTGGTTGGCAGCCGATCTAAAAGGGCAGAGCCTTGCTGTGGAGCAAGGGAGTAATGTTAAAGAAATTCAATTCCAGTAAACATTTGTTATTCACCTACTCTGGACAGACAAAGATGAAAAAAACGACAGTCTCGGTTTTTCAAGGAATTTGGTGTCTACTAAGCAGAGATGTTACATGTACAGGAATCAATACTAAATAAGATAGAGGGTTATATGAGCAAAGGAGACATTGTGAAAAGAAGTGCCTGGTAAACCATAAAGGGCTCCACAAATGTGAGTCATAGTAATAGTTGTTGTCCTCCAGACAAAGTGCTCTGGGAATGTTTGAATGTGCCCAGTGGTATTTTAGGAAGAATGACCTGGCAGCACTGTGTTAGGGGGACTAGAAGAGGAAGAGACTGAAGGAAGGGAGACCAGATAGGAGACAATCACAATAGCCCAGACACAAGTGGGGAAATAAAGCCAAAGTGCTGAAAGTAAGAACAGACATGAAGAGGTGGCTGGGAGGCACTTGATAAACAGAGACTGGCCAGTGCATGGCTAATGGGAGAGAGGAGAGACAGGGGTGATCCTAAGGCTTTTGGGTTGTGACTCCTCCTTGTAGAATGTAAACTCCTTTTGGGCAGGGATTCTTTTATTTTATTTTTTGTACCCCAGAGGCTTAACTCAAAGCCTGGCTCATGGTAGGAACGTAGCAAATGCTTGTTATACGGGATTGGATAAGAGAGGCAGAGATAATGAAAAACGTTTGAGTCTCTTGACCAGGAGAACAGAAGTGCAAGGGAGCTGCCTTGTGAAGTCAGAGCCAGAGAGTGTGTCTGAAAAATGGGAATACATAGCATAGTTCAGTGGAGAGAAGCTTGGAATGCTGGGCTCTGCTCATGAGTGTGGCATTGAAGGGAGGGTACTGGATTTAGAGTTGGGAAAATCATACTTCAAAACCTGCCTCTGGCATTATGAGCTTTGTGACCATAGGCATGTTATTGAACCTGTCAGTGTCTCCATTTTCTCCTCTGTAAAGTAGAGATAATTCTGCCCATAGTACCTGCCTCACAGTCTAGTGAAGCTCACATATTTACAAGCTCTTTGTAAACTTCAAATCTCTTATTATGATTACTCTGGGTTCTGTCATGTAGTATCATAGAATTTAGGGCTAGAAGGAACTTCAGAGAGCTCCAATAATTCAACTTCCTCATGCTACAGATGGGAAAACTGAGGCTACACAGCCTGCCTGAGGTCACGCAGGTTATAAAGTAGCACGGTTGGGATTCAAATCCAGGTTTGGAACCTCCAAATAGGAGGCTTTCTTTATTCGAGACCATATTTGCTGATTTGCTAGCCGTATGACCATGAATAATTACTTCTTTCTGAACCTTAGTTTATTTATTTGTTAAATGAAGATAATAACCCCTGCTTGTACTGATCACAGGGCTTATTGAGGCTCAAATGGGAGTGTAGACACTGTTACTGGTTTGGAAAGGAGGCTCCTCCTCCTACCCTTCCTCCTCATCTACTGCAGGGATCTGAGGTTTGACTGCTAAGGTAGAGCCCTTTTGGAGAGAGAGGGGGTTGGGTGGGAGGAAGGATTGAGGACACCCTAGAAAGATTCAGTGGTCATGACAGGGGTGGGGACTTGCCTGGTGAGTGGAAGATGCGGTCATCAATATCAGCGAAGGCCAGACTGAGATTGTGCAGATTGTACTTTGAGTATCTGACATGCCCTCCTGGCTAATTGGGTACTCTCTGAGGTCCCTGTAGGAAGTAGTCAGAGGACACTGGAAAGTGCCATCCCTTCCTATTTACTTATTTATTTTGCTTTTGTGGGGAGGGAGGCAGGGCAGTTAGGTTAAGTGATTTGCCCAAGGTCACACAGCTAGTGTTAAGTGTCTGAGGTCAGATTTGAACTCAGATCCTCTTGACTCTAGGGCTGCTGCTCTATTCACTGTGCCACCTAGCTGCCCCCATTCCTTCTTATAAGAACCCATGGCCTGACCTTTTAAGAGTTTCTCTGAGCCTTGACAAAGAGAAGCCAGGATGTGTCTTTAACGGAAGATGCATGTTATATCTGGATATCAAATAGTTTGGATTTTAAAATGATTCCCCACATTATGGATAAAAACTGTTACCAAGGATGGCATTTCCCCTAGGGAAGTTGGGTTTTTTAAATGGAGATTTCGTATGTTAAAGTTACGTAATGTTTGTGAAATGGGCAGCAACGTGGCTCAGTGGATAGAGCGCTGGACCTGGAGACAGGAAGACTCATCTTCCTAAGTTCAAATCTGGCCTCAGACACTTACTAGCTGTGTGACCCTGGGCAAGTCACTTCACCCTGTTTGCCTCAGTTTCCTCATATGTAAAATGAAATGGAGAAGGAAATGGCAAAGCACACCAGTATCTTGGCAAAGAAAACTCCAAAAGGGGTCATGAAGAGCTAGACATGACTGAAACAACTGAACAACAAGAGAAGTTGGTGAAAAATAGTTGTGATTTGGGATAGCAGATGGCAGAAATCTGAATGAGTTACTTTTTTTTTTCAATGATTTGTTTATTTACTTTTAGTTTACAAGATACAGTTCCACAATCCCTTGAGTTTCAGATTTTCTCCCCGGCCTTCCCCCTGCCCCCCATCATGGCGGCATGCAGTCAGGTATAGGATCTGTAAGTACTTTCTCATTAGACATTAGTCTGGTTGTATAGAGGGGTCGTAACCAATGGAGCGAACAGTGGGACAAAGTAAACAAAACCAAACATGGAAAAGAACGATAGCATGTAGATTGCTTCAGTACCAGTTATTCTTTTGTTGTCATTTGGGTGACCTAGAACCTCCTTCTTCTTTGCAGATGACGGTGATGATGCTGTAGACACTGGTTCAACTCCAGGGTCATTGAAAGATGCCCAGGTTTCTACTGACTCCGGTAAGTAGTTTTATTAGAGGGAGAAAGCTTCTGAGTAAAGGAAATGGCATAGCTTGTGTAGCTTTTTTTTTTTTTTTTTTTTTTTTGCTTTTTGGAGGGGGGAGGAGGGCAGGGCGGTTGGGGTTAAGTGACTTGCCCAAGGTCACACAGCTAGTAAGTGTTAAGTGTCTGAAGCTGCATTTGAACTCAGGTTCTCCTGACTCCAGGGCCAGTTCTCTATCACTGCACCATCTAGCCGCCTTGATTGTGTAGCTTTTTAAAATGAGTGCTGTCCACGACTTTCCCTCGAGTTTATGTCTTAGTGAGCTTCTCTATATACATTATGTATATACCTTCTCAGTTGAGCAAAGGATAGGAGAAAGGTCTGTGACTGTGTCTATATGCAGCCTGTGAAAATCTATTCCTTCCATTTTTACTCCAACAAAACCACAATTGATCAGTGACCCTGAACAGTTAAGAGTATTTCCTGCCTTTGATAGAGGTGAAGGGTTTTTCTTGTAATACCCACCAAGGATGAGAAATAAGCTCCTACGGGTGGCTAGGTGGCGCAGTGAATAGAGCACTGGCCCTAGAGTCAGGAGGACCTGAGTTCAAATGTGTCCTCAGACACTTAACACTTCCTACCCGTGTGACCTTGGGCAAGTCACTTAACCCCAATTGCCCTCCAAAAAGCAAAAAGAAAAGAAATAAGTTCCTGTCATGCAGTTATCTTAAAAAGTTCTACTTCTGCAATATAGTCCAGGCTCAGGGCCCAGCCAGCCCAAATCTTCTTTACTCAGAGTCCTCTGTAGTGAAATCTGGGGTTTAGCATTTTTTTCAGTGATTCCAATGAATCCATTGATGATGACTGTATCTCCCATTTATAGGTGATGCAAGTATCTCAGAACCAAGAAGATCTCAGTGGTCTAGAAAGATGGGTCAACACTAACAAAAATAAAGTTTAATAAGAATAAATATAAAATTTTACAAGTGAGTTCTAAAAATCACCCTTTTTTTTCAGTGCTACTATATATACTAGTCATGTGAGTAATTTCCTGTCTCTGAGCCAACGTTTACATTTGGTTTTTTAAAAAAGCAACTCTAGAGAGGATGTGGCAGGTACAGATAGATCATTCATGGGTTTTAGTGGACCACAAATTCAATGAGTCAGTAGTGTAGCCAAAATAGATCATGAATCTAGATGATAGGGAGGGGGCCTGTGATTTCACTGGTATAATGAATTCTCAGGTAGGGAAACTCCCTCTATCAATGTAACTTGGCACCTTCCCTGCATTTTAAAGGCTTAAAGCAGCGGTTCTCAACCTGTGGATTGTGACCACTGGGGAATTGAACGATCCTTTCACAGGGGTCATCTAAGACCATCGGAAAACACATATTTCTGATGGTCTTAGGAACCATCTCCTCTATCCCTCTCCAGGTGGGTCCACCCACATGCAGATACGCAAACATATAAGTATTAAAGGATTGTGGCATTAGGAAGGTTGAGAGCCACTGTCTTAAAGGGTTGCCTAGAGCACTGAGATTAGATTATTTGTCTAGGATCACCCAGCCAATATGTGTCCCAGGGGTGCCATGAACCCCAGTCTTGTTGGGGTTCAAGGCCAGCTCTCTGTCTGCTTCCTCTAATGTGAACTTCACTTGGTTGGCTTACTAGAGGTTTACAGTTCAGAGTGAGGTTTATGACGGTTGGGATTGGTTGAAAAACTTGGGATAGTTTAGCCTGACAAAGAGAAGGTCTAATAGGGGCGTGATTGCTCTCTCCAAATCTTTTAAGGACTGTCATATGGAAGAAGGTTTCAACATGCTGTTTGGCCCTAAAGAGCAGAACTAGGAACATGAGTGACAGATGCAAATTTCTATTTGACGGAAGTTGAAAAACTTGGACAATTCATCCTGTTCAGAAATGCAGCAGTCTGTCTTTGGAGGTGACCCTGTAAGGGGAATTCCTGTTAGATTTAATTGGGATGCCCTCTGAAGGCCTGTCACATAGGAAATTGTATGGTTCTGTGACCTTGTGGTCCTACAGAAAGTCTTACTCTTTGAAATTGTAGTGAGACTCAACTGCGGTAGACATGAACAGACATATCTTTGGAGTTAGAAGGACAAACTCTCAGACTTTCAGCGTACACAGAAACTTAATAGATTAACTCTCAGTTGCCCATTACCTAATATCCTCAAGATGATAGGTTATATGTTATCTTTTCCTATTAGAATGTAAGCTCCTCAAAGGCAGGGGCTGTTCTTTTTCGGGTTGTCTTCATCTCTCTGGGCTTGGTACCTGGCATATATGAAGTAAGTAGTAAGTGCTTGATGACTTGACTGTGTAGAGCTCTCTTTCTTCCCTGCTGGGGTACTGAGAGAAGAAAGAATAGGTTTCACTGGGGATGGAGAGCGGCCCCCACATAGTGCCCCTGCCAGAGAAACAGTGTCTGAACAGAGAGAATCAAAGAATCTTTGAGCTGGAAGGGACTGCTAGTTCTGTAGTCCTACCCATAACTCCTTTCATCTTCCTCCAACAGAAATCCCTGACAAATGGTCACAGTCTTGGTTTTGAGACCTCTAGTGATGGGGAAACTCACTTTCTCTCTGAGGCACCTTGTTCGACTCTTACATAGAAAGCTTTTGTTAGAAAGGTTTTTCTTAACATAGAGCTTAAATATACCTCTCTGAAAGTTCTGCTTTTTTTTTTCCACATAGAAGAAATCTAGGGGCGTCTAAGTGGCGCGGTGAATAGAGCACCAGACCTGGAGTCAGGAGGACCTGAGTTCAAATCCAACCTCAGACACTTAACACTTACTAGCCATAAGACCTTGGGCAAGTCACTTAACCCCAATTGCCCTGCCTTCCCCCCTTCAGAAAGCAAAAAAAAAAAAAAAGAAGAAGAAGAAGAAATCTATTCTCTCTGTTACGGGAATCTGAAGATCTTCCCTGCCCCTAGACCCTTTGCTTAAGTGGCTTAAGTGGCTCTGAGAATCTTCCCTGATTTGGTCAGTCAGCTGGTGTGTTTTTAAAAATATCATTTTATTTTTCCCAATTACATACACAGACAATTTTAATGTTTATTTTTTAAAAAAACTTTGAGTTCCAAATTTTCTCCCTTTTTCCCTTACCTGCCCCTCCCTCAGATGACAATTTAATACAGGTTATATATATATATATATATATATATATATATATATATATATATATATATATATGCAGTCTTGTAAAACATATTTATTTAAATGTTTTAAAAGAAGTTGTAAAAGAAGAAACAGACCAAAAAGAAAAAAAAACTATGAAAAATTACAGAAAGTGAAAAAATTATTCTTCGAGCTGGATTCAGACTCCATCAGTTCTATCTCTGGAGATGAATAGCATTTTTCATTGTGAGTCCTTTGGAATTGTCTTAGATCATTGTATTGCTAGAAGAGCTAAGTCATTCACAGCTGATCAATGTACAGTATTGCTTTTACTATGTACAATGTTCTGGTTCTGCTCACTTCACTCTGCATCAGTTGTGTAAGTCTTTCCAGGTTTTTCTGAAATCCATTTCTTATAGTACAGTAGTAGTCTGTTATAATTATATGCCACAACTTGTTCAACCATTCCCCAATTGTTGGGCATCCCCTCAATTTCCATTTCTTTGCCACCATAAAGAGCTGCTATAAATGTTTTTCTCAAATCTTTTTGGGATACAGACCTAGTAATGGTTTGTAGCTTTTTTGTCCAAATTGTTCTCCAGAATGGAAACTGGCATTTATTAAGTGCCCTGCTCTGTGCCAGATACTTGCTAAACTAGGGAGAAAAAGAAATAAAAAAGACAAACAGTCCGGTTTGTATATTCCAGTCTGATAATATCTTTGTGAGATGACATGCCCAGAACCATGCCCAGTACTCCAGATGGCTCAGCAGTGATGGGTCTATGTGTCATTGCTCTCGCTCTGGACAATATATATGCTTTGATCAGTGCAGCCCAAGATCCCCTCAGTTGTTCTGGTTGCCAGAAGAGGAGTGGAGGGGATGGTGGTGGTGGTGGTGGTGCTGGTGTGGCGTGGCCCGGCCCCTGGGGCTCATAGGAGCAGTACCTCAGACACTCTGTTTTCAGTTAAGTGGCAGGAGAATTTGGAAGACTGAGATAATTACTTTTCTCAGGCATTTAATAGACTTATCACGGCCCAATTAATGCAGCAGGGAGTCTCCAGATGGAACCAACAGAGAAGAAAAATGTTTTCGTAAAATTCCCCAGGTGTCTAAATGCTGCTCACTAGGGAAGGCCAGAAAAGGGAAGAGGGAAAAAATTTAATCCTTTGGAGGCCCTGTGGTTACTTCACAGATTCAGAAGCCCCTAGACTGTTTGCTCTGAAAGGGACCTTCAGGGTCAGGAATAACAGAAGTAACACCATCTAGGATCATCAGTTAGAGCTGGAAGGAAGGACCTGGAAAGGCCATCTTGTCTGTCATTTTACAGATGAGGAAACTGCGGCCCAGAGAGAAGAAAGGACCTACTTGTCAAGGTCATATAGATGCTCAGGAATCAGACCTCAGACCTCTAGACCCTTACAGTTCAGAGAACTGTTCTGTAAATATTGGCACATTTGCAGAGAAGTTCCCAGCATGCATTGAACGTTATCTGCAGCCACAGAGCCTCCATGCCAAGTCATTTCCTTTGCATTTCAGGGGCCCTCAGCCGCAGAAGGGTCAGCAGCAGGCATGCTAGAAAGAATGGCTCCCCCCCCATAAAGCCAAATGATTACGTTGGCTTCCTGGTCAGATAAAGGGGTCTTCTTGTTTGTCCCACAGAAGAGAAGAGGATAAGAAACAGTCTCTAGACTTACCATCTCTTTCACCCAATTCTCTTGCTATATACAGATAACCAGAGAGTCCTGGCAGCAATGTGATTATCTTCTTGACTCTTCTCCTCTGACCATTAGAACACTTGGAATCTTAAGCACACTGGGAATTTTTTCTTGGCCTCACATCCTCTGACTGTGAGAATCATTTTAGCCAGAAGGAAAAACCCTTTCCAGACAGATGGAGAACAGCAATTGTTAGAGCTAGCTGCTGGTTTTAATGAGCAACCTGAATTAATGGGTTTTGACTGCATTGCAGGTAGAGGCCATTATAATGATTCTCAGGCTCATTTAACCATGTCATTCCCCTGCTCAGATGCCTCACAGTTTCCTCTTATCTACAAAATAAAATACAAATTCAACCTGACATTTCAGGTATCATACTACTATTATGCCTTGTGTTATCCAGCACCCAGCACGGTGTCTTATATGTAGTAGGCACTTAATCAGTGCTTACTGATTTGACTTACATATCCTATTTCTCACACTGGGCAGTCTCTTCCCAAAAAGAATGAGGAGAAGCAAAGAAATGCAGAGTTCAGATATGCTCCATGAGGTAGAATCTGATCTTGGACTTTTCAGCACAGGTCCTATCTGACTGGTATATCATTGGAGCCAGGTCACTGGCCTCCACAGTCGCTTTCCCCTCCCCTGCCCCCTTTTATTCTCTAATCAGTAATCAAACAGGGACTGCTCAGCAACCTACTCACTCTAGACCACATTGACCACACATCACTCTTTCACACAATCTTTGAATCATTTGCACAACAAAATCTTTTTCCTGTTGAGCTGTGGTGAAGTCTCTCCACACTCAGTGCCCTGTTACTGTAATCACTGGTCCTCTCTACACACAATTCTATAATCTCTTATTTTAAAAAAAAATTATTTTGAAATAAACTTTTATTGATGTCTTGTTTTTCTCAACATAATGGTTATCCCCAGTATCTCTCTTCTCTTCCTCCCAGAAAGCTGTTCCTTTTAACAAATAGTATTTTGGGGTTTTGTTTTTGTTTTTGTTTTTTTTTGGAGAGGGGAAAGCAAGGCAATTGGGGTTAAGTGACTTGCCCAAGATCATATAACTAGTAAATGTCTCTGAGGTCAGATTTGAACTCAAGTCCTTCTGACTCCAGGGCAGGTGCTCTATTCACTGTATCACCTAACTGCCCTTCAAATAGTATTTTTTAAAGATTAAAAAGAAAAGGGAAGAACAGCTGATCAATACAATGAAAAAGGCTATGGAATATGCCATACCTCTGACCTCCAGCCTCCACAAGGGAGTGAGTTGGGGAGGCCCTCTCCTCTCTCTCTTCATTTGAGTCCTGCTTGATCTTTATAATTTTGATACATTCATTTAACTTCTTTTTTTGGTGTATAGTTATTCTTTCCATTCACATTGTTGTAGTTACTGTTTGAATTGTTTTCTTGACTCTACTTACTTCTCTCTGCATCAGTTCATGTGGATATTTCCATGCTTCTCTGTATTTGTCAGATACATAATTTCCTACAGCACAGTAATATTCCATTAATATATTTCAGTTTGTTTAGGTGTTCCCCACTCAGTGGGCATCTATTTTGTTTTCAGTTCTTTGCTCTCACAGAAAAGGGCTGCTATGAATATTTTGGTGTATATGGAGACTTCTTCTTCATGGCTTCCTTGGGGTATAAGCTTAGTAATAGCTTCTGTGGTTCAAAGGGAATGAATATTTTTGTCACTTTATTTGCTTAATTCTGAATTACTTTCCAAGGTGGTTGCACCATTTTGCAGGTCTACCAACAATATATAGTATGCTTGTCATTCTATAACCCCTCCAGCATTGACCATTATTTTCTTTTGTCATCTTTGCCAGTATGAAAGGTGTGCAGTGAAAACTCAAGAGTTGTTTTGATTTGCATTTCTCTTACTGGTGATTTGGGGCATTCTTTCATGTGGCTGTGAATACTTTGCAAATTTTTTTGACAACTGTTTGTTCTTACACACATCTATATCTATATCTATGTCTATCACACGCACACACACATTTAAACCACTTACTTATTGGAGAATGACTGTTAGTCTTGACTTGACCTATAGAATGATGATTCCTGCCCGGGTTCCCTACCTTTGTCTCCCTCCAGGAGAGTTGTAAAGATTAAATTACATGATGAACGTGGAAGTGCCTCTGAACTGTGGAGCATTGCACATATGTAAAGGATTGTAGTAGGAAAAGCATTGAATTTGTAGTTGGGAAGACATGGGTTTAATTTCACCTCTTCTGTAATACAGATGCATGAGTATAAGCAAGTCACGTAATCTCTCTGACCCTCAGTTTCTTCATCTGTAAAAGGGGCATAAGAGAAAGCAGGCAAGCAGAAAGGAAGCAAGCTTTTAGGTGCCCTTTATGTGCCAGGCCCTGGAGTAAACACTTTTCAAAAATTATTTCATTTGATGCTCACAACAACCCTGGGAGATATTTTTATGGCCATTTTACAGTTGAGGTAGATAGATTAAGAAACCAACCCAGGGTTACTCAGCTAGTAAATGGCTAAAGCTAAATTTGAACTCAGGTCTTGCTGACTCCAGACCCAGCACCCTATCCATCCCTAACTCTACCTCTAAAACAAGCAATAATAATGATTACATAGTACTGAGCTCTCTTGGATCAAATAAAATGCTTCACATAAAGTACTTTGCAAGCCTTGAAATGCCATGTCAATATCATCTCTTGTCATCATCATCATCATCATGATCATCATCATTATTTGAGAGGTAGCTTATGTAGTGACCAGAGAGGCAGACCTGAAGCCAGGAAACCCTGGATTACAAGGCCTGCCTCTGACTGGGACCCTGGGCAGATCACTTCACCCCTCAGGATTCTAGGCACTTCTCTAAGACTCTAAGGCAAAGAGGAGGTGCCACCCTACATCATTAGGGAGTGTTTTCTTACCCGAGAGTTCTCCATGGCCATGACATTACAGGAATGATTCCTTTCCCCAGCTGTAGTAATCAAAATTTGTAGTAATCAAAATTGCTGGTCGTGAAAAGGGCAATGGAGAGACCCACAGCAGGTGTTAATAGGCTGCTGCATATTACCAACCCATATCTAAGATGTGACATTGAAAGAAGAAAAGATTTGAACCAGGAGAGGTAGGATCAGAAAAACTTATTTAATAAAAGCAAAGGATGACAGGTAGGCAGTGAGCCCAAAAGGAAGGCTCCTCGCATGCTGGATAGCTCCTCATTGTGGGATTTATGGGAAGATGTAGATAAGAGTTAAATATGGAGGAATCTGAAACGTAAGGAAGGAGAAGTAACTGGCTTGAGGACAAGCAGACACTGCCGTGTTGAAGTCTACACTGTTGGAGGGGGGGGGACACCCACATCATTGAGATCCTTATAAGATCACAGAGCCTTATAAGTTTTGAAGTATAAACATTGGTAAAAACCATATTCCTAGCCCACACTAGCCTGCAGTGAGAAGCAGATGCCACCCAGGTGTCCTATAAAGAACTATCAAGTATGTGAAAGTGTTTGCAGATCCCATACATGATTGTATGCCACCATGCGGGGGTGGGGGGGGAAGGGAGGGGAGAAAATCTGAAACTCAAGTGATTCTGTAAATGAATCTTGTAAATCAAAAGTAAATAAAGAAGTCAATAAATTTAAAAAAAAAAGAACTATCTAGTAAAGAAATATAGTATGGAAGGCGTCCCCTGCACCTTCTTATTGCCATCTTTTTCTTTTAATGCCTGTGCTACTGAGTGTATTAGGTTTTAGTATATGTTTGTATGTGGGAGTCTGGGGGCCAGTCTGGGCTCAGGTCAGGGGCTAAGATCAGAGGTCATCCAGGAACCGCATCAGGGCTTGGTCAGACCCATGCCAAGAATTGTTTTAGAGCTAGAGTCTGCCTGAGGCTTGATTCTGTTTTTTTTTTTCTTTGTCTTGTCTAGAAAAAAAAATGCTGCATTTAAGAAACTCTGTGCCTTTTTCCTCTTAGGCAAACAGACACTGAAGATCTTTGATGGTAACGATGCCGTGAAGCGCAACCAGTTCCGGCTGATCACCATTCCCAGGATAGCAAAGACAGGGGAGGTCGTGGTAAGAGATGGTGTAGTTCCAGATGGCAGGGGGAAGATCGATGCCCACCTCCTAGCCCCCTGTGGGGCTGCGGGGAGGTGGCTCTGGGTCAACCTACTTCATCTTCACTGTACTGTCTGTGTCATTCAATTCAATTTGATTCAGCAGACATTTATTAAATAAGACACGAGGGTTGGATACAAAGAAACAACCCAAAGTGATTCCTGATCTTAAGAACCTTATTGTACATTGTTACTATAATTACAGTTTAATTGAGAAAGGTGTGAGCTAGCGCTTGGGGAAGAGTTGGAAATGCTACCTGCCGGAGGTGGCCTTTGAGTTGAGCCTGGAAAGGAAACAAGGATTGTGAGAAATAGACGCAAGGTTCATCCAGAGCCTTGGGGCATTCCTACATGCATTGACTCATCCCCTAAATATTTAAAAAAACTTTATGCATATATTTTTAAAGAAATGACTGACTGTCTCCTCTTCTGATCTTGCAGGAGGCGGCCTTGAGGGCTTATTATATTAATGAGGACCAACGAGACTTTGAGCTGCAGACATTGGCTCAGCAGTCCATGGCTGATTGTACAGCTCACAAAAATGGAGGCCCAGAGGACACCAGCAGCACTAGCATCCCTTCCGTGTTCAGAGAGTCCATTCCTGAAGCCTGGATCATTCATGCTAAGCCCAAGGATCATGAAGTTATAAAAATTTACCCAGCTTGGCTGAAGTGAGTGAAGGAGTACCTACCAGATGGGGCTAAAGTCAGGGTGGGAGTTGAAACCAGGACTTCCTGACTGCAAAGAAGGAGGACTATTCACTAGACTGTGTTTCCTCTCCATTAATTACATTAGTGAGGTGTCAGAGTGAGGAAGGTCTTTCCTGACCAGGGAATCCAGAGGTCATAGCAGTCTGTTCACAACCAGAATTTGTGAGTCCTTAATGTGAATGTTTTTGTCATCCAGGATTCAAATAGAACTGACTTGTTTCTTCGCTCAGAACAGTGATAAGTGGGGCATCTAGGTGGTACAGTGCAATAGAGCACCAGCCCTGGAGTCAGGAGGACCTGAGTTCAAATTTGGCCTTAGACACTTAACACTTACTAGCCCTGTGACCTTGGGCAAGTCACTTAACCCCATTTGCCCTGCCTTCCCCTTCCAAAAAGCAAAAGCAAAAAAATTTATTTAAAAAAAAAACCAGTGATAAGTGCATTGGGGTGCCAGTAAGTATTTAAAAACCAGCTCTGAAGAAAAATGCACATGCCACCCACTTTTGAGGTTAATTGGCACTAATAACGTTTTCTCCATCACTTTCTTAAGCCTAGACATGTCAACAACAACAAAAAAGTTAAGCTCTGATTTGTAGTATTTGCCAGTATCTGACATATAAATGCTCAGGCTGAACATTTAACAGCTGTCTCTTATGAGCTGGTTTGAGGTGGCTCCAGCATACCCTTGGATGAAACCCTTTGTATTGGGAAATGGGTGAATTGTGAACCCTGCTTTCAACCCCTGTGAGGAATTGGCTCCCCCTCCTCTGACTCCCCATACATCCCATATTTTATATAATTTTTAAATGTATCCAGCCCAGTCAGGCACTTTCTTTTTCCTAAGAAATCTGAGGAAGCCTGCTCAGAAATTTCAGTCATTTAAAACCCGTGTTCCTTCCAGGGTTGGAATGGCTTATGTCTCCATCCGAGTTGACAAAGACAGCACTGCTCAGACAGTCATGAAAGAAGTCCTCCCATTGCTGGGGCGACAGGTAAGCGTTTAGGCTCTGTCTACTCTGGAAATGGGGGGATGTGTCCTTTCCAGGCTGCTTCTCACACCCTCTCTCTGTAGGTTCTCCTGAAGTAATACTGTTGTGTTGGACACATCAGTCACGGAGTCACTTGTCAAACTTTTCTTAAGTGCTTAACACCTTCAGGGCCATATGCTTTCAGCTGTGCTGATATGGGAGAAAGAACAAACTGGATCAGACCCAGAGGACCCAATTCTGTCCTAACTCTGCCACTTACTAGCTCTGGATCTGAGTTTTCTCCTTTCTAAAATAAAGGACCGGAATAATAACCACCATGAGTGACTCAGATAGAACACTTTGAAGTTAGCAAAGTGTTTTTTTGTTTATTTACTTGTTTGTTTTCCCTTTTTGAGTCTTACAATAAGGACAAATATAGAAGATATTTCCGTTTTGCTGGTGAGGAGAATGAAAGGTTAGCTTTATAGAGGTTAAGTGACTTGGCCATGGTCACACAGCTAGGAAGTATCATAGGCAGGATTTGAACCCATGACTAAGCATGCCAAATCCAGCACTCTTTCAGCTGTTTCATGCCTTCCAAACTCCAAATTCTGTGAACTTCTGTTAAAGATCTAAGATAGACTGGAGTGGCTAGGTGGCACAGTGAAGAGAGCACCAGCCCTGGAATCAGGAAGACCTGAGTTCAAATTTGACCTCAGACACTTAACACAAAAACTAGCTGTGTGACCTTCTGCAAGTTACTTAACCCCAATTGCCCTACCTTCCCCCCTCCAAACAGCAAAAAAAAGATTTAAGAAAGATGTAATACTTCCCTTCCTAATGCTTCCCTTCCCAAGTTCACAGCCCAGTAGGGTCATATTTTGACCTAGTCATGTTGCATTATCATTGGGCAGGGTATGATAGAAGATAATAACCCAAGACATCTGTGGTCAGTTATGTTCTAATTGGGTTTCTTTGGGCAAACCCAGAGGATGCCTAGAATGGTAGAGGGAGCACTTGAGTTAGAGTCAGAATGATTAGGATCTGGTTTTAGCTCTGCCCTTTACTATCTTTGTGGCCTTGAGTAAATCCCTTCCCTTCTCTGGGCCTGACTTTTATTATCTATAAAATTAGGGTGTTGGACTGGCGACACAATTGCTTTGATCATCTGAGATACTGTCAGTCTTCAACTCCTTTTCTGTGTTTGAGCCCTTCTCTTGGGCCTTTTGCTTTCTATTTTGGAAGCTGAGATATTGGTATGAGTGATAGAGTAACTATTGGAAACCACCTCATGGACAAGGTATGTTGGCTTTGGCAAACACTTCATGAAATGTTCTTGTCTGATCCTTGGCAGGCAGAAAGTCTCAAGAATTTCCAGCTTGTGGAGGTGCTCATGGGCAGTAAGCAAGGTAAGATGGGGACTGGGGCTGTTGATGAACCCTGAGATGACAGGATAGAAAATAATCTTAGCTGGGAGCATCAGTTTTATTATACCCAGGCCCCATAGACCAGGATCCAGCCTTGGTGAGTTCTTCTTGCTGAGATTTTATATGTGTTACTGTGATACTCTGGGAAGGTGGGGAAGGAAAGTAGCCTCTATTGCCACTAGTCCTGAAGACCAATACCAAAGCATTTCCTATCCTGGGCTTGTAGGTAGGCAGCAGATAAAAACAGAAGGAGCCCAGAGCTGGGGGCTGATATTCTCCAAACCAGCACTTATACAGTTGAGTGTGTCAATGCAAAGGTGATCCAACTGACCCCTGATTGTGGCAATGCAGTGTGGCCCTGGGGAGCCTGGCTATCTGGGTGGCTTCTTCCCTTGTGTGTCTTTTTTTTCCCCAGGGTTCATTGTGTCTCTTGGGAGGTCTTATTTACCTGGTTGTGCTATAAGACTCTCAAGGTCTTAGGTAGGAGTCTGAGATAAAAACTCTTTGTCATAACGTCAGCCACAGTTATACCCTTGACCGTCCTTTCTGAGTTCTAGGTGGACCTTGGTCAGACGATTAGGAAAAAGCTCAGCCTTCCTTAAACACCTTCCTAGATCATGAAAATAACTTTCGTCAGGGTTCCACTGAAACAACACTATCAAGACCTCTTTTAGGCCAAAGTAGTTGTGGGGTTGAAGGAGCCCTAGGCATGGTTTCAAATCTCAGCTGTGCCACGTACTGGTTCTGTGAACCAAGTCATGTCCTTTCCTCTCTAGGGGTCTCAGTTCCCTCCCATGTACATCCCTAAAACCTCTTTCATCTATCAATGGCTCACTTTTTAAACTGAGATGTGTATAGATGCTCAGAAGACCCCAGTGGCCTTTGTTAATAGGAGCATTTCCAAACCCATGAAAAGTCAGACAGTTGATTGTTTTAGGCAGAAATCTGATTATTATCTCCAAGCTCCACAATTCTTCAACTCCTCTTAATATCTTTGGAATCCCTTTAGTTCAGCGGATGACACTGACAGATGAAGAATTGATTCTCAGCAGACTTAGAGACATCCGAAGGGTAATTGAATTGTGATTTGTGAACTTTCTGTTGTATTTCTTGGGAGATGGAAGTTGTATTGATTGGACTTTGAGCAGAAGTCCAAAGAAAAGTGGGGGGAGTGTTCGAGTTTTTAATGGTTTTCTCACTGAAAACCATCTTCTTGGCCCAGAAGGGTCTTAACCTTTGGAATTTTTAGAGGGACATCTTGCTAAAACCATGGTCCCTGGAAAATATTCCACTTTTTTTAATGCAGCAAATATTTGCTGTGTGCGCACTGTATGCAAGGTACTCCTTCTCTCTTTCATACTGTAGGATTTGATTTGATTTGATTTGATTTTTAATAGTATTTTTCCCCCAATTACATGTAAAGACAATTTTCAATGTTCCTCTTTCATAAAATTTTGAATTCCAAATTTTTTCCTTCCTTCCTTTCCCTTCCACCTCTCTAATATGGTAAGCAATTTGATATAGGTTATATATGTTCATTCATATAAAGCATATTTCCGTTTTATCATGTTGTGAAAGAAGAAACAGTTTGCTAAAAAATTAGTCTACAAAAGGAAAAAAGTGCTATGGGATTTTAAAGGGAAAGGAGAGGAGAGGTTTTTTTTTTCCTTGTTAACTCTTATTAAAGTTCTATAAGAGATACTTTCATTTATACACACACATCGTGCATAACCATAGATGCACAGATGTATATATGTATTACATACGTACATACATACATATACACACATACACACATGTGTCTATGAATATATGCATTACATGTTTATATGTATGCCTGTGTGTGTGATAATATTGTGTATAGAATAATAATGTGTATGGATGGTATAATAGAGAAAATCTCAGTCTAGGCATCAGGAGACCTGATTTGGGTCCCAGTTGTTAACCTTAGCTTACTTTGTGACCTTAGGCAATTGATTTTGCTTCCCTGAGTCTTCCTTTCCTTATCAGGAATAATCAGATTATGCCTTAGGATGCCCTCTAACTCTGAAATCCCATGAGTCCATGGTTCTCTCATCTCTTCTGGGCTGTTGAGACAGTGTGAAGCATTATGTATGGTTCATAGAACATTAGATCTGGGCCCATCAGAGATGGAGGAGACTTCAAAGGGCATCTAGTCTATCTGCTGAATAAATCATTAATCCTTTCCATAAATGCTAATCTAGCCAGTGTTTGAGGCCCTCCAGTGATGAGAAGCTCACTACCTGCTAGGGGGGCCCATTCTGATTATTGTCTCCAAACTCCATGATCCTTCAACTCCTCTTAATGTCTTTCGAATCCTTTTAGTTCTGCTTTTTAGGCTTTTAAGAAAGTCTCATTGTGGGGACGTTTTTCCTCATGTAAAGCTTAAATCTATGTCTCTGTGATAGCTATTCAAGACTTCTATTTTTACCTTTTGGGGCCAGAAGGAACATGTCTAATCCCCTTTTCTTTTCTACATGACAGATGTTAGAAGACAGCTGTTATGATGTTTTTGAGTCTTCTCTACTCCAGGCTAGAGACATCCATAGTTTCATTATCAGATTCTTGAATGGCCTGTTCTGTAGTCCTTACATTATTCTGACCGTCTTCCCTTGGTTGTGCCTCTGTTTATCAGAAACCTTCCTAAAATGTACCCAGAACTGTGTATAGCACTATAGATGTGGTCTAACCGAAGGAAACAACTGGGCTGGCTCCTTTATCTCTGTTAATGCAGCCTAAGGTTGAGGGGTTTTGACTGCTATATCACACTGTTCACTCCAGTTAAGTTTTAGAGTCTAATACATCTCACTCACACACACACACACACACACACACACACACACACACACACACACAGAGATCTTTTTCTGCACAAACTATTTTTTGGACAGGCTACTCCTATCCTGTACTTAGGCAGCCGATTTTTTGAGTCCAAATGTAAGTTTCTGGTGTAATGAAAAGAGGCCTGATTTGGGGACAAGAGCAAGTTCTTTGACTTTCTTGGGCCTCATATTTGTCTTCTGTAACCCTCAGAAGCTTAGTTCTCAGCTCTGACCCAGGAGTCCACATTTATGCCTGTGACATTTCTTAGATTTTGCCCATCATTCTGGCCATTCAAGTTATCATTGGATCTGAGATTTTGGGGAACACTCTCTGTTTCCTCTAACCATGGTTCTCCTCCTCATTTTATTCTCTTCTCAATGTGAGTTTCTCTTCTGCCTCCTGCTTGGTTCTCACCTAGAATCCTAGGCTGTCAGAGCCAAGAGGGACCTTAGTGATTATTTAGGTCAGGTCTCTCCTTATAAGGAGGAGGACACTGAAACCCAAAGGCAGGAAGTGTTTTTCCCAAAGTCACACAACAAATTAGTGGGTGAGTTAGATTAGAACCCAAATCTCTTGAGACCTAAGCCAGGCCTTTTCCATTTGCACTGAGTAGCTTCCCAGTTGGCTGTCAGATTGACTGCCAACCCAAAATGGCGATTTTCTGTGTTCATGATAATCCTGTCACCATCCCCAAGTCTCTCTGGGTTCACTGCCACTTTTCCTTATTTCCAGACTTCCATCCGTCAGATGAACCAAACAAGATTTTATGTGGTGGAAAGCAACGATGCTGCCACACAAGTGAGCCTATTTGTGGGGGGCCTGCCCCCGCAGCTCTCTGAGGAAGAATACACTCATATCCTAACGGAGGATTTGGCTATCAAAAGTGAGTAAAAAACTAAATCCCCCCAAACCACCTTTTTCTTAAAGAGGTTGCCTTTGCCTGTTCCTCTGTCATTTTGATTTCCTTTTTATTTATTAACCATATAAGAATTTTCTGAGTGGCTTCTCTTCCCATTCCCACTTTCCCCTTCTCTCTGAATTTTATTGTCGCCACTTTTAATCTTGCCTTTGAGAAGGAACCCACCCTGAGAAGGTGGAGAAAGAGAAGAGGAGCATGCTCAGGCCCTGCCCTCAGGGAATGTCACAGTCTTGGGGAGACAGAGCCCATCATAATCTAGTTCCAGTCTACATTTCCAGTTCATCAGACATTACTCTCCTATCTTTTACAGTCTAGCCAAACCATCCTTCTTCCTCTTCCTAACACACGACACTGTCCGTCTCCCATCTCTGCACCTCTTTACTGCTGGTCTCCCCCATTGCTGGAAGACTCTCCGTACTCAGCCCTCCCTGTAGGATCCCTTCCTTCTTTCAAAACTTAGCACTACCCTCTACATGAAACCCTTCCTGATTACCCCAACTACTAGGCCCCAAGTCCTGCACTATCTTTCGTTACTTTGCATTTATTCTCTATATATCCATATGGATAAATGTTGGCTCCTCTGTGGAAAGTAAACTGAGAACAGTGACTATTTCATTTTTAATCTCTGTATTCCCAGTGCCCACCACATAGTGATTAATAACATGCTTAGTAAGTGCCTAATAAATGCTTGTTGATTAATTGATTGCCTCTAGGGGAGCTCAGAGTCTTGGGAAGGCAGAAAAGGAGTAGATTAAAGGCCTGCCTTTAGGGAGCCTACAGCTGAGGGAGACAAGAATAATTACACATGGAAGAGAGGCTGCTACATGAGAGTATATAATCCAGGGAACCTGCGACCTTGAGGCCACATGTGGCCTTCTAGCTCCTCGGGTGCAGCCTTTTGACTGAGTCCAGTTTTTATAGAACAAATCCTTTTATTAAGGGGATTTTTTCTGTGAAGTTTGGATGTAGTCAAAAGGCTGCATTTGAGGACCCAGAGGGTCACGTGTGACCTCTAGGTCACAGGTTCCCCACCCTGGATACCAGGTGTTTAAAACTCAGTGTAGTTTATACAAAATGCATATATCGGACTGAGGGGCTATCAGTGGTCTGGAAGGGAAGTCTGTTGTCTATCATAGTCGGGTAAAGCTTCCTTCATGGAGTTATTCTTGAGGTGGACCTTGAAGAATTGGAATAACCGTGACTTATTCTCACTTTTTTTGGCAGGGGAGGGGATTTCTAGAAAATAGCTTGTGTGGGAAAATGTCTGGGGAGTTTAGTAGGCGACAGAACTTGACAGAGTGAACAGTGTGATGTGACAGCCAAAAAAACCCTTTATCTTAGGTTGCATTAATAGAGGAAGGGCAGCTACAGTGAAGGGGGAGAGAGTCTATAACTATCTTGACCCACAGTTTAAGAAGTGCTGATAGGGGTCTCAAGTGGAAAAAGTTTAAGAAGCCCTGGGTTAGACCACATCTACAGTATTGAGAATAGTTCTGGGCTCCATTTTAGGAAGGATTTTTAGTATTCTTACCTAATTTTTTGGTTGGCATTTCATGAATTTGGTTCTGGCACTCTCATTGACTTGCTTTATGGGTTTCGGCAATACAGCAAATGTTTATTAAGCACTTATTCTAACTATATGCTGGGTATTTGGAATGCAAAGTTCAGCCTACAGTCTCTACTGTCAAGGAGCCTCCAGTCTAGTTAGGGAGAGAAGACACCAGCACGGGTTATTGTAATACCTAATATTCTTTAGTTTCCTGGATGCCTGGTGATCAAGACAAGCTTCTCTTTTTACGTTTGTATAATGAACATGATGAACGAAATGGTCTCAAAGAGACCTTCTACCTTTGGAATTCCCCAGTTTGAGCCCATCTCTTCTCCTTGATGGCTCCCATTAGTTAGCTTGCAGATGGGACCATTTCAACTGTGGGAATGAAAGATAATGGGACGAATTCACCAAAGGAGGGGTTTGAATTTCTAGGATTCCAGTCTCAAGGGTTTGGGAAAACCATATGCATTGCTGGACATTGGAAGAGTTCACTTTTGTTTTCTATTTTTACAGCAAATCTAGTGACAGTAACTCATGTTTACACAAATCAAGGTAAGGAGAATATTGCATATACATTGCATAACTTATATTACTATCTATATCTGTTATGTAGCTTATATATCTGTTATATAGCTTACATCTGTTAGGTCTGTTGCATTGTCATTGTTCGTCCTTCATTTTTGAAGAGTCCTAATGACATCAGGAGGATGATGTCTTGACTTGCAAGTGAATGGGATTTAAGTGAAGCCAAGCTATGCAAAGCTATCAGCCTCATGTTGTATATATTTATAAGGTATATGTCATAAAGATCCTTGGATTTATCCTGGGGGCCAGAAGTCCCAAGCTAAAATTTAATCTCTTTTGCTTAACAACGAGGTCACACTAGAAAGCTCCTCTAACTCTCTGAGCCTCAGTATTCTCAGCTGGAAAATGGAGCTAGTACTTTTACTCCCTAACTCATAGTTTTGTTGTGAGAGTCAAGTGAGATGATATGTAACTTTGCAGACCAGAAAGCCCTCTATAAATGTCAGCTCATATGCTCTAATGTGCACCCCAGGTTAGATGATGACTTTGCTAATTAAGGTGAGTTATTCTTCTCAGCTCCACCTTGAATAATTTATAAATATTTTCTGGCTGGATCTGTCTCCTAGGGAAACATCATGGATTCAAAGCAACTAGGAAAAATTATTTGAGATATTGAAGGCATTCACTTTCAGATTCACGTCTGAAATGTTTCTTACAAAATAGATGTAGAAAATGGAGATAGAGATGTGTGGTCCCAAAGGATGTTGTTGCCAGTCCCCCAGTGTTTCTGTCTGTTAAATGTCCGTATCTTCTACCCACAATCCCACTGCAGTGCAGTAAAGTGGAAAGTAGAAAGAACATAGACTAGAAGTCAATAGACATAGGTTCTAGCCCCCACCTCTTGTCAGTGACTTTCTCTGTGACCTCAGGCAAGTAGCATTGCCATTCTGAGCCTCATTATCTTTCTGTCAAAATGGGAATAAGGTTACATCTGGTCCTGTTGACCGCACAGGGATGTTGTGAGGATCAAAGGAGAGAATGGAAAGAATGGAACTCCATAAGTGCTAGGTGGTATTATTAAAACAAAGAGGAAGAGAGAGAAAATAGCATTTTGCAGAGGGACATAGCATCAGATCTAGAGTTTTAAACCCCTGAGTTCAAGGGCTTGGTTCTCCTACTTGCTAGTTGTATGACCCTGGTCAAGTCCCTTACACTCCCTGGATCTCAGTTTTCTCATTTGTAAAAGGAAGGAAGGAAGGATTATTAAGTACCTCTAATGGATTATCCCCACTTCACAGCTGTGAAAACTGAGTCAGATAGTGGTTAAGTTCCTTGCGCAGGGTCAGACAGCTAGTAAGGATCTGATATAATTTTTTTAACGCAGGTCTTCCTGACTCCAGGTGTGGTGCTCTATCCACTGTCATGAACCCATTTAGTAAACCAGTGAAGCCTGTGAAATCCCTTTGCTGAACAATGTTTTTAAATTAATAAAACAAAATACGTGGGATTAAAAAGGAAACCGATTATATTGAAATAATAATTATAGCAAAGTATTAAAAAAAAAAAACCAAGTCCAGAGACCCCATGTTAAGAACCCCTGGGCTAGATACCCTCGGAGGCCCCCTCAGCCTCCAGCATTCTGTAATACAGATCTTCTTTGACTCATAAGCAGTTCTCAACCTGTGGGTTATGTTCAATTTTTAACAGTGAAAATACATCCTGCATATCAGATAGATTCATCACAGTAGCAAAATTACAGTTATGAAGTAGCAACGAAAATAATTTTATGGTTGGGGGTCACCACAACATGAGGAACTGTATTAAAGGGTCGTGGCATTAGGAAGGTTGAGAACCACTGCTCTAAGAAATGGAAGGAAACCCCATAGAGCTCTAATTCAATTCCCCCTGTGCAGGCATCCCTTCTGCAATACTTTTGACAAGTGACCATTCAGCAGCTGCTTAAATACCTAACAGTAAAGAACTTGCTACACTACTGTGGGAGTCCATTCATTCCACTTTGTTTATTAGGAAATTCTTCCCTATAATAAAGTGTCCGCAAAGCCAGTGAGGTTTTAAGCTTTAATAGCCTAAATATTATTATATATTTTAATTTGTTTCTATCACACAAATATTATTCATATATTTTAAACTTCAGTAACTTATGTATGTACATCAATATTGATTAAATATTATTTTGATATTTAATAGATCTTTAAAGCTATTTTTATATCCCAAAAGTCTTAGTGCAGTTTAAAGTTTTAATAGCTTAGAGTTATATATTAATATATTATTTTGTTATATTTATTATATTATAGATTATCCTTTTATGTTATTATATAATATTTAATATATCAGTGCCAAATATAATAAACATATATTTATATTATATAATACAAATTTAATTAAATATAACCAATATCTAAATGTCACATATTATAAATGCATATTTATATTATATAACATAAATTACAATTATATAATTAATGTATTAATATATTGGCATTTTATCATGTTTATAGTATTATAATATATTTATATGACAAGTATTATGGCATGTAAATAGCATACATTATATCATATAATTTAAGCCATAAAAGCTTAACTGCAGTAAAACTTTGAGCATACCTTGTATTGAGCCAATACCTGTTTTCCTGTAATTTTCCTCCATTACTCCTAGGTTTACCTTCTGGGACAGAGCAGAAGAAATCTAATTCCATTTTTATGTGATAGATTGACCTTCACATACTTTGAGATGGCTTTTAGCTGAGAAGATTGTCTAAGTGACCATAGCAGTAGAGCTCGGGGCTGATGTTAGCAAAGTTAAGCTCTTGGCCATCCAGGTGTGACAGACTGCTACTCGAGTCACCAAATTTTGCTCGAGAGGAATTTTTAAATAAAGTAAAATGAGATGGGGGGTGGGGGGAGCTGGGAGAAGCAAACAAGAAGATAACTCTCATTCTTGCTTCCCATCCCGTCTCCCCTGCCATGTCTCATCCTCACAACAAGTCTTTTCTCTCCCTATTTCCTTCCACTGAGTGTTATGTAGCATAATGTACAGCTTGTTCTCCAGACTGCTCAATTTCTAGTTTGTCAGAACCCCTCCAGCTGTCCTTTTCATGTACTTCTTTTGGGGAGATGCTTCTCTTATGGAAAATATACTTGTGGGATTGGTATAAAAAGCTGATGGTCGGAGAGAATTCATGAGATTAATTTTGAGCTAGTAAGGACTTAGTCCAGGGTTGAGGACTTTCACCTGGATCCCTGGAGGGCACATTCATATTGATGACATCGTGAACCTATGGACATGTCAGTATCCTAGAGAACCCAGAGCTCATTTAGCCCATTCCCAAGACAGAGGAAGAGACTTATCCAACGTCCCATAGCTGGTAGGTACTAGAGCAGGGTTTTGAACCCAGGTTCAAACTGATTCTAGATTTGCTTAAATAGTTGAGTGTGGTTTTTTCCTCCCTGTGGAAAGTGCTGGTTGACATCATTATGTGTAGTAAGAATCCACTATAAGATTCCCTCCTTTTTTCCTAATTGATTTATGGGTTTCTTGCTAATTTTACTTGAGTCCCTAGTTAGGCATAAAAATAAATTGTTTTTAATTTTAGGGGCCGTTGTACTTGACATCTCCTGTTTTTCGGAGGCAGAGAGAATATATATGCTCATTAAAGATACAGTGGTCCAGGACAAGCAGCTGACTGGAATTGTGATGCCTGAAGTGATGGTAAGGTACCTGCTCCCTCTAGGCTCAGAGAGTTTGTTACTTCCTCCAGGAGACACAGAGACTAAGCAGCAGAACTGGAATTTGAAACAAGGCCCTCAGACTCCAAAGCCTTTGTTTTTTTCTGCTAAAATCCACCACTTTCCTCTTCCCTATGGGAGTGGCCACATAGGAGATGGGAAAGGAAGAGGTCAGAAGGAGGACAGGAGAGGCTGGAATTTCACCATTTTTAGAAACGATGAACAGGGACCAAAATGCATAAAGCTAAGTCGTTGGTTCATTATAGTCCAAGTTAATTTAATTATAGATTTGAATGAAGTTAATTATAAGTTTGAATGAAAACAAAATGAATGTGAAAAGAACCTTGAAAATTGTGAAGTACCTTACAAATGGGAGGTGGGGTTATTGATGGCAAAATTCTACATGGTGATTAGCCATATCATGGAAGCCACTGGTACCATAAAACCAGGTTTATTTGGGCCAGTTAACATACATTTACTTTTCCCTAGTGCACACTGTGGGGGATGCACAAATGGGGAAGGCGCTGTTACTTCCTTCTAGAAATCATGGAATGTCATAGTTGGGGAAGGAACCTTAGAGACCATCCAGACCTAATGCATAGTCTGTTCAAAAACTTACGTTGATTCTTGACTGCCTAGAAAATAAAATATAAACTCCTTTGTCTGGCATTTAAGGCCTTTGACAGTCTGGTGTCATGCTCCTTTACCAGGTTTATTTTATATTTTGCTCCTTCGTGAACTCTACATTCCAGCTCACCCAGCTCCATGCATTCATCTCCAGTCCCTAGAGTCCTGACTTCTTCAGCACTACCTTTCAGAAATCTTTTCTTCCTCCAAGGCTCACCTCAGGTGCTCTTCCTCTAAGAAATCTTTCCCAATTTCCTGTCTGAAGGTATTCTCTCCTTGTCCCAGATTTTCCTAAAGCCATTTGTCTTGATCCCTCCTTTGTCAGACTGATGCCTATCAAGGAAAAGTGAAACTCTAAAAACTACAAAGCAAATTGGGACTGGGATCCAGACTCCAGGTCTGGGGCTCTTTCTAGTATGTTGTATTGCATTCGTAGTTATCCTACCTTCTTTCTGAGACAAGATTATAATACATACGAAAAGTTAACTCCTCATAACCGTATATATGTACATATGTATAGGTATGTGTATGCAAAAAAAAAAACCATGTACAAAAAGTAGTGGCTGTGTATTAAGATCCATGGGTTGGGGTGGTCAGAGAAGGCCTCTTGGAAGAGTTGTGATCTTGTCCCAGGTCTTAAAGGGGAGAAAAAAGAAGGTAACTGTTCTAGAAGGGAGCAAGGGATCAAGGATAGGAATGAATCTACCATGTTAGTGGAATAGGAGGCTGCAGAGACATAACAAGAATGTAATTTGGAGTTGAGAGGTCTTCTTGGACCCTTGTTAGGTATGTAAACATTGCCTCCTGGATGTTTGCCTATTTTGTAATGAATTGACCAGTTTCCCCTTTGCTCCATCCACTGACCCTGCCTTCATAACCTGAAAGTCACCAGCCAACTGTATCTGGGCACCTTTGTAACTGGCCAATAGGTGGCACTTCTGAGCCAATACATTGAATTTGCCTTCAGCCTTCTGTCAGAGGGTGGGGGAAAACTGCCTAGATCCACCAAGCTAAGTAGTAAGAAATGTTCATTGAATTCACAGTAGACAAAATCCAAGAACTAATCCAACAAGAAAAGTGATGGCGCCAGAGGTCTATAGACTTATGTACAAAACAAACAAGATAAACTGGAGATCTTACTGCAAGGAAGCAAATTTGACATTATGAATATAGGAGGGATTAGTCTCTCCAGTTGGAAGCATGTACCTCATTCAGAAGTAACAGTATCTGCAAAAGATTTGGGTGGAGGTGGCTAGCACTGCATATCAAGAAAACCTCTGTGTGTGTGTGTGTGTGTGTGTGTGTGTGTGTGTATCTGTGTATCCAGGAACTAGAACAGGAAGCATGGTGCAGAACGTTTGGGTGAAAGTCTCCGGCGCTAGAAATAGAATCAGTATTGTCATTAGAGTAAACCACAGAGCTCCTGCACAGAATGAGGAAATAGTTGAATTCAGGAAAGAGATGATAAGTTTAGCTCAGAAGTGTGTTAGCTAGTACTGATGGAGGGCTTCAGTTATCTCGTCTTTTGCTATAGTCTGCTCAAAGCAAAGCAGCTAATAATATCTTAACTCGTCATAATAATAATAATAATAATTTTAGTCTTCAGAGGGAGGAGGAACCAGTAAGGAAAACTACTAGTCTGGACCTGAATTTTCACCAAGAAGGGGAAGCTGGTTGCTGGAGTAGAAATGATGGGAGTCTTGGGGAAAGTGATCATTCTTTCTTAGTGTTTGTGATAGAAAAAAAGAGGAAAATTGGACATGATCTGACGTTTTTCTAGGAGCCATTACAAAGATTTCTGTTTGTCTATGTTATCAAACCTAAGTGCTACCCTTGGAAATACCCATTCCTGTCCTTCCCCCTGCCCCTTCAATCACAAATTAAGCCATGTTTCCATAATATTTTACTTTCTACACAAGTCACTTTTTGTGAAGTAGGTAGTGAAGGTAATTTTATCACCATTTTCCAGAAGAGGAAACTGAGGGAATGTGACTCTCCCAAGGTCATACAGTAAAAGGAGTAGAACCAGGACCGGAACCCATATTTCTATATTCCCATTCCAGGACAACACAATGAATTTTAGTCCTTTAAATTTATACCACCTTAGCAACAACAAGAAATCAATTGTGCCAATGTTTTGTTCTTTTTGTTTGTTTGTTTGTTTTCCTGTCAGCTGCTTTTCCAAGATTAAAAAGGTAAGTTGTAACTACCTGGACATTCCCTGACCATGTAGTTATGAACTTGTTTGTTCCACTGTGTGTTTAATTTAGAGTAGATGTGTGTTCGAGGGCAACCCTCTCCCCCTTGCCCTATGCAGTGTGTTGTGTAAGATAGGAGATGGTGTTCTATTCATGACTCTGGCAAAGCCCATGTCATCCAGTTCTAGGTGCCTTCTGGTCTAATTTCATGTCCCAGTGAAAAACAGAGGTCCTCCCATGGCATTAAGGGAAGGCAGAGGAGTAGAAGTTGGTAGCCCTGAAGGCTTCTTGACTCAAAGCCAGGCTGTGCAAATGAATAACATCCTCTTTACATATCATCAAGAAATCGTTTTCCAGTCTGTGTCTATCCTGTGGACTTAATATCTTAGATCTCAAGTTATGATGGGACCTTGGCAATCATCTAATTTGACTTCCTTTTACAGAGAAGGAAATTGAGGCCCAGGTGTATGAACTAAAGCCCCAAATTACATAGGTCATAGAAGAGCCAGGGATTGAGCCCAAGTCTCTGATTTTATCTTCAGTGACCTTTTCATGGAATCATAGTATTCTAGATCAGGAAGATAAAAGTGTTTGAAAATAATGGGTCATATGATTAGAAATCCTCTGTGTGGGGTGGCTAGGTGGCGCAGTGAATAGGAGTCAGGAGTACCTGAGTTCAAATCCGTCCTCAGACACTTAACACAAAAACTAGCCGTGTGACCTTGGGCAAGTCACTTAATCCCAACTGTCCTCCAAAAAAAAAAAATCCTCTGTGTGCGTGCACGTGTGTGTGTGTGTGCGCGTGCAGGTGTTTTCGTGTGTACTCACACGTACTGAAAAATGGGCTGCCTGCCTAAATGTAACTAATTAATTAATTATGCTTCATGTTGATCACACCACTTTAAGAAGTCTTCTTCTGACTTCTGTGTTGTGAGTACGTTCTCTTTAGCACCTGTATTTTCAGCACAATGGGAGAGGATTCCAAGTAGTTTCACTACTTCCTAACTCACCCTTCAGTCTCCCCAAAAGAGGATGAAAGGAACATCTCAGCTATCCCTGAGAGGTGCCTGGGAGCCTTGTTTCTGCTCTTGGAGTGTGCTGGGCTTCTTAGCAATTTACTACAGATGATCCTGGGAACCTTGGCTGCACCCCATGATTGCCTTTACGAAGCTGCACTGCTCACTCTTTCTTGACCCTTAGTTCTTTGGTCTTTACACAGCTTCTACTGGGAGTGGGCTAACACTGCAGTGGGCTTGCTGAGCTCTGCTGCTGCTCCAATTAATACCTCATTCTCTGCAAAGCCCTCTTAAGAGGAGATACAGTGTTAGGCAAAAACTCCATGTTCCTTTGAAATTTCTTCTTCTCCCACCTTTCTCTGCCAGTTTCTTCTTCCTTCCCTGCTTTCCTGGTTGTTCTTCCTACAACTTTGAAGCATCTCATATGCTTTCTTCCCACACTACTTCCTAGGTGAAAAGAAAACAGAATTTTGGGCATTGTAGTTTCCAAAGAGAGCACATGATCCTAGTTAGAGATGTGGATCCCAGTTAGAGATGTAGGTACAACCCTAAATTCTAAATTAGCTATTGATATTCTAAATTCAGGTCTTTGTTCAATGACTACATATTGGACTTAACTTCTAGGGAAATTGAATCAGAGATTTTGACATTCTTGCTGTAAACAAAACAAAAAACCTGAAGGATATGGAAGGATGGCTTACAGGGAAACCTTGGAAAAGCAAACCAAAGAATTGATTGAGTTGTTTTCATTGTGTGTCCAAAAGCAACAAGAAATACAATTTAATGGAATTTTCAGTAGTGCCCATTATATGTATTTGCCAGAAGATCACTGGAGATAACAGCTTATATACAACATTTGTTGCAGAATATGAAGAGGTAGGGAAATTCTATAAAGAACTTCATAAGACCCTCCAAATTTAATTAACTTCTGCTTTTATATTTAGATATTGCAATGCAAAGGGGAGTATAGGAGAAGATGGCAAAATGTTAGAAAACATGGTTTAAGAATAGGAAATAAGAGACCAAATTCTTATACAGGTGTGTGTGGGGGTACACACACATAATTATTTGTATACATAATTATATATATGTATAAATACATTTTATATATGTACATAATATTTATATGTACTTAAATATTGTATAGATACAGATAAATGTTATATACATATATAATGTATATGTTAGGTATTATGTAGATATAGCTAAATACATGTATTTTATATTTATACACACATATACACATATATGTATGTGTGAATGCACATAGGAGTGAGGCAGCTGTATTAGCATTTGGCCTCTTTTATTTGTTATTCTTACCATGTTTTCCAGTATACCTTTTGCCATCTTCTACTATACCTACCTTTGCATTGCAATACCTAAATGTTAAAGTAGATGTTAATTAAATTTGGAAGGCTATATATTACATATACATACCCTCTTGTTGTCATTGTTCAGTCATGTCCAACTTACCATGATTTCGTTTTGTGTTTTTCTTGACAAAGACATTGGAGTGGCTGTCATTTCCTTTTCCAGATAAGAAATTAAGGCAAACAGAGTTCAGTGATTTGCCCATGGTCATACAGCTAATTAGTGTCTGAGGCCTGATTTAAACTCAGGAAGATGAATTTTCCTGATTCTGAGCCTGCAGGGTGTGTGTGTGTGTGTGTGTGTGTGTGTGTGTGTATGTGTGTGTGTGTGTGTGTGTGTGTACACATATGTATGTGTATATATACATATTTTTGTGAATATATTCTTCAAGAATGTAAAGCATGAAATAATATTGCAAAAAATGAAATTGATTATATACTAAGAGGAAATAACTGGTTACTGATTTTGGAGTCATTTCCAGACCAGCAATGTACAATCAGATTGCTGACTGCAAATGTAAAAGTCATTCCCAAATTAGAAGAAAGAAGATATGGCATGATGCAAAATGCCATTCACGTCCACAGAAAGAAATATAGAGCCTGAATGAAGATTAAATCTTACTATTAGCTCTCTTTTTTTGCTTAGTTTAGCTTTGTTTTGTTTTTTTCTTTCTCATGGTTCATCTTCTAATTCTATGCAACATGACGATTGGGAAAATATGTTTAATCAGAACGTATATGTAGAGTCTATATTGAATTGCACACTGTCTTGGGGAGGGGGAAGGAAAGGGAGGTGGAGAAAATTTAAAACTTATGGAAACGAATGTCAAAAACTAAAAATAAATGAACTTATTTATTTTTTAAAAGACATGACAAACAGTTGAGGCAATTCCAGTCTGATACTTTTAACAACAAAAAAAATGAAAAATGGTTAAAAGAAGTATCATAGACTATCACTGTTTTCTAAGGTATTTTAACCAATGCTAATCAATTATGTCAATGAGGAGAGAAAAAAAGCCTTCAAATTTACTCTGCCAGCAAGTTCTAGATCTGGTTGTCATGTGGACAAATAGGGCAGCCAAGGTCAGAACCAGTTCAGAATATAAACTTGTTTGTAACTGGGCAGCTAGATGGTACGGTGGATAGAGTGCCAGGCCTAGAGTACGGAAGATTCCTTTTCCTGAGTTCAAAATTGGCCTTGGATGCTTCCAAGCAGTGTTACCCTGTTTGCTGCAGTTTCCTCATCTGTAAGAAGAGCTGGAGAAGGAAATGGCGAACCATTCTAGTATCTCTGCCAGGAAAACCTCCAAAGGGGTCACAAGTAGTTGGACATGATTAAAAAAATGACCAAACAATGAAACTTTTCTGTAAAATTGTTTGAAGAAATTTGGGGGAAGCTTATCTGTAGTAGTATTTCCAAAAGGAGTAACAAAGGAAAAAAAGCAAGTTTACAGAAAGCTTGGCAAGAAACCTAATTAAATCACATTATGCCAAAGGCATTTATGGATCAGACTGGAAGAAAGACCATTAACAGGCAGAAATGGAAAACCCAGAGAGCTGGTCCCTCACTATGTAGAAATCTTAGGAAGATTCTGTAAGAGATAATGAGTGAGGGTTTTAAAAACAAAGTATCCCCTCCCTCAAAAAACCCTACCATTTACTGAGGATGGGGAGATACAGTGTAAACAGCTTTAAGTCAATACAAGGTCATTTTGAGGAAGGAGAAAGAAATTAGCTGGTGGGGTTGGGAGGAGAACTAGGGAAAGGTTCCTGAAGAAGGTGATACCTGATACAATTATGTCCAGATGTGATCAGGTAAGCACAGTGTGTTCCTAATAGTGACTGAATGATAAAGCAAAGATTGATTTCCCATTAATCTGAATATAGGTTGTATTCCTCAACACAAAATTAGCTTATAAAAATCTGAGTGCAGACTGAAAATCAATGTTATTTTTCAGTGCATGCCAATATAGGTTTTTATTCTTTTCAAAGATATTTTATTTTAGCAATATAGCTTTTTCTTTCTTTCTTTCTTTTTTTTTGGCCCACTATGACATGCTCTGCACCCAAAAAAAGTGTAAAATCAAAATGTTTTGTCATTTTGAGCCATAATAAAAAATTCAGTCATGCAGAACTCATTTTTCTCCAGAGATACCATATAAATAAGATATACTGATGCATGGATTAGTGTCACCCTGGAGGGGAGACTTGTAGAAGAGTGCCCTAAGGACCTGTCTTTCTTTCTGCTGTTTACTGCTTTAATCATCAACTTGGATGAAGCCATAGACGGATGGCACACTTGCCATACTAAGCATATTAATAGATGAATAAATCTATGATGGTTGACAGAGAATCTGTATCCTAAAATATCTGGATAGGCTAGAATGATGGGCTGAAACAAATAAGATGAAAGTTAGACAGATGAATACCAAGTTTTAAACTTAAGATTAAAAAATATCATGGGGAGATGTGGCTGTATCAGTTTGTGTGAAGATCTGGGGATCTTAGTGGACTGCAAACTCGATATGAGGCAATAGTCAAGAAAGTCAATGCATTTGAGGTTGCATTAATAGAAATAGAGACCAGATAGTCACATTATACTGGGCTTACCTGATCACATGTGGAATACTGTGCCTAGTTCCCCGGCATCACAGGACATTGATCAATTCGAGCGCATTCGTAAGAGGGTGGCAAAGATTGGAAGGGGACCAAAGACCAAGCTATATAAGAACTGGTTAAAGTAACTAGAAATGCTTAGTCTGAAGAAGAGGAGATTTGGAGTTTGATAGACATGATAGGTGTCTTCCCATATATAAGAACAGAGCAGGTTGGTTTTACTTGGATGTTGAAAATGAGGGAGCAGTGGGGGGTGAGGGAGGGGTTGGAAGAATAGCAGCTTTATGATTGGTTAGTTTAAGGAAAACTTTCTAATGCAGATGTCCCAAAGTGAAATGAACTATGTAGGAATGTGGCGGGTTCCCTGTCTCTTGGGATGGGATTTTAGTTAGAGGCTGGATGATGTGTGCTGGGCATATTGTAGAGAGGATTTCTGCTTAGGAATGGGTCACACTAAATGTCTCTTCCAATTTTGCCCTTCATTGACCTTTCTGAGGGTCTGTGATTCCATATTATTGTGATAATTAGAACCAAATCTGTCTTATGTGAAGGCTATTTCTCCTGAAGGCAGGATGGGCAGAGTTTCTACTTCATCCTCTCTTTTTTTTTTAAAGGAAAAACTTCCAAACAATCAGAACCATCCAGCCATCTGCTCTTGAGATTCAGACTCCTCTTTTTCACCTCTCCTATATGCTTCGTCATTTACTGACCTGTATTCTGTATCTCCTAATTTTTCTATTTCTATAACAGCTCATTTCCCTGCTGGGTTGCAAGATCTTTTGAGGGCAGAGGCATATGTCATATTTTGCCTCTTTATCCCCAGAATCTAGCATATTGCTTTGTGTATAACTGACATTTTAACAAATGTTTATTGAATTGAATTGGACTGGATGAAAGGGTTTCCTAGTAAATAATGAGTTCCCTGTCACTAGAAGTATTCAAGAAGAGACTAGTTAACACTTGTTGGAATATCCTAAAAGAATTTTTTTCACCATCCGTTTGAAGGCTATTCTAGATGGCCCAGTCAATCCCTTCCTGCTGAGATTCTATTTAAAAAAAAAAACTTTCCAGACTATCTAAAATTTAATGAATGTGATATACTTTTTTCCTTGCTGACTCCAGGGGCTATTATTCTGAACAGCTTTTATTTCTCAGGATTACAGATAGGGAAGAGTTTAGGAAAGATTGGGCTGGATGTGGACTAAGCTCACAATGCACCCTAGAAATTGCTTTTCTGACTAAGTCCCTAATAAGAGTTTTTTCCTTATGATTTTCCTCTCTAAAAAAATTAAAGTCAGATACTAAGTCCAGGTAATTTGGGCTTTGGGGTTAGAATCTTGGTTAATCTCAAGTTTAATAACATTAATCATTTCTCTCACACTTTCAACTTTATGAAACCCTTTCCTCACCATAACGCTGGGAGGGAGAGAGGGAGAAAAGGGAAGAATTATCCTCTCCATTTTTCAGAAAAGAAAACAGAGAGTTGACATGATTCACAAAAGGTCATCCTGCTCACCTTCGGCTCTTCTGAATGAGGTAGAGCCCAGGTGTTCTAACTCTTGGGCTACTGCCTGTCTACTCTAACACTGTCTCACCTTGACCTACCTAATTAGTTAGGCCTCAGGTTCTAGTACACGGTGGCTGGGAGAGCAGAGCCTTTTCCCCAGTCCCCTCCAGCTGACCTAGTCGGCTTTGTTGTGATGGAGTCATTAGAGACATGGGGAGTACAGAAGGCTTCATTCATATGGAACCCAGTGGTTTCTTCACTCTGAATGAACCCAGGCCATCCCATGCTCTGTAATGCTTGCTCTCTGCTAGGCATTGTGCTAAACACTTTTTTTACAAATAGCATCTCATTTGCTCCCCACAACAACCCTGCAAGGTAGGTGCTGTTATTATTGCTTTGTACTATCAAGGAAACTGAGGCAGACACTTTTAAGTGGATTACTCAGGATCATCTAACTAGGGAGTATTTGAGTCTGAATTTGACTCCAGGCCCAGTACCCTGTTCACGGCACCACCAGCTGCCTTAGTGGGAGCTAAGGGGGGAGCAGTAACCCAGTCTAGGTGGGGATGATGTTTAGGGCCGGGGTAGGGAGATACTGTTTGAATCAAGATAGATATTATTTGGGTAGGAGGGGATGAGTGTTGGAAGTAAGCAAGTCAGGTCAACAAGCATTTATTTATTACTAAGCTAAAAAGAGATTCTCCCTACCTTCAAGGAGCTTAAATTCTCATGGGAGAAAATAACACATAAAAGGGAGTTGAAAAGGGTTATGGATAACGAGCAGCTCTGTGATCAGGGCTGATGCCTTGGGCTGGTCTAACCCCTAGGGTCAGATTCTTGCCACTGGGGAGAATAGCACTGGGCCGTGCCTGAGCCTCCTGGGGTTCCACTCGCTGAGGGCTTTAGGGACACCATGACAGTGGAAAGAACTTTGAAGGCAGAGCACCAGGGTTCCAGTCCTCTTTTGGCCACCAGCAGGTCTTGTTTCCCATCTGAAAAGGGGTCATCCAGAGGGGGTGGTACAGGAAAGACAAATTGAGGTGAGTGTATGGAATGGATGGGAATCCCACTGAAGTCAGCTCACTTGCCCGTGGCTCACAATGTTGCTGTTTTCCTAACACGGCCTTTCTATATTTGTCAGCACACGAAGCTGCCCCCAGACTGCTGCCCACTTCTTGTGTTTGTCAACCCGAAAAGTGGAGGGCTGAAAGGCCGGGACCTGCTCTGTAGCTTCAGGAAGCTGCTGAATCCTCACCAGGTCTTTGAGCTCACCAATGGAGGCCCTTTCCCTGGGTAGGTTGACACTGAGCTGTAAGTAGCATCCTGGAGAAATTTCCTTGACTTCTCCACTCTTCCTCTCCTTGCTCCCATCTCCCATGCAACCTTGGACAAACAAGCTAAGTGTTCTGGGCACAGATTTGGCCTTGGGGAGGGGGTGGGAGGGCAGTAACCATTAGTGACCAGTAGTAAACAGGACAGTTTGGATTCCTCTGACCTTGAATTTCCCTCCAGGATGCACACACAGCACAGCTGGCCCTTTCTTAGCCCACCCTTGGGATTAGGGCAATAAGCAGGATTGAAGCTTTTAGTACGAAAAGCCAAATAGATCAGTGAAGATCTGTCAGTTGTTAGGTTGGGGAGGGATTGCAAAGATCATCTAATTTAGTTCCCTTATTTTATGACTTAGAAAATTGTGGTCCAGAGAAGGGACAATGACTTGCCCCGGGTGATATAGGTAGCTAGTGCAAGGTGGGATTCGAACACAAACCCCCTGACTTCTAGTTCAGGGCTTACTCTCCTAACATTTAAACTACTTGCCAGCTAATTATTCTTTGCTGGTAGAAAGGTATCGAAACTAATGTCAGGATCCATATTTAGAAAAGTGCCCCTTAATAGACCCTCCCTGAGGATTCAGTCCTGATTCTCCAGGTACTCAGGCTTTTTCACTCAGGGACAGCACAGTGGAACACTGGGTCTGGTGAGTTCAAATCTAACCTCAGACACTTATTAGCAGTGTGATCCTGGGTAAGTCACCTAACCTCTGCTTGACTCAGTTTCTACATCTGTAACATGAGATAATAGCACCTACTTCCTAGGGTTGTTGTAATGGTCAAGTGAAACAATATTTATGAAGCACTTTTACAAACCTAAAAGGGATATAGAAATGCTAGTTAGTGGTGTAGTTGAAAGGGCACTGGATTTAGTCAGTCCAGACCTGGGTCTGGCTCGTTCCTGTCCTGTGCGTCTTAGTATCTATGTAACCATAGGCCACTCAGTTGTATCAACTATTAAATGGGCTTAGTGGCACCTAAGTCACAGTGTTGTGGTCAGTCTTAAACCATAAATGTAAGGGAGCCAAACCTCAGGGCACCGGGCACTGAATATCAGCTATTACTTCTCAAGCCCTACTCTCTGGCTACTCAATTTAATTCAGTTCAGTTAAGTATTTGTTAAGTACCTACTGCAAGCAAAGACCCTATGGGCTAGACTTCAGGGATAAAACGTTTTTAAATCATGATCCCTGCTCTCAAAGGCATAGTAAGCACTTATAAATGTTTTCTCATCAATGAATTAATTAACTAATTAAGTAAGTCAACTAGGTGGTGCAGGATGGTCCTGGAGTCAGGTAGACTTGAGTTCATATCTGCCCTTGGATACTAATTAGCTGTGACCCTTGTATAATGGTCAAAGGAATTATAAAGAGAATTCAACTAACTCTATCCTTTCTTCCCTATCAAAAAAATAACCAAAACTGCTCTCTCCCAGGATTTTTTGCAGTGTGTATGAAGTTATGAACACCCTTATGAAAAGCTACTCACTAACAGTAAGAGAAATGCACATCCAAACAACTCTGACAGGTCACTTAACTTCTGTTTGCCTCAGTTTGCTTATCTGTACAATGGGGAGAACAATAGCACCTAAATCCCAAGGCTGTTGGTAAGGATCCAATGAAATACTCATTGTAAAGTGCTTGGCACAGTGCACAATAAGCCCTATAATATGCATGTTACCTATTACTGTCATTCATTCATTCATTCATGGAACTTATTCTCAATCCTTACTCTTGAGGTATTTCAGACATTATACATGCTGACTGCATTGTTCTCCAGATAGTCATTTCTGAGTCTACACAAACTCCCTTTATCCAGTACCTTCAACCAGTATTTTTTGAGCCTCTCTTATATAACCAATCCTAGACTGAGAACTGGATTGCTTCCCTAAGACTCCTGGGATAGAAACAATACTGAATGGGATTTCAGACCTCTGAAGTATGTGGTTCTTCTGTCTAGCTTTACTGGCTTGGCTGTGTGTGGTCATGCCATCTGTGAGATTCCCGCCAAGTGCCAGTCTTTTCCATCAACAGCAGAGCAGTGTCTCTTGCCTTCTGACCTCCCTAGAGTAGGACCTCTGTGTTAAAGGATATGAAAATGGTGGTCGCTTTCTTAGCATCAGCCCATCAGCTTTGATCCACCATGGTGTATTAGTGTTCCTGTCTCAGCCCAACCCCTCCAGCATGGACCATTCCCATCTTTTGTTACCTTTGCCAATTTGCTGGGTATGATCAGACATGAGAGTTGTTTGGATGTGCATTTCTCTTATTGTTAGTGAGTAGCCTTTCATAAGGGTATTCATAACTTCATACACATTGCAAAAAATTCTGGGAGAGAGCAGTTTTGGTTATTTTTTTTTTGATAGGGAAGAAAGGATAGAGTTAGTTGAATTCTCTTTATAATTCCTTTGACCATTATTTCCATAATTTTTAAAAGTGGCAAGCATCTCCCCTCCCAGTTACTAGATGTGGCATGTATTCAAGCCTAATGCTTTTTTTTCCTCTATGTTCAGTGGGCCATCCTGTTTTCCCCCTTTCTAAGAGTCTGTTTGGTCCCCTATATTTGGTTTAAGATAGAAAGTATCAGCTAGGTACCAATTAGGCCTCAGGGATAGAGGTTTTTGGGTTGATTTAATCTGACTAGAAGTCTTATTGCTAGCCCCAGGATCTGTCCCTGTGTTGGGCCCTAGCCTAGAGAAGAGGGGAGGTGGAGGAGAGTAGTCATCATGATATCTCATGTTCTATTCCTAATGGTTTAGGGATTATCAAGGCAAAGTATTGGTGTGGAAGGCAAAGGGAGACACAGGTAAGGATGAGTATAGTAAACATACATGCTAAGACATTAGGCTCCTTTCATTAGGCTAATGAAAAGAACTGTTTCTTTGTGGAATATACATGACTCATTGATATTGGATACATCTGGATCCAAGTCTTGTGAGGGAAACAGAAACTTGGAAGCTCCAGGACGGCAGGAGGGGCTGTCCCACTGCCCAATAATCCCCCTTTGGCTATCTGGGATTGGTGGGTACTGGGAAGGGCCAAGAGTGAGTGAGTGATTCCTTCTCAAAGCTCTGATATTGCTATTCTAGAGTTATGGGGCATGAGGATGGGGAGAGAGGATGCCTTACGCATGACAAAGGTCTTTAATCTATGTCTTCTGGAATGAGAATTGTTTGTACTGAGCTAGACCCTGATACTGGAGAGCTGTACAAGCTACTTAGAGTCAGCCATGTACGTAGAGCTGGAAGGGACTTTTCAGATCACCAAGTCCAATCTCTTACCTGAGACCCAGAGAAGAAAGTTATTTGCTCCTAGTTGTACAGCGAGTAAGTGGCTGAGCCAAGGTGTTTAAACCCAGATCAGTGGACTCGTGTATTCAGGACTCAGCCCTGTGCTCTTGGCCTCAGCATATAGCCAGCTCTGTACTTTGGACACTCCCATCACAGGCCTGACTAGCCCCTGGGCTAGGATCTTTGTGCATCAGGTGTTGTCTCAGAGAGGGAACAAGCCAGAGAAGAGAAGAAGAAAGCTGTAAACACACTTAAGGGTGTTTTTTGGGTCAGTAATTCTTCTGACAGGGTCTTCCTGCCAACTTAAGAGAATAGAAGGTTATTGTTTATCATTCAAGGACTGAACTTTTAAGGACAGCATAAAGTATTCGGATTTCTGCCCAGAGAGGCCAGAGTCACATGATCTTGTCTCCTGGGCACCAAAGAACTGAGCAAACAAAACAAAACAAAAGCCTCTCAAACAAAACAGAAGACATCCTGCTCTATCCGTCTGGGTTTTTTCTTACTGAGACTGGCGGGTCCCTCTGAAGAGTAGATGTCTGAGCTGTGATCAGAACAGTTCCTCTCATTGTCATGGTGCTCTCAGCCTTCCAGGGTGCTCTCCCATCAAACATTTCACCAGATCTCAGGCAGGGGCAGGATTTATCAACATCCATCCCCCTTTTACACAAGTGCTGAATTTGTATCAGTAACACCCGAGTTCATATCCTCTGACACTTGAGAGCAGTGTGACCCTAGGCAAGGCACTTAGCCTTTTTTTTTTTTGGCTCAGTTTCCTCATCTGTAAAATGCTAGTTGTTATTATTGTTGTTGTTACTTATTATGAAGAAAAGAAGGTTCAGAACGGAAGTGACCGGATGAACCTGTAAGGTCCCTTCTAGCACTAAGATACTCTGGTGCCATGACTTGATTCAGGCCACTGGTTTTCTTGGTGACATCCACATCCTGAATCCAGGCTCTCTGGTTCCTAGCCATCTCTCTTGTTTAGACCATGCTCTTACCTAGAATGCAGAATTTCCCTCCAGGCATCATACTTGGCCATTTTCTTGGTTTCTTATATAAATCTCTCTAGGTAATTAAAAAGTGAAAAAAAAAGGGACATTGCATCTGTGTTTGAATGAATTTTCTGCTCTTGTTGTTGATTTAGGAGTGAGAATTTGTTAGGAATGAGTTTGATGCTGCCTTAGAGCCCCAGAGTAAGTGAAATGCTTTTTTTCTTTCTTTAATAAGGTTTCACATGTTCTCCCAAGTACCCTGCTTCCGGGTCCTGGTGTGTGGTGGGGATGGCACCGTGGGCTGGGTGCTGGGAGCCCTGGAAGAGATCCGGCACAAACTGGCATGCCCAGAGCCTTCTGTGGCCATACTGCCTCTGGGCACAGGTGAGCACGTTCAGATCCTGGATGTGAGGAGTTAAAAAGGGGAAGGGGAGGGGCAGCTAGGTGGTGCAGTGAGTAGAGCACCAGCCCTGGAGTCAGGAGGACTGGAATTCAAATCGAGCCTCAGACCCTTGATACACTAACTAGCCATGTGACTTTGGGCAAGTCACTTAACCCCAGTTGCTCTCCAGAAAGAAAAATAAAATAAAAAAAGAAGGGAAAGGGGTAACACCCTGGGGGAGAGGGAGAGTATCATTTCATGGTGAGCAGCAGCAGACAGGGGCACTGCGGAGACAGCCTATGTCAAAACATTCACATCACTCCTGGTTTCTGTAGCTGCTCAAGGTTTCTAAAATGCTTTGTGCACAGCAGCCCCATGACATAGGGAATAGAAGTTGTATTTTCCTCATTTATAGGTGAGAAATCTGAGGGCCAGAGAAAGGGAAGTAAATAACTTAGTTTATGGCTTAGATTCAAAGCCAACTCTCCTGAATTTTGGAAAGTCCAGAATTCTTTCTGCTGCCTCACTAATGGTTCATAGACAGTGAAAATGAGAACTAACAGTTGAAAGAAAAATAATAACTCACATGCTTTTAGTACTTTAAAGTTTACAAAGTACTTTCCATATACCTCTAATGAGAATATGACCTTAAGCTGTCTTATTCAAAAGACAGAGAGCTGGAACCCTTAGAACAGTGGTTCTTAACCTTCCTCATGCCACAACCCTTTAAAACTCGTATGTGGGCATATCTGCATGTGGATGGACCCTGGAGACCTATAGAGGAGCGGTGTCTCAGTTCCTAAGACCATCAGAAATCTGAGTTTTCCAATGGTCTTAGGTGACCCCTGTGAAAGGGTCGTTTGACCCCCAAATGGGTTGAGACTCACAGGTTGAAAATTGCTGCCTTAGAAGGTGTGCTGGTGTTTGGAAAGAACTTCAATGGGAGTCATGTCTGGGTAGGGATTTAGAGGATGCTAGGGATTCAGCTCTGTGACAAGGACAGCGCTTTCCAATTCCTCAGGAGCAATTATCCTCTCTGAACTCTTCCCATCAAACCTGCTCTCAAGAGGAAATGGAAGCTCATTGACACTGAGATACAGAGGTGTCAGGAACTGAGAAGAGCTTAAATTTTGGCTATGCCTTTCCTCCACAGAAGTATTTGTATTTTAAGAGTCAGGAGGACCTGAGTTCAAATCCAGTTGCAGACACCTGACACTAACTGGCAGTGTGACTCTGGGCAAGTCACTTAACCCCAATTGCTAACCCCCCCATCCAAAAAAAAGTCATGAAAGCCTTAGTAAGCGGCAGCATGGTCTACTGAATAAAAATAGGAAAGTCACCTAAGCTCTCAGGCAGAAGGAGTGTCCTTATCTGGGAGTACCCAGCAGGAGTGAAATCACAAGTCCAGTATCCACCCTGTCCCTATCATGGCCTAGGACCAATGGAATGAAGCTGCTGATGTAAGGGAATTCTAGGTATTAACAGGGCAGCCAGGTGGCACAAATGATAGAGTGTCAGACCTGGAGTCAGGAAGCCTGATCTTCCTGAGTTCCAGTCTGTCCTCAGGAACTTATCTGTGTGACCCTGGGAAAGTCACTTAGCTTCTTTTGCCTTTCTTCATCTGTATAATAAGCTGGAGAAAGAAGTGGCAACCACTCCAGTATCTCTGCCAAGAAAACCTCAAATGGGGTTAGGAAGAGTCAGACGTGACTGAAATGACTGAATAACAACAAAAAAGACATTAACAGCCAGATTAGGGGGAGACACATTTTCCAGTGCTATGGTAATCACACCTTCAATGGGTACTTGTTCATTTGTTCAGCAAACATTTGTTGGGAGCCTATTCTTTCTAGGCACAATCCTAGGCTATGCTGATGGAGGTAGAAGAATAAGTAAGACAGATCCAGTCATCAAGGAGTCTTCATGGTCCAATAGGAAAAGGGGGAGACATATGCTAGGTACACAAGAGAGGCATAAGGTGAAAGAAGATTTCTGCTGATGAAGAGAATACATATAGCTAGAAAGATCAGGGAAGGCTTCTCTGATGAAAAAAATCAGCTATTAAAGCCAGAAGGGGCCATAGAGTCCATGTAGTCCAACCCTTTCAGTTTATAGAGGAGGAAACTTGAGGTTGAGGGAAGTTAGATTTGTCTTGGGTCACACAGCAAGGTGGGGACTCAGACTCAGACTTTGCAAGGCTCAGTCCCTCACCTCTATACCAACCTAGCCCTCATTTGAAATATATCAGAATGGTTTTAGAAAAACTTGAAAAGACTTGTATGAACTGATGAAAAGTAGAGTAAGAAGAACCAAGAGAACTGTTTATATAGTAAATAATGGCAATATTGTGAAGACAAACAACTTTGAAAGACTTGGGAGTATAACCAACATAATAACTGACTACAAGGACCAAGACAGAGGGGATGGACCTAGGGTGCAGATTGAAACATTGCCTTCTCTTCTTTTTTCTTTATTTTTTGTGATATGGCTAATGAGGGAATTTCTTTTGCATGACTATACATGTATGTTTTTCTTCTCAATAGATGAGAGAAGGGAAGGAGAGAACTCAGAACTGAAAATAAAACTGAATTTAAAAAAGTAACATGAAGTGTAACTCAGTAGATGACTAGGAATTATGTAGACAGAAATGGGGAACTGGGAGTGATTCCAGGAATAAGGGAGGCCTTGAACAAAGATAAGGGAAACTATGTTGAATATATTGGTGTAATGTTAAAGGAATGTAAGATCTTCCCCTCCGCCCATTAGTAGGCTTCAGGTGGAGCCCATTAAGGGAAACTTGCTGAGGGAGGCTTGTTTGTAGGAAGGCTTTCACACTTTTGTTAATTTCTAATTAGGCATTGAGTCAGTAGGGTTGTGATGCCTTCTGGCTCTGAGAAGTATATATATATATATATTCTGAGTTTGTATTTTGCTTTGGGGGCTTGCTTATGAAAAGGATCTTGTGATTCCCTGGTCAAGATTCTGGGTGGCTGTATGTTCAGAACCCCTCAACTGTTCAGATGTAAAGGCTCTCTCCATCCAAAGATATATGTAAAGTATATAGCAATATTGCTTTGGTTCAGGCAGTCAGAACCCTGTCTGTTGGTCTTTATTTCTCTGCTTGTATTTTTTCTGTATTTTCTCTGTTGATATTTTCTTTGGAGTTCAGGGTGCTGACTTTTCCCTTGAACTAGTGGGTGTAATTTTAAAAGATTGTTGACTCCTTGAACAACTATCTTTCCTAGTAAAGCAGATCTAAGAACCTGTGCTTGCAGCCATATTGGCTTTGCCAGTGTGGTTGCAGCTACAGTTGGAGGGCCTGATGAGTCCTTTGGTTTAACTAGAGAATGGAGTCTCATTGTAGTCCCTAGCTTAAGAGACTCATTTATGATTTGGAAGGTAATGGTTATTTCCTTTGGGCATTTTAAGGAGGCATGAGTGACTGTGCCTCCTTATTTTTCCCAGGTAATGATTTGGGCAGAGTACTGCGCTGGGGAGCGGGCTACAGTGGGGAGGACCCATTCTCCATACTGGTGTCTGTGGATGAAGCTGACGATGTCCTCATGGACCGATGGACAATCCTTCTGGATGCTCAGGATGTTGTCGAGAACACTGAGAATGGGGTGGCTGATCCAGAGCCCCCAAAGGTAATCTTTTTCATTATCTGAAATAATGGATAGTAAGTAATTCACCCATCAAGATTCTGGATTAGGGACTGGACAGGACTCTAGACCATAGAATGACATAGTAGGGAAAAATCCCAGGGTATAAGATGTTAGAATTGAGAGGGGGCCTTCGAGATTATCTAGTCCAACAGCTTTATTTTATAGATGAAGAAAATAAGGCCCTCCACTCTTACCCCTAGCATTGAGTGATTTGCCCAGAAGCCACATGTAATAAGTGGTCAGGATTCAGATGGTTAACTTTTTTCTCACATCCCTGTCTATTAAAACATGGTGAGGTATTATTTTTCCTTCCTGAAAACAATCTACGTACTGACCCCTGAGCCAGAAACGTTATTGAAAACCCACTTGTCCCAAGTGTTTGGGAACCATTGGAATCATAGGACCAGAAGTCTGGGAACCTCAAAATTCACTTAGTCCAGTCCCTCATTTTACAGACAAAGAAAAAAGAAAACCAGAAAAGTGAGGTAATGACTTGCCCGTGGTCCCACAGCCCATAAATGCTGAGCCCAGATTCAAGCCCAGTTTGAGGCCACGTATGATGTTTTTCTTGGTATATGGTAAAACCTGTTGGTCTATACCTAGGTTCTGCCACTGTTTTCCAGTTTTCCCAGTAGTTTTTGTCAAGTAATGATTCTTGTCCCCAAAACTGGAGTCTTTGGGTTTATCAAGCACTAGATCACAATGTCATGTTTTGTTTTGTTTTATTTATGTTAGGTTCTTAGCACAGTGCCTGGCACTTCAAAGGCATTATATCAAAACTTTCTCCCCTTTTCCAATTATATAGTATTATTTTTCACCTATCTGCCTACCCCCAAAATAAAAGTAGTAGCTTTATCATTTGCAGAATGCATTACTCATAACATAGGTAGCATTACTTTTCCCATTCTACCAGTGAAGGGCATTTTATCAGGGGGGACATCTCCTCCTGGATGCCCTTCAGGAATCTCAAACTCATCATATTCCAAATAGAACTCGTTATATTTCCACTACCAGACTTACCCCTCCTCTAGACTTCCCATTTCTCCTGATGGTACCACCATCCTTCCAGTCATGTAGGTTTGCCTTCTTGCTTCTTCTTTCTCCCTTCATGCCCGTAGCAAAGCCGTTGGTGAGCCTTGTGAACCTACCACCAGAACAGTTCTCATGCCCGTCCCTTTCTCTTTGTAAGCAAGGCCTCTACCCTAGTCATCTGTTGCTTGGACTTTTGCAGTGTTGGTCTCTAAGCCATCCTCCCACGGCTGCCTGATGAATATTCCAAAAGCATAGCCCTGCCCCATCATTCTGTTACTCAGAAATCTTCCTTTTGCTTGCCAGGATAGAATACGGAGTCTTCGGCCTGGGTATTTAAAGCCCTAAAGTGTGTGGCTCCCACCAAATTTCTCGGTATTATTTTCCCGTGAGTCCTTCTCATACATTCTCTGATCTAGGCAGACTGACCTGCTAGCTGTTCCCTGTACACAAAATTTCATTTTATGCTTTAATGACTTGATTTCCTGCTTTTGGTGCCAGGTCGCCCCCTGGATGTGGCATGCCTTGGAAACGCCCTCCTTACCTGTATTTCTCTGACTTCCTTCAGAGCCCAGCTAAGGTGCCACCAATTATATGAGGCCCTTCCTGATTTCATAAACTTCCTTTTTCCAATTAGTAGTACACAGGTGATGTGTATGCACCCAGGTGCCAGCTCTCTCTTTACTGTTCCAAGTTGCCCAAACAAGGAGAAGTGCTATGGGAGGGATCGACTGGCAGTGTTCTATGGGACCAGTGAGTCTGACTGGAGAGTGTGGGGAGGGCTCAAGGCAGGGAGGCCAGGGTCAAGGATGCTGTAGCAGCCCAGGCCTGATGGACTGGGCATAGGCAGGTGGGGAAGGGCAGTTAATCTGTTCCCTTTGCACCGAGGAGTGAGGCCTTCAGGCCTTAGCATCAGCCTCACCCAAAGGTCCTGAAATCAGCTACCTTCCTTTTGTGGCATTTCTTGTACATCCTGGCAATAAGGAGTAGCCTGAGAGCAGCATAAAGGACTGAGAGACTTCTGGCTCCTCATGGTGACATTTCCATTTTGACTTTGCTTCCTCCTCTCCCCCAGATCGTACAGATGAACAATTATTGTGGGATTGGAATCGACGCAGAATTGAGTTTGGACTTCCACCATGCAAGAGAAGAGGAGCCAGGCAAATTTACTAGCAGGTAGTCGTCATTGACTTTCTAAAGGCCATGGGCAAAAGCAAGTGACCGAGGGCAAAATGAAATTTGCACTGGGCTTGGGCAGCCCAGGATCTTGGGACCATAGATTTAGAGCTGGGAGGGACCTTAAAAATCATTGAATTCGGCCCCCTGATTGTGCAGATGAGAATGCGAAGGCCTGCAAGGGACTCATCTCAGACCCTTGTATGACTCTGGACAAGTCACATAGCCTCTTGCCTGCCCCCGTTTCCTCATCTGTAAAATGTTGATAATAATTACACTCAGGGTTTTTGTGAGAATCAGATGACATAATATTTGTAAAGTCCTTTGCACAGTGGCTAGCTCATGATGGGTATTTAATAAATGCTTCTTGTCTCCTCCTCCTCCTCCCCTTCCCCTTTCCCCTTAAAAGAAGTTCCCATATAACCAGGTAGTATAAGGTAGGCCAGACAGCCCTCACTTTTGACTCAGGTCATTAGTAGTGAGGGAAGGGCTGGAGATACCAGTGAAGGTAAGGATATTTTTTGTCTCTAGATTCCACAATAAAGGGGTGTATGTCAAAGTTGGATTACAGAAGATCAGTCACACCAGGAACCTCCACAAGGACATCCGACTCCAAGTGGACCAGCATGATGTGGAACTGCCAAATATTGAGGGGCTGATCTTCATCAACATCCCCAGGTAACCAGCATCCAAACTGCTGATGGTCAGCAGGCCCCAAACAAGGGGCTGTTCAAGGAAATTAAATCAACATTCACTAGGGACCTGCTGTATTCTGGGCACCAACAATTCAAAACTGGAAAACAACCACATGCTTGCTGCCCTCTTCTAGAGAGAGGGGTGAACCACATACACAAATAAGCCTAACATAAGTTAGAATATGATGTGATGGCAGAGATAGTAGGGATGGTCACATTTCCAACTGGGGAGATCAGGGAAGGCTTCACGGAGGAAGGAAATCCAGACTGGTCCTCAGAGGAGGTTGGTTCATCAATCCTGAAAGAGGAGGCTCTTCAGGGGCAGGTCAGTGTGATTGTAGAATTGTGGAATATTTGAAAAGAAGCCTTTATCTAAAAATAGCCACCACCACCCCCCCACCCCCACCTCTCTTAAAACGTGGTCCCAGACCTTCCTCACTTCCATTGCTCTTGATTTTGTTGGTGCAGCTGGGGCTCTGGAGCTGATCTGTGGGGGTCTGACAATGATGCTCGGTTTGAGAAGCCGCGGATTGATGACGGCCTGCTGGAGGTGGTTGGGGTGACGGGTGTCGTTCATATGGTAAGTCTTCTGAGAAGCAGTATTTACTTCCTCACTATTGTTGAGAGTTTCGTGTTGCTGTGACAGGGTTCACAGAGTGTAGTTGGGTTTCTCTGGGGTTCAGAAATTGGGGGAAGGGAAAGGGAAAAGGAGAGGACTATCTTGAGAAACATGGCTAGATCCAATGACATGGCAGCTGTTAAGTTCAGGGAGGATCTCTAATCTCCAAACCACCCATGGCTTTTCATTGGTTAAGGGATAAAATCCCGGTTCATCACCCTTTTCACCCAATTCAAGACCTTTAATGATCTACTCCATCCCTCCTACCTTAGCCCCTTTTGTCCCCCTTCTTCCCATCTAGATCAGGCTCCTCTCCATTATCTCTGTACATGACAAGACCAGGGCCACCTCTGCTTTTTCTGTTCTCTCCCTCTGTGGAATGTCTTCCTCATCTTATTCATATCCATCTTAGGGAATTTGGACATGAGCTGAGTCCTTGTAGTGTGTTCCTTGTGGATCTCTATGGCTGTTTCCTTTTCTGACTTTACGTAAATCTTCTTAGAGTTTCTCCTTTAGCCTGTAAGGGTTGGAAGCCCTGAATAGATCCCTTCATCCTTACAGGGCCAAGTGCAGGGGGGATTGCGCTCAGGGATCCGAATTGCCCAAGGCTCTTATTTCCGGGTCACCCTCCTCAAGCCAATCCCAGTACAAGTTGATGGAGAGCCGTGGATCCAGTCTCCAGGCCACATGATCATTTCTGCTGCTGGACCAAAGGTACATATTAGTTTCGGAGCATAACAATCATGTATTTAATGTGATTGTATTATCCTAGTAAAGTCACTTACAAAGTGCTTTCAACATTTTTCAATTCATTTCATCTTCATGGCAAATCTCTTGGGGGAAACAGAGCCATTGTTAATTCTATTAGTGGTGAAACTGAGACACAGGCAAATTACTTTGCCCGAGTTTGTCCTACTAGTCAGTGGCAAAGCCTGTATTAGAATGGGAAAATCTGAGAATCTCAGAGCTTCTTGGAGGGAGGTGTGTCTTGAAAAGAGCAATTAATCATCGTTAAAAGCACAAAGAACATGATGGACAAAGAGAGGAACGGCTCCAGAGGTTAAAGATCTGTGTGGAGGACAGTAAGAACATAGATTTGCTTGGAGTGGAGCAAGTTGTGTTAATAAGTAAGGTATGAAGTAATAAATGACAGATGGGAGTGCCTGTGGCAGGCATGAGAGTTGAGATCTCAGAGAGAAATGGTGCACTGGAAAAGGTCACAGGACCTCGATTTCAGTTCCAGCCATGAATTTTACTAGCCAAGTAACTGGGCAAGTTGTATATCGTTAGCCTATTTCATTTGCCATAAAAGTGAGAATTTTTCATTATACCCCTGCATTAATGATCCCACAAGGTTGTGAGGAAAAATGCTTTGAAAATGAAGTGCTTTAGAGATATGAATGGTTCTAATTTTCTAAAAGATTACATGGGTCCCATAGTCAGAGGGTGTGATAGGAGCCAAGTTCCAAGATCATTAAGGCAGCAGAGTGTGTGATGAGTTAGGGAAACAGCATTTCTCTGCAAAGGCTGGAGACAGAAAGTATGGAGCATTTGGGCTGGGCTGGGTTGGTGTGTTGGTTAATATTGCTGAATTGCTTTTAGTCTTCTTTCTTTTTTATTCTTTGTTACAAGGAATGGCTCTCTCTGCCTGAGAAATATATTGAGAAATGAAAGTGATGGTAAAACAAAAGACATAAATAAAAACATTTACATTTCCCAAGGGGGCAGGGAGAAATCTAGCTATTTCCTTTCAGGAGTGAAAGAAAATTTGTTTTCTTCCCATCCCACTAAGAGAGCTTTGCAGTGATGAGAGCCCAGGCTTCTTGTGAATGTGCTGTTTGGTTAAGATTTTAAAGTTACTTTCTAATAATTACAGAAAAATTAGACTTTTTGTTCTTTTGCTGGAAAGACAAACGGCGTGACCTTTTCTTAAGTGCCTTGTACTCCTAGCATCCATTGTCTAAATTGGTCTTTATGTGACCTCATCTAGCAGCAGTTACGCTAGATAAATACCTCCGTGCATGAGAGCCCCGCCACATCTGGACCAGTCATGTGATGTGTCTCAAGGTCGCAGCACAAGAACCTGGAGAGCAGCATACTTAATAACTAGGAAATGGAATGAAAACGTCAGCTCTAATTAACCCTGATGTCTAATCTAGGTCCCAGGGAACAAAGGGTGAAGAACATCTTAGAGATAGTTAGGTGGAGCAAGGGACAGAGTGCTCGTCTGCAGTCAGAGGGATCTAAGTTCAAACCTGGGCCAGGCACTTAATCTGCTGCCTTCCTTTCCTCAACTTTTGTTGTTCATCCTTTGTTTTCAGAGAGGACCAGTGACATCATGGTTGTCATGTCATGACATCTGATGACTTGCACATGAATTGGATTTAAGTAAGGGAGGATTGTGCAAAGCCATCAGCCTCTGTCTTCCTGAGTTATGGAAGCAAAATGGGGCTAACAATACCAGCAGCTTCCCAGGGTTGTTGTAGGATCAAATGTGATATTTGTAAAACTCCTTTCTTCCTTCCTTCCTTCCTTCCTTCCTTCCTTCCTTCCTTCCTTCCTTCCTTCCTTCCTTCCTTCTTTCCTTCCTTCCTTCCTTCCTTCCTTCCTTCCTTCCTTCCCCCTCCCTCCCTCTTTTTCCACCACCCTCCCTTCTTTCCTCTCTCCCTTTTTTTCCTTTCCTCCCTCCTTCCCTTCCTGTACTCTTTCAGTAGACATGTGATACACCACAGGAAGGGCACATGTATATGCTGTCATATACACTCTCAGATATAATCATTTACATTTGGTTTTGATTATCTGCTTTTCTTTATTATAATGTAGATTTGGGGATGGGGCTGTTTATGGAGAAATGCTATTGTGTAAAAACAGGAAGCATCAATTTTTTTCAAAAAGGAATGATGCTCACAGTAAATAGAGCGCCCGCCCTGGAGTCAGGAGGACCTGAGTTCAGATCTGGCCTCAGACACTTAACACTTACTAGCTGTGTGACCTTGGGCAAGTCACTTAACCTCAATTGCCCTTCCAAAAAGCAGAAAAAAACCCGAAAACATGATGCTGATAGTTACTTGCTATATGACCTTGAGCAGGTCCCTCCCCTTTTCTGGCCATGATTTTCCCATCAGTAGAAGGAGAAGATTTCTAGAATCTTAGATTTAAAGGTCATCTTGTCCAACCTCCTCATTTTCCAGATCAGGAAACTGAGGAAGTGCAGAGCATTGCTTGAGGTCACATAAGTTATAAGGGGCAGAACCCAGGCTTCAAACCCAATTCTTCTCTCTCCAGATCCATAGGATTATCTTTGAAGTTCCTTCCAACTCTAAAGTCCAGTGATTCTGTGACCTCTGATTCAATCATATGACAGTTTAATGAAAAGCTTTCATCTTTTTCCTCTGCAGGTTCACATGTTGAGAAAGTCAAAACAGAAGCCGAAGAAAGGAACAGGAAGCATGAAGGATACCAAAATAGAGAGCTCGGGAGGCTCAGAAGGAGAGATGAAATAGAAGCCGGTGTGGAGGCCAGGGCCAGTGAATGGCCCCCAGTGTATCCCAGGGCTGGGACAGGGAATTGGCGAAGGAAGGCTTGCTGATATACCATGCTCATCGCTGCCCTTTCATCGTGTTTCCCATCTGTTAAGTCCCATCTGCCCCTTGTGCTCTTTGGCTTGGAAATGTGTGTATTCCATGGCTTTTCACAAACCTATTCCTTCATCTTGAGGTTTACCATATAAAGAAAAATTAGAAGAAAAAACAGATCATCCCTACTGTAGGCTTGGGGACAAGGTCACTCATTGACGTGCACCAGAATCAAACCATAAGCATCTATTTATCCACTGATTGCCATTTCTGGCACTTTTTGTCAGGCCTTTAGGATGCCCTTTCCAGATAAAAAAGAGTTTCTCATGTATACAACCACTCCCAAGGGAACAAGAATCAGAAAAGGTGTGGGCATTTACCTCCATGACTGAGGTCAGACTCATCTGGCACCAAGCTGGTTCTTCATTAAATTCTTGTTTGTTGTGTCTATTTGCAGAAGACTCTAATGATGCCTTCCAAAGAGTTTTAGCTTTGGTCACATCCTGTCCAAAGCCACAGTTTGGTAGTACAAGTTAGACTGAGGCCGTAATCATAGCCAGTTTAGTCCCTCTGCCTTTGGAGTGTTTGATGGAGACATTTGTGGGATCAGTCATGTTTATTATAACCCCGACTGCCAAGGGCCAGACTTTGTTGTGGTGAGAATCTGTGGTCAGCGTTGTATACATATATTCCTAATTGGATGACAGAAGATGTCATCTCCAGTGGACACTATGCCAGTCTTCAGATAATAGACTTACGGGTGCCAGGACCCCCCACTGTGTGTATGGCAGTGCCATTGAATTAAAATGAATATTAAAGACCAGAAATACTCTCTGGAAAAGATTTAGGGAAAGTAAACACGAACAGATGCAGTTTTGAGAAGATAAAGGGAAAAGGGAGGCATGAATGCTGATGCACGATTTTTTATCCTCTCCTTTGGACAGTAGCGTTCAGACAAATCCCCACTAGAGGCCTTTTGCACTGAGAGTAATGTTGCTGTAATGTCTCATCTTCCCCTCTCATGGGCTTCCCTCTGCAACCAGTCCCTTGAAAGGCATTTTCTTGGCTTTACATTCCTCCTCTTTTTACTGGCTTGTCCTTCTTTAGCATCTTGACCAATGCAGTAACTAATTTGATCGCGTAGACCTAAGAATGATACTTTGCTAATGATTTTCCTTTCAGGGAAAAAAATACCCATTTTGTAGATTTGCTTGCTTCTTGCCAAATGTGTGGGGTTCTAGAGACTGGATGATGCAGTAAAATTTGAAGCATTTTCTAAAGATTTCAGAGGAAGGAGCAGCTAGGTGGCACAATGAATAGAGCACGCTGGCTCTGGAGTCAGGAGGACTTGAGTTCAGATCCAGCCTTGACACTTGACATGCTTACTAGCTGTGTGACCTTGGGCAAGTCACTTAACCCCAAATGCCTTGCCTTCCCCCTCCCCCCAAAAAGATTTCAGAGATATTCCAATTAGGAGGATTGAATTAACAATGAAAAGGCAAAATTTCTTTGTCTTGGTAGTTTTATACCAGCTTCTTAGTCTGTGTCTCCATAGAGAGGTGGTCTCCAAGCAACCTCTATGTGAATATTTAGCCCCTTCTATACCTGAGAACTTTTCTTATGGCACTCACAGTGAGCTAGACCAAGGGAGAGAACAGTCTGCATGAGTGGTTAGGTCTTTCCTTCTCTAATGGTACTGATAGATGTATCTGGTGCTCTTGGGCATTCAGCTTCAGATCCCACCCTTCAGACCTGGCCCACATCCCTCAACCTCACACCCTACCTCTAGATTATTGTCAGGACCAGTAGTCACAACATGACAGGGACTGTTTTGGTGAAACATCCCACTGGGGTGTCTTCTATTCAACTATTGTTGGCTATATGATGGGTGCCCACTCAGTCTTCTTTAAATGGTGCTTTAGCCATATGCCATTGGATACCTGGGGGACCTGTCCTCATTCGTTAAATGAGTGTCTTTAATGTATTGTCCCCTGAGCAGATTGACTGCTAACCCAGCTGAGCCAACTAAAGAGACAGGAAAGTTTATGTTTTGTCAGAAGGTAGGATGGGATGCATTTTTCAGGGGCCATGAATGTTTTTAGGAAATAGATGAGTTTGTCTGCTGATGTGAACTCCCAGAGTTTCGATCATAAATGCCTGTTTTACTTCAAACTGAGGATTTAAAAAAAACAACAACATTTAAATAAGCTAAATCCAACCCAGAACTTAGGTAGAGATTCCAAAGTCTTCCTGTGCATTAGGCCAAGTCCCTTAGTCCTTTGTGAATGCTGTGGTAGTGTGGAAAGAGCCCTGCCTCTGGTCAGATCCCACCTCCCCCATAGCCCCCCACTGCCAGTGCTCATTACCTGTGTGTCCCCCATTCTGAGCCTCACCTTCCTCAGCTGATGGCTTCTTAGGGCCATTCTTGACCCAAATCTTTGATCCTAACACAGTGTACAAGAAATATGGAGATAATTCATTAGAAAAAATTATCTACAGATGCTTTAAAATATGTGAGGCATTTTTTATCATCTCATATTCTATATCTTATGGTCAATATTTTTATATTAAATAAGCATTGTGATTCAGGAGGGTACTTGATTTCTCAGCAGGAAGGTTCACAGTGAGGAATCACACACTGATAGATGTCAGAGCCTACCTAGAGTCACTCTCAAATCTGGGGGAATGAACACGGAGGAAATGTAGGACTATTTGGGCTTATAGACCTTGTTTCCCAGAGGCGAGTAGATGAGGCACTTGGAATTTTCCTGCCTGAGCCAGACAAACCCTATATTTAAGTGTTTCAGTTTTTGTATAAAAGTAGGTGGTTATCTACCCTGAAAGCTAAAACAGTGAAGCACACAGAAAAAGTATTCCTTTTTCTTTCGAAGATGTTTTAAAGTCTAACTTGGTCCAATGATGCCTCTTAAACTTTCCTTAATAAGTAAGATGCTGGCGCTTTTTAATATTTGAGAACATTGGGGTAGCTAGGTGGAGCAGTGAATTAGAGCACTAGCCCTGGAGTCAGGAGGACCTAAGTTCAAATGTGACCTCAGACACGTAACATTTACTAGCTGTGTGACCTTGGGCAAGTCATTTAACCTCAATTGCCTTGCCTCCAAAAAAACCAAAAACAAACAAAAAAATACTTTAAAAAAAAATTGAGAACACTGACCATTATAGAACTGGAGAGACGCTTAGAGATTATGGTGTCCAGTTCCCTGGCTTGACTGACTAATAAAGTGTGAGGACATAATTTACCCACACTCCTAGATGGGAGCTCTGGGATTACACTTCTCCTGGCTCTCAGTCTTCTGTTCTTTCCATCCATTAGAGCTGGCTGTCACCAGTAACTAAAACTGAAAAGCCTACTCCTACTTCCAGAGGTAGGAGAGATAGGGAGATTGTAGTGGTTACTATCACACTGAGATCAAAGATGTTCATTTATATTTTGGTTCCTTTTAAGTGGGAAGTTTCCAAGGGAACAGTTCATGGCAGGACTCAGGTAGCCAGCCAAGGATAGCAGTACCACATGGCCTTTCAAGCCCATATTTTTACCACCACTTTGGTAACAAGAAGGCATCCTGAAGTCAGAGATGAGAGGACAGGATCCTCTATCCTGCAGGGGAGAGGGACACAGATTTTTTTCCCTTCTTGCGTGTTCAGTTGTGCTGATGAGAGACAGAATATTAGAGAATATTGTCTTTCTAGAAGACAAGACAGACATGAACATCCATACTTAGTTAAACTATAGGACTCTCCTCCATCCTTAGGCTAATTGAGACCTTTCCTATATTAGTCCTTTCTAAGATCCTGATGGGTTGAATGCCAAGCTGAGAACAATCAGGGAAATTTTTTTTTTAGGGCCAACTAGTGCAGGACAGTTGAAAGTGATTACCTAAAAAGATCTTTTGACTCTGAAAATCATGTGTAACATAATTTCATTGTTCAAAAATCCAAAGATTAATTCCTTTCTTTATACATTCCTGGAAGATGTGACTTAAGGGTTCTCTTCTTTAAGACATTTGTGCTTTCAGACATGAGATAACGTATTTTCCTGAACTTTGTGTTACCAATGTCTGTATCTGGGCTAGGGCCTAAAAGGGATGGGACATCCTCTTTCAACTCTTAATTTCCCTGAACTTTACAAAGAATTAGTTCTAGCTGCTGAACATTGTCAACCCCATTTATTCGGAACTCTCTAGATCAGAATTTTTAAGTCAGGACCAGACTTGGGCCAAAGTTTACTTATGAATGAATATAGCTTTACTGAACAAGTTAGCAGTGTAAATAAATATGTTTGAGCAGGGGCAAAGCAATTTTTAACTTAAGGGAACAAATCGTTCTCAAGCACTTTAGAAGCACATTTACTGATAGTTAACATGTAAATTGCAAATAATTCTTATCAATTCTTTGAAGCTGGCTACTTATTTTGAGCCTAGTTGAGTTTTTGAATGTACTTGAAAGTAGGAAGACTGGATTTTTTTTTCTAAATTTTTTTCTAATATGAATTGTTCACTGATTTAGACTGGCCTTCCCCTAAATTAATCTGAACCTGCTATGCTTGGATTCCAGCATAAAAAGTGGTTTTTGTTTTGCCTTGTTACCCCTGAAAAAGAAGGCTAGTTTTTAAAATGTGTAAAGATAAATAAGATAAATTTAAATGGGATGTCCTTTGAGGACCCATGAAGGAAAGAATTATGTAAACTCCAGACTTTGGTTGTTGCTATTTCTGTCTCAAATTTTCTCCCTCTTTTAAAAGAACAGAAAATCCCTTTATTGTGAAGCATCTAAGTGGGCCAGTGGTCTGTATACAGTAGATGCTTAGGAAATATTGATGAATGACTGACAGATTATGTAATATTCTTCCTTATGTTTTGAACCAAACTGGTTTCTGGAGATAACAGGCCATTTCCCCAGGTGTGAAGACAATGACTTTCAGTATTACTCAGATGGCCTCTGCTTCCCTCCAGTGACCTTTCTGAAAGTGTGGTGTGGAACAGAGAATTTGAACTTGATTGCAGAGGGAGCTGGGATTAGATACCTCTCTGTCTAACCTGAAATCCTTTAGTGTCTTTATTGTTGCTGGTAGCAATGAACAGCATAACCGTTTTCTTACTCTCAAAAGAAATTTGGGTCCATAAAGTCATGGGCTTTGGGGAATGCTTCTGATGCCTTTCGATTTCTTCTCGTGGTAAGAAAAGAAGGGGCTGAAAAAAAATTTTTAGAAGGAAAGAATAGTCTGGACCAACAACCCTCTTCAAGATGCCAAGTTTGAGAAGTTGAGTGCCTCAGTATATGCTAACATTGATTTTTAAGTGTTAAAGTTGAACCACGTGGCTGATGCCAAGGAACTGGTCCAAGTGGGTCAGTCAGCACCTTCCAGTTCTGATTCCTTGCTTAACCTCCTTCAAGCTTCTGCCAAACTCTGTGAACAGACGAATTGCACCTGTAAACCATTCCATGGTGGAAAATCCTTTCCTCATCATGTGCCTCCAGTATGAGAATTCTCATTGCATATGTTTACTTGCAGCTTCTCATCTTAAAAAACATTTTAATGGTGTTACTAGTTTCTCCTTGTTGCTTGGCAAGCCACTGTGTTGGTTCCTGATCCATAAGAATTATTGTTTCTAAATTGTAGTCAGTGTACAAAGAAAATTAAGGTGAACTTTTTCTTTTTATATTTAAGTATGAGTTTTGTCTTCATGTCCCTAGACTGTTTTCTGTATATATTTTGCATTGTAGCCATGTGGTGGTTTTCTTTTGACTGCACTTTGCACTGACCTGAATTCTGAACTCTATGTATAATTTATGGGTATCAGAGATAGAAAATAATTTATATCTGTGACAAATACAGTACTGGTCATTTCCATTGTATTTTGGTGTCTGATTTATGCGTCTTTGAGATTTGGGGTTATAATGATAACCCTAAATTGCAATTATGTAGGACTTCAGAGGCAACCTGGTGTGGTGTAAAGAGTGCTGGGTTCAAGTGCTGCCAGTGACACTAACCATAACATCCAGGCAAGTTTCATAGCCTGTCTGAGGCTCAGGCAATCATCTGAGTCTATATAAAAGAGAAACAGATTATGATCATTCCTATATACAGATACATATGTGTACATATGCATATGTGTATACGTGTATATACACATATTCACATACATGCCCATGCACAAACACATCTGTAACTATCTATAAATAGATATCTGTTTCTATAATATAGGTATCTACAGATATCCACCCATATATCCGTCTATTTGTTGTGAATCCTTGCCTCATAGACAATATGTTACACATTAAGATTTGCATGTCGTTAAAGCAGTTGTTCCTACAATGGGTCTGAGGAAGAGCCCTGCCACCATCAAAGAAGCAGAAGAGTATTGGAAGAAAGTCAAGGATGTACCAGACCAAGGGCTATATCAGTGGGTTTTGGTTCCATCTGCTCAGTTCTGAAGGCAGGAGAATATGGTGGCAACAGTAGATGGAGGCAGTACTTGTATATAAGAACAGCTCATAGCCAGCAAAAAGGTGGACACACAAAATAGCTATCTTGAACCTCCCTGTTGGCTCCCTTGTTCTTGGTATATTTTCAGCTGGGTTCCTACTCATCCTCTCTATGGTCTCCCTGACAGGACATTCCAGCCTAACTCTCCCTTCCTTAAATCATCCTTTCCACTTGGGGATCTCCTTCATATTGGTTCCTGATTCATGATCTCCAGATTCTTACTTCTCAGACTCAGTCCTGGCATCTCTGCCTACCTGTGAATAGAATTCTTCAGGATAGAATTCCCAATAGAATGTAGTTCTTGGAGAACACTGGTGTCATCTAAATTACCTTGAGGTGGGTAGGTCAGCCATGGCTCCTACTTCACAAGACCATTACCAGTCCACTCATTTGTACAGTGGGGGGAAGATTTGACATCCCAAGCTCTACACACTTGAGAAGAACATAGATGAGTAGATATTGAAGAGCATGGCCCAGGGCCATAGGCCTAGCTAAACTACATGGGCTTCAAAGAGCTCTTTCCTCTTGTCAGTGGATCATGAGGTCCTTGCCCAATCTTAGCACCTACTTCCTTTCTTCCATTCATTGTCTAACCACTCTGCACCTTTTAGACTACCAGAGTGCATTTTTAAAGTATATTTATAATTATCAATTAAAACAAATTAAGGTAAGCAGAAAGACAAGTGACCTTTATAGTCTCCATCATGGCAGAAGGATGACAACTTATAGCAGCAAAATCTGATGTATGCTAGAGTTAAAAGTATTTTTATAGTAGGTGAACTTACATAAGAGAGTTAATGCTTTGTCTTGAGTATCCGGGAGATTTTCTCACTGTCATCTTTTTTAAGTCTTACCCTGCAAAAGGTCAAATTGAGTTCCCAGGTATAGGGACTTTTGCCCCTGCAGCCTTGCTGCAGAGGATATTTCTAATGCTGGCCCCTATGTTCATGAGCTTCTCAACAGGCCTGGTGAAACCCAAAGTTAAGAATCCTTTCTATACCTATGAAATCCTACAGGAGTTACAGAGTCCCAGGGGGATGATGTGTGGAGCTACATTCAGAATCTTCAAAACAGTTTCCAAGAATGTTCATACCCGAGAGCCAGTGGAGAAATGGAGCTGCCAGGAGACAATAAAATTCACCCACGTAGAGAAAAGGCCACATCTTCACTGTAACCATAGTTTCGAGATGTCAGCCTTTTGGAATAGGAAAATAGGGAATAAAGAAAATACCTGGGACTTCTCCCTAACTCAGTGGTTCTCAACCTTCCTAATGCCGTGACCCTTTAACACTCATATGTGGGTGTATCTGCATGTGGGTGGACCCCCCTGGAGACTGATAGAGGAGTAGTGTCTCAGTTCCTAAGACCATCCAAAATATATGTTTTCCAATGGTCTTAGGCAATTCCTGTGAAAGGGTTGTTTGACCCCCAAAGGGGTCATGACCCACAGGTTGAGAACCGCTGCCCTAAATGGTCAGAGGTGACAGGATCATATCTTAGCCACTCAAACTGTGATGGCCCCCCCTGCTCATGGTTCTCCTCCAAGGCAAGTTTCGAGGCAATAAGTGATAGCTTCACCACACTACCCCTCCAATATCAGTACTCATGCAACATGTTCCCCTATAATTAATGGTGGTAACAATGTGCCAGTTTATAAAAAACCTATTTTCCCCTGTATTATCTCATTTCATCCTTACAAGGTCCTTTGACACTAACAGGGCAGATATTTTTAAAGCAACAAATGAAGACCAGCCAGGTTCAATGGGTTACCTACTCTCCCATGGCCATTGAGTTGAGGTTCAGACTCAGTTCTCTTGACGAGGCCAGATGTCTTCTTACTGTGGTGCTGTATTTCTTTTTTTTTTTCCTTTTTTTATTGACTTCTTTGTTTACTTTTAGTTTATAAGATTCAG
>CM053601.1:144795454-144819576 GCA_028646575.1 Pseudocheirus occidentalis
AATGATGTAACCAAGAAAATAAATTAAAATTAAAAAAAAAAAGATATACAGGGGCTGGGATAGGGAGACCCTCCCTGCCCTACCAGAAAATAAGAGAGCAGAGCAGGGGAGGGGCTTTACAGTGGGATTGCTGTTTTAGGATTGGGGCAGGGGCAAGACGGAGAGAAAATTTGTAATTCAAAAATGTAACAAAAATGAATAATGTAAACAAGAAGACAAAAAATTAAAAAAAAAAAGAAAACTGGTTTCTTTCTGCAGATGTCTTACAAGATCAGCTGCAGAGGCAGGTAGGCAGGCAGCAGGGATGTGACCCAAAACCTTGGGGAGGCATCACAGCCAACTCTCAATTATTCAGGGGCTGATTAGGTGTCAGATGGAATATCCAACCCTTTTACTGTTCTACTTTCTTCTAGTGGTGCCTTCCCATTGGCCCTGATTCTCCTTAGCCTCTTTACCTGAGCAAGGGACATGGGGGACAAGACATGAAATAAGGGGGCCCATAGTAGGCACTTACTAAACATTTGCTGAATCTATTGTCATTCTCTGTCTCAAGTGGACATCTCTGGATTTGTTTCTTCTGTTACAACACCAAATTCAAGGCTGACAGTCAAGAGAGTCATGACTACTCCTAATTTTTTTTTTAATGATCTTTGGTGTGCTCTTTCCAGCAGAGATGCTGACTTATCAGTAAATTGAGTCATAGTCAGATGCTCAAGGGCATTTGAAACAAAGCACATCTGCTGAGGCAGTTCCTTCTGGAGGCTACTTTAAAAAAAAAACAAAACATTTTTTCCTGCCCCCCCCCCAATCACATGTGCAAACAATTTTTAACATTCTATTTTTTGAAGTTTTGAGCTCCAAATTCTACCCCTTCCTCCTTCCCTTCCCCCTTCCGTGAGACAGTAAGCAATCTGATATAGGTTATACATGTGCAATCATGTGAAACATTTCCATATCAGTCATTTTTGTGCAAGAAAACGAACAAAAAAAAAGAAAACAGGAGGAAGAAAGGAAGAGAAAGAAAAATGTTAAAAATAGCACGCTATAGTAGTCTATATTCAGACAACATCCGTTCTTTCTCTAGAGGCAGAGAGTATGCTTCATCATTAGAACTTAGGGACTGTCTTGGATCATTGTATTACTGAGAATAGATAAATCATTCACAGTTCTGCATCGTACACTATTGGTGCTACTGTGTACGATGTTCTGGTTCTTCTCACTTCACTTTCTATCAGTTGATGTAAGTCTTTCCAGGTTTTCCTGAAATCACCCTGCTTGTCATTTCTTATAGCACAGTAACATTCTATTACACAGGCTGTCTGCCATGTCTAGAATATACTCCTTTCTCCAGTTTGCCTCTTAGAATCCCTAGTTTCCTTCAAAGCTCAATTCAGTTCTTTTCTATTGCTATTAGCATCTATTGTCTTCTCTTCTGAAATTACCTTGTATTTACTTTTACATATTAGAAACCATGTTGTTGCCTATAAATGAATGTAAGCTCCTCAAGGGAAGGAAGACTGTCTTATTTTTGTCTTTTTCTCCCCAGCATCCAGAGCCTAGCACACGATAGGCACTTAATAAAGGCTTGTTAATTGATTGAGTTGAAACAGGACTGAGAGGTCTACCTATCTGTGTGGCATATGCCACATATCACAATAATGATAATGAGGAGCTGTCAGCCTAGTTAACCTATTTCCTGCATATATTTATTGCAGGAAAAAAAAATTAGGGAACCTCTGAAAAGCTCAGTGTGAGTGTGCTGGGAGCTCTGAGATGAGCTATAGGCAGGAATTTTTAAGTGTGCCTACCAAGTAAGTAATTAAGAATGAATACAAAACTATAGCACCAACCTATGGCAGAAAGGCTAAAGCTTAGAATCAGCTGAGGTGTATGAAAATGCTAACCACCAAAAGTATGTTCTTAGCTATTCTGAGAACCAAAAAAAGAATAAGAAAACCCAAGAGAGGGGTGGCTAGGTGGCGCAGTGAATAGAGCACTGGCCCTGGAGTTAGGAGGACCTGAGTTCAAATCCAGCCTCAGACACTTAACACAAAAACTAGCCATGTGACCTTGGGCAAGTCACCTAACCCCAACTGCTCTGCAAAAATAAAAAAAATTAAAAAAAAAAAAAGAAAACCCGAGAGAGGAGATGCTGACAGAGAGCAGGGAGAATGGAAATCATCAATTTCTTTTTTTTCTATACTAAGAAAAATGAACTTTAGACTGAAAACAGTAAAAGAAAAAAGGGTTAATCATGATGGAAGATGCTGTCTACATCCAGAAAAACAACTATGGAGTCCAAATGCAAATAAAAGCATATTATTTGCTCTCTTTTGCTCTTTCTCTCTCTTTTTGTTTCTTCTTTCTCGTGGTTTCTCCCATTGGTTCTAAGTCTTCTACAACATGTCATATATGAAAATAGGTTTGATATGAACATATATTCATATAGCCTTTATTAGATTGCATGCCATCTTGGAGTGGGGGAGGGGAGAGATGGGGAGAAAATTTGAAACTCAGAATCTTATTGAAGAGAATGTTGAAAACTAAAAGTAAATAACCTTTTTTAAAAAGGGTTAAGATAGAATTGAAACCCCAAATAAGGAAGAAGATAGCAAGTGAATACCTGGTTTCTCTAAATGAGTTTAAGTAACCAGGATCAGACAAATTATAGACCAGGATTTAAAAAAAATTATCAGGCACTTGCTGTGTGCCAGGCATCGTCCTAAGTGCTTTACAATTAATATCTCATTTGATCCTTACAACAGCCTGGGAGGTGAGTGCTTTTATTATTCCCATTTTACAGTCGGGGAAGCTGAGACAAAGATTAAGTGATATGTCCAGGGTCGTGCAGCTATTAAGTTATCAGAGGAATTTGAACTCAGGCACTCACTCCTAACTCCAGACCCAGTCCTTTATGTCCCCTGTGACACCTAACTGCCTCAGTACTGAAAGAATGTGTTGGATTTGATTGCTGAACCACTACTAGTAAAACTGTAATCCCTTGGTTCTCAATCTTTTTTAGCCTCAGGACTCTTAAACTATTGAATAGCCCCTCTCCCAAAGAACTTCTGTTCATGTGTGTTATTTCTATTGATATTTACCATGTTATAAAATAAAAGATCTTAGCATTATTATGAAAGTAGTTTTAACCTTGTGGATCCCCTGAAAAGGTCTCAGGGATCCTCAGGGTTCTGGGATCACACTTTGAAAACCAGTACTGTAATCACTTTGGTTAGTGAGACTAGTGGCAAATAGCCTCATTTTCAAATGAAGAGAACTTCATGACAAATTATACACTGGTAAATTTGACATTGGTGCTCAACAGATTCCTAGAAAATGTTTTAAAAACAGATTATTGATGGATAGTTAGAGAGGAGGAGACCACTAGAAGCCAGGATGTGTTCATTAAAAACAAATCATGACAGAGTAACCTAATTTTCTTCTTTGATAGGGTTACTAGATGGTAGAGTATCAATACCAACTCATTTGACAAAGTCAATATTTTAGTGTATAAGATGGAGAGATTTAGTCTGAAAAATGGAGAGATGTATTTGTAAATGGTTGAGTGTCTGAATTCAGAATGTTGATGCATAAATTATTATTGTTTTCAACATACAATTCTAATGACCATAACAGACCTTTCTGCTATCATAGTTGTACTGAAGCTACTTTCATTGAAGGGGGCGATCACCAGTCATGCTGATCTATATCTTGCCACTGGACCCAGATGGCACCAAAAGAGAAAGTGAGGCTGCTCACTTGCACTGCCCATCCTCACTTAAATCCAATCCAATCCAAATTGCAAGTCATAGCATCTTCCTGATGTCATGGTCCTCTTCAAGAATGAAGGACAAACAACAACTCAGTAAATCTGCTGAGGATGAGGTTGCTATGTTTCTATCTAACTAATAAAAAAAAGTTGTATTCACTTGTGCAATACTTCATAGAACTCCAGAGGAATAATTCTAGGATAGTGACTAGAACCATTTCTGTCTGAAGTGCATTGAAAAAGAAGTGGGACAAGGTAATGATAATAGTGGAAGCATGATGTAGTGACCCCAAAGTCAGGAAGTCCAGGGTCTAAGCCCAACCTTAACATATACTGACTGCATAACCTACAACCTGAGTCATTTGGCCAGGCAGTGCCCAAAGGCTACTTTCTTACACTAAATTGCAGAGCACTTACATAACTGAATTGTTAGAAGAAATTTCAATGAAATCACAGGCCCTTTTGTCGTTATTAACACAGACTCACATTGTATTTTCATGTTGGCAAAGCACTTTGTATACTTAATTTCATTAGAACTTAACGGACCCATGAAAGGTAGTGTACAAGAGCTGTATCTTATCCTGTTCAACATTTTTATTATTATATTAAAGACAGTGACATATTTATTAAATTTAAGGATGACAGGAATCACTAATTTATTGAATGACAGAAACATACAAAAAGATTTTGACGTGCTAAAATCATGGATCAGTCTCTTATGGAGGGTTTGGAGGCAGACACAAGAAAAGAAGGGAAGATTCAGATGAATGGTGAATTGTATCATTGGAGGGAGTACTCACAGATCCATTTAAGTGTTGAGGAATTAGCTTGAGTCTAGAGGAGGAGAACCATCATAGTAATTAAACTTGAAATCTCAACATGTGATAATTTGTTGCAAAAATTGGAAATGTTATTGGAAGAAAATTTGGAACCCCAAATTTTATGGAAGTGAATGGTGAAAACTATAAGTAAATCTTAAAAAAAAGGAATTGGAAATGGTTAGCATGAAAATGAGAAGACTCAGGATGAAGAACTGGGGATGATTCTGAATTTTATTTTTTAGCTTTTACAACAGAGATAGTTACTGAGAAGATATAGCAAGAAGAGAAACACAGACATCTCCCTCTCAGAACTGGGGGGCACACTCAGATACCTGCTCAGTATCTGGGGAGAGCAAGCTCAAACTTGGAGTGGTTCCTACAAAGTATTTGCTCTACCAAGTTCGCTTCCTTTATTTTTTTGGTCATTTATTTTTTAAATTTTTTTTCAGTCAGTGAAAATACCTTCTTTCCCTCCCACCTTCTTTTCTTCCCTTCTTCACTGAGAAAATAAATAAAACCAAGTTCACTTTCAAATGCAACAGAGCTTATGGAAGAAGTAGCTCCCTTATTTGCAGAAACCAGAAATTTGTTGCTCCACTTCTGGTCTGTGTTAAGCAAGTCACTCTGGGATTCACTCCTCACTAGGCTTGACTGCCCACAGACTTTGACTTTGACTCAAGTTCCTGGACCTTTGGTACTATCTCAACCTTTTGAAGTCACAAAATTACAACATAGTCTGTTCTGTCTGCAATGTTCCTTCATCAGAGACAGGAAAGAATTAGACAAATAAGGAACAGAAACAACAGCAGGGCCATCTCTCATGAGTTCCTATTAACCCCCTGATAATAAGAGTAGGCGACTGGTGGGTCTCCCCACTTGGGGGCTTCAGTAGTACTTGACTCCTCATTCAAACACATCCAGGGAAGAAAGAACTATCCTTAAATATTTGAAGGCCTGTCATGTGAAGGAGGCATTACCCATATGAGGCCAGGGTGGAAAACAGAAGAACTATCACTTTTTTTTTTTTTGCCTTTTTTTGGGGGGAGGGTAATTGGGGTTGTGACTTGCCCAAGGTCACACGGCTAGTTTTTTTTTTTTTTTGTGTTAAGTGTCTGAGGCCGGATTTGAACCCAGGTTGTCCTGACTCCAGAGCCAGTGCTCTACTCACTGTGCCACCTTGCTGCCCCAACAGAATGATCACTTCTTGATTCCTGGAAGCTATTGCTCTTAATGCAACCCAAAATCAAATGAGCTTGTTTTAGCTGCCAGATCTCATAGTTGACCCATGTTGTATTTTCAACCCATCCCAAACCCCCGATCATTTCCAGACTACTCTGTATCCATCTTTACCCCATCTTGTTCTTGGAAATTCATTTACTGAATTGATGTATAATATTTTTCATTCATCCCCATTAAATTTCATCTTATTAGATTCGGCTCAATGTTCTAATCTTAAAGATCCTTTGGATCCTGACCATTATTCAATGTGTTCACTACTTCTCTTAACTTTGGTCTCAGAATTTGACAAGGATTTCATCTATACCTTTATCCAAATAATTGCTAAAATAATATTTAATAGCACAAGGTCAACCGCTGATCAAGCTAACATGGAACCATTAGCAAATGAATTAAAAAGCCTTTGTCAAGCACTTACTATGTACAAAGCATTGTACTAGGTATGGGGGATACAGACAGAAAAGCAAGACAATCCATGCTGTCAAGGAGCTCATTTTTTAATAGGAAGAGACCGCCATATTGGAGGTTTCCACTGTATGTAAGAAGAAATGTTGCCATAGTCATTCAACCAATGTAAAATTCATTTAATTGTAGTACTATTTTATATCTCTACATCTTTTCTGCAAGAGTAGCATAAAATACTTTACCAGATACTTTGCTAAAACGGAGGGACTCTATGTAGCATCCCCATGATCTGCTAATGTCTAAGAACCTAGCATATATTCTTTTTAAAATTTCTTGTATATTCTTATATATCACAAAAAGGTATCTGACAAGATCTATTTTTAAGAAGTGAAACCAAAAACATGTTTATTGATATCTTTTCCTTTAATACCATGGTGATTTCTAAGTATATCAATCACACCCTTTCCTAACTCCACCCTGTGGTCGTTCTTGTGCAACAAAGAAAAAAAAAACTAAGCAAAAAAACAACTTAGACCGCAACAAGATCTGACAGGGTTCTTTTTTTTTTTTAATTGATTTGTTTCAGATTTTTCTCCCCTTCCTCCCCACCCCTCACCCCCGCCATGGTGGCATACAATCCTGTATAGGATCTGCAAATTCTTTCACATCGTACAATAGCCTGGTTGTATAGGTGTTGTGGCCAATGGAATGAACAATGGGAAAAAAGAAACAAAACCAAACATAGAAAAGAATGATAGCATGCATTGCTTCAGTCTGACAGTGTTCTTGATGAAGCCAGGATGTTTCTTTGTGATCGTTACTTCCTTTGCAACAGTGCCGTGAGAATTATTTCGGTCAAAGTAAAACAATTACATTTATTAACACACAACAAACTTTTATAGCTTTAAATTTTTTTCGTATGCACTCATTTTTATGCAATCACTTGTTTTATGTGATTTGGCATTGATTTCACAAGATTTTGTACATTTCTTCAATTCTTCATCATGAAACCACACATTACATTGGATATTAGATTTAGCTTTGGTGAACAGTTCATTTTTCTAAGGTTAGCCCTGACAATAGCCCATAGCTTTCCCCCCTCAGTTTTAATTTTATTTTAGTTTTTATTTTATTTTAGTTTTTATTTTAACATTTCTGAATTTAACACACAAAAAAACCAAATAAAATGAGTATTTTCCACATAGAAAGTAGAACAAAAAAAAAGACAATACACAAAACTGCAAATTTCTATTATGTACAGCTTGTTTTTTCTTTTACCGATACAATAAATCTTACACTTACCTTTTGAAGCTGTATAGCTTAAAATTTTTTCATCCTGACCTTATTTTATTTCTCTTTTATGCATTTAAAAGTGCTTCAATTGGGCCAGATAGGTGGCACAGTGAGTAGAGCACCAGCCCTGGAGTCAGGAGGACCTGAGTTCAAATATGGCCTCAGACATTTGACACACTTACTAGTCATGTGACTTTGGTCAAGTCATTTAACCCCACTTGCCCTCCAAAAAGAATAAAATAAAATAAAATAGATTGAATTACCCTTTTTTTTCATTTTTTTTTGGGAGGGGAACCTTATGCCTGTCTTTTATAATCCTCCTATTTCCCTTCCCCCATCCATATACCACAATTGTAATAGAAAAAAAAAACACCTTGTAATAAAAATGTATAGTCAAGTGAAGCTAATTTCCACTTTGTACATATATGAAATTACATGTCTCACTCTCCATCTTAAGTATTTCACCTCTGTGTCAGGAAGAGATAGCAAACATGCTTGACCTTTAGTCTTCTGGAGTCTGTTAGTCATTGAATTAATTAAGAGTTCTTGAGTACTTCAAAGGTGTTTTCCTTTAGAGTATTGTTATTTTGTACAATTTTGTACAATGTTCTCTTGGTTCTGCTCAATTCACTTTACATCAATTCATACATGTCTTCCCAAGTTTCTCTGAAACTGTTCCTTTCAATATTTCTTTGGTGTAAGGAAGTCAAACATTCCAGGATCATTCAAGTGCATCATATTAGTCACATAGAAGTGCTAAAGAAAGAGTGTTCAAAAATGAAAAACAATGCCAGAAAAGAAAAATTACTGCCGCAAAATAACCTAATTAGTCTTCAGAAAACAAGCACAGGCCTACAGAGGGACCAGGCAGCTGGAAGGATTGTTACTGCTTTCTCTATGTAGCCAAGGGTAAAGCTGAAAGAACAGAGAGGAGAAGGAGGTGGAAGAGATAAGGAGATGGATAGATTTATACTCTAAATTCAAACCTACTCTCCATAGCTATTCATAAATAATGAAACCTCTTCAATTTCCTTACACCAGTGGATATTGCATTATCTCTAACAGTCACTGAAGCATGCTCTTTAAAAGGTACAACTTTTGAATGTTTCTTTGAAATAATATCCATTCTTAATATCTACAGAATTAAAAACACATATAAGGAGGCTTGATTGAGCATGCCTAGATTGCCCCATGTGGAGGTACTCTGCATCCCCTAATATGTAGGAGAGGAAAGCCTCCTTTGATTGGCTGTGTAATCAGAATAGGTTGCACCTTTAAAACTGATTAGACTGACCATTTGTTTTTTTTTTTCCTGTGAGCCCTTTACTGCTGCTTCCAAAGGGTGAAGATGACAGTTCATCCAAAGAGAGAGTACCATGAATTGAACTAGAAGAGGGTCTACCTCCCCACTCCCCTTTTACTCAGGCTCTGAAAAAATGGACCAGGGGATGTTTGTTTTTCTTTTGTTTCTTTTGTCTTCAGTTTCTCAGTTTTAAGGGCCAGCAGTGATACCCACAAGACCCACTGGACTGGGAGCTTGCAGGTGGGATGTTGTAAGGAAGCCAGGATGCCTGGGACTCAAGCCCAAAGAGGAGTTTTGGACTTGGAACTTGAGACTATGCTCTCTAGGTACAAAGCTAAGCTATTAACCTAATTTCTTCCCCCCTCCCAAGAGACTTAGGTGGAAAGGGGGGATTAGGAGTATTAAGACTTATGTCTGAGGGAGGAAGTGTGTATGTGGTTATGCCTTTTGAAGCAAATGTTCCTTTGTAAAAGCTAATCTGTTAGTGGTTAAATGGAACTGGGGTGCAGGAATCCCTTTGCCCTACAATCAGAGGAAATACCATCAGTGGGAGCTGGAGTTATTGGCAGAGAGCCTAAACACACCCAAAACCCTTTAAAGGTACTGATGAAGACTGGGGGAGGGTCAGATGTAACCTACCTAGACTTCAGACAATGAGAGTGGCATTGTCAATGTTACACCCCTTCTCCCCCTCTTAAAAAAAGGGAGCAACAAAACTTATGTGAATGGCATGAAATTCAGCACTTAACTGACAGGTAATTAACCAAAGATGAGGAAATAAATTCATTCTGATCTCATTTGTTTAAGACGATCTGAGTCAGCAGAAGCAGGCACACATGACCATTGTGGTCAATAAAAAAAAAATTACTTGTCCCAAGTAATTTGAATTTTAAATATTCACCAACCATTTCCTGAATGAAAGAATGGATGAAAATGCTATTTATATATATATATATATACATACACACATACATACACATATATACATACATACATATAAATATATATACATACATATAAATGTATATATACATACAAACATATTTATTTTTAGTTTTCAACATTCACTTTTATAAGATTTTGAGTTTTAAATTTTCTCCCCTTCCTTTCCTTCCTTTCTTCCTCTCCAAGACGGCATGCAATCTGATATAGTCATATATGTACAATCATATTAAACATATTTCCACATTAGTCATATTGTAAAGAAGAATTAGAACCAAAGGGAAAAATCACAAGAAAGAAAACAAAAAAACAAAGGAAAAACAGTCTGCTTCCATCTGCATTCAGACTCCATAGTTCTTTCTCTGGATGTGGATAACATTTGCCATCATAAGTCTTTCAGAATCATCTCAGATCATTGCATTGCTGAGAAGAGCTAAGTCTATCAAAGTTGGTTATCACACAGTGTTGCTGTTACTGTTTTCCTGGCTCTACTCACTTCACTCAGTATCATTTCATGTAAGTGCTTCCGGGTTTTTCTGAAATCTGACTGTTCATCATTTCTTAGGGAACAATAGTATTCTATTACATTCATATACCACAACTTACTTGTTCAGCCATTCCCCAATTGATAGGTATTCCCTCTATTTCCAATTCTTGACCACTACAAAAAAGATCTGCTATAAATATTTTTGCACATGTGGGTCCTTTTTTATGATCACTTTGGGATACAGACGTAGAAGTGATATTGCTGGGTCAAAGGATATACAGAGTTTTATAGCCCTTTGGGCATAGTTTCAGATTGCTTTCCAGAATGGTTGGATCAATTTACAACTCCACCAACAATGCATTAGTGTTCCAATTTTCCCACATCTTCTCCAACAGAAAATACATTTCTTAAATGCTTTCTAGTGCCAAATGATTTCAGAATTTGTCAGTAACAGAAGTTGAATTTGCTAGCCTATAATTTGTATATTCTGAAATTTCCCTCCCCTCTTTTTTGAAGATTGGCTCAGTATTTTTCCCTCTCTAAATCTACAGTACTTCTTTTATATTCTATGATCTTTTGAATATTAGACAGTAGTTCACGATCCTGAGTCCTCTATAAGTACTGTAGCTACTATATCCCCTGATTGGCTGTGACCACATGTGTACATATATGTATACACATACATACATACATATACACATAAACACACACCTGTCCTGACTCTTGGCTGAAAAGTAAGATAGCTTTAACCCAACAATTCATTGCTGCAGAGATGGAATTACCTGGGCCTCAAAGAACCTTAGAGTTGTAAGGGATTTCAGTCATTAGTCCAATGAATATATGTGAACAAGAATCCCCTCAACAATATCCCTCACAAGGATTTTGCTTAAAGACTTGCAGAAGGGGAGAAACAAATACCTCCCAAGGCAGTACATTCCACTTTAGGATAATTTAGGAAAACTTTTGCCAAACCTTAGCTGCCTCTCTTCACCCTTCCCATGTTGATTCTACTTCTGTACTCTGTCCAGACAGAACAATAACTCTTCTACATGACAACGATCCAAATATTTAAAGAAAATGATTGTGAATATACCCTTCCCACCCCAAATCTGCTCCTAGCCAGTAAAATGTTGTTATGCAGTTGTTTCAGATTCTGTGACCCCACTTGGGTTTTTTCGTTTGTTTGTTTTGTTTTTGGCAAAGATACTGGAGTGGGTTGCTGTTTCCTTCTCCAGATCTTTTTACAAACGAAGAAAATGAAGCGAACAGGGTTAAATGACTTGCCCAGGGTCACCCAGCTAGTAAGTTATATGAGGCCAGATTTTAATTCAGATCTGTGTGACTGCAAATCCAGCAGTCCATTCACTGCACTACTTAGCTGCCCTTCCAGTATTATTCCCTCCCATATTCTAGGTTATTACTTCTCAGATCCTTTAAGTAATCACTGTAACACCCAATCCCTAGACCTCTCATCATTCTAGTTGACCTACTGGACCTAGTGTACTTTGTTGATGTCCTTCCTAATCAAAATGCAATACTACAAATGTGGTATGACCAATAATGGGACTTCCTTCCTCATTTCAGAGACTATGCTCCTATTAATGTATTCTGAAGTTGCATTAATTTTATTACTCATATTGACTCAATGTAGTACTTTACCCAGATCATATTTTATTTCCTATTCAAATAAATTCAGGAAAAATCTATTAATAGAGATTGTAATATCTAGTTTATAATTTTCCTTTTTGTTGCATGTCATTATATCCCACCTAGTACTTTCATAGTCTTTTGCAGTCACCGAGTGCCTAATAAATGTTTATTAGATTAAATGGAATGGAATGTAGTCATTTCAGACCTCTTTTACCTAAGTGAATAAGATTTACAGCTGTCTAAGTTGGAATATGAGCCCTCTGAAGACAAAAGGATTGCCTGAATGATTTTTCAAGGTTCTTTTGAGCTCTGTGATTCCTTCATCAGCTTGATTTTTTAAAAATGACTTTAATCTACATTATCTAAGAGGCAGGCATAATGTTCTCTCCCACAACCTATTAAAAAGTAAATGGGAGCTCTCTTTTAATTCTTCTTAACATGTTAGTTTTAAGTACAATTTTTCCAAGTCTCAGTATATCTATAATCACATTACCAGAAGGTTACCTATTCTGAAGGAAGTATTGTTTGTTTGTTTTGTTTTTGGCAAAGATACTGGAGTGGGTTGCTGTTTCCTTTTCCAGATCTTTTTACAAATAAAGAAAATGAAGCAAACAGCTATCTTACTTTAAATGACTTGTCCAGGGTCACCCAGCTAGTAAGTTGTCTGAGGCCAGATATGAATTCAGAAATTCAGAAAGTATAGACCAGAAAATTATCCATAAAATAATTTAAGACATCAAAAAGAAGAGAGGATATGTCCTTACCTCAAAATCCTATCTGCAAAAAGATTCTCATCTAACTTAAGAAAAGCTTGAAAAAAAAAAGAAAAAAAAAAGAAAAGCTTATACCTTTCTCACTTGATTTTCAAAATCCTTTCTGGGCTCTTCCATAGCCTGAGACGAATTCATATTTTTCTTGGAGTCTTTGAATATAGGAGTTTTGACTTTGTTGTCTTCTTCTGAGTATGTGTTTTGATCTTCCTTATCACTCTAGTGACTTTTCTATAGTCAGAGGTTTTTTTCCCCCCATTGTTTACTCATTTTTCCATCCTATTACTTATCTTTTAGTTCTTTGTTAAAGCAGGGCTCTGCTTCCAGGGTGGAGGGTGCACCATCCCAAGCTTCAGGGCTTTGTGCAGCTTTTTTCAGAGATACTTCTAGGGATCTGTAAGTTTTCAGTTCTTCCAAGGTTGTATGATATAAGAAGAGGTGTTTTCTCCTCTCCTGGCCTGTGCTCTGATCTGAGTGACCACAAGCACTCTTTTCTGCCCTGGACTGTGAGGCAGTTCCCCCCTCCACTGTGGCTGCAAGCTCTGCTCTTCTAGTGCCCCTCCTCACCTTGGGACTGCTACCCAAAACTGTGACCCAGATCCTAGTATAGGCAAAGTAACAGAGTCCGGCCTCTGTGCTAGCAAAAAGACCCCTGTAATCTCCTTCTGACCAGTTGTTCAATACCCTTATTGTCTGTGAGCTGAGTGCTCCAGAAGCAGCTGCTGATACAGTCACTCCCAAGTCTGCCCCTGGTTTCGTGGGGCTGAGGTTGTGATGACTCGGGCTGTGCAGGACCATACTCCACTCTCATCCTGGTGTGACATCGCCCTCCTGCTGACCTTTAAGTTGTTTTTGGCATCTGTGGGCTGAAAGGTCTGGAAACTACTACTGCTATCACTGATTCAATCACCCTGAGCCCTGCTATAGGTTTTCTGGGGCCTGGTCTGCGCCGGTGAAGCCTGTTCTGGCCTGTGCTTCTCTCTCACCCTGGTGCAACAGACCTTTCTCGCTGACCTTCCAAGTTGTCTTGTGCTGAAAAGCTGTTTTTACTCTATTTTTGTGGGTTCTCTTGCTCTAGAACTTGTTTAGAGTCATTTTTGGGGGGAGAGCTCAGGCAAGTCCCTGCCTTTTGCTCCGTTACCTTGGTTCTACCCCCTAAGAGAAGCTTGTGAGGAACGTCTTCAGTTAGCTACATTCATACACCAGTTTAGTTGGACCACTTCCTCATTTGATCGCCATCTCCTTCGTTTTTAGTTTTTTTTGCCACCACAAAAAAGCTGCTATAAATGTTTTTGTACAAATAGTACCTTTCCCTCTTTCTTTGATCTGCTTGAGGTATGAGCCTGGTAGGAGTATAACTGGTCAAAAGATATGCATTACTTAGTAACTCTTAGTTACTACTTTACTAAATTCCTTTCAAAGTGGTGAGACCCCTTCACAGAAATGAAAGAAAATGTGTTTCCAAAGAAACATGGGAAGATTTGTATGAACTGATACAGAATGAAATGAATAGAACTAGAAGAATTATAGCATAAATATTATAAAAAAAACAATTTGGCAAGTTTTGAGAACTGTGGTCAGCTAAATGATCAGCCCAGACGACTGATAAAGAATACTGTCAACCTCACGATAGAGGCGTGATGGACCAACGTGCAGAACTCAAAATACATTTTCGAACATGATCAATATGAGAATGTTTTGCTTGACTGTACTTATGTGATACATGGGTTTCTTCCTCCCTTCTTCCCTTCCTTCCTATGAATGAAAGGAGGTAGAAGGGAGAAATGAATGCCTGATGATTTTTTTAAATGATAAATTTTTAAAGAATGTTTTCTAGAGTTTACTTACTATGTTTTTATTTTAGAATAAACTATGAAGGAAAATTCCCCATAAACTTTTCTTTATTATATCTAAAAACTTGTGAATACAATAAAATAAAAGAATACAATAAAATACAAAAAAAATTTTTCAACTGTGTTGAGAATCTCTCCCAGGGATTCCTGGAAATGTGGAGGACATAATGTATAGCCCCCATGGGACAATTGAGCCCTTAGGTGGAGTGAATTCTCTGAGCTGACTACCCTGACAGTCACTTGCTCTGATGAGTCAGGTCCCCAGAGGATGACTACTACCTTTCCACAGGACTCTAGGGGTTGCCCTGAGAGGTTGGAGGAAGTTGTTTGTCTAATACTACATAACTCTCCAGCTCTCACTGCTGTGCTTGCTATTATGAATATGAACCACCTGTTAACAAGTCAGCCAGACTCACTGAGGTTTTAGAAAGCACATCGAAGTTTAGGGGGAAATGGGTTCAAGCTTAGAGCACATCTGGAAAACAGGTAACTCAAAATCCTGGGGCTGCTGGTTGTCCTTTTCTCCTCTTCATGGGATGCTTAAGAAGGTGCTTAAGCATGGGCTGGTTTCTCTGCTGGTTTCTACATGGAGCTGCAAATCTGAGGTCTGCCCTTGGCTCTTGATCTTACCAGATGTTGTAGGTTCATTGTTAGGATGCTGATGGGAGATGGGAAGTCCTTCAGATGTGCCCTACATGTGCCTGGAGGGGTCTTTGGGGTGTCAAGGAGACCTAGCACCTCTTGTGGGAGGGCTTGCTGAGGTCTTTTCAGGGCTTCTTGTTCACCTTTGGTATCCTCCTTTCACCCAGCTCTCACCTGGGACTCCAAGAAGCTGTGGCATGTACACTGACCATGCTCAGTCATCATGGCTGACTAGCTAAACCAAGTTGAAGGTAACTGACAGACCTCAAACCCATTGTAAGTTAAGGGGATGTCTACCCCAAGTATGTGAAGACTTCCCCTGATGGAATGGGAAGATAAGAACAATTTGTTCCAATACCCACAAATGAGGCTGAAGAAGGTGCTATGGAGTTTGGTCAGACATCGAAGATGCCAAGGGCATCTGCTGCATCCTGGGCTGTCACCAATCTTCCTGACTTTTGTCTTGCCACTGGACTTCCGTGGGTCTGAAAGAGAGTGAGGCTGACTGTGCAAATCTGCCTCACTTAAACCCATTCACCCTGGGATATCATTGGTCCTCTTCAAGAATGAAGGACAAATAACAAGAAGTGCCTGGGGCCCCATGCATTTATGGGGTAAGGGTCTGCACCTGGCCCTTCAGTCAGTAAATTTTCAGGTTTTGACGTCCACTAGAGAAACTGGCAATATTTTCTCCCTTCCATTTTTGGACTGCAATCATAGACAATGTGTTTCCTTTAAAAAGTCAGATCAGTTCTTCTGAGAAAACATTTACTGGTTTGAATTCTTATGCGTGCATATCTATTATATGATTATACTCAATATCAATATTGCAGAAAATATGAGAATGGATTTCATATCCCCCAAAATTTGTTGTTGTTCAGTCATGTCTGACTCTTCATCACCCCATTTAGTATTTTCTTGGCTAAGATACTGGAGTAGTTTGCCATTTCCTTCTCCAGCTCATTTTACAGATGAGGAAACTGAGGCAAACAGGATTAAGTGACTTGCCCAGGGTCACACAACTAGTAAATATCTGAGGCCAGATTTGAATCTTCATTACTGCAATCAGGGGACTATTGTTCCCAGAGGTTTGCCTAGAGCACAGAGATAGCTCATAAATATGTATCTTTTTTTTTTACTTTAAACAGACCTAGAATGCTTGTCCTATCTGTTACGTGAGTCTAGACAGTTTGTCTGAAATCTTTATTTATTTTGGGTCCACAGGAGGTTTGCCAGTTGACCTAGAAACCTCAAGCAATCATTCCTAAATGCCTAATCCCTTCCTGGGAGTTCCACACCTCTTTGAGGGATTTTCTAATTATTGTTAAGTTGCTTGTCCTAGTGAAAAGTGAATTAGAAAACTCCATTTCTATTACATCTGCAGAGGCAAGGATTCAATTAGGGAACTTTGGGAAACTTTTTGGCATAAGGACCCAAAGAAAATTTGCTTTGACCTCTCAGGGAAATACCTTTAATACAGAGAATCCTGGAAAAAATATTGGTGTGCCTACTATAGAAAGAGACACTCAGAAAATTTATCCATATGCACTGAGGGAACAATGGAAGCATTTTCACTCTGAACAGTTTTGTTTCTCACCTAAAGGGAGAAAGAATGACTTCTGGTTGATTCCAAGTCCCTAATTCCATGTGCTCTGGCATCTTTGGAGGAATTAAGCTTTTCTTTTGACATAGGAGGCTTGATTTTCTTTTCCTTTTTTAAGTTAGTTAATAATTAAGTGCAGTCTCTGTGGGTAGGTCTAGAATAGAGGGGTTTTTTAGTAGAATAGGAAAAGGGCAAAGGACTGCAGGCCCCTACGAAATCAGTGCCAGTTTTGCTATAGCTCTTGGTATCCGTGAGAGCCCAGGGTAGAGGGGACCTTCCATGGGAAAGAAGAAGAATGAGGACGCCATTTTCCCTGGATTTGGAAGACCAGTGTTGTTGCAGAAGCATCTAGCCAAATTAGTTTGATTTCTCACCTCAAGACATGGATTTTTTTTTTCCAGTCAACCTAATCCCTGTGGGAAAAACCTTGAGTGCTCAGGAGACTCTGAAAGGGACTACACTCTCCCTCCGAGAAGTTTTGATTTTCTTTCTCTTCCTTTATTGTTTTTGGGTTGGGAAAGGTATTTTTGCAAACAACCAGATAGGCGTTAAATGATTAGAACTTTATAAAATGATATTGGTTTATCGAATTTTATCACCAGGAAGGAAATATGTTAATTACCAGATTTTATACTGAACTGTGCCACAGACTTTTCTTTAGACTCTTTAATACAAGGTTCTAGGGAAGATAATAAAGAAAAAAAAAGAAAATGCAAAATTTCCCTAAGTCATTAAAGAACTATTAGGAATTTGGGACTATGGACTTTGCTAGAAACACTCTAGTAGATTTGCTGAGAAGAGCAAATATTAAAACTAGGAGAGAGTAAAGGTCAGGGTTGATTAAATCAATCAAGTCATTCAAACATAGTTAAGTGATAAAATTCTGTGCCAGATACTTTAACTAGGTGAGAATATGTCTCAATCAGTCAGTCATCTGAAGATTTAGACTATTTGGGAAAAGTCCCTGAACAATCAGAATGATATTATATAGGAAAAGTATTTGGATTGGCTGGGAAAGTTTGTAATATCCTGTGGGGTCTGTATAAAGCCAGGGAGCTGGTTTAGCTGGTTTAGAACAGTGTTTAGAAACACTGGAGCAAGCAGAAAAGAAAATTCTGGCTATACTCCTTAAAAGGAATCAGTGGGGAGAGAAGGACAGAAAAGAGCCCCAGGTTTGGCCTTGGTTCCTTCATCTCCACCCTATGACCAGAGAAAGACCTCTTGAATTTCAGAGTCAGGAGAACTTTCCCATCTTCCTATCAGCATCCTAGTTCATGGGATGGCAGAGACTCTCTTGAGAGCCAAGGGCAAACTAGACACAAATTCAAGGTCCTACAAAGAACCCAAAAGAGAAACTATACCATACTTAAAGGGAAATATCCTGGGGACTGGAGTAAACAACTTCCACAATCTGTAGGGTTTTTTGGTTTGGGGTTTCTGTTTTTGTTTTTTTTTTGGCCACATATGCTCCCTAAGCTTGAGCTCAATTTACCCTGTCATTGTGGGATGGCTCTCACAGACTTTTGGGGGGCATATTTGTACCAGCTACACCATAGTAACAAATACCTTTTGTTTTTTTTTTGAGAGGGGAAGGCAGGGCAATTGGGGTTAAGTGACTTGCCCAAAGTCACACAGCTAGTTTTTGTGTCAAATGTCTGAGGTCAGATTTGAACTCAGGTCCTCCTGACTCCAGGGTCAGTGCTCTACTCACTGTGCCACCTAACTGCCCCATCTCTGTAACTTCTAACCATTGTTCTTCATTCTGCCCTTCACAGAAAATCAGAACAAATATAACCTCTCTCTCACCTTTATGGGCCTTTAAATATTTGAAAATAGTGTTAATGCACCCATAAATCTTTTCTTCTTTAAGGATAAATATCCCCAGTTTCTTTAACTATATGACACTCAGTTGAGTTCCCCATCCAGGCCAGGTGGATAGAGCACTACACCTGGATTCAGGAAGAACCAAGTTTAAATCCAGTCTCAGATTGTATAATCCTGTGCAAGTCACTTATCTTGTTTTCCTCAGTTTCCTCATCTGTAAAATAGGGTTAATAATCACAGCCACCTCCCAGGGTTGTTGTGTTGACCAAATGAGATGATACCTGTAAAGCGCTTTGCAACCTTAAAGTGCTATGTAAATGCTAGCTGCCATTTTATTATTCTTTGGATCCACTCCAATTTGTCAGTGCTCTGCCTAAAATGTACTGGCTAGAACTGGGCACAGTTCTTCAACTGTTGGCTCACTAGATACTCTCCTGAGCATTATTGATTTCTTTTTAAAATTTCATTGCCCACTGTGGGACAGATTTCCATTAAGATAGCCTAATATACTTAATGTATTTAATATTAATGGTTATGTGATGATTCCATAGAGAGTTCCTAGACTCGAGAACCTCTCTGCCCTGGGTACATGTAAAGAATGTCAAGGAACAGAGAAGCATAAGTCTCAGAGCAAGAAGAAAGAAAACTCAAGAACGTTGGAAAATGGACATTGCCATATTTCTCCTAGTCTCTTAGTTATCTTGTTGGTCTACTTCTCTCAGACAACTTCCAGGAAGCATTAGGAATGCCTATTATATTACTCCCCTAGAAAGGGTGAAGTGATATGAGCTAGAAAATAGAATAATTAGATGTATTTGGAATTGGTTGAATGACCAGAACCAAAGAGTAGTTATTAATAGTTGAATTTCAATTTAGAAGGAAGCCACTAGTGGAAGGTCACAAAGATCTGTGCTTGGCTGTACACCGATTAATATTTTGTTTATAGCAATGACTTGGAAGGAGGCATAAATAAGCCACCTATCACATCTGTATATGAAACAAAGCTAAGAGGGATCTACACACCAGGTGATGGAGTTAGGATACAAAAAGATATTCAAAAGCTAGAAAATTGGACCAAATAGATTGAGGAAACTGAGTAGGGATAAAATGTAAATTTTAACACCTGGACATAAAATGTCAACTTCAAAAGTGAAATGAAAGTTAGGGACAGCATAGTTTAATAGCAGCTAGTCTGGAAAAGATATGAGTTTTATTCATGTAGGAAGTTCAATTTGAGTCAACTTTATAATCTGGCAGCCAAAAAAAGCTAATTTGATCTTGGGTTGCATTAAGAGAGCATAGATTCCAGGAATAAAGTGCCTGTCACTCTTGCTGTATTTTACCTTGGCCTAACTACCTCTGGAATATTGTGTTCAGTACCACATTTTAGAAAGGATATTAATACACAGCTGTGTCCAGAGAAATGTAACCAGGAGAATCAAGGACCTCCAACTCACATCATAAAAGAATTGGTAGAGGAAGTGGGGATGACAAGACTTAGGAGGGCTTACTGTGGCCTTCAAGTAGTTGAAAGGCTGTCATACAAAAGTGTGATTAAATTTGTTCTGTTTGGTCTCAGAGGGCAGAACTAAGAGTAATTGATAGAGGCTGCAAAGCAAGAAATTTAGACTTAATGTGAGCAAAAAGTTCACAGCAATGAGAGCTATCCAAAAGTGGAAAGGAGATGCCTCAGGAGCTAGCCAATTCTTTCTTATTAGAAGTTGCCAAACGATGGCTGGATGATCACTTGTCAGTCAACATCTAGCACCTACTGTGTGCCAGGTACTCTGCTGAGCACTTTACAAATATCTCATTAGTCAGGTAAATTTTTGTAGAAATTCTCTTTCATTAGGTATGAGTTGAGGGTAGATAGTCACTGAAGTGACTCTGAAGTGACAGCTCTGAAAATCTATAACTCTGTGATTCATTTTGGGACATACATTCAAAGTTTTTTGTTGAGTTTATGTTTGGCTCACATAACTTTTGAGAACCCAGGGTTATATACCATGATGAGGTACTGGAGTAGAATTTGGTAGAGCATGGTGGAACAAAAGCAGTACCTGAGTCTAGACAGGCCAGTGGGAGGGTGAAATCAAGGTTGAGGAAACAGAGGTTTGGTACTGAGCAAGTAACAGGTTTTGAACTGGATAAGGAATATTCCAATACATTTCTCTGCCACTATACAGATTCCTAGAAGTTTTTGGGGCTGGATGTGCATGGCTTGGTCCTTCTCTCTGGCTCCTCCTGAATTTCTTTCAGCTGGTGAGTCATTAGCATTGCTGTCAGCCTAACTTCTAGAAGTAATACCCAAATCACTTGCTAGTTCTCTTGATACTATTTGCCTTCTGATACTGCTGAACTATTTCTCAGACACCCTCGCTGGATATGGACATTGTGAGAGAAGCACAATTGGAGCCAAGTCAATCCTACATGTTTGGCAACTGGGATTCTCTTCTCTTATGTGGTATGTGGGGGCTTCCTGCTTTCTTGAAGGGTCTTTCTCTATTTTGGGGGGGAGTGTATTTCCCTTGGAGAGATTCATTTGTTTGTGTATCTTTCTTCTGGGCAACAGTGAACTAGGAACATGACTTAAGCAAGTGAAGTTAATGCAAAGTAGAGGCCAGTAATACAATATTATTTCATGCTGGTTTATTTTTCAGTCGGTATCTGGCTTGCATGGTTTCAAGGTTCTACTTATATTAGACACTAGAGGGCAGAGTTGGGTAGTGAGGCACAACCAGTTGTTTGTCTACAGGACACTGAACAATTAGCTCAGTTAATTCAGAACCAAGGCTAGCAATCTGACTAAGGCTGCTAACAAAGGCAAGGAGAGTGGTCAAGAGTGATCAATATGCTTAAAGAGACATTTATTTATTCCCTGCTAGAGGTAGAAACTGTGCCAGACATCTAGACACTGGGAAAGATAAAAAGATAAACATGGTCCCTGCCCTCATGCCTTTTAAATCTAAACAAAAATGATTTACAATCCTAACACATATACCAGGGACTAGAAAGCACAAAACATACGGGATGAAAAGTCTGAACAAAATGCTATTTCAGATTTCACTGGGATGTAAGCTCCTTGAAGGCAGGGACTGTTTTTATCTTTCTTCATGTACCTGATGCTTAGCACAGTGTATGGCACATTGACTGATCCAGGTAAGAAAAACATTTCTTTCTAGGATAGAGCTCCCTGAGGTCTGGAGACAGAAGCTGATTCAGATGGTGCCTTGTGCTATGCACTAGGGATCATTTCTGCTTCAATTGCATGGTTTACACAAGTAGTTGAATCAAATGGAGGTGAGGGAAAAGCGGGTCTTCTGAGTTGTGTAAGGGAACCAGGTATCAGGAGGCTATTGGACTAAGCAAGTTTTTATTGACTAGTGAAAAAGCTAAGCTGGTGGTAAAAGTCAGTGAAGCGAGTAAAGAAATACAGTGAGGCTAGGAGACATAGTGCAGCTGCAGTCTGCCATGTTTGTTTTTACATCACCTTCCCTTGGTCACAGGTGTAGATGTCAGATTTAAATCATGCCTCATGCTATTCTAGAGTCCATATATAGTACACATGAAAATTGGAGAGCAAATGTTGAGACTGTGCTTCATCTCTAATATAATACTGTTTATCTCAATTTTACTATTTGAATTGAGAAGAATATATGGAAAAGAAGGGAAGTGATACCAAATGCAGAGATCAAGAAGAAAGAAGCATGAGAAAGGATGAATACTCTGGTCATTAAGAGACCACTGATGACTTTGCAGTGTTAGTGGAATGCTAGTGTCAGAAGTTAGACTGAAGAAGGTTGAGTAGTAAAATGAATGAGTGGTGAGGAGATCAAGGCAGTGAGTAGGAACAAATATTTTGTTCCATTATTATTTCAACAGATATTTAAATATTCACTTGGTATAAAACACTGTGCTGGGCGTTAGGGAGATACACAGTTTAAAATGGATATAGTTTTTTTCCCTCTTGGTACTTGGTGAACTAGTGGGACAAAAGAGGAAAACAATAAAATGCAAAATATTACATTACAAATTCATTAGAAAGGTTTTTTTAGAACAAAGAACAATGTGAAGGAACAGATTTCTGGAAAAATATCAGACAGAGAAGTAACAAGGCAGCCAATCTACTCAAAATCCCCCTCAAAAAAAAAGAATAAGACATGGATAAAGCAAAGCTACCAAAAAGCAATCCCTCCCCCTTTTTACAAACCCAAAGAAATTATCACATAAAAATTCTGACTCTGAAATACTCAACTGGATCTGTAATTCCCTCCAACAGTGCAGATCATGGCCCATCCATACTTTCCCATTTTACAGGATTCTTATCAATGTACTTCCATATCACCATTGAGGCTCCCTCAAACTGTTAGAGGCTATCTTTCTTTTTTTTTTTTTTTTTGGAGGGCAGTTGGGGTAAAGTGACTTGTCCAAGGTCACATGGCTAGTTTTTGTGTTAAGTGTCTGAGGCTGGATTTGAACTCAGGTGATCCTGACTCCAGGGCCGGTGCTCTATTCACTGTGCCACCTAGCCGCCCAAGGCTATCTTTCTTGCAGTGGAACACTGTGGCTGCTCACCTGCCATTCTTCCCTCTTCCCATGTGAGTAGTTCATCTTTTCTGCCTAGTATACAATTCCTTAATGTCATCTTTTACTTCTGTTCTTTGGAATTCTTTGTTGATCATATGTCGCAGTTTGCTTACACCTACAATGCACTTATGCACTGCCCTCTGTGTGTTGCTCATTTCTAGCTCTTTGGAGGTGATGGTGTTCTATGTCTCACTGACATGTAGCAACACTGGTGAAATGTCAATATTGAAAAGATGAGTTTTTGGTATGAAATAGACATTTTTCATCCATTTGGCTTTTCCTCTGTGGATGAACAAGCCAAAGTCCTTTGAGAAATTATACATCTTTTCTAGGAGGCTTTTCAGTGTTTATGGGGTTTAATGTAATCAGCACAATGTTATATAAAAATAGGAACATCTAGAGGACCTTTTGAAGGGAAATCCTTCAAACTGGCATCTAAATTGGCTCTCTTTCATCACAATGGTGAGCACCTTTTGTGAGCATATATTTCCTTGCTTCAGTTTTTGCCTGATGTTTAATATCAAAGGATTCACTGAACAGGGTTTTTTCTGGTGTTATATGATCTAAGGAATCTTGAGTGAGCTGGAGGTATGATTGTGAGTTGTATTGTTATAAAAGAGCCCATAAAACAGTACCTTGTTTCCCTAAATCAGATGCTTTTTCATAATCAATAAAGAACAAACACAATGGAAAGTAATATTCTTATATCTTTTAGTAAATTGTGAAAAGGTAAAGGTATGATTAACTGCTAAATATTACATTAAAATGTCTATTTGTCTCTACTAATATCCTCTCCAAAGATGTCCTTGATTTATATAGAGATAACTTTTTTTTTTTAATTTATTTTCTTGGTTACATCATTCATTTCCACAAGGTTTTGAGTTACAAATTTTCTCCCCTTTTTGTCCCTACCCCCCAGCCCAGAACATTGATCACA
>CM053601.1:144820076-144863747 GCA_028646575.1 Pseudocheirus occidentalis
ACACACACACACACACACACACACACAAATTGTGGACAAAAGAAGGTGATGCGAAAGTCACAAAAATATGTGCTTAAACATCATCAATAGTAGTACCAGAAATCAAGATAGAATTGTTTGAAAACACTATAAAGTGGATAATGAAAAAATGTAAGAATTAAAGGAAGAAATGAAATCAGAAAAAAATATAATGTAATGAAACAAGAAGGAAATGAGTGAAACTAAAATGTCTCAGTGAGAGGAGATGATGAATCTCAATCAATGGAAATATTTTTCAAAAATATAAACAACTGATAAAAGGGAAAGTAATTATTTTGCTAGAGGACAGAATGGTGACAGAAGAGGAAGCAGAAAAAAATTTTTTTCTCAAATTTTTCTGGAGTATTTTGTCCCTCCTTTGCCCCCTTCATTCTGTAATTTAAATCATCCTGACTGGTCTATATGTTGTAATCTTGAGTGGCATATAAGCTCCAAAAGAGAAAGGACTGCCAATTTTTATCCTTGAAATTAAGCATGTAGCACACAGCCTTGTACACAGTAGGCTCTTAATAAATGCTTGTTAAATTAAACTGTATTGTAAACAGAAAATTATTCAACTAGATGAAGATGCTGAAGTAGTAGATACAAAAGTGATAGATTTGGGGTATAGAGCAATCACAAAAATTTAAGAATTATTAAGCTTCCTGAAAACTATGAAGAGGAAAATAACTTTACAACATGTAAGAAAAATCTCTAGACGTACAGGAGACAGATGGCAGAACTGTGGCATATATTGGCAGAATATATAAACATTTTATATTCATGTATGTATATTCTATAGAATAAATAGTATATTGGCAGAAAATAGATATTTGATGGGGGTGAACTCTGAATTTAATTCATCCAGATATTTCACTGGTAAATTCCAACATTAAGATAAGGCAATGGTTTTATAAGCAGTTAAGAATATTATAACTTCAAAAAACTTCAATTTGAATTGTGAATGATTTTTGAGGGAGAAAAAAGAAAACAAACTGGTGTGTGATTTTTCTGGAAGTTTTCTTCTAATAAAACAAACATTTCTTTCAAATATAAAGCCAGTAGTTAAAAAAACTGTATAAATTTGAAAAACAGAGGAGACAATACCGAAACAACTTAAAAAAAATTTTTTTTTGTTTTTTTCTGGAGAGTGCAGGGAAATTGGGGTTAAGTGACTTGCCCAAGGTCACACAACTAGTAAGCGTTAAGTGTCTGAAGCTGGATTTGAACTCCAGACTCCAGGGCTGGTGCTCTATTCACTGAACCACCTAGCCACCCCTGAAACAACTTATAACAAGCAGAATGAACAAGAGCAAAGTCTCCTCTGTAGACATGAGTAATTAACTTTAGTACTTTGATAAATAGATAATTTATAATTGTGACAAACTAGTTACTCTCTCAATGTATTCTCTAAAAGGAAACATTATTTTGGTTAACTAGTTAATAAAACAATCCTAAAAGGGATAAAATAAAAATGACTTAATTTTCTTTTGTATATCACAGGTTTAAAAAAAAGAGATTTGAGTTTCTTTTTTTTAAAGCAGAATAATGAGGGTAAAGGGTCTGGACTTGGGGCAATGCCAGATAGAAATTCCTATCTGAAACAGGAAGCTGAGTAGGGAAGGTGAAGTTAAAAAAAAGTACCTAGAGCTATCTAATATAATATGGGGGGGAGGGGTATTTAATGTTATTTATGTGTGTTTGCAATAAGTATGTAAAAAACCTAGGAAAGACATTATTGGAGAAATGGGAAGATTGTAATTTTCTGATTAAATAATTTTACAAAAAATGGTAGAGGACAAGTCAAAGTTTTAAAGCATAATTTTAAATGCAAATGGATTGAATTTCTTTATAAAAAGGATTACTGAATATCTTTTTAAAAAAACCATAACCTATACCTGTTCCACATACAGGAAACACACAATAAGCAAAAAGACAAACATAAGATTAAGATTATAGTATGAGGTAAAATTTACCATGCTTCTGCTAACTGTAGAAAATCTGAAGTTGTAATAATGGTATCAGAACAAGACAAATGGAAATCAGAAAGCATTAAAAGAGATAAAAGCTTATCTTATAAGATCCAAAAGTAAAGGGACTATGACACTGTTCAATTTTTGAATTCCCCACATCGAGCTCATGCCGTTCTTTATATTCTTAGCTCTTAGCAGGCACTTAATAAATGCTTCTTGATTCATAACTGACATGATCTTGTAGGCTTTTAATAAATGTTTATTGAGTTGAAATGAACCCAGGACATTCAAGGTAATTTTGACAATGAAAAATAAAAATATTAACTAGCTGTGTACCTAAAGACTCAGCAACTAAACTTATAAAGGAAAATTTAACTGACTCATAAAAATATTAGAGGGAAAATCAATAATAGTGGGTGATTTTAACTTTCCACTAATGAAATATGGTACATTCAAATGGCTCTGTTTTTCATTGACTGGGGAATTCCTTCTAATAATGCAGAGCACAATTCATTCATGCCTATCTATCCTGTGCAACTCAGGTTCATGTTCTTTCATAGGCTCCCCTTCAAGGAGTAACCCAATATGACATAACAATGCAAATAGATATATGTGAAAAAGAAATTACAAAGAAAGAAATTTAATTAAATCAACTGTTGAGGAAATTATATTTGATAGAGATAGGAAGAAAACTGAATGGGAAAAGTAAAGTATATACTTAAAAATGCATGTGAAAAATTCACAAAAATTGATCCTTTCAAAAAATTGATCCTTTTCTGAGACTTAAAGAAGTTTCAGAAAAATTGAGAGAGGCAAATATTTGAAAGTTATTATAAGTTATATACAAATAACAAAAATTTATTACAAGTATTACAAATCATTTGTAAGCCATGATACAATCACAATAGTCTTCAAGGAAAATATGATCAAAAGAAACAGGTCCAGATATAGTTGAAAATGACTTGAACAATGCTCAAAATAAAAAAAAAATTAAAGAAACAATAACAAAGTTTATTAAAGACATTGGTAATAGAATAAAAAACAAATTCATACAGCAAAATGTTTATGTTTACATTAACAAGAGAAAATGACATGGCAGCTAAATGAGAAAATGAATAAAAATATAAAGAGTGGCATAAAGAAGTTACTGAAAAAGGAGGTATAATAAAATAACAATTGGACAAGCAAAACAAAGAGCTGTTTTTTGAAAGACTGTAACCAGAAGTAATTCACACCTTGTTTCAGCTATTGAATTAATACCTTGTTTCAGTTCAAGTTTCTTTTGAGCCTTGTATCAAGTCTGTTAAGAAACAACATATGAACCTCACAACTTGTGAACCCTAGAACTTGTGAACTCCTTCAGAGGAGCTAATAACCATATATAAGGAGAGCCCTAGGCTGGAGAGAGCAGAACCGAGTAGAGGACTCTTATGGTGGCAGAGTCAAGAAGGAGAAAACTCAGGCTATCCAGCACTCTATTTGTCTGCTCTGTGTTGATGTTTGTTTGTAACACTTTGTACAGAAGCCCTGGGATCTTACTGGAAGCCCTAAAAGAGGATTTTCTGGTTGTATATTTACAGAAGTCATGGAAGGGGGTTTTGTAGGTCCTGAGACTTTACTAATAATGATTTGTGCTGACCTCTTGGACTTTGTTTGTGGGTCTCTGTTGATTTCTATGTTGATGATTTGTGTTGAGTTCTCAGACCTTCTTGGTGGGTCTGGGTTAATTTCACAGGCAGATAGTGAATTGATGATGGTGCTGGCAATGTGTATGAATATTATTGTGGCTCTGTCAAACTTTGTCTTCCTGTAAACAAGAACTGTGAAGGACTTGAGGTGGACTGGACACTGTGAACTTCAATATGGAACAGGAACTGGATGAAGAACTGGACAAGGAGCTGGACAAGGAAGTGGGAGCCACCTGCCTTTGAACCCAGGTGACAGTTGGAGCTGGGACCATGGAAGAAGAACCATGGCAGCTGAGACCCAGCCTCAAATCAAGCTAAAAGAAGACTTTACTTGGACACTGTGTACTGACTGAGAAGATTATGATTTATTGTGACCTGGGGTGGAGAACTTTTACTTTAGTACTTTGTGATTGAATTAAGGATTTTGTGATCAACTAAATGGATGTACTTTGTTTAAAACTATGTGATCACTTTGGTGAAAACTATGTAGCCATTTTAGTGATAAATTGTTGAGATGTGACACGGTGAATGCTATATTTTTATTTCTTATGATAAGTTGTAACAATGTGAATGCTGTACCTTGGTTTTCTGTGAATGTTTTGCTTTGATTTGTTACTGAATACAGAGTTCACTATACCACGTAATCATAACCCTGAAAGCTATCTACACCAGCAGTCCACTGGAAAGGTGCTTGTGTTTGGCTTTACAAAGACCAACAAAATTTTTAAAGCCATTAACCTTTTTAATAAAAAAAAGTGGAAGTGAAGATCAAATTGCCCAAATCAGAAATAGGAAAGAGATCAGAATGAATACAGAATCACAGAATTTGAGAGTTGGAAGGACCTCAGTGGCCACCTTAACCAACTACACAAGAAAGTAATCCTCACTATAACAAGAATAAATAAAGAAAACTAACAGAAAAATAAGGAATAAAGTAAAGATAAAACAAAATAAAGAAAACCATTAAAAACTGTTATTTACAGATATATGCCAGTAAATCCAAGAATACAAAACGAAATGAATACTTCCCAAAATATAAAATTTTCAGACTGGGGAAACAGGAATTATACAACTTAAGCAAACTAGTCTTAGAAGTAAAACAGAAACAGGTCATTAATGTGTTGGCACATAAAAACATTATCAGGACAAGATGGAGCCTCGAATGAGCTAAAAAAAAAATTTAAATAACAAGTCATTGATATTGGGAAGGATCAGCCCAAATCTTTCATTTTACAGAAGATAAATACAGACCTAGAGAGCCAAAATGACTTGCCTGAGGCCACACACGGTTAAGTTACTGGCTGGGATTTAGGCCCAGCTCTGTGGATTTCAAAGGCAGCACTGTTTTCTCTACAACATACCATGCTGCCTTTGCAGCAGCCTTCTATAATGTAGCTGAATGCACAATAAATCCACAGAGACCTCAATCTATTAAGTGTCAAGAGAAGGATCAGAAATCAGGTCTTTTTGATCCCAAGTAAAGCCCTGTGTCCACACATCATACTGTTTCCCAATGAATATACCATGAAGGAAATGAAAATGTGTGAATGAAAAAGACAAAATAAAGGTAGCTAACTCAGATTAAATATCATGGCCAATGCTAATTCCCCAGGACAGTTGATGAAATACATCTCCCTTTTACAACAGTGAGATAGAGGAGACTTTGGGGGACAAATATGGCACACTTATACTCTCTGGGTTGGTGAGAATGGCCTAACCATTTTGCTGTTGTTGCTGTTACAAAGGAGGGTAAATGACACCACTTGTCTGAAAATGACTGATGTAAAATACAAAATGCAACAAACCAATCCTTAAAAGCTGTTCCTGTATATATAAACTGCTTTTGAAAACTGCCTAACCCTTTCTATAAGGCAGATAGGTTTTAATACTCAAACTTTAAAACAAAAAGGCAAAGTAAGAGTATGATAGTAGTCTTACACCAATAACCCAATGCCCTAATGAGGCAACATGGAAAAAACAATGGCTGTGGAGTAAGGGAACCTGAGTCCAAATGTATCTTTGATACTGGCTACCCATATGCCCCTAAGTGATTCTAAGTCTCTCACCAACTCCCTACAGCTTCCTCTCCTGTTAAAAAAAAAGTGATAGAACAGATGGCCTCTCAGGTCTTTTCCAGCTCTAGAACTATGACCCTATGAATATCAATGCTAATATATCAAGTAAAAGGCTAGCAAGTGGAATATAATAATGTTTTAAAATTTTACTGGAAGTGCAGGGATGATTCAATACTAGGAAAACAAGTGTATAATAAATCACATCAATTGAAAACATGTGAAATCATAAGATTATATCAATATATGAAGAACAGTCCTTTGATAAATGATTATCTTTTATTTTTTAAAAATCAAATAGCAAAACATTGAAAAGTACAGTAATGGTATTTTTCCTTAATATAACAAAATATATTTATTTGACTTAAAAGCTAATGTTCCTTACATATGATTAAAAACCAAACAAAGCAGAAGTTGAGGAAGTCACTTAACCTCAGCTGTAAAATGGGAATAATAATAACACCTTGCTTCTGTAATGGTAATGGAATTTGGAGATGCCCCTGAATTGACTTGGCTTTTGGGTTGAGTGTTAAGACCCAGAGCTTGTGAATCCCACTTGTGGGATGGACTTGTTGACGTGAAGAGAGGGGGCTGACCTGGGAGGAGCCATAAATGGAAAGGAAGGCTCAAGCCCAGAGAAGTCCAGAAGAAGAAGGATTTTGGGAAGAGCAGTATCCAGTGTCATTGAGCCTGAGTTGCTGAGAGAGACTGCAAAGAGCCCATTGGAGCTGCCCAGGACTTTTGAGGACTGCCTCCTGGAGCTGCTGAGAACTGAGGAGGCATGGCTGTGATGCTGGTATTTTGTCTGTCTGCTTTGATGTCATTTTTCCAGATTCACCTGATGGTGGACAGTGTTGCTGTTGTAGAGGTCTTGGAACCTGGTTGTGGGTGCAGAAGCCCTGAAGAAGGACTTTCTTGTTGTATGTTCACAGAAATCCTGGAAGGGGGCCTTGCTGATACTTTCAGGGGTTCTGGGACTGTCCTACAGGCAGTGTGACTTGATGAAGACACTGGCTATGGCTTTGTTGAGCCTTGTCTCCCCAGGAATTGAGATTGCTGAGGGCTTGCCTCCAGTGAAGATGAAAGAAAGGCCTCTCCTTGGCCTTTCTTTGCTGAGATGTTATCTTGACCTTGTTATGGCTTAAGGGTGTATGGATGGCCTTTTGTGCTCTCCAGCTCCCTTTTGAGAAAGTACTTAATGTTAATGGATGATATTGTAATTACTTTGAGTCCAGGGGTGGGAAACCTTTGGCCTTTTTGTGAGTGTACTTTATGATTGGAAATTAATCTTCATTTGAGAAGAGACTTTAACTGACTAAAAGACTGTACTGTCTAGGGGTGGAGTAGTCTGATCTCCATTGGAGAAGAGACTTTGACTAAAAGCATTTACCGTCTAGGGGTGGAGTATTACCTGGACTGAATGAAGAACTTACTAGTGAAATGTTTGAGTTATACTGTATTTTGACTTTCTCTGTTCTGTGAATGTTTGCTGAATAAATGGGGTTTGCTATACTGGTAATCTGAACCTTGGAAGTTGCCTTTGCTTGGCATTACAGCCTTCCAGGTATGCTATCAATGATAACTTCCTGGGTATTTCACAGAGATAAGCTTGGAACTAGTCCTTAGCTTTGCAGGTTGAAAAAACTCCATTTTATCTAATTACTCAAGAGTGATCATCTCTGGGCAACTGGTTTGTGCTAATCAAATTCACTAGAGACTGATTTATAAACCAGAATGCCAATTTGTTCATTTACAAATGGGAAATATACCTGGCATGAGAACTTACATTGGTTGACTGCACATGGCACTCCCTCCTGGTGTGAAAGTCCACTCAGGAGATCAATTTATTAATACACAGTGGGAAAAAAAAATTTGGCATATGAACTGGTGTTGGCCATTTGTAAATGGCATACTCTACTGATGTAAGTCCACTCAGGAGACCAAATTTTTTAAAAATCAGACTGCTTGGCAAGCACTGTTGTTTTGTTGTTTTTCTGTCATAACTGACTCTTTGTGACCTCATTTGGCATTTTCTTGGCAAAGATACTGGAGTAGTTTGTCATTTCCTTCTCCAGTTCACAAGAAAACTGAGGCAAACGGGGTTAAGTGACTTGCCCAGGATCACACAGATGGTTTGGTTGTTGTCCTTTGTTCTCAAAAAGAACCAAAATTACATCACTATGTTGTAGTCAAGGTACAGTATGTCTAACTGTAGCTGATCAGATCAGATGGCTCTGCCATGGACCAGGCAGAAATAGTCCACATGAACATTCAGAGTAGAGATGTCTCTAAATTTGTGCATCTCACTTTTCCTTTGAGCTACTGAAATTCTGTTTCACTCATAGAGCATAGCACCTTTTTTGATGCAGGCAGACCATACTGAACTGTCCTTTGCCAGTGTCTCCCATGTGGCACAATTGATTCCAAAGTTTTTCAGAGAGATCTTGAGTGTGTCATTGTGAAGAGGAGCCCAAAGATGGTTAGGGCTGCCTGAGACCCCAAAATACCAACATGCGAGCTTACCTTAAGTTCTTCATAAAATAGTCTTTTAGACAAACATGTATTTAGCATTTGAACAAAGTGGTCAGCCCATTAGAGTTGTGCTTTCTGGTACTTCACCTCAAGAAGAGACCTCAGTGTCCAACCTAAGACAATTCAAATGGAAGCGATTCAGTTTCCTGATATGGTGCTCCTATGTCATCCAGATTTCACAGGCACACAATGAGGTCAGCACAACAGCTCTGCAGACCTTTAGTTTTGGTAAGCAGTCTAATACCTCTTCTCTCCCAGACTTATCTTCAGAGCCTCCAAACACTGAGCTAGCTCTGGCAATGTATGCATTAACTTCACCATCATGTGCACATCATGGGAAAGTCAAGGTAAGTGAACTTATCCACAGTATTCAATATTTCTCCATTGGCTGTATCCAACGGTTCCACATACGGATGGTGTGGTAGCTGCTGATGGAGAAGCTGTTTTCTTGGGTGTTGTTAGACCAAAATTAGCACAAGCAGCAGGGAATCAATCTATACTTTGTTGCATCTCAGCTCCAGAGGCTGCACTGAGTGCACTATTATCTGTGAACCAAAAAAATCAAGTACCAACTCTCCCTCCATTTTAGCCTTGGCTTGTAGCCTTTTCAAGTTAAATAGTTCACCGTCAGTGTGATAGCTGACCTTGATGTCGTTTTCATCTTTGTTGAAGGCATCTGACAACAGCACCAAAGACATCATGTTAAAAAGCATGGGCAGGGCAACTAGGTGGTATAGTGGGGAAGTAAGGTGGCACGGTGAATGGAGCACCCACCCTGGAGTCAGGGGCATCTGAGTTCAAATCCAGCCTCAGACCCTTGGCACACGTACTAGCTAGCTTACTAGCTTACTAGCAAATGTGGTTTTCAAATCCTCGTCTTCAGTTGGAAGTTTGGCTCAAGAAGAATGGACTTCAACTTGAGGTATACGGTCAATGGCTTCAGCATTGATTGATGATGGTCTGTTGAGAACACTAGGAAAGTATTCAGCCCAGCTCTCCATGTCCTTATCACTAATCAGTGAGGCCCCATCAACACAGAGTGTACTATATTGGCCCATAAATAGCCTTCAAAGCATCATAAAAGCAATTTGGATTGTTACTATCAGTGTAAACCTGAATTTCATCTGCCTTCTCATTGAGCCAAGTGTCTGAGGACTGTTTTGAACTTAGGAAGGAGAGTTTTCCTAAACTCCAGGCCTGGTACTAAATCCACTGTACCATTTAGCTGCCCTTGGTGAACATAAACCCCAGCAAAGTGAGTTGCAAGTACAGAAAGGTTCTTTCCATTAGCCTAAGTAGGATTTGTTGACAAATCGACCTTTGCAGTATAGGTATGTTTCTGTCTATAGAACCAGTACTGGTTATCTAGAATCAGATTGTTTTTTCCCCCAAGGACAATTCTGAGGTCAAGCTCCATAGACACACACTGACAAATTCTGACTTGAATATAAAACTGTCATCCTAACACTTAAAAAAAATAGTAGCCATGTTACAGTTTCTAATTTTACAATTATTTTCTATTAGCTACATTCTAAATGGATATTTTCCTTTTTTAGGAAGTCCCCTATATCCTTAGCTGAGATTCAGGGAAGTTCGTTAGACATATCACCAAGTAATAAATGTTTCTAATGGTGGTGACTTAGGTAGTTGGTGAGGCTCTCCCATTTTATGATGATTCTTGGAAGATTTCATTTCCAAAAGTCATACTTTCTGACTTTGTCCCCAAATTTTGGAGCTCCTTGTTTGGAGACAGCAGCCCTCTGTGTACTAGTTAAATATTTTAAAAAGTTATCCCTGTAGAATTTCCAGCACTGATATTATTTCTGTCCAATTTATGCCAGTTGTTTCTTGGCTAGGGGCTGTTTACTTTTGTAAAGGCACTGACTCTTTCCTTTAATAATGATAAGAAGGTGTTTAGCTAGAGATCAAAGTAAATGAGGGAATTCATGTAAAATATTTCTATTTTATATATCCTTCCAATTTGGATGTTTTGGTACTAACATTTGAAGGTAGAGATGTCTGATATTCTGGTAGTTTCACTTGAGGTAAATGAAGGTACACTCTGAAAAACTGTCAATATATCCTGCACTCTTGGCACAGAATAATCTTAAAATACTATTATCACTTGTTTGCTCATAATCTACCAATGACACAACTATATACAGGCTAAAATAAGCTGTCCTTAACCTGGCAAACAAGAACCTTTGCAATGTGGTCCCATACCTCCTCCCACTTTCAAATTCCATAAAGATCTGTCAAACACTATTGAGACACTGTTAGGTGTGGGGCATACAAAGCTAGTTGTCAAAGAGCTCACAATAATTGTGAGCAGAGTTTTGGTAAAGAAGAAATAACCAAATAACCATGACTTCAGGGAGAGTGAAATTAATTACCAAGGAGAGGTAGGGGCAAAGCTCTATGAGAAATATGAGGAGGGCCAGGTCACCTTATGGATTTTTTTGTGTAATTATCATGGGGTAGTGGAAATACTAAGAGATCTGAAATCAGGAGAGTCTCAGCGCTGACTCTGCTGTGTGACCATGGGCTAATCACAGCCTCTCACTGCAAGACTTAAGTCTTTACTTTGAAGGCTTGTTGTGACCATCGTCTGGGAGCTTGAGATGGGAAGGAGGAACCTGAGGCTTTCCCTTTTCTTCTAAGACCAAAAGTGATTTTTGGTGGGATTTCAGGGGCTACTTAAATATTTTAAACTTTATTTCCATTTGCTTTTCTGCACGGTATTCTCCCTCAGTTTGTATCATTACTCCTGTGTTCCCAAAGTTTTCTTACAAAGCAAACAACTAATGACCTTAATTTCCTGGAGATTTTATTTATATATTTTTGATTTTTAAAATTTAATTGTTTTATTTACTAGGAGATTATATTTTTAATTCTTCAAAAGTAATGGTGAGGGATGGTGTTGGGAGCTTGCGGGGATCCTGAAGATAGTGATGAAAGGGCATGCTAGGGGGTGCGACTGGGAATTTTGAAGGGAAGATGCTTCGGGGAAGTTTTGGGGGAATGTTACTGGGAAGAATTACATGGAATGACGATGGGGAAAGAAGGTGGTGAGAAAAGAAGGCAAGAGGGAAGTGGGGGAGGAGAGGCAGGTGGATGACGATGGGATGGGGAAGAGGGGGAAGATAAAGGGGAAGGGAGAGAGGTGGGGGAAGCGGGGAGGGGACAAGGCGGAGGAAAAGTGGGGAGAAAAGGCGGGGAGAGGAGGAAGGAACAGGGCGAGGAGCAGATTCTGGAGGATGCGCGCCGGGGTCTGTTCTCCCAGATAGTGGGGTCTCCTTTTCCAGCCCCGAGTTGGGATTCTCGAGAACCGCCGCCAGCCGCCAGGGGGCGCCTTCGCGCCGCTCTGCCCCGGAGCTGGGGCTGGGCCTACCGCAGGGATATCATCCATTCACCGATCCGTAGGTCTGTGGGTCGGGGCGCCCCTTCAGCGCGCGGGCCACGGTTCCTCTACGTGTTGCTAGACTCCCGGGGGGCGGGGGAGCGAGGAGTGCGCTCGCGCAAGGGGCACACGGAGGGGAGCGCCCGGGACCCTCCGAGGCGGCCCTGAGACACAGCCGCCAGCACAAACACCGCACCCCAGGCCACGCGGAAGCCAGGGCTCCGGCAGGCCCCGCCCACCGTGGCGCCTAGAACCTCCACTGCGCACACCCTTGTCGCCTCCCCCGCCTTCTCCAGTCTTAGTCCCTCCCTCGGTCCCTCCTCTCCCCTCTCCGCCCCTTTCCCTCCCTTCCCCCCTCCCCCTCGGCTCTGACCGAGCGGGCCACCGTCCGTCTCGTCCAGTCCTGGAGAAGGCGAAGCGGGTCCGGGCGAGTGTGTGTGTCTGTGTGTGTGACGAGAGGGGGAAGTCGTCTCTGCCCCCCTAAGATGGTGTCTGCGGCCGCCGAGGGAAGGCAGAGGAAGGGGCCGGCGGCTGCGGCGAGCACCGAGAGGACGCGGAGGCCCCTGTCGCAGTGCCGGGGTCGGGGCCGGGGCCGGGCGGCGGCGGCGGTGACAGGGCGGGCGAGGGCGAGGAGCTGGCGGCCCGCGCCGGGGCCGGGGTCTCGGCGGCTCGTACGGCCCGCACCGGCGCCGCCGCTGCTGCTGCTGCCGCTGCTGCTTCTGCTGCTGCCGCTGCCGCCGCCGCCGGCTGCAGAGGCGGCGGCGCCGGCGGCCGTAGCGTCGGGCTCGGCTGCGGCCGAGGCCAAGGAGTGCGACCGGCCCTGCGTGAACGGCGGCCGCTGCAACCCGAGCACTGGCCAGTGTGTGTGTCCGGCCGGCTGGGTGGGCGACCAGTGCCAGCACTGCGGGGGCCGCTTCAGGTGAGCGAGCGGGCGAGCGTCTGAGACCTGGGGGGACAGTGACACTGTGTGCCCCGTGTCAGGCAGTGGGAGCCGCCGGCACTGTGTGTCACCGCCTGTGCGACCCGGTGTGACAATGTATATGGGGCACTGCGCCCGTGTGGGGGGTCTAGGGGCGTGTCGGCTAAAACTGCCAGGGCCGGGGGGGGGGGGTGTGTGGGGGCGGGATGGGGGCCTGCCATGGGCTTCCTAGGAGTGTCTTGTCCCCTTCTCAGGAGTGGGCTGGAGAAGCCCTTCAGCAACCTCAGAACCCTGGAGAAACGTCAGGACAAGGTGGACCCGGGGGTTGGGGGGAAGAGGGCTGGGTCAGGGGTTGCCGGATTGCAGAGCTGGGGGACCCTAGAGAGGGGCTTCCCGGGGTAGGATTGGGTCCTGCATGTCTCTGGTGGGTCCCCATGGCTGGAAGGTGGGGAGGTGAAGATCATCTGGGTAGGGCCAAGTGATTGCCGTAGTGGATATAATAGGGGTGGAGGCATCTGGTGCATAGGAATGGGGCTGAGAAGTAGGATTTGGGGTTTTTTGTTTGTGGTTGGGGGAAAATTCATTGTCTGTGTTAGGAAAAATGAGGATTCCAGACATGAATCTGGGAGAACACGAAACTGGGGTGGGATGGTGTTGGGACTAATGTGTTACAGCCACAGATCACCAGTCTAGAGTTGGGAGTAACCTCAGGGGCCATTTAATCCAATCCTCTCAATTTTGTTGTTCCATAGTTTCCACAGTGCTTTTCTCCCCCACCTCCATCCACCCCCTAACTACCTCCAAATGTAGAATTTTCTTGGCAGAGATCCTGGAGTGGTTTGCCATTTCCTTCGCCAGATCATTTTACAGATGAGGAAACTGAGGCAAACATGGTTAAGTGACTTGCCCAGGGTCACACAGCTCTTAAGTGTCTGAGCCAAATTTGAACTGGGGAAGATGAGTCTTCCTAACTCCAGGCCCAGCTTGGCACTCTATCCACTGTGCCCCCAGGCAGCCTCTCATTTTACACATGGGGCAGTTGAGGCTTTTGTGGGTTTTCCAGAGCTATAGTACAGGTTCAGGTGGGTTTGGGAACTTATAAGGGATACATAGAGTTTTCTATAGGAATAGGAGCATGGGAGTAATTTGTGGGGAGAGAGTAGAGGAGATGGCAGTGGCCATTGATTTTGGGGGTAGAAAAACATCCATGTTGAAAAGAGGAGAAAGTTTCATTAAATTAGAGCAGGAACTGAAAGGAAACCTGCAAACTTTGGAGGTCTTGTCTGTGTCTTGCAGATTAAAGTTTATGAAGTACCAATCATAGGGTAGGCTCTGAGAGTACAGTGATTGAGCATGAAAACAACACTTCCTAGGTCCCAAGGAGCTTAAAATCTATGGAGATCAGGAAAGTACACAAATAAGTATACTACAAGGTAGCCTATAATAAAAGTGAAGGAGACATGAGAGAATTTGAGAAAAGGATGATCCTCTGTAGCTGTCTTGGTGAAGAGAGAAGTTTTCATGAAGGAAGTAGTAGCTGAACTGAACACTGAAGGGAAGGAAACACTTTTAGGAAAATTTGAGGAGAGTACTGTGACTCTTGGGTGCCCTATTTTGTAGGTGGTGCCAGCTGGATAGAGGTGAGCACCTGGGTGTCTCTGAAGTGTACTTTTTTGAGGGAAAAATAGTAATGAGGGAAGATTTAAGAAAGTTAATTCTAATATTAGGCTCCTCTGGTGTAATGAAATATGGTTTGATTCTTGTCACTTCTACACATGAGAGTGATGCCCCTTGCTTGGGCATAGTTGTTTCCTGAAAGAAGAGTTATGGTTTTGGTTCCAGTAAATGCCAGATATTTTTGTGGGCGAATGGTATTATTTGTGAAAAAAGTAGGTTGTTTTCCAGTTTTTTGGTTCAGATCAGGTTTTGTTTACTTTGAGCAAGGTTTTAGTTGGAGGATTCATCCCTGTAGTGTCAGTTTTTATTACTGTGGAATGTCTTATTTAATTTAGACGTTCAGCTTCTATGTTATTAGGTTAAAGGGTATTAAGTGAATGTCCTCATTTATAATTAGTTGTTTAGAGAAAGTGGTTTCTGTATTTAGAGCCCACTTGAAGTCGATTGCATCATACCAGTACTCTGTTTTGCTATCTAAGTGAAGATTTTATTGTATTAGAAATGTGGTGGCCCTTTTCCAGTTTTCATCACTGGCTGAAAATGTAGAATGGAAAGAAGAACACATAGACTGGTAAAATTGGAATGATACATTTGCAGTAATTATATACTGCTTTCAAGTGCAAGGTGCTACAGAAATACTTAAACTGGGCAAGGATAATAGTATCACTTTAGAGCTTTCTCAGAGATTTCTAAAGCAAGGAAATCAAATTCTTTCTTATTTTCCATATGAAAGTTATTCACAATTCAGTTGTAATTTTTTCTGCTTACCGACATCATTGAAATTTTGCTTTGTAGTGTGAATAAACACCATCAAATTAAAAGTACAAAAATTAAAACGTTATACATTTTTAGATGCAAATTTTAGCTCCTTCATTTTGAACTAAAATTTAGAAATGATTGCATGTGTCAGGATAAGCAATGGAATTTCTCAGTGTCCTAGTCAGTAAGTACTCTAACATTCTAAGTTCCTGAGCAAGTGTCACTTTATTCCTTATATCAGTGAAATCTCTCTCCCCTTCTTCCCTCTAAGCCCATAGTTTTTCTTAGTCTGACCTTTCCTCCTGAAAACCTTTGGCTTAACCAAATTCTAGTAAATATTTTGGAAACTGAAGGTAAAGAATAAGAGTCAGGGAAAGGAAAACAGGTTTTACAAAAATGGAATCAGTTTTCCTTATCTAGATCTATCAGTGGGTTCACATAATGTAGTACTGTTTACCCACGTGCCCTGGGGACACAAGTACCTTGTGACTAACTTAATGGTGGTCCTCTTAAATTTTTATTTTTGGAAAATAAATTTTTAAGTGGGAAAAATAGAACAATGAAGTTGGCTGTCTTTAATTAGTTGCTTATAAGCAATGATGTTTACCTGTAATCTCAACTTTTTCCCAGTGAAACAAATAATAATTATAGTTTTTTTAAAAGTTGCTTCTAAATAAGACTTTTTTTTTTGGAAGGGAGAGGGTAGAGCAATTGGGATTAAGTGATTTGCCCAAGGTCACATGGCTAGTAATGTTAAGTGTCTTAGGCCAGATTTGAATGCAGGTCCTCCCAACTCCAGGGCCAATGCTTTATTCACTGTTCTACGCAGCCAGCCCAAGGACTTCTAATATACATCTCTAATCCTGACCAAATTTCTCTTGAATGCCGGTCTCGAATATCCAGTCATGTAGCTATTATTGTCTGTCTGTCCTACTATCACCTTAAATTCAGTGTGTCTAAAACCAAACTCATTATTTTCTTCCCCACACCAGTTCCTCACCCATACTGTTTCTGTCAATGAAATTCCCAGGTCTTCAGCCTTGGAACTTTGTCATTCTTGACTCTTCTCTCTTACTCTTGATTATTAACCAGCTATGTTCATTCTTCCTTTTGTAAAGTCATTTCCAGATTCCTTTCCATTTTCACTACTACCACCATCATAAATCCTTATCACCTCACGCTGTGTATCTTGTCTAGACTTATAATACTCTCCTGACAGCTCTGTCTCCAAAATTCTCTCTCTGCAATACAGTAGGTATTGTTCGATTATTTTTCTTCAAAGACTACTTGCACATATTTTGCTTGTACTCAAAAACCTTCAGTTCTGTTCCTTCCCTTTCACCTCCCCCATATAGGATGAAGTCTAGACTAGTAGACTAGGAGGGACACCATTGATGACTTCAAATATTTGAAAGGCTGCCTGTGGAAGAGGAATCAGATTTATACTCTTGGCTCCAGAGAAGAGATCATCTGGTTTAACCTCCTCATCTCAGAGATGAGTAAACAGAGGCTCTTTATGTGTGCTTTTCACGGATAGGAATTTCAAGCAGAAAGGCTTCTTAGACATCAACTGGTTGGTTCATCCTTCATATTTTACAGATAAGGAAATTGAAACTACAGGGAGCTTAAGAAATGTGCCTTAAGGTCACATAGGTAGGAAGTGACAATACTGAGGATCAAACACAAGTCCTCTGATGCATTTCTCCTGTACCACACTGCCTCCATCATATGGTAGTAAGTAGCAGATTTGAATGTAGGTGTTCTGACTAGAAATTCAGTGTTTTTTTATACTATGGCAGTCAGTATATTTATGACTATTGCCTAAATTGGTGCTTAGGGTTGAATCCCTTGTCCTGCTGCCTCTCCTCTCTTGCTTCCTTGTCCTGTAGCTCCTCTCCTTTTTCTAAACATTATCCCCAAATTATTCCTACCATCTGCCTGTTCTGCTCCTGCTTATGAGCTTCTGAACCCACAACTGTCCTGGTTGGATATATTACAAATTCATATTATTCAGCCTCAACTGAGCCTTCACTGAAGCAAGGCAGTTTTTTTATTCTTCCTTAATTGATTCTCTATCTCACTCCCCACAGAAACTATTCTAAACCTTTTCTTTCTTCTTCAAGCCTCCTCCACCCAGCTCCTTTTCAGCTGAGGACCTTGTCTAATTTTACTGAAACAAAAACGAGACCATTCAACATGAACTCATCTTTCATATTCTTCACCTCAAAACACCATGACGTTATCTCTTTTCCCGATCTCTGACAAAGAAATGACCCTTTTTCTTGCCACCCCCAACCTCTACATATATACTTGACTTTCCTCTTTCATCATCCTTTTTAAAAATTAAATTTTATGTTTTTCAATGGATAAAAATCTGTTTTTTCTCCTTTTTGCCTACCCCCATTGTTGGGGGGAAAAAAAGAGAAAAACCTCTTTAATATATCTTTGTGTAGTTAAGCAGAACAAAGTCTAGCATTGGCCATGTCTAAAAATTATATGTATCACTCTGCACCCTGAGTCCATCACCTTTCTGTTATGAGATGGCTAACATGCTTCATCTTCAGTCCTCTGGAGTCGTGAATGATTATTGGTTATGATTTAGGATTATTAGGCCTTTCAGATTTGTTTGGAGGCAGCTAGGTTGTGCACTATGTAAGAGAGCTATAGTTGGGCCCAGGAAGACCTGAGTTCAAGACCTTCCTCCAGTATTTATTAACTGTGTGACCTTGGGCAAATCACTTAACTTACAGCCTCGGTTTCCTTATCAGTAAAATGGGGATAATAATAGCACCCACCTCCCTGGGTTGTGGAAGGAGTAAAAGAGATAACATATATACTTTGAAACCTTAAAGTGCTATTTATGTAAATGTTAGCTATTATTATTCCAGTATTGTTGTTATTGTATAAATTGTTTTTCTAGTTGCGCTCACATCACTGTATCATTTCATACAAGTCTTTCCAGGTTTATCTGGAACTGTCCCTTTTCACATCTCTTAAATTAAAATAGTATTAAATTACATTCTTATGCTATACTTTGTTCAGCCATTCTCCATTTGATAGAAACATTCCCCTTCCCATTCTCTTCTTTAGATGTATTGTGAACATTCCCACTTTTTCTTGACTCTTCAATCTGTCCCTGTCAACTGATTCCTTCGCTCCTTCCTTCAAATATGGACAGGTCTCCCCCATGCTTTAAAAACAAAACAAAACAAAACAAAAACCTTTACTAAAAAAATCCCTCAGACTCTCTTCAAGCTGTCATCTTCTATTTCTCCTTTTCTCATCCAGTTTCCTTGAAAGAGTTGTCTACATCAGTGTCAAGCTGAAGTGGACTTTCCTGGCAGCATGTTGACTTAGAAAGCCACAAGTTAACATTATCTGTGTCATATTGTATTTTTATTCATTTTGTTAAACATTTCCCAATTACATTTTAATCTTATTTGGGTTAGTGTGACAGCTTTGGTCTATACTCAGTGACTACTTCTTTTCCCCATCCTCCTCAATCTGACTTTTGACCTCATCATTCAAATAAAACTGCTATCTCTGAGCATACCAGTAATTTCTTGTCAGATATAATAGTTTGTTTTTCTCAATCCTAATTTTTTTTGTTGCATTTGATATGTTGACCATCTTCTCCTGGATAGTCTCTTCTCTCTGTATTTTTGCGATTCTCTGTTTGAAAATATTTTGTCCCTTTTGCTGCCTTCTCATTTGCATAATGGGCCCTAACTCTGGATGTTTCCCTGGGTCCTATCCTGAGTCCTCTTTTCTTCATCTAGCTCTCTCTCTTGGTAAATTCATTAGTTCCCAACAGGTTAACACTCATCTCTAAGCAAAATATCCCCAGATTTCAGTATCTACCCTCAGTCTGCCCCCTAAGCTTTAATCCTTGATTACTAGTTGTCTGTTGGACATTTCAAATTGGATGTCCCAGAGGTATGTTTAAAAGTGAACTCATTCTTTTTCTCCCTATACCATCATTTCTGCCAGACTTCCCTGTTTTTGCTGAAGGTGCCGCTATCCTTCTAGTGGCTTAGGTTCCTAATCATAGCTTTGTTCTCAGCTTCTTACTCTCCTTTACCTCACATAACCAATCGTTTGTCAAATCTTGCCTTTTCTTCTTTGACAGGGTCTCTTCCACTCAAACTATCACTTAGTTCAAGCCCTCATCACTTCCCAGATAGATTGTTGTATCACCTTTCTAATTGGTCTTTCTGCCTCAAGTCTCACTGCTGTAGTCCATTCTATAAACCACTGCCAAAGTAATCTTCCTTTAGCACAAATCTGACCATGACTACACTATTCAACTCTATTGGCTTTCCATTGCCCCTAGAATAAAATATAAATTCTGTTTAACTTGGAAAGCCCCATACAACCTAGCCCCAATCTACCTTTCCAGATTCATTGGACATTCTATCCTCCTCTCATACCCTGTGATCCAGCCAAATTGTCTTACTCTCTGTTTCTCACTCACAGCACACTATCTCTGTTCCCTGAGTCTTTGTACTGACTGTTAGCCCATGCTTGGAATGCACTTTCTTTTTACCTCTGCCTTATAGAGTATTGCTTCATTTTCTTTAAGGTGTCCATCACCCCTCCCGTAATAACTTGTATTTATCTACTTTGTATGTGTACCCACATATCAGTATATAACTAGGTATGTATTTTTATTCATTAATATTTGTGCTATGAATGCCTTTATAGGCACTTGTATTAGAATGTAAGCTTACTGAGAGTAGAGATTATTTCATTCTTTGCATTTATATCCCTAGTTCCTGGTACTTATTAGATGCTTAGTAACTACTTGTTGATTGATTGAAGTCATGTTAGTAATGATCTAGAGCATTTTGTGAGAAGACAAATCTAGGTCTCCAATTTATTAAGACTTGGATGGCAAAAGAATTTTGTAGAAGGTGAAGAAATTAGGTGAATAATTGTATTAGGTGAAGAAATTATTATTATCTGTGTATGGAGTTATTTGTAAAATCCATTTATAAGGTTTCTTTCTGATGTTTAGATAATGTATTAGGAGCTTACTGTGTGTCTGTCTCTGTACTGAGCACTGTGGATCCAAATACAGACAAGCCCAGTACAAGTCAATCAGCATTCAGAAGGAGTTTATATTCTAGTGGGTAAAGCTGGCACATAAGGATGATCTGGAAAAAAGGAGAGGCGAAGGGTCATGGATTTGGAGCTGGCGGCCTGAAAGTGAGGGGAAGCTTAGATCAGGACAAGATAAGATGAAAGCTCATCTCTTAGTCCATAGGGGTTCCCATGGCCAAGTCCAAGTTTTCAATGGGAAGTAGGTGGTAATGAAAGTTGGAACAGATGACATGGAGCTGTTTGATAACAATTCAGTTGATAATGACCTTTCCCTTCTAACCTCTCTTAGCACTTTATTTTTCAACTCTCTTTTATCTCTGATGGTATCTTTTCTTCCTGCTAGACTGTAAACACACTAGGAGAGGGTAGGGACTGTGTCTTATCACAACTTTGTATTTTTCTCCAGTGCCTAGGACAGTGCTCTCTGTACACATTGAGTTCTTACACATTCATAGGCTCATAGATTTAGGGTTGAAAGGAACCTTAGAGTTCATCTAATTGAATCTTTTCTGTGCCTCTCTCTCCCATATTGTAGATGAGGAAGTTGAAGCTCAGAGAGAGGAAGTGACTAAGGTAATAATCAGCAGAGCTAGGATTTGACCCCAGGCATTCTATGACTCCCAATCCAGTGTTCTTCCCAAAATGTTACCTCTAATAAATGAGTGAATTTGTTGTTGGAGTAGAAGTTGCATTAGAAGACCTAAGATTCTTTTCAGTTTTATGATTCTAGAGTCACTTATGAACAATTGGTTTAGTATGAGAGTAGTTTAGTAGAATTGTTTAAATTCTTGTGTATTTTGAGACAGAACTATGAAATTTTTATAGCACCAATTTACAGGTCTTAAAATGTTTGTATGAACCAGTAGATGGTGTATATAAAAATAATTTTGTTCTTAACCATAGAGAGAACCTAAGAGCTAATAATTTAAGAGCTTCAAAAGTCTTTAGGATAAAAGCAAAATCTGCTTAAAAACTGTTTTTTAATCTATTTTGACATTAGAGCTCATTACATATATTAGAAATATCTATCTTCTAAGTGTTATGCAAATGTAAAAGTAGGTGCTGAATCCCATTGAGCAAAAATTGAATTTTTTATGCTGTTTTGTTTTCAGAAGTGGTATATATGAAACTAGCATCGGTAATGTTAGAGATATGTGTGTGAAAAATGATAGATGTATTAGGAAAACATTTCATTGAAAACATTCCCTTTGCCACATCTCTAATACATCTTCCACTCAGCTGTCAAATTGATCTTTTTAAGGCACAGGTCTGACCATATCATCCTCCCCTGCCTCCCCTCCCCAGTTTTGTAAATTCACAGTTGCTCCCTCTTACCTCTAGAATCAAATGTAAAGTCCTCTGTTTGACTTTTAAAGTCCTTCATAACTTGTTCCTTACCCCCATCACCCCTGCTTTTCCAGTCTTCTTACACTTTATTCCCCTCCATGTACTCTTTGGTCCATTAACACTGGTCTTCTTTTTATTTTTTAAACATTCCATCTTTTCACTTTGAACACTTTTATTGATTATTTCCAAGCCTGGAACTCTCCCTGCTCATTCCATCTTTGTGCAAGAAGTCCTTTCCAAGTCCTCCTTGATGTTAGTTGTTCCCTCTGAGACTGTATTTCCTCCCCTCCTCCAATTTATAATGTATGCATCTTATTTACATGCAGTTATTTTCATTGTGTCTTGCTCATTATACTTAGAGCTCCTTGAGAGCAAGGGCTGGTTTTTTTTTTGCTTTTTGTTTTTTTGCCTTTTTAAAAAAAATAGCTCGAGTTTATACCACAGTGCCTGGCACTAGTCTACTAATTGTTGGTTGATTGATTAATGAAATACTCTTTTTTCAGTCTCTTCTTCCTTCTTGTTTCATTGTGTCACAGTTGCTGCCATCCATCTACTATACTTGTTCAATTTTCTCCTTAAAATCAGAGTGTTAGAATTGTAAGGAACTTATTAGATCATCTAGTCAGGACTTAATTCCCTCTTCCTCCAATTTTTTATTTTTTACTTTATGGTATTTGTATTGATACCTTTTATATCGTTCATTTCTGAATATCTCTTTCTCATCATTATTCATACCTTATATTATGAAGATTAAAAGAAAAGAAAACAACATTTCAACAAAATCAACCAGTCCATTAACTGTGTCTGATAGTTTGTACGCTGTTTCATATCTGTAGTCCTCTGTCTTCACCACTAAGGGCGGGAGGTGCATTTTCTCTACTTTTCAGGGCCAAAACTTCTTGGTCATTTTAATTACACATAGTTTTTGTTTGCATTGCAATTATTGTGTACGTTGTTTTCATTGTTCTTTTTCATTTGTTCTTTCATTGTTGCTTATTTCACCCCCAAATCAATTCACGGAAATCTTTTATTCCTTGGTTTCTTCATGTTTATTGTTTCTTATGTTTTGATTTATATTCTGTTGCATTTCTATATTACAGTATGTTTAGCCATTCCCCAGTTGATATTCTACTTTGTTTCTTGTTCTTTGCTTCCACAAAAAAGCTATAATTATTTTGATGTATATGAACCTTTCTTTCTTTGATATCTTTATAGATATCCCTGCCATGAGATAGATCTCTGGGTCAAAGGGCTATGGACATTTTAATACTCTTTTTTTGTTGTTGTGGTTGCATAAATCTAAATTGTATCCAGAATGGTTGGATCAATTTTTCAACTCACAAATAGTGCATTAGTATGTCTGTCTTTCCTGCATTCCTTTTAACATTGACTTTGAATATTTTATGATTTTTGTCAATGTGCTCAGTGTATTTATTCCTTCACCAGTTTTATAGACAAGCTCATAAAAATGAAGTGACTTGTTCAAGGTCATTTGGCTAGTAAATGTGCAGAGTCACATCTCCAGTGCTCATTCATCTACTTCATATTGCCTCATGGTTTTTGTATCCTGAGTGTCTGTGCTCATGGCATACAAGAGGAATGTAGTATATGCTTTATGATTGATTTTATGGGCCTAGGTTCTCATTGTTATAAAATACTCCTTCTAGTGATACAGATTGCAACCTATCCATGCCATTTCATCTTCTGTGAATCTCATCCATGTCCTTCCATCAGTTCTCCACAGGAGGTCTATCCAACACATTAAGGACTTTTATCTAGTAGTCTTGACGTTGTTTAGATAGTGGGGGGAGCACTTGGGTTGGCAGTCAATTCTCATTCTTGCCCACTTTTTTTTCTGGGCAAGCTTTAGCTTTCTGATAAAAATCCCCTGTATAAATTCTCTTTTCAATGTCTGTAATAATTAGTTGGGAACTATTATGGATACTTTTTTTTTTGAAGGCAGAAGGCAAGGTAGTTGGGGTTAAGTGACTTGCCCAAGGTCACAAAACTAGCAAGTGTGTCAAGTGTCTGAAGCTGGATTTGAACTCAGGTCCTCTGACTCCAGGGCCTGTGCTCTATTCACTGTACCACCTAACTGCCCCCAGTACTTTTTTTTTTAAAGCATCATAATCATATCTCAGTAAACTACTCTTCCTGTACAGGATAGATAGGAGATACTCAGCAGAGGTGCTAGAGTTAAGTGAGATTGGGGAAGGTTTTCTATAGAAGGTGGGACTTGAAAGAGGCCAGGGAAGCTAGTATATTATATGCGTAAGACACAGCCAGAGAAAATTCCTGGAGTTGAGAGATGGAGTGTTTTGTTCTGGGAACCTCAAGAAGGCTAGTACATATAATCTTTGGTCATTCATTCTTTCCCTCTGCTTTATGATCTTTAACCTGTTCTTCATCCCATTGCTGTCTTCATTCACTGCATCCCTCAGTTCTTTCCCAGACCATAACTTTTACACTGACTACACTTAGCTTCTTTTTTTTTTAAGCTTTTTTTCTTAGCTTCTTTTACACCTTGGTGAATGCAGGACCCAAGCTTCCTAATTGATTCACTGTCCTGTTCACTCCAAACTATTCCAAACCTTTTTATCCCTCTTCCAGCCTCTCATGAAGTGAGTTTCTTCTGCCTACTCACCTTGCCTCATATGTTACAGAGAAAATTGAGGCCATTCACTTAAGAGCTCTTTTTTCTCACCTCCTTCTCATCTCACATCACTCAGCTGTCTTCCCCCACTTTTCTGTTTCACCACTGTCTCACATGAAGAGTTACCATACTCTTTGCCAAGAGAAAGGCATCTACATACACTTTTGATCCCATTGATATCATCTTCTCAGTAGTCTATCTCCTCTATCATCTCCACTCTCATTTTTGACTGGCTAGTTATCTCCTGCCTACAAACACGCCCATGTCTCTCTCTTCCTAGAAAACCCCTTACTTGGTCCTACCATCCCTGTGTATTGTCTTATATCTCTTCTCCTTTTGTGGTTAAATCCCTTGAGAAAGCTATCTACTCCACTCCCCTTCTTGCTGTCTTTTAAGTTCTTCTGTCTGACTTCTGGCCTCATTAAGCTGAAACTCTTTTCTCCAAAGTGACAGTTGTGATAAGACTAGTACCCATCAGGGTCTTCCCTCTACAGGTTAAGCTACCTAAAAAGGGGCAAAGTTGGGGCTTGAGTGGATGGGGAACAACACTCAATTGATGTGCCTTAATTGATGCAGTTTCCTAGTAAACTTCTGTCCTTACTGACAGTGGCTTCTTGATTATCCAAGGAAATAAGACCCATTCAGGGGTCCCTTTGGATGTGATGGATATCCCAAGACCCCCATGAGGCATTACAGCCTGTCCTAGTGATCAGATGGTTTCTAAGAGTTATCGTATTCTCATTGAATAGTCTTTCCACGTTAGGAGTGAATAAACCTTCCTTTCTTAACTATTAAATGACCTAAAAATGCCTAATTTCACCTTAACATCACATCTGAAGTTATAAGGTGATGCTCAAGTCCGGGCTGCCCCTAATACCAGTGGTCTTTTGATTACTAAATCTAATGACCCTTTCTCAGGCCTCAACCTTCTTGACCTCTTTCCAACCTTTGACATTGTCAGTCACTGTCTTTTTCTCCATAGTCTTTTTTTTCTCTGTCTTTATGACACTGCTCTGTCTTGATTCCTCTCCTATATGTCTGACCATTCCTTTGTAGGACATGCCTACTCTAGCTGTTCCCTCTTTTTTTTTTCTTCCTAAAATTTCTTCTTTTGGTAATTTTGGTAATTTCCTATGAGTTTAGTTACTATCTTTATACAGATTATTATCCTTGTCTCTCCTGACCTCCCATTTTACGTCTTCAGTTGTCTCTTGGACATCCCATTGACTTCTCTAACTCAGTATGTCTAATATAGAATTCATGATCTTTCCTTCAGGACATTCCTGTCTTCCAAAGTTCCATATTACGTTGAAGATATCACTATCCTCAACTCCTCACTTATGTTTATCTCACTTAATCTAACATGTTGCCAAGTTTTGATGTTTGTATTTTCACAACATCTCTCCTATACATCCCCTTCTCTCCATTTACGCAGGCACAACCCAGGTGCAAACCTCAGCATGTCATCCCTGTACTATTGCAATAACTTTCTGGTTTGTCTTCCTACTCCAGTACTCCATCTCCTTAGCTGCCAAAATGATCTTTGTAAAGTGCAGGTGTAACTATTTTACCTCCCATTCAGTAAATTCCAGGGCTCTCTGTCACTTCTAAGATCAAATATAAAATCCTTTCTTTGGCATTCAAAGCTCTTTACCACCTAACCCCCTTCCTACCTTGTTTCATTGTACTCTCTTCCACTTTATGATCCAATAACACTGTCATACTTGCTGTTGCTCATGCCCAACACTCCATCTCTTGACTACCTTTTCACTGACCGAATGATCTTCCACCTCACTGTCATCTCCTGACTTCTCTGGCTTCTTTCAAAACTAGGCTTAAATCCTATCTTCTGCAAGATGCCTTTTTCAGTACCTCTCACTGCTGATTCCTTCTAAAATTACCTCTTATTTACACAATACATTTTTATTGGCTGTACATAGTTTTTGGTATTTTTCTCTTATTCAGGTGTGAGCTCCTTGAGGACCGGGACTGTTTTTGCCTTTCTTTGTATCCTTAGTGATTAACATGGTAACAGATACATAATAAATGCTTGATAAATCTGACTAATCACAAAGGCTTCACTCCATTTATTTCTATGCCTTGAGGAGAAAACTCCTTTGAAATCACAAATCACCATTGGTTACTATATTGGTCAGAGTTTTTGCAGTCATTGTTTAAATTGTTCTATTGGTTCTTTGTAATTTCACTTAAGCCTTCTGAAGTTCCCTGAAATTCTCACTATTTATTGCTTTCCATGGTATGATAATATTCCATTATGTTTGTATAATTTGTTCAGTTGTTTCCTAAATAAGGGATACTTGCTTTGTTTACAGTTTCTTCTACTGCAGAAAGAGTTTCTAAAGATATTTCTGTGTATAGGACCTTTCCCTCTCTTTGGCTTCCTTCAGGTATATGTGTAGTAGTTGTGTTACTGGGTCAGAGGATATGTACATTTTGTGACTTTTCTAGTATAATTTCAATTTGCTACAGTGAGTGGGCTGGAGTATTAGCATGTCTGCTTCCCATGGTCCTTCAACATAATTTTCATTGTTTATCATCTTTGCCAAACTGAGGGATGTGAAGTGAAACTTCAGAGTTGTTTTAATTGATGTGTCTCTTATTAGTTCTTTGGAATTTTCATATGGTTGAAGTTCTCCTTAGTTGTTCTCAGTTGTTGACAACGTTATTTCTTTTGAAAACTACCCGTTCCTCTCCTTTGACCATTTACCTATTTGGGAATGGTTTTTGTTCTTATATATTCTATAAATTTCTTATAATCTTGAGTATTGGAACTCATAGGATCAGATCAAAGCTGAAAGAGAAATTAGAGGTCTTTTAGGCAACCATCTGAGGAATCTGAGGTTCAGTGAAGTTAAGTGACTGGTCACAATACATTGTAAACTTATGTATCAGATGGAGAGTTGGCCCTTTTGCTTGCCAAAGCCAGCCTTTTCTCTGCATACCCATGAACTCATCCCTTCTTGTCTAGTAAACTGTCCTCTGTGTCATTCTGTCTTAAATATTCAGTTTCTCCCTGTTTACCAGCACCTTCCTTGATGCCTACAGATATTCCAGGTCTCTCGCATCCTTAAGAATTCCTCATGTAATCTGATCATCCCACTAGCTGTCATGCTATATGTCTCCCACTTTGGGAGTAATGTACTTTAATGCCTCCATTTCTTCTCCTCCCTTTCTTCTAAACTCTGGAATCTGACTTCTGACTTCATCATTCCCTTCTCCAAAAGTTACCAATGATTTCTTAATTCCCAAATCTAATGGTCTTTTCTTAATCCTCATCCTTCTTGTCCTTTTTGAATCATTTGACCTTGTTGATCACCTTCTTTTGGATACACTCTCCTTTCTAGGTTTTTGTCACCCTGCTCTTTCCGGGTTTGAAACTGCTCCTTCTTATTCTCCTTAGCTAGATGTCTTTCCTTGTCACTCCTGCTAACTGGGTGTCCCCTAAGGCACTAGTCTGGACTGTCTTTTCTTTTTCCTCCCTACTTTCTTAATGATCTTGAACTAGATGTCTCATTGTCATCTTAAATCAGCATACCTAGAACAGAAGTTATCTTCTCCTTCTCCCCTTCCCACAACTTCCTTTCTTTTGAACTTCCCTATTGCTGTCAAGGGTAGCACCCTCCTCGCAGTCACCTTGGCTCCCTGCCTTGGTGTCATTTTTGACTTCTCCCTCATCCCATAAATTAAATCTGTTGCCCTGTCGTATAATTTCTTTCTCTTGCGCATACTTACTTCTTTCTACTCATACAAACCATTATCATAGTTTAGACCCTCATCACTTCTTACCTGAACTACTTCGATAGCCTTCTAACTGAACTAATTCCATAACCTACTAAATAACCTCTTTTCCCTAAAGCATGTGTCCAATTCTAATCCATCCTCGATTCAGCTTTCAAAATTATTTTCCCTAAATGGTACATCTTTTCATGCCACTTCTTCCCTGACTCAAATCACAGTGGTTTCCTATTAATTCTGGATTAAATATAAAGGCCTTTGACCTCCAACCCTCTTTAGAACCTGACCCATTCCTATTTTTCTTTATGGTAACACTCTTTTTGGTACAGCCACTTTGCCCTACTTGCTAGTCCATAAGCATGACATGCCCATCTCCCTGCATTAGCTCTGACTGGTACCCATATTTGGAATGCTCTCTCTGCTCACTTCTGCCTGTCAGAATCCCTGACTTTCCTGAACTCTAGGTCTTTCTGGATTCCCCAGGAGCTAGTACCTCTACTTTGAGATTACCTTTCACATGCTTTGTATCTATCTCGTATGTACCTACCTGTTTTCATGATTGTCTCCTTTTTTATCATACGAGCTCCTTGGGGTCAGGGATCGTTTTTAACCTTAATTTTTATTTCTGTTGCTTAGTACAGTACCTGATACATAAGAAGTGCTTGATGAATACTTGTTGACTGACCAGCTTGAGCAGAGGGTCTATGTTGGTCAGTGGCAGATAAATTGCATAAAGTGGGACCAGATCACGAGTGGCTTATAATGTTGGTTGAGGAATTTGGACCTTATTCTAAGTTGTTATGGAGAGATTAGTCTGACTGGAGTACAGTGTGCAGGATGGTTTATAGAAGTTGGGAGCCAGCAAGTTATTCAGTCAGTCAGTAAACACTTATTAATCATCAACTATGTTGCTAAATGCTGGAGGTAACAAAAGAAGGGCAAAAGATAGTCCCTGCCTTAAAGGGGCTCATAGTCTAGTGAGGGAGACAACACCCAAACCATTGTTCAGCTAAGCTATACGAGATAAATTGGAAATAATTAAGGTTCTAGAAATAAGGGTGATTGGAAAGGCTTCTTGTAGAAGGTAGGATTTTAGCTGGGACTTGAAGGAAGTCAAAGAAACCAGGAAGTGGAGATGAGGAGGTAGAGCATTTGCTAGAGAAACAAAGAGGCCTGTGTCACTGGATTTTATTGTGTGGTAAGGACATGTAATGTATGAGAAGATTGGAAAATTATGTGGGGGCACTGCAGGTTATGAAGGATTTTGAATGCCAAACAGTATTTTATATTTGATCTTAGAGGTAATAGAGAAACTCTAGAGCAGCAGTTCTCAACCTGTGCGTTATGTTCAATTTGTAACAATGAAAATACATCCTGCATATCAGATAGATTCATAATAGTAGCAAAATTACACTTATGAAGTAGCAACGAAAATAATTTTGTGGTTGGCGGTCACCACAACATGAGGAACTGTATTAAAGGGCTGCGGCATTAGGAAGGTTAAGAACCACTGCTCTAGAGTTTATTGCTGGGACAGGGTAGGTACCATTTGGTCAGATTTGCCCTTTCAGAAGATAACTTTGTCAGTGGACTGGAAGGTGGACTGGAGTGGGGAAAATCTCGAGGTAAACATCTACCAGCTATTACATTTGGCCAGGTATGAGGTAATGAGAGCCTGCACCAGGGTGTTGGTGGTGTCAGAGGAGTGAAGGAGGTCTGTAGGATGTTACAAAGGTAAAATACGCAAGTCTTGGTTAGGAGATAAGTGAAGTTGAGGGTGACACCTAAGTTTTGAGCCTGGATGACTGAAAGCATAGTGGTATCCTTAACAATAACAGGGACATTTGTAATGTAGGAAGGCTTTTTTGGGGGAAAATAATGAATTCAGTTTTGGACATGTTCAAGATGTCCGTGAGACATCTAGTTTGAGATGTCTCATAGGCAGTTTGGAGATTCCAATCTGGAGGCTGGGAGAGAGGTTGGGTTGGATAAGCAGATCTGAGAATCATTAGCATAGACATGATAAGATAACTTGAAGGCTACAGTAATAATCCTGACATGTACCACAGGTCTTGTGGTGTTGTGAATGGAGAGGAAGGAATAAATCCAATAGACATTTTTATGGAAGAAAACAATTACTGGATGAGAGATCTGAAAGTTAAAGAAAATACCAAATTTTAAATTTTGGGTTATTAGAGCAATGGGGTTTTTTGGTGAAGATTTCATAGAATTTCTTTGTATTAAGTATTGTATACAGTGAATTGATAATTTTTCCCCTGAATTTTTATGATCTGTGATTTTATCAATATAGCCACTCATCATGATACACATAATGACTTCTCCATACCTTAGTAGATTGTCTTTGGGAGTTCTTGTTGCTATAAAACTTAATACCCTGTGGTTAACTTGGTGATTGGTCTCTCTAGACTTACCTAGTTTGTCTTTGGATGGTAGGTTATATGGTTCACTTGTAGGGAAGAGGAGGTAGGAGGGGGGAGAAGAAAAGAAGAGAAAAGGAAAAGAGATGGGTGAATAAAAGAGAGATGGGAGGGGAAGAGAGACAGAAGGGAGGAAAAGGGAAAGAGAAGAGAGAGTGTGTGTTTGTATAGTTTAATTTTGGAGAGAGCCTGTGATTTCACTGGTATAAAGAACTCTTGATGAGAAAACTCACTCTGCTAATGCATATCCTGTTCTTGATTTGCAGCTTGTAGTTACAGAATTGTCTGAAGCTCTGAGCGGTTAAGGGACTTACTCAGTGTCAGCCCATTATATGTCAGGAGTGTACCTTGAACCCAGATTTTGCTGATTCTGAGGCCAGTTTTCTATCATTTAAGTAGTATACATTTGATTATATAATAGTGCACAATATTACTTCTGCTTTCTGTCTAAATGTTTTCAAATTAGCATTGTCTTATTTTTACCCTTGGTCTTTTCACTCTCATTCACCTCCTTTGATCGACTCAGATTCTTCCTAACCAGGATACCAGGGAGGAAGATTTTTATCTTAAACTAAGCTTTCAGAAATATTAGTCAGAATATTAGATGACCTGGGTTACTTAATTTATATAACTTTTCTCTGGTTTTACTCTGCATGTTTGTGGCTTATTTGTAGGGCAAATATTGGAACCAAAAAGCTGTTTATTGGGGCCTAATTAGCTTCTCCTAATTTAGCATATAGTCCCTAAATATGACCTTAATTAATTTAGGAGTCAGTTTGTGGGCAAGTGGCTGCTACATTCCCCTTTACACTCTTAATTCCTGTTTCCTATTTATTACTTTACACTGGTTACTTATATATACTTTCTATAATAACTAGTGGGGCTGTTGGGGAGAAGGGGGAGGGAACCATAACAAAATACAATTTCAACACAAAAACCAATTCAGAACTTTTAGCCAATATGATCTTAACAATGTATTCTCTGTGTTCCTTTCAGCTTTGTTTATTCATTGCTATATTGTGTGAACATTTTTTTTTCTAGAATTTGAATTGGAAGGAAATTGAGAGGCTACGTAATCTAGAAATACCCCCAATATTAGCAGGTGTTATGATACAGTGGAAAGGCCACTGGTACTGCAGTCAGAGGATGTGAGTTTAAATTTCAACTCTGATACTACCAGAATGATCTTGAGGCAAATAATTTAACTTCTCTGGGTTTCATTTTCTTTATCTTTAAAAATGAGGTGATTGGATTAGATGGCCTCTATGATCCTATGTTCCATAACCAAAAACTGTCCATCTGGTCTTTGCTTGAAGACTTCAAGTTAGAATCAACCCACTGCTATTCTGTTAACTTTTGGTTAGCTAACTGTTAGGAACATTTTCTCTATGTTTTGATGAAATCTGGTTCTGTGCAGCTGTTTGCCACTGCTAATATTCTGCCCTTTGGAGCCGAACAGAATAAGTCTCATCCTTCCTCCACATGAATCAGAGCTTTATGATAGTTATTGTGTCCATTTTCCAGCCTAATCATCCCCATTTCCTTCAGCTAATCCTTATGTGGCATGGTCTTCAGTTCCTCTTATCATCTTAGCTGTTGACTCTTTCTGAATCTTGCCCAGCTTGTGAGTGTTCTCCCTAAAATGTACCTAGGATAGAACATGATGCTCCAGATATGTTCTTACTGGGGCAGAATATAGCTCCTCCATCTTAGATACTATACTTTTACTAAAAGCAACAACAACAAACCAAGTTGGCATTATATTATTATTTTATTTTGGGGGTGGTTATGTTAAACTGTTGATGAATACTGAAGTTATGATCCACTAAGTCCCAACCTCCAAATCTTTTTTTTAGACAAATTGTCTGACTAGAAGTCTCTTGTATTTTTAAAATTGATTTTTTGAACTATATTAATCTTTTGTTAAATTTTATTTTATTAACTTTGACCTGGCAAGATGAATTCCATTATCCTAGCCTACTATTGAAAAAGTATTTGCATTTAACTCTTGTCATTCAGTGCCTTTTCCAGCTTTGTGTTGCCTACAAGTTTTACAAGTGTGTCACTTATGATTTTTTTTCAAGTTATTGCTAAAAATATTAGGTAGTACAGGGCCAGTCACTAATTCCTGGGGCATTATTATAGTGATCTCTTTCCAAGATGACATCTTAGTATCTTTAAGTGAGAAGTCTTAAGAGATTCTTGCATGTTTTTAAATAGGTTTTTTTTGTGTGTGATACATGAAGAATTTTGCAATTTAGCACGAAAATTAGATACCTGTTTAGATTTCCATGCACAAGAGTACTGTAAATGTTTTCCTAATTATGGAGTTCTCTCCATTTTTAACCACTTTGGATTTTTTTCCTTTTAGCACCTCAAATATGGAGTTAACTTTTTTCTTTTAGATAACATCTGGAATTCTGAGTTAGATAAGTTTTGAAATCATTCCTCATTCTCCTTGACTTCTCTGTGGCTTTTATGACTATTGACCTGCTATCTTCGCTTTTCTGACATTGCTGTATTCTAGTTTTCCTCTTTAGCTAACTGTTCCTTCTCAGTCTCATTTTCTGGATTGTTACCAGTTTTCTGAACATCAAGTGTGGGTGTCCTCCAAGGCACTTTTCTGGTTCTGTTTCAGTTTTATTCCCATGTATGCATATAAAACTCTGATCTCTTGAATTCTGGTCCTACATCACCAACTGCCTCTTGCACATCAACTTTCAAACTCATGTCCCAGATGAAGCTTATTATTTTGCCTTCTAGACATACCCTTCTTACAAACTCCCTGTTTCTATTGGGAAATGACCTTCTTTGAATTTGTCCAGTTTGGCAACTTAGGTGTCATGCTCGACCCTTTAATCCTCCCCCATATCTACCTAGTTATCATATCTTATTGATTCTTCCTCCACAAATGTGCCACATATCTAACCCCTTCACTTTTATAAGTTATCATTTTTAACTACTATTAAACACTATTAAAGAAATGCTTGTGTTTTTTTTTCCTGTTAGGATTCTACATGTGAAATGCTAATTAAGATTCCGGCAGAAAAGGGAACAGAGTTCTATCAAAATACTAAGGAGAGGGAAAGGTTTTTTAAAATGAGCATAATTGCAAATTGCTTTCCAGAATGGTTTGACCAATTCATATTTCAGCCAACACCTCCTGTCTTTTGGTAACCCTTCTGACATAGGCTGTTTCCATCTTTTGTGATCTTTTTCCTTTTATTGAGTATGAGGTAAAATCTCAGAGCTGTTTTTATTTTGTTTTGGAGCAGTCTTTGATGTGGTTGTTAAGAGTTAATAGTTAACTTTAAAGTTAACTTTCTCATCACTTTCTCAGCTTCTGATTTTCTCTTCTTTCCAATCTTTCCTCCCAACAGCTACTGGAATGAACATACCTTAGTAACATCTGACCATGGGCATTTCCTTGATTAAAAGCCTCCAGTGGTTCCTTCTTACCTCTAGGATTAAAATACAAATACCTCATTCAGCCTAGTTGTTAGAGACTTTAATGTAGGTTCATTTACTACAAGAATTGGAATGAGGCTCTTTGAGTTTGAGGAATTAAAAAGCAGATGATAAGTTTCGTCACATATTTCATTTTCTTCATTTCTTGCCAGATGCCTGCCTTCCTCTTCATTTGGTGTCTAATGAGTGATTACATGGTATAAGGGGGGAAGAGGAAGGAAAGACAAGCATGAGACCAAGGGAAACATGATAGGAGATTGTTTCTGGATGAGACTGGAACTCTGTAAGCCTCTAAATCCATGTCCAGATTAGGGTGGTTTACCAGCTATAGAAATAGTCTCTCAGTTTTCCCCTTTTTAAATAGGAAAGGCTTTTTCTCTCACATGTTAGAGATGCATCTTCCTTTTCAGGGGTTCTGGGTAGTGCTTGCTGCGGCCTGCTGGGAAGCTTGATAGGAAGGTGTGACTTGCTATCTCTGCTTTCAGTTTTATTCTTTGGGATCTTTGAACTCAGTAATTGTTTGAGGGGGTTGAGAGTGTTGAACTGGAATGTGCCAGATTTATTCAAGAATGCTAACAAGAGATATATATTGAGAGTCTTACTAGTATGCTATGTGCTACAGGGCGATCTGGGCCCAATGGAAGAAGGTGGGGGGAAGGGATAGAACTTCTTGACTATTTTAAGAAGTGAAAGCAAAAAGTAAAAGACAAAGAATACATACCGTTATCTGGCAAGAGCTTGGAGAAAGGCCTTGGTTTACTCTCTTCAAAGAGGAATCAGAGACTTTATAGAGGTGCTTATGTTTTTTCTGTCCTAAAATTGTACATGTGAAATGCTCATTCACATTCCAGAGGGAAGAGGAAATAAACTTCCAACAGTCAAAATTCTAACAAGAGGGAAAGATTTTTTTTCAATTGCTTTCTAGAATGGTTGGAACAATTCACATTTCCACCATCACCTACCATTTTTTGGTAACTCTTCCAACGTGGATTGCTTTTGTCTCTTGTTATCTTTTCATTTTGTTGGGTATTAGCTGAAATCTCAGAGCTGTTTTGATTTAGTCCTTTGATTAACTTGGAAGACCTTGATATGGTTGTTAATAGTTTGCAATTCTTTTTATAACTTTCTTATGTTGTTTGACCACCTATTCATTGGGGCAGTATCTCTAGGTATTTATATATTTGTGTTAATTGTTATTTATTATTCCCTAATCAGAGATTATTTGATACAAAGATTTTCCTTGATACAAAGAAGTTTCCTTTCTCATCCTCTTTGCATTGATTTTGTTTGGGCAAAAATTTCAATTTCATGTAATCAAAATCATCTGTTTTCTTTTTGTAATCACTATTTCATCTTGTTTGATCAAGAACCCACCCCCTCCTTCTAATCGTAGCTGTGAAAGCTATGTAATCAGACCATGTTCTAATTTTTAAAATGATGTGGCCCTTAATGTTCAGGTCATATATCCATTTAAAAATTACTGTGTATAGTGTAAAATGTTGATCTAAACCTAATCTCTACCAAACTGTTCTTTATTCTGTCTTATCTAGTCTGTTCCATTGGTTTACATGTCTTTCTTTTTTTAATCATTGCTGGAGGAGGCAAAAAAAAAACAGTACCTGTATTCTAGGGTTTTATTTTGTGGTCAGGATGATAAGATAAACACAGATAAACACAGTTCAGAACATGAGGTGTGCCTGACAGGTGCAAAGGGCTCTCATAAATTGAGGAGGAGCATCACTTCCACTTGGTGAATCAGGGAAAGACTTTGTGGAGGAGGTGGTTATTTTGTCTAGGCCTTGAAGGACAATTCATGCAGTTAGCTACAGTATATAATATGAGTGGGTGTGGTATGAGATAAAGTCACTTCTTCAGTAGATACTTATTAAGCACGTACTATGTGCCAGGCTGTGAGAATTGGACTATAAGGAAAGCTGAGCGCTGCAGAATTGATACTTTTGAACTATGGTGCTAGAGAAGACTTTTGAGAGTCTCTTGGAGAACAAGGGGATCAAATCAGTCAATATTTAAAGAAAGTAATTCAGGCTATTGACAAGAAGATCAAATACTGAAGCTTAGCTACTTTGGCCACATAAGAAAATAGAAACTGAAAAAGACTTTGATGTTGAGAAAGATTGATTGCAAAAGGAAAAGGGCATGGTAGAGGATGAGAAGGAAAGATAGTGTCATGGAAACAAAGAACATGAGCTTGGACAGACTTTGGGAGATAGTGGAGGACAAAAGGGCCTGATGTGGTCCATGGGGTTACGAAGAGTCAGGTACAACTGAATGACTGAACAACAACAGAATTAAGAGGAGGTTGGGAAAGACTTCATGTAGAAGATGGGATTTTAGTTGGAACTTGAAGAAAGACAGGGAAGTCAGTAGGTTGAAATGAAGAGGGAGAGTATTCCAGCCCTTGAGGACAGCCAGAGAAAATGCCTAAAGTTGTGAAATAGATTTTTGTTCATTAAATAGTAAAGAATCCTTTGTCACTGGACTGAATAGTACGTGGTGAAGAATAGTTTAACAAGACTGAAAAGGTGTAGGTGAGAGTGGGGCAGGTTGAAGGGGTTAGACTGTGAAGGACTTTTAATGCCAAACAAAGAGTTTTGTATTTGATCCTGGAGGAGATAGGAAGCCAGTAGAGGGATAGAGCCAGTTATTGAATAGAGGTTATTAATATGGTTGGATCTACACTAGAAAGATATACATGAGATTTTTTTTTTGTAGTTCTTTGAGTTTTGTGCGATAGAGAATATATTAATGGACTCTTTGCTATATTTCCATAACAAAGGAAAAATTTTCCCTTTACTATTGCTTATCATTGTGTTTGCTAAAAGTTTAAAAAGAAGTGTTATGTTACTGATATATAAGATTCTTGGAAACCTCAACATTTTCCTGTATTTTTCTTTTCTTTACACTTATAGGCTGACTGGATCATCAGGTTTTGTAACCGATGGACCTGGAAATTACAAATACAAAACAAAGTGTACGTGGCTCATTGAAGGACAGTGAGTAACAGTTGCTTTCTTTTTATGTGATAAACTTCAACTTTAGATCCCATAATTTCTTTTCTGCCAAAGTATCTGAGTAAAATGCTACTGATTGATTGCTTGTATCTGTTTACTGTAGTTGCAAACTTCTCTGGCCATAACTTCAATTAAAAATAGATTTCAAAAGGTTTGCTTTGCACAACTGAGTTTGGTTTTTTTCATTGCCTAAAATTCCTAAGAGGTATGACAAAACCCCCCATTAAATTTGTTTATAATACAAATTCTTTTAAATTAATAACCAAAGTGTTGATTTAATTTTAAGAATGACTGGTCTTTAATATGAGGTGATATTTTTTGCTAATTTCCCTTACATATTCATGAACTGCTGAAGTGGATATATTTTTATTAGGGCTTAGAAGATATTATACGAAAGATTTTTGTCTAAATATAATTTTTATTGCAGATAAAAGTTTCAGAAGAAATTTTGATCACTAGCAAAACACCAGTGAAATGATGAGAAGAATTAATCTGAAATGAATGTATCATGTGTATATATTTTGTGTGTATATGTGTATATGTTTTAATTTGGAGAGAGCAATTGAATTAATTTTATTTCAGAAAGTAAAGTTAAGAAAGGCATTATAATTTTTAAGAATGGTACTTTCAATTTGTAGATCCTATAAATGCTATCTGTTTAATGTTTGCTTATGTCAAAGCAACCTTTTTGTGGTTTAACCCAATGTTTGCTACATTGAGGAGTATAGAATTGCCAAGATTTAAAAGAATTGTTATCTATGGTATATTATGAAGCACTGTTTTCTAAAATTAAATAGACTCTGAAGGAAAAGAATAAAAGAAAAGGCAGATTTGAGCTTTTCTTTTTTAAAAAAATTAATATATAATTGTATTCAGAGTAAATATTAATTGCTTTATGGTATTTTCTTCTCCTTTGTAAATTTTCTCTTACCATCCAATGAATTAAGAAGGCTGTGAAAGTTAAAGATTAAGTACTAATGTTGTCTACGTGATTGTTTAGCAAGCTGCTTAAATGTTCATCAAGTTTTACAAAATGTCGTTTTTCCATTTTGAGGCAATAAATTAATTTATCTCTATCTGTGATTAATTTCAGTACGGTTGTATTTTGATTCATTTATTTTAATTTTGCCCCATTAATTTGTTCCTAAGTGGACAATTTCCAAAAGTGAGAGCAAAACGGAAAACAAAGTGCTACAAATATAGGTCTTACTAGAAGGATCACATACCAGAAGGCCTCATTGTTGAGTATTTTGTCTGGCTAGAAGGTAATGAAATACAGATGACAGAAATGAGCTCTTGTAGCTGGAGGAGTTTCAGTAGAGTAGTGAATAGAGTTATTATCTTAATAACTGTAAGTGGAGAGGAAGTGAATTTAGTAAGTGTAGAAGATTCTTTCTAGATGTTGAGTTGTGAAAGAGGAGTGAAATATTCCCTGAAACACATCAGGAACCAAAGAGGCTTGTACTAGAACAAGAGTTCACCTGATAAATTAGCAAGCCTTTGCTTGAAGTCCTCTCCTGAAGAGAGAGCTCCCATCTCTTGAGGTAGCCCATTTATGCTTTTGGATACCTCTGATTGTTAGAAAGTTTTTTTCATTCGTCAAACTTAAATCTGCTTTCTCTGCAACTTCCATGGCTTGGTTCTTGTTCTGTGGCCACACCAAAGAAATGTAATCTCTCTTGCAAATGACAGCCTTTTGGATACTTTAAAATAAGTATCATGTTCCCCTCAAGTCTTCCTATTTCAGGCTAAAATAGCCCCAGTTTTCAGTCAGTCTTCATATATAATTGTTTCTAGTTCTTTCAGTATCCTTGGCATTATACAGTTTATCCATGCCTTTCCTAAAATGAAGTGTCCCCAAAATAGATCTTATGATCTGTTATCATTGATTTTTATCATTGAGCTTTATGTTATTCTTTCTGTCCATTGCTGATACTCTTAACTTCAATACAGTAATGCTTTTAAGATCTGAAACTGTTGGACAGTTTACTCAGCCAGTATCGATTTCAAGTTGTGCCATTCATAATTTTACTTTGTCTTCTCATAAAAGGCTTGAGTCCTGACCCTTGTAATGAGATTCAAGTCACTATGGGTTTCAAACACTCATTTTCTGAATGGAACTTGAGTGGTGTCAGTTACTCAGCAATGTACACGTGCCACATGCTGTACTAGACAGTGGAGATAAAAATACGCAAAATAGACCTTCCCAGCCCATGGGGAGAGGAACACAATACAGTCATAGAAAAGAAAGTGTGGAGTATATGAAAAATAAATCAAAGTAACTTTGGGAGAGATCTTTGAGTTCTAATGGATGTGGAGGTAACGGGAGATAACAGCACAGAGGTGCAGGGTCGCTGTGACGACTTGTGCAGAGGCACTGAGGTGGAAGATAAAACATACTCTCCAGCCAGCAGCAAGAAGGCATGTGCATGGAGAAGAGTAATCTGTAACCACATTGTAAAAATACACTGGGGCCAGATCATAGAGAGCTTTAAATGCTTTTGTAAAAAAAAGAAAAGGCATCTGTATTTTACCTTCATGTGAAAAGGAGCTGTAGAATATGGTGTATCAAACTCAGAAAACAAAGTCAACTGTACATAAGAATCTCTGTGGACTTAAAAACCCATATACTAACATTATCTACATTTTATTATATTTTTATTTATTTTACTAAATATTTCCCAATTACACTTTAATCTGGTTTCAGCTGCATGCACTCAGGAATGCTACGGATGCATGCAGCCCTTATCAGTGTATTTCACACTTTTACCATGGAAGCTTCTTGAGCAGAAGAGGAGAGTGATTTGGTCAGACCTGTACTTAAGATCAGTTTTGCAGCTGTGTGGAAGCTGGATTGGGAGAAGGGAGAGATTGGATACAGGGAGACCAAGTAAGAAGCTCCTACAATCATCCAGACAAGGGAGTATTGGAAGGGCCTGCTCTAGGGCAGTTGTGTGAATAGACAGGAGAGTACTGATAACAGAGATATTGATGAGGGTGAAGCAAAAACCCCTGGTAACTAGTTCAATTATTATGGCGGTGAGGGTGAGTGAGTGAAGAATTGAGAGACCTAAATTGCAACCTGGATGACTACAAGAATAGTGCAGCTCTTGACAGAAATAGAGGAAAAAGTTAACTGAATTAGGTGGGGTCGGGAGAGGGAAGACAATGAGTTCTGTTTAAAAATCTGTTAGGGTTAGGATTCCTGTGAGATTTCTAGGTGGAGATGTCCAGTGGAGAGCTGGAGATGTGGGAATGGAGCTCAGGGAGAGAAATAAGTGCTGGTTATATAGATTTTGGAGCAGTCTGTATAGAGATGATAGTTCAGTAGAGGAAAGAAAGACAGATCATACTACAACCCTGGATTTATACCTAGCCATGATGTGCCACATCATGTAGGACATACATGATGATCTGCTAAGTAGGTAGAGAGAAAACCTAGAGAGGTGATCTCTACAGCCCTAGGAGAAGATAATGTTATTCATAAGGAGAGAGTGGTCAGCAGGGTCAGATCCTGCAGAGAATTCAGTAAGGACAAGAACTGAGAAAATACCATTGGATTAAAGAATAAAGAGAATGATTTTATTTAGTGGTGGGGAAGGAAATCATTATAAACCAACACTTATTCCAAATGTCAACATAACTTCAAAATTTCAGCATAAATATCTGATTAATTGCTTTAAGTCTTTGTCTTCTTTGAGCTAATTGATACTTTTTAATTTCAGGTTTATTAGGAAAGATGTCTTAAGTGTGTTTTACTTTGATGCTTTACTACCAGAATTATAAAAGTAGCTTGTTTTGTAGTTTATCAAGTAAATGTAGTTGTCATTTTGTCATGAAATATTTTTTATATTTCTAGGAGCTCAATTCTGCAAAGATTTTTTAGGTGCCTACTCTAAAACTTCCTAGAAACGTATTCTAAATTGGTTAAAACTCTGAAGGAAAAATAAAAAATGAAACTCAAGATCGATATTTTGTTTGTGCAGGAGAGATTTTTAATGTCAGAAATATGAGGTTTATTTTAAATTCGGAGATTTTGATTACATATGAAGCAAGCATACATTTTACTAACAATATCCTTGATTTAATTAATTCTTTTTTTTTTTTTTAAGGCCAGATAGAATACTGCGCCTTCGCTTCAGTCATTTTGCTACAGAATGTAGTTGGGACCATTTATATGTTTATGATGGGGACTCCATTTATGCCCCACTAGTGGCTGCTTTTAGGTAAGTTCAAATTAAATTAAATAGTAATTATTATTTGATTTCTGAGTTCTAACTTATCACTTATTTGTATTCCTGAAAAACTGACTTTATTCCAGCCAGAAATTGACTGATCTGTTGATAAAGTATGTCCTAGGAGAAAGAAAGAGAATTGGCCTGAGTTAGTTAAAAAGATTTTGTTTTTACTCATGGTGCTGTCATCCACAAACTAGGTAACACTGGCCAAGTCACTTAACTTTGCATTATTAGCTTTCTTGGGTATAGAGTAGAGATACCCCCTCTGCCTTCCTCATGGGTGTGCATATGGTTTTCTTTATATTGTTGGCTACCAGGAGCAAAGAAGTGATATGAAGGAGTTTTGCAGGTTATGAAATTTCAAAGTCTATATAAACTCAAGGTGATTTCATTCTTAAGTAGCTTTGTATTTGAGGTATCCTAAATATAGGTGCCTTAGTCACAACCATAGTCACTAACATGGTCTCCAGACTATGCATTCTTTTCTCTGGCTGCTGTCCTAATTTCCCTCCAGTTGGAATTTTACTCCCCTGACTCTTCTAGGTGAGCTTTCTTGTACTCTGAGATGGACATCTGATTTTTACTATGTGTCTGACTGTGGGTAGTCTATGTAACATGGTGAGTCTCAGTTTCCTCATATGGAAATGATAATGGAAAAATGGAAATGATAATATCTGTAGTACTTCACAAAGTTGTTATAAGGATGAAATGAGATCATGTATATAAAATGGTTTGAAAATAAATACATTAATGTCAGCTATTATTATTAGCTTAGTATCATCTTCTTTATGACACTCCCTCCCTTAGGGCCGCATTTTCCTTCTGTTTAAAAGGAAAACGTTGGATTTGATGATCACTGACTAAAGTTCCTTCATCTCTATTATTATAAGATTCTATTAGTACACGATAAATTACAGTATAAGATTTATGCAAACACTTCACGACAGTAATTGGATAGTTTATGAGCAAATAAGACTTCCTTATTGAAACTTTGTATTTCTTCCAAAGCATGCAGGTCCTTTAAGAGTGAATATTAAATGAATGAATAAATGAGTATTTTGAAAAATTTTTTTTATTTTTTGCTTTTTGGAGGGGGAAGGCAGGGCAGTTGGGGTTAAGTGACTTGTCCAAAGTCACATGACTAGTAAGTGTTAAGGGTCTGCAGCCAAATTTGAACTCAGGTCCTCCTGACTCCAGAGCTGGTGCTCTATTCACTGCAACACTTAATCACCCCTGAATACATTATTGATTGCAAAATTAACGTTACTGATTAAGTTCCATAGGAATTTGGTGGGGAGGGGAGAGATAAATTACTGGAGTGATCACAGATTGCTTTAAGGAGTGGGAAAGATTTGAAAAATGGGTAGTGTTTTTGAGTGGCAGAGAGGGGAAGGGGAAATGGTTTGATTCAAAGTGTAGATACAAGAAGAGGTATGATTTTGAAAGATGACTAATTTGGCTATAGCAGGAGCTTTCTGTTAAATGCTTGTTGCATTCCATATACAAATAATGGGAGATATGATTGAAAATGTTAGTTGTAAGTAGTTTTCATATCTACAATAAGGATGAAGAACCATTTAAAGTTTTTGAGCAGGTGGGGTGATGTGATCAAAGTTATCTTTTAGAAAAGAAATAATGTGTTTTTCATAGTATTTCATAGTCCTACTATCTGGGTACCTCCCTAATGTAATAGTCTCCAATGTACTGATAGAGGAAGTAGAAATGTCATTAAAGAGAACAAAGATGAACAAGGCAGCCATTGGAATGATAGCAAATGGGAATAGTAGAACAAATGAGAGTTTTTTTTAAGGATAGGAGATGTCCATGGGCGTATTTGTAAGTAGCAAAAGGAATCAGTAGATAGGGTATGATGGAAGATAAGAGAAAATATGAGAATAATAGTAGGCTAAGTCTTCTAGAAAATACGGAAAGGGATGGAATCAAAAGTACATGCCACGTAGAAGGCTTGGCATTGGCAAATAGAAGGGCCACTATTTGAGACAGAAGTAAAGGAAGAGATAATGGAGGCTATCTGAGTATTGTGAAATGAAGAGGAGAAGACAAGAGGGAGCTCTCTGGTGAATGGCCTCATTTTTTTTTTTTTTATTAACTTGTTTGTTCACTTTTAGGTTACAAGGTTCTGTTCCATAGTCACTTCAGTTATAGATTTTTCTCCCTTTCCTCCCCATCACCCACCTGACTCCCGCCATGGTGGCATACAATCATGTATAGGATCTGCAAACTCCTTCACATTGTACAATCGTCTGGTTGTATAGGTGTTATAGCCAATGGAGTGAACAATGAGAAAAGAGAAACAAAAGCCAAACTTCGAAAAGAACGATGGCATGTATTGCTTCAGTCTCCGTTTAAACTCTGATCTTTCTGGATCTTTCTCTGAGTGTAGACATCTCCTTCCATCCTGAGACTTGTATAGTTGTCTTTTAACTGTGTGATGCTGAGAAGCGTCCAGTTTTTCAAAATTGGTCATCACACATATGATGTATCTGTGACTGTGTACAAATTTTTCCTGGTTCTGCTCTTCTCACTCAGCATCAATTCATATAAGCCTCTCCAGGTAAGTATGAAGTCCATCTCCTT
>CM053601.1:144864247-144906685 GCA_028646575.1 Pseudocheirus occidentalis
GGATGACGGAGGGGAGGGCAGGGTCTGGGGGAAGGATACTGGAAGCACACACTTCAGTAAACAAACAGGGACAGGGTAGAGAACAGAAAAAGGTGGGGGGAGAGATAGGAAGGAGAGACAGACGATCACTGTCACAATATGTCCACTATGAAGATGTCCTGTATAATCACACATCCATAGCCTGTATTGAACTGAGTGTCCTTCCAGTAGGGGTAGCTGACAAGGGAGGAATCGAAAGAATCTAGAACTTAAAGTTCTGCAATACCTGAAACAGGAATTAAGATATACAGGGGCTAGGATAGGGAGACCCTCCCTGCCCTACCAGAATAAGAGAGCAGAGCAGGGGAGGGGCTTTACAATGTTATTGCTGTTTTAGGGTTGGGGCAGGGGCAAGACAGGGAGAAAATGTGTAATTCAAAAATGTAATGAAAATGAATAATGTAAACAAGAAAACAAATAAAAACTAAATTTTAAAAGTCATAGCAGAAAGACTACTGTGACAAAAATCAAGAGACCTAGGTCCTAATCTTGGCACTATCAATAACTTGTGTGACCTTGAACAACTCAAGTAACCTCCCTGAGAATCAGTTTCCTCATCTAGAAAAGGAGAGGTCTAAACAGGATGCTCTCTAACGTCCCTTCCAAGTCTAAAAGGTATGGTCCTATGAAATATATCCTATTTTAACAATTGCTATTTTACAAAATAACATTTTAATTTTTCAGTAATGACCACCAAATATCACATATCATAGTAATACAGTAAATGTATTATAAAGATCATCTTTATAAAGGTGCCAGGCCCTCTTCTCTTCCTGCTAAAATACCTTCTATTTTCAGTCTCATCTCCCCACCTTCACTCTGTGATCTTGCCAATCTCGCTTTTTTTTTTTGCCCCTCACACACAACACCCCACCTGCCATATCCACATTTAGCTGCTGTTCCTAGAATGCACTCCTTTCTTTTATCTGCCTCATAGAGTCTCTTTCTTCTTCTTTTTTTTTAAATTTAACATGTCATTTTAATACATATATATATACACACACACACATACATACATACATATATTTTTTTTGAAGTGATGCAAATTTTTTTTAACCAATTGTTAAAGGGTTAAAGAAAGTAGATTTCCAGGGGGGCACTGATTAAATTTTTTTTAATAGGACAGTAGTTCCAGATAAGTTTGGGAAGATTTGGTCTGGACCAATGGATGGAGAAACAAACAATATTGTCAAGGATCTATAATTATAGATTGTCTTGACAGAAGAAGGAAATAGATAAAGAGTACAAAACACGTGTCAAATCTGGTATTAACTGTAGCAGTAATGGGCCACTTGAATTATCTGGGCAGACTTGCAATCAGTGCCTCTGCCTCGTTTCCTCTTACTTTCTTCTACTTTTTGGAAGTTGGCTTCTTCAGATCACTCAGATGAAACTGCTCTCTCCAAAGTTATCTAGTGATCTCTTAATTCCCAGATTGAATGACCTTTTCTCAATACTTCTTGACCTCTCTGAAGTCTTTGACACAACCAGCCACTCTCTTCTTCTTGACACCAGGTTTTCATGGCGCTGCTTTTTTCTAGCTCTCTTCCTTCCTGTCACCGCTGCTTCTCAGTCTCCTTTGTTGAATCTTCAGCGAGGTCACCTCCACCAACTGTGATTGGCCCCTCAGCCTCTATCCTCGGTCCTTGTATCTTCCCTATATACAGTCTCACTTGGTGATCAAATCTGCTCCCCACTGTTTCAGTTCTTATTTCTGTGTTGATGACTCTCAGATCTTATTATTCAGTTCTGACCTCTCTTTTGACCTCCATTCTTATATTTCTAATTGCTGAATTCATCTTTTCCCTCAAACTTCTCCCTTTTTCTAAAATATCTTATTACTGTCAGGAGCCCCACCATCTTCCCAATTGCATAGGCACCCCTACGTGTCATCCTCATTTCCACACTCTCACCCCTCTCCCATCCAGTCACTTGTTTCTTTCTTCTTCTAAGATGTAACATATATAATACAAATGCTATTATTCCATTTCACAGAAGAGAAAAACAGAGGAAGAGAAGGGGAATGACTTGCCCACAATCACACAGCAAATATTACAAAAGATAAGACTCAAATTCAAGTTCCTGATTCCATAGCAGCCACTGCAACCAAGCCCCAGCAGCTAACAGGGATGAGAGACAAAAATACTATCCAGAAAATAAACCTGGAGAACTCAAAAACACATGCTGGTGTCTTACACATTTTACAATAACAGCTCAGGAGCTTTGGCTACAGCTCTACCATCACCAAAGCAGGTACACTAGGATGAAAAAATGTGACCCTAAAGATGTTTTTGCTGATGTACAACCCTGAAGATCCTATTACTGGAAGCAAAGGGTTAGGCACTTCTTACCTGGCTTTCGGTACAGTTGCTGTTCATAGAGATGCAATGATCATTACACCACTGGCAGTCATTTGTGTTGGCTGTACAGCTGTAACAGTCTGTGTGCTGATCACACTTGTCATGATCGGCAGCTATTAAGAAAAGAAATTTATTCAACTAGAGATAATTCTGTTCTCCTGGCATAAAATCACCAGAGGAAATCAAAAGCTTCATCCCATAATTCACACAAAACTGAATTTGTTACAAGAAACTTCACCTTACAAATTTGGAATTCTTTCCCTTCACTGCAAGAAACAATATTACTTTCTGCATCCTTTACATTATTAACTAGAAAATTTCTACATTTAATTTAAGCAGTTCATATTTTCATCTCAGATCATTTCTGCAACTTTAGTCTTTTACTTCGGTAGTAAGTGGCTAATTCACTTGATTTTGTTCATCTTAACTGATAAGTAACTACTACATTTTGTAACTTTATTCAATGCTTATAGACATGTAAAAAAGGTAACAAGGGAGTCATGTTTTTTGTTTGTTTTTTAAGGACTTGTTTTATCTGTGGGTTTGTGTGATTTGTGTCCAGTAGAACATAAATAGCCTTCATCTACAGTAATTCCATAAACACTTAAGAGGGTACTCTGCACACAGCAGGAACTATTTAGTGCAAAAGAGGAGAAAAACATAGCATAATGACTTGTTAAGATGATAACATCAAATGATATTTTTTTTAAAGATGGGGAGACATGAACATGCTTGTAGGAAAAAGGGAAGGAGCCATGATATGAAAAGATTAATGATAAGAGAAGAAGAGTGGGGATAATAGTGGGATCAATCTGCCAAGGCAATTGGGAAACTATGGGATCAATGATGCATAAACAGAGGTAGGCTTTCAAAAGGAAAAAAGACAACTTCTTTGTTAGGGGAGAGGAACCAACTGATAAATGACCAAGGGATATGAAGAGAGGAAGAAATCAAAGCTATCAAAAATCATATGAAAAAATGTTCTAAATCACTAATAAGAGAAATGCAAGTTAAAACAATTCTGAGGTACTACGTTGCACCCATCAGATTAGCCAAGATAAGAAAAAAAAGAAAATGATAAATGCTAGGGCGCATATGGGGAAACCGGCACACTAATGTACTGTTGGTGAAAATGTGAACTAGTCCAACCATTCTGGAAAGCAATCTGGAACGATGCTCTGAAAGCTATAAGATATGTATACCTTTGACCCAACAAATAACCCACATGTTAAAAAAATAAATATTTACAGTTCCTTTTGCGATGACAAAGAATTACAAATTGAGGGAATGCTCATCAATTGGGGAGTCACTGAACAAATTAGTGTATATGAATGTGGCTGAATACTATTGTGCTGTAAGAAACAAGGAAAGACTTATGATAAAAAAAAATATTATCCAACTCCAGTTGGAGAACGTAAGGACTCAGAGTGTAAACTGAAGCATAGCTCTTTTTTTCCTTGTTGTTTGCTTGTTTTTCTCCTGGAACATGGCTAGCTAATATGGAAATACATCTTGCATGATTTCATATGTGTAATGGGTATCTTATTTCTTGCCTTCTCAGTGTTCAGAAGATGGGAGGGCAGAGAAGAGAGAGAATTTGAAACTGAAAATAATGCTGAATAAAAATTTTAAAAAGAGAATGGAATAAAGGAGGAAATGGTGGGATAAAATGTTTGAATAATTTGTAAGGTGAAGAGGAGGGGAAAACAAGGAACTCTCAGTGAATGGGCTCAATTTTTTCAGTGAGGGCAAGGTCATTAACTAAAAAGGTGAATGAGTCTTGTGCTAAATTTAAGGAGAGGTAAGAAAACATGGAAACATACTTTCAGGAGTAGAATGACAAATCAATGAGGGAGGAATAGAAGGTTTGCTTTGTTGGAGTGAGTGCTCAGCTGGATGATATATATTTATATTGGACCCAATTGATATGGTTTCATAATTTTCTCAAAATTTCCATTAAGTAGCATATGAATAGGAAAACAGAAAGTTAGATGGTAGGCTCTATCCAGGGTTGACAAGACTCAATCTGTGTTGAGACAAGGCAGGGAAGAGATTTAAAAGTGGAGGATAAAGAACAGGTGATCTGGTTCACCAAGTAGTCAAGAAAGGGAAGGGAATGACAGGAATAGAGTTCATGGTAATAATGAAAAGCAGAGCAGAGGGTCATAAGACCAAGGGAAACAAGGAACAATAAAAGATTATGATCATATAAAGTAACTTCAAGGTTTGCAAACAAAGAAGTAAAACACTTGTGGGTGGTGGCAAGAACAAGAATATGACCATCTCTCTGGGTAGAGCTGAGGTGCAGTGAAGAATGAGGACATGGAACTGAGTAGACAGAGGAACTGGGAAGTTAGGGTATTTGAGGAAGCATCAGGATGTACACTAAAACCCTCTGGTATGAGGACAGGATAGGGGGAGGAGAGAAAGACCATGAGTCAGACACTTAACTCACTGAAGAAGGAAGAATAATGTTCTGGGCATCAGAGAAATAACAGACACCAGGGTCTGGATTGAGTGATAAATATAGATTGAAAGGAGTTCAAAGGAGGAAAGGCTGCAACTGAAAGTAGTAGAGGAAGAGTCTGGTATGTTTAGTATTTATCCTTTTTAAAAATGTAATTTCTCTGTGTTCTAGTACATGGTTCACTTCTGTAAAAGTATGTGATTCTGAGAAAGGTGCATTCTTTAATGTTCTTATTAAAAAGATCCTTCAGATCTAAATTCTCCAAAAGTTTTTTCAGATCTGTATAGCTCTTTATTATTTATCTTTCCGTTAGGTTTTTCTAACTCTAAAATAACTGAATTTCTGAAAATTGTCTTAATATCTGTTCTTTTGCAATTCATTTAAACTTTCCTTCATGAATTACATACTATGCCACTTGATGTATATGTTTAATACAGATACTGGCTTACTATCTAAATAGTTCCTTCAAAGGAATAATACAGTTCCCAGTTCCAATATGTATACACTATAGTTTTTATTTAATCACTATGAATTTTTATTATCAGATAGCAAGATTACAACTTCTCTTTTTTTTAAACTCTTGATGTAAACTAAACTCTGCCCCAGGTTCTCATTCTCCTTTTTTTAAGCATGCCTTTATATCTTAGATGCGTTTCTTATATATGGAAGTATGCTGGGTTTCAATTTCTTACCTATTGTTCAACTCTCTTTCATTTTATTGGGCTGTTTGATCTATTCACACTTAAAGTTATGATTGTTAGACTTGAGTTCTTCATTAATTCTTTTATTTTAATCCTTTTTTTCTTTCAAGTCAGTACTCTGAACAGAAAATATCAATAAAATCTTGTAAAAAAGTAAAAGAAAAATTAACTCAGTACTTTCTTACTGCAATTAATTCTATTTATACTATTTTGATGCTAGTTTATGCCCACAAGGTTTTCTTTTCCACCCTTATTTATCTGATTTATCCCAATTTTTCCTATTTTCCCCAATCTTTAGTCTTTCCCTTTCCCTATCCAGTGAGTGGTTCAAAAAATCTTCCCTATTCACCTCCTTTCCAATCTTTTAAATAACATTTTTTAGCTATCTCCTTTTCCAAGAAGTTTTTCTTTACTTTGTTCTCTTATTTCTCTTCTCTGACAGCCTATTATTTATTTTATTTTCTGACTCACAGATGATACCCTCAGTTATTCCTTCTTTATTTTCTGCATGCCTAATAACAGTAAAGACTCTGAAGGACCAAATCTGAGCTCCCTAATATATTCTGTTTCTTTGTTATTTTCTTTGTAGATTACCCTGTCCTCTATTTTTCTGACAGACCTCAATCTTAAAAATATCAATTCATGAGAGAAGTAACATCAGATAGACATAGAGCTCTGTGGCAGTAGCCATTTGGAAGTTGAGCTCCTATGCTTTTTGGAATACACCATTTCATTCTTTTCTCTGAGTTCTCATTATTGCAGATTATTCCTGGGTTATTTAGATAGCTTTTCTTTCCATCTGAAGGCCTTTCTCATAGGTATTTGTAAAATTGGCTTTTTTATATCCATATTTTAATATTCCAAGTTTTTTTTAACTTCCTTCCTCACATTCTACTTCTTTGAAAAGATTCTCTAGTATATTTCAATTTTGTTCTCAACTCTGTCATCTATGTTTTTCAATCCTGCACTGAAAATGCCAATTCTTTTCCTAATTTATTCCTAATTTCTTCTTCTAAAAGTTTTATTTTTCTTTTGAAGTTTGTGGTCTTGGAGGAGTGGGTTTTGTGGACTTCCAGTGGTCTTGAAGGTTCCAGTCAGGTAAATTTCAATCCTTCTCCTTTATCATCCTAATACTAGCTTATGGTGGTTTGAGTTTTCTTTGAGGCTTTGCTCATTCTTTTTTTTATGATCTCTCAGTTAGTTTAACTGCCTGTGAATGAGGTATTTATCCAAGCCTTCTTTTATTTTCCCAGTAACTTGCCTTTGGCTTTTGTCCGCACTTTCTAGCCTTTCTCCCCTCCATTCCTACTCAAACCCCTAAAACCTGCACCTGATGACTGTCCTTAACCTCATCAATTTGAGGGTTATAAGGGTCAGTCGAGTTGAGTTTCTGCCAGTAAACTCTGGAAAAATAAGAGGGAAGAGGGAAAAACTGGTCCCAGCTTATTTTCAAATTCCTATTTCCTCAGGAGTTAACACACCCTTGAAATCTGTGTCTCTGACATGGAATAGGTGGTCTTGGGGCACAAGGTGGGAACTATGAGAATTTAAGTTCTCCTGCTATTTCATGAGGTTTTTTTGTTTTGTTTTGTTTTTACTTTATGTGCTATTCACACTTATCTTTTGGATTTAGCTTTACTAATTCTATTTCTCCCTATGTTAATAATCAGAATTCTTTTTTCTGAGGTTCTTGGATGACAGAGAGTTGCTTAAGGCAACTACTGTACCATCCAGCCAATGATGAGTTGGCATGACACTTTTCAAAATTGCCTTTGCTGAGACCAAGTACTAGGGGCTGCTGTGGTGATCTATAATATTCTCAGAGTCATAATAATTCACAAGTATTGTCTGTCTCCATCATCTAGCTGTAGTCACCATTCCTGATATACACACATCTCTTGACCTTCCTTTCTTATATATCCCAGCCTACTTTTGCTATTCTTACTTCAGTAAGTTACAAGGACCAGAGGGAAATTTCCAGGAAAGCTTATTTTGTTAAACAAGGGTGTTTCTAAATTTAGTTTCAGAGACCCATGGAGACGTCAAACATCATATGGTATCTCAGCATACAACACAAATGTACTAATACTAAACTGTTTCACAATTTTAAAACAATTAAACAGCTTAAAAAGAGATTCCACAAGTTAATTCACCAAAAAGCAAAAACAAAAAACCCACCACCACCAAGAAATAAAACTAGAACTAGTTACATTTCTTAAGCAAAGAAGCAGCACATACTTCTTTTTGAAAAGCATTCTGCTCTGGTCTTCTCTTCTTGCTCTTCAGTTGCCAGTTCCCAAGGAATACAATGAGATGAATTCACATTCCACACACATCGGACTCCAGGTCCTGCTGCTACACAAGTGTCCTCACTCTGATGTGCTTCACACCTTTCTGCTGTAAACATCAGGATATCGCTGAGCAGAAGGCTGTTGAAACCTCCAAATACATACATAGTGCTAAACAAGAAGAAAAAAGTGTTTTTATCCCAAACTTGCTATGTGTGGAGCACATACTACACTAGTTAGTTGAAGTCATTTTACCAAATGATACTATAACTTTGAAAAGGCTTTTATAAGAGGTCAAAAGGCATATCCCCAAGATGATAAGGAAATGGGAGATCTAGCCAACCAAGGATTGACTGAAGGAACAGCCATGTTTATACTGCAAGTGATGTCTTGGGGCAAGTGGTGGATGGCAGCAAGGTTTGCATGATTGTAGTTTTGAAATTACTGATAAACAGTCAAGTGGAAGAAGGATTCACCTTGTCCTGCCTGGCTCTAGTAAAGAACTAGAACAACAGAGAAAAGCTATCAGGAGGTACATTTAGTTCCATATAATGAATAACTTTCTAACAATTAAAGCTATGCAAGAATAAAATGGGATATAGTAGAAAGTCATGTCTTATCACTAAGGCAGAAGCATCAACTTGCTAGGGATGCTGAAGGAAACAGATGTAGTGGGTTGAAATAGATGACCTTTAATTCAAGATTTTTCTTATCTATAAAACTCAGTATGACTAAGAGTTTGCTGTGACAAGTGGAAAAGAAATTATTTTCCCACTGTAACATTAGGCTATATGGAAAAATGTACATTGCCTAAAACTCAGAGTAATGTGTTTAGTTCTGGGCCTCACATATTAGAAGTGATACTGACAAACTGGATCAGGTCCAGAGGACAGCAACCAGTAAAATGTGTTGTCAGAAAACCATGCCAAAGGAAGATCAACTGAAGGAACTGGGATGGTTTGGTCTAAAAATGAAAAGAATTAGGGGAATTCTGATCATATCTTTACATCCCTAAGTGGCTGTCATGGGAAGAGGGGAGCAATTGTTCTGCTTAGCCCCAGATAGTAGAATTAGAACCAAGGGGTACAAATTGAGTCAAGAACTGGCACTATGATAAGAACTTGAGATACAAAGGCAAAGTTCCTGCCCTCAAGGAGTTCACAGGCAAACAACTATTTACAAACAAGATCTCTGCAAGATAAACTAGAGACAATCTCAGAGGGAAGGTACCAGCACTAAGGGGAATCAAGAAAGGTTTCTCACAGAATGTGGGATTTTAGTGGAGACTTGAAGGAAGTCAAGGAAGACAGAAGGTAGAAATGAGGAGGAAGTATATTACAGACAAGGAGGCTATCTGGTAAAAAGTCATGGAGTCAAGAAATGTTGTTACACAGATGCATATGTAAACTCAACATAGAGGAAGAACTTAAAAATTAGAGCCCTTCAAAAATGGGAATGGCTACCTCAGGAAAAGCTCCTTGTCATAAGAAAAGTTCAAAGACTGGATAAACATTTGTCAAAATGTTACAGGAGTTACTACTGCTTGAGGTAGAAGCTGATGAGTTCTGAGGCCCCTTAGAAACCTTTAAGATTCTGCAAGGAAGGAAGGAAGGAAAGGAAGGAAAGGAAGGAAGGAAGGAAGGAAGGAAGGAAGGAAGGAAGGAAGGAAGGAAGGAAGGAAGGAAGGAAGGAAGGAAGGAAGGAAGGAAGGAAGGAAGGAAAGAAGGAAAGGAAGGAAAGGAAGGAAGGAAGTAGCTGCGTTGCCAAACTGGAACTAGCCAACTGGCCAGTCATATCTCCAGAGATTTCAAATATTGGTTGCAGTTACTGCATAGTCTATGAACTGCCAGGCAATCCTAGGCTTTTACAGTTTGTCACATAAAGGAAACAAACAAGGTTAAAAAAATGATGTTTTCTGGGAAAGGGAAGATTAGCAAGGAAAAAAAGTATTGGTATAGTACACAGTATTTGTTAGGCACTATGAGTACTATCACACTTGATCCTCACAATAACCCCAGGACTTAGGTGCTATTATTATCCCCACTTACATTCGAAGAAACTGAGGCAAAGACTAAGCCACTTATTCAGGGTCACAATGCTAGTAAATATCTGAGGCTTGATTTGAATTCAGATCTTACAGAGTCCAGGTCAAAAGTACCAAGAGGCCATAAGAAGCTATAGAAACATTATGGAATCTCTGGCCAGAAAGGATGTTAAAAATCATTTAGTTTACTCCCCAAAGGGGAAAAAGACTAGAACCCAGAATTCATCCTCAGGCCTTCTGACTGCTGAGCCAGTCATAGCATCACTTAATATGATCAAATAATTGGTCTTAATTATATGTTTATTGAATTAATAATGGTAAAAATTCACACTAGATGGTGATGATGACCAGCATTTACAAAGCACTTACAAATATCATCTCATTTTATCCTCACAACACCTCTGAGAGGCAGGTGCTTTATTATCCCCATTTTAGAGATGAGAAAATTGAGGCAAAGTGTCATGCCCAGGATCACAGCTGGTAAGTGTCTGAGGGCAGCTTTGGGTCTTCCTAACTCCAGGCCCAGTGCTCTGCCTACCGCACCAGTCAGTATTAAAGGGAAAGCTCAACTGAGATAATGAACATAAAGCACTTTGCAAACTCTAAGGGACTCTGAATGTCAGTGATTCCAAGTCCAATATTCTATCCACCATGTCATAACACAAAAATATTTGCCTAGGATTTTTTATTAACAAGGCATAAGTAAATCATTCCATTTTAGTGTCACAAATAGCCCAAATGCAAAAACAGAAGAACAAGTCTAAATAAAACACAAGGTTACTATGGCCTGCTATTAGTACTCGTACAGAATTACAGATTTAGACCTGGAAGGAATCTCTCAACTAGTTCAATCCCTTCCTTCTGCGTACAAAGAAATTCAGATCACAAAGCTTATTTGATTTGACCAAAGTTATAAAAGAATAAATGACAAAGCAGAGATTTAAACCCAGTTCCTGTAACTACAAATCTAGTATTCTTTCCACCTATGTACCACACTGCCTCTATCCTTAATGAAACCTGGCCACCAGGTTGAGTTTGAAGAAAGGGTGGCTTTAGAGAGTAAGAATAAGTTCTGTCTTTAAGATGTCTATGGTCCACCCAGGAGGCAGCTGATAACATGGAAATAAAATTCAGGAGAGAAATTCAGGTAAGATCCATAAATTTGGAAGATGTTAATTAAACCCTAGGACCTAAGATCACCAAGCAAAATAATAATACCAGGGTCCAAGACAGAGTTCTGGGGATACTCCCAAATTAAGCAAACAGAAAATGGGTGACGATCTTGCAAACGAAATTAAGGAATGATTGAACAGGAACAAGGAGGACCAGGAAAAAGTAATATCCCAGAAGCAAAGGAAAAGGAGTAAATTCATTAGGAAACATTAACATTATTAAAAGCTTTAGCAGGGTCAAAGAAGACAAGAGAGACAAGGCCATGACATTTAGAAGTTAAGAAATCAAAGGATCATTACTCTAGAATTGAAAGGGTTTTCACAGGCCCTCTGACCCAACCCTCTCATTTTACAGATGAAAAAAATCAGGTCCAGAGAGGTTACGCCTTTTTTTCCCCAGGATCACACAGATAGTATCAAAGAGAGGATCTGAATCCAAATCTCTAGAAACCCTGTATATATGCCCAGAAAAACACCACATCCCTCTTCTATCAATCCTGGTTAAGAAATAACTGTTTTGGTAGAGCTAAGCAGGAAATTACTCCCCTCTCCAACTACTTGTATCTACTTCCTTGATTCTTCTTGATAGTTTACCTGAAGGAAACTGCATGCCACTACAATCACTGCTTAGCTAACAAGCAGCTGTTGCCTCTGCTGGATCTACTTCCCTCAGTCCTCTTCAGAAAGAACCTCACATCTATTGCTCAAGTATACATGTTTACAGATTTCCCCAACTTCCCTTTTTCTGTGTATCACATTCTCATACTTTCAACACAGGTGAGGATTCCCTTCTGCCATTTCAGATAATTATTTGTTTTTAAAACCATTTGATACCTCATTAAAAAAATAATAAACATTTCATTCTCCCTGAAAGCCTAGAAAGACAATTCCTCAGATCCTTACTCTTGTAAGAAGAAACCTGGTAATTTGAGGATCAATGACATGATTTTGGCCATGGCAGAAAGATAAACATCACAAATTCACTGTAAATGCCTACAACACTCTCCCTGCTTTTTACAGATGAAAACAATTACAGTAGAGTGGTAGGGAGAGAAGCTAGATTACAAGCGGCTCGGTGGTAAGGAAGCAGAAGTAGGTGTAGATAATTCTTCCTAAGAATTTGGCAGTGAAAAAAACAAAGGAAATGCAGAATAATAGCCTTAGAACACTGGCAGAGAAATAAGGCTTCAGTCCTGATGAAGTCAACTCGACTGAGCAAGTCTGTAGATCTAAGGAGGGAGAAAGAAAAGAAAGGAGACTGGGAGACAGGGAGGGTAAATGTGGGGAGGGGAGAAGAGAGAGAGAATGAGAGAGAGAATAAGGGGATTTAATGGAACTGAATCATCAATGGAGGAAGCTCCAAGAGAAGAGAATGGAATCAAGAGCACAAGGAAAACTGGGTTTGTTGTTGACAAGAAGAGTCATGTTGTCCTCAGATGCAGGAATAGGAATTATGCCAAAAGGGCTACTAAACTGTGCATGCCCTTTGACCCAGGACTATATCCCAAAGAGATCATAAAAATGGGAAAAGGACCCACATGTACAAAAGTATTTGTAGCAGCTCTTTTTGTGACGGCCAAGAACCGGAAACTGAGGGGATGCCCATCAATTGGGGAATGGCTGAAAAAGTGTGGTATATGAATGTCATGGAATACTATTGTGCTGTAAGAAATGAGGAGTTGGTGGACTTCAGAAAAATCTGGACTTACATGAACTGATGCTGAGTAAAGTAAGCAGAACCAGAAAAACATTGTACATAGTAACAGCAACATTGTACGATGACCAGCGTTGATAGACTTAGCTCTTCTCAGCAATGCAATGATCTAAGACAATTATAAGGGACTCATTATGGAAAATACTGTCCACATCCAGAGAAAGAACTATGGAGTCTGAATGCAAATCAAGGAATACCATTTTCTCTCTCTTTTTTTCTCATGGTCTTTCCCTTTGGTTTTTATTCTTCTTTACAACATAAGTAATGTAGAAATATGTTTAATATAATTGTGTTTGTATAGCCCATATCAGACTGCACATCATCTTGAGGAGAGAGAGGTAAACAAGAGGGAGAAAATTTAAAACTCAAAATCTTACAAAAATGAGTTCTGAAAACTAAAACTAACTAAATAAATATTTTTTAAGAGGAAGCAGGAGTAAAGGAAGAAAAAATGACATATTGAGGCAAGAACTGAGAAAATGTACCTTCCTTCTTTTATTGGAGAGGTAAAGGGCTATAAATGTGAAATGTTCCATATGCTGTCACAGGTAACATATATGTAATCAGATAATTTTGCTGAGTTTTTTGGACTTTTTTTAAAGGGAAGATTCATTTGGGAAGTAGACAGATGTATATTTTTTAAAATAAGTTAAAAAAAACAGCATAAAAGATACAGGGAGATTTTAGGGGCATGAACTGGGAAAGAGAAAGATACGGCTAATAGCTCTTTTTTCTAAGTAAAGCTGGAAGTAAGAATGTTGGTGGGGGGAGGTGGGAACAAAGAAAAAACCTTGAACAAATAAGATTTGGAACAATTACAGAGAAAAGTGAGATATAAAGTCATTAAAGGAAGAATAAAAGTTTGGCCATGCAGTAGTAAGGAGCCATTTGAATTGAGATAACATCAATTTATAGTGGACCCAGCTGACACTGAAGTAAGAAGTTATGCCAACAAAGTTCAGCAGTTTAAGAGAAAGCAGGGGACAAGAGAGTGATCCAGGGTTGACTATTGGCAGGGATCAAATGTCAAAAGGAAAAGAGGGCACAGAAGGCTGTACACAATTGAAATGATCAACTGCAGAGCTGTGGGGGATAAATGCAAGAACAGAAGGGGATAAAGTGAAGGTGAAAAGAGAGAAATGGAGGGACTGGAGGTTTTATAAGGCCAAAGAATAGGTTTAGGAGGAATGAAACATAAGGAAAAGTGGAAAAAACAAAAAATTGTGGTCAGAGAAGTTAATTTCTGAGTTTAAGTTCATGCATTTGGAATATTCTACCTCAAGAAGTCATGGGTTCCCCTTCACTGGAGGTCTTCAAACAGACCCTACATGATCATTTGTCAGGTATTTTACAGTGAGGAGTCTTTTCAGGTATTGTTGGACTAGAAGGTCTCTCAAATTCTGTGATTTCTGAGGTGGTACAGTCATGGGTGACAGTAACTTCTAAGTTATGACCATCCGTATAAGTGGCTGACATAAAGTGAAGTAGAGGGTCATGAGAGCTGAGGAAATAGATGAAGAGGTTTGAAACAACAACATAAATACTGAAATACCCAACTACAAGAGCTGGGATTGGGGTAGGAAGAAAAAATGTAAAGAATCAGGAAAGCCAATGGCCTATCCAAGAGCTAACAATAAAGATTTGGACCAGACAATCTCTCTTGATAAAGTACGCCTCAGAGAAGGAGAGACAGAGGGTTGATGGCAAATGGAAGATCTGAAGGTGGCAGTTAATAACAAAATCCACTATTCTTTTCCTAGACCAGTTTATGGGAGGACAAGAAAGAAGGCAGAACCAGCATGAGAGATGCTGCAACCAGTGATGTTCCATCTTCCAAAGACAGTCAAGTTTTCTGCTTGTGTAAGATGATAGAAAGAGTGTGGAAAAAAAACTGAAAATGAAAAGAAGTACATTCATTTCAGAATGGAGTTTCCAACAATGGAAATGGAAGGCAAAAGGCAGGGACTGGAGTATGGTAGGACTGAACTGGATGGGGATAAAAGTATGGTGGGGAGGAGGAAAAGAGAGGTTTTGTCCTGAAGATCTAAGTCTGAGTCACTAAGATTAGGGTGGCAGCAGGTACAAATGGGCCAACCATAGGCACTAGGTAGGGCCTCAAACTCCCAGGATCCTGATGATGAAGTACAGGGTACAAGTTTACAGTGTACTATATAAGTACAGTGTTCCCTCTCCTAACACCAAAGAGTTAAAGCAGGGACAAGGGATAGAAAGTAGGTCAGGCAGGAGGGTTTGAGAATACACACGTAGCACCAGGTCAGTATTCACATAGGGGATTAGACACACACAAATGTTCAAACACACTGGAAGCATCCTGAGGTCCTGGTTCCTTACTAGGCATTTGCCTGTTGTCCAAGCCTTTCTGATCCCAAGGGTAGTAGAAGACCTAACCCCAGCTTTTCCCAAAGTGTTCCCTTATTTCAAAATGTTCTTCTCTATCATCCACCGAGCCTTGAATCTGAAGCTCAGTCCTGCTCTAAGCTCCTTGAGAGAAGAGATCGTTTCATTACTTGTATTTATACTTCCAGCAAGCAATGAAGAGTGGACAGTTAACAAATATTCATCAATTAATTTACTGAATGCTCAGCTTCTCTAGAAAACAGCTAACATCTGAGGGGGAAACTTACATGCCTACATATAGCCCTACCAAATGTGTCCTACCCACATATTAATTTTTTTAAATCATAATAAAAGCAATTATAATATGACACTATTTCTCTCCTGTTGCTTAGAAAAAAATGAAATGTGCCTTAGTTCCTAATATCAATACACTTTTGAAAGAATCAAAGTGTAAATAGCAGGAATTCACAATTGTTTAATACTGTAAGAAAAATCAATGGAATGTATGAGCCTGAAAATAAGAAAACTTTAACCCAATTCTATATATTTACAATACTTTTTCCTTTTACCCTTTATTTGTCTTTAAGCATAGTTTTAAAATTTGATGTTATCAACCTGTGCTTTTAGTTCTCAACACCATGGAATTTCACTTTAAGCCATGATCTTAAAAAGGAGGAAATTAGCAAGAATTTTTAGTCCAGTTACCTGTTATACAAAACTGCTGAGTGGCCAAATCTGTTAACATCATGATGAAGATCAGGTCTTTGAAGTACTGACCAGCGATCACAAGCTAGAATTAAGAAAGAATTATTTCAAAAGTGCCTATCATTCATGATATCCAGGTTCTGACATTGTTTTTTTTTGGGGGGGGGGAGAGAGGAAGGCAGAACAATCTCAGTGCTCCCAAAATGTCTCTATTTCCCTCAATAAACTAATGATGGAATTCATCTACTTTTGAAATAGATATGTGGCGGTCCAAGTGCATGTACCTGTTTCCATATGGACAAACACTACCCTCTACTGGTCATTAAAGCTAACCACATTTAGTAATCTTTAATCTTAGTGTGGATAGTATGGGTTTGAAGACCTCTGTTAAAGCATATTCATTTGCCCCAATGAAATATAACAACTCAGACAGTCTATCAAAAAGGTCTTCTGAGACCAGTCCTTACAGAAGAATTACTGGTGCATTCCAAAGAATAGGGTAAACATTATAAATTCAAAACAGAAAGGTCCCGTCTAACAGGTAACTCAACCCCCTCTCAAAAAATTACTTTCTAACACTATTTAACCCCATATATGTCAGAAAAAAAGGAGTAGACTACCAGTGCCTTTCTGAAAATGTGAAAACTGTTAAACACATCTAAAAAAAGGAACCTCCGACCTCCCTTCCCTTATATTATCATATCCAATATAGGAAGGCACACTTTTCAAAAGGTCCAAGAGAAGGGGTAGGAAGGAAAGGGAATAAGCGTTTATTACGGCCCCACTGTATATCAGGCACTGCGCTAAGGGCTCATAAATGTTACGTCATTTGACCCTCACAAAGGCCTTAGGAGGTATGTGCTATTATCATCTCCATTTGACAGCTGAGGAAACCATAAAGAAGCTGCTTTAATGCTAAACTAGCTCTGGAAAACTTACCAATATCATAGGCCATGAAATCTGATGAAAAGCACTTGGCACCGTGACTCATAGAAGTATCATTGTGTGTGTTTCCTCCAAATACCAGCATGGTTCCACTGATTATCACAGCCGTGTGCAAATAACGGAAAAAACGGCTGTCCTTAAGAATGGTCCTTTTAAGTTAAGGAAAGAAAAGGTATTTTAAAAATACTTCTTACTCACTGACAAATGCATAATACTATTTCATTAATCTATAACAAAAAATACGTGATTATTGTATGGCTTCTCCCTTGTTGTCATGGCATTTCATATTTAAAATAAAGTTCTCCACATGAATGTGAATTACTACCATGGTCCTGGGAACTTATCACTTTCAACAGCTACGCTTTCCTCCAAAGGTTTAGCTCATAGGACATAGAACAGATAAGGGTCTTAGTGATCATCTGACCTTTTCCCCTGATTTTACAAATGAGGGAACTGAGGCTGAGAGAAAACAAGTGACCAACCCAAAGATAGCAGGTAGAAGACTCAAGAATCAGAACCCAAGTCCTTTGACAGGTACTTCTATAATTTGCTATGTCTCGTTTTTCCTGTTTTTCCCCTCCCCTAAAATCAAATTCAGTCTATTCAGAGACAAAAACTATTAACCCAGTTGAAATTTCCTCCAGAAAAAAATATTTCCTGCTTGATTGACATAAGTTATTGGAACTTAAGCCCTCCCCCAATACTAAAGTCACAAAACTTACATAGCTTTTGAGAAATAGATGAAAATCAGATGTGTGCTTAATAACTTTTTAATGGAATTTTAAATTTTCAAAATACTGTGCCAACTCTGTTCAATGCTCAGATAACATAACTGTTATAACTAGATTTCATATCTCAAATGAGTCACTTTATACTTCTTATAATTATCAGGATTTTATTATCACATATATTTTATGAGGTAAGAGTAAATATTCTGCTTATCTATATAACATGGATTATAGACTAATCTAGATCGAATAACAACACCCCAGTTATCCACAAGAAAAACACAAACCAAAAAGGTTTCTGAGTAGTCACAAAGTATATTCAGAGAAGTTCATGCACTTTATTCAACGTAAAGCTCTTGGGGCCAGACTCAAGAATTTATTTTTATTTTACAGACAATTCTGACAGACTCGAGAAGCTATTTTTCAAATCCCTTGTGTGAAATAGGAGAACAGAATTAGATGAGCTGTACAAGCAGAAAAAAATTGATAGCTAAAATCTCAAACAAGAACTCAAAAAAATACAGCCTGCTCAGGTCATTTAATAAAGGGGCAAATAGGTCTATTATACTTTAATAGCCCTTGAAAACATAACTTTATTGAAGCACAGAAAAATAACAGAGGTCTACAGTAATGACACTGAGACTAAGGCAACAACAACAACAAAACACCATTAAACTGTCTGGCTGTGATGATGCACACCTCTAAATTCCTGCTCCTCTGGTAGGGAGTTCCAAGTTTTAGTGGGATTAGCCACTGGGTGTCTGCGTTAAATTTGATACTAATAAAATGATGGTGAAGGAGAACCAGGTAGCCTGAAGAGAGGTGGAACTGGCACCAAGGTAGGAAACAGAGCAAGTCAAAGCTCTGATGATGACAGGAGTGGGACTGAGCAGTGAATGGCCCTTGGACTTCTAGTTTGGGTGACAAAGGAAGACACAGTCTTTAAGGAAGAAAAAAACCCATCAAATTGTGTTCAGAAAATACTACTTAAGAAGGAATGTTTGTGACTGAACTGGGAAAATTTCCTTCCCAAAACATGTTTGAGTGCATGTAAGGGTAAATCGTGTCCATCCAAAACACTCAACAATCCACAATAACTCAATCTCTAAGAGTTCTAGTCAGCTAGGGGTTTACTCCGGCACTATAGAGAGATGAAAAGCCAATAAGAAGTAGAGGTTTCAGATGGTTTTCTCCATTTTCCTACATAATAATGCAGAAAGGGGGAATGTAAGTTACTGTGTGCTTCCTAACTTACCTCTGTGAAATATTATACATTAAAGGACAAAATCAACAATTAGATTAAGGAAGAAAATACGTACCACATCTGAGTATCCACATCATACTTATATAGATCATCAGCAAGTCTATATTTGTTGGCACTGAAAGCCTTATAACCGCCATGTATGTAGAGGGAATTTGTCTTGGCATCATAAACACTACTGTGGCCATAACCTCCTTGTACGAGAGCACCCTGAGTTTGTAAAATACTCCATGTATTCTTTTCTATAAAAGGAAATGCAATTAAAGTCAAATACTATAGATGACTCAACTTTGGAATCTTAATATATGTGACAGCTAAAGAGAAAAGACATTAGGAGACATAGTTCAGCTGAACAATTTTCATTTTTAAATTACTGTTAACAATAAGAAAAACAACTGCAACAGAAACAGTAGATAATTCAGGTAGATTAGAAAATACAAACTTGTTAAATACTCAAATTTTAATGAAATTCATCTATAGGGGGCATTTGAGTAAAATTTAACTCTAATTTACTACAAGTGTTTAATTATTAAATGCCCATGACTTTTCATGAAATCTTTAGTCTATAGTAAAAGAAGAAAAGAATTAAATTGCTGGTGGGCTTTTTTTTCTTTTTAAAATAATAATTTTAATTTTCAGAGCTCTGAATAAAAAAATTCTGACAGATTATAAAATTACTCATGACAATCTGATTATACAACCAAATGCCTACTCCTGAACTATGCCAAAGGTTAAGAAATCTAAACTGAGGTTCCAGACAGAACAGGGGACCTTTTTTCCCTACTCTTTGTATCTAGCATATTCAGCAAAAATTACAAAGTCAACAGAGGTTAAATAAGTGAGCAAGCCCCACCCAAGCCCAAACTATGAGAGCTAGACAGTCAATGAAAGGTAAAATCTCTCTGGGTTACATCCCTAAGCCAGGCACAGTAAAAAAAAAAAACCTAGGAAAAGGTGACAGAATATAAAGAAATAACCAACACCTCCCATTTCTCCCATTGTCGCCTACTTAGACTTAATTCAGACTGCTCCCCAGGAAAACTTGTTGAATCAGAAACAGCATGGCTTCAGAACTCTAAGGCCATGTCCACCATCAAAACTTTTTCCCCTCAAGGAGGACAGAGTACAAAGGGCAAAAGTACAAGGGCAAAGGGAAACAAATGAATAGAATATCCCGAGTTGAATAAGGTTTCCATGGACATTCTGGGAAGTGAAGTAGAAAAGAGAGGGAGGTCAAAAGAAAAGGGAAAGAATTTGGTATTAATGGCTGAAATCCAAGCAAAATCACTTCCTAATCCCGTCAGTTAAGTGGCCTGGGCTGCTCTGCTGTAGTGCTGGCAGGCCTTAAAAGCAAATTAAAGTGATAAGGTTTTATCCTATTCCTCTCATGTCTGACCTGCCAGGGTAACTATCAGACAATATGTACTCACTCCTTAGTACTAATTTCTCAGATGGAATGGCCAGTGTGCTAAAGGATGGACTGCAACTAAGATTACTATCACCTGAAAAGCCAAATGATTATGTGTTAACAAACTGTACTGTAGTCTGCTTCCTTAACAGCCACTTCCTCATAATTTAATCATGAAAGGCTAAAAGAAGAATATGGAACAGCAAGGAGGTATTGGTTGCAGAGCCCAAGGGGAGGATAAGGTACTGGTGCTGAGTGAGATAGGAAGGAGAGGGAGCTGGCACACATTTAGAACTGTGACCTAGACCTATGTGAAAAGCTAGCCTGTCAATGAGTGATTAGACTTGAACCCAAAGGCACAAGCTAGGAATAACAAACAGAAGTTGCAATGAATGTATATCTCCTCCAAGTAAGGCAAAAATTCTAATAATCAGAGGTACCCAAAAGTAGAACAAGCTACTTCAGAAAGTAGCTGTTTCCCCAACAATGGAGGTAATTAAGTAGATTTCAGATAATCACTTGTCAAAGATGATGTTATACAGGGAACTCCAATATGAGCTGGACTAGGTGACCTGTCATAACCCTTATGAGTTTGAGATTCTATAATTCTGAAGATTCAAAGATTCTGTAGACAAGAATGAGTAAAGTAAGATTGAATGCAATATAAATAAATGTGAATTCCTAGACTTAGCTATTTTTAAAAAATGAATAGCACAAATTTTTTTTTCAAGATTAAATAGGAGTCAGTTTGATTACCATATTTTAAGAAGGATACTGATAAATGGAATTGCATGCAAGAAAGGATGGCCTGGATCCTGAGAAATCCACAAACTGCTATATGAAGCACAGTTAAAGATACTGGGTATTTTTAGTTGGGAAAAGAAATTGTAGAGGAGACTTACTAGATATCTTCAAATAATTAAAAGGGAGAGGATGGTATCAAGGACGTAAGTAGATGCTGGAACTCAAGTACTACCTTCTACATATAAGTCTTTCCTGAGCCTCAAATGCTGCTGCTTTCCCTAGATAACCTTGTATTTCTTTTGTATGTATTCAGTTTATGCTAATATATGTACATGGCATCTAAGTCAGGAGCAGGTTCATTTTTGTCACTGCATCCCTGGCACCCAGAACAGTGCTTATCTGTTACTAACAAGCAGATGTTTGTTGACTATTCGTTATGGAAAAGAAGTGTAAGCTGTATTCCCCATAGCTCCAGAGAGCAGAAGTAGACCTTCCCAATGGGCTGTTGAGAGAGCAGGGCTCCTCTGGTACAGCATCTTCTCAAGTACATTAAGGAGCTGGGAATACAATCACAACTTCCTTCAATTCAATCCCTTCTATAATTCCAATCAGGTGATGTAAATAGGAGAAAAAGTCTCCCTTCACAGCACAACTGAGAGTGCAACAATGTTAAACCTCATTAATGCTAAAACTAAAGACAATCAACATACCGGCTGGCTTCTATCACTTACACAACAGAAGGCAGTCTAACTTCCCCTTGGAAGTGATGTCAGAGGGTAAGTTACTGTATTGTAATATGTCACCTTCTCTGAGTGAGGCTATCACCATAACCTAATAATGTCCTGGGATATAGTAAGATCTTGTGGGTTTGGAGACAGAATTTTGGTTTGGGATTGGGAAAAGATACAGAGGAGCAATCCAAGGTCAATGCAATACTAGCTTATACGATCCACACTTTAATAGAGTCCTGTGTTGGGAGTCAGAAAGACCTGAGCACACTCAAGTCCTACCTGCAATCATGATTATTAGCTATGTGATCCTAGGCAAGTCATTTCACCTCTCTCAAGCCCCAGTTTTCTCGTCTATAAAATAAGGATACTAACACCTACCTCACAACGGAGTTGAGAGGATCAAATAAGATAAAATACATAAAGTGCTTTGCAAACCTTAAAGTGCTATTTAAATTTTAGCTATTTTTGTCTTTTAGTCCCATCTATATCTGAGGAAGAATTCCTCCTCAAGAGGTGATAATCAGCCTTCCTTGGACGTGGCATTCGCTCCGTACCAATAGAATCTATGCCACTTTTGCACAGCTCTGAAGATTAGTGAGCTTTTCCCGACATCAAGTCAAAATCTCCCTCTCTGAAACTTCCATCCACTGCTCCCAGTTGTACTTTCTGGGGCCAAGCAGAACAAATCTCATCCCTCTCCTACAGACATCTTTTTTATGTACTTCAAAGAGAGCAAGCGTGCTTCTCTAAGCTAAACACTCAGTTCCTTCCATTAGTGCAAATATGACGTAGTCTCCAGTCCTCTCGTTCCCCTACCCTCTGGGTAATGTACCTGTCAACATCTTTCCTAAAATATAACAACCAGAACTTAGTATAACACTCCAGATGAAAGATAACCAAGGCAGAAGAAAGCAGGCCTATTTCCTACCTAAATGTACTAATCTATTAATTCAGTCTAATATCAGAATAATCTTTGGGGCTGCAATTTCACATTAGTAAAAACAAAGTCCCAGCCTTCAAGAAGGTTACAAAGTAAATTCTTCACTAATTTCTAAGTAATTCCAGTTTCTAAATTGTGGTTCAAGATGCTAGTTTGAGCCTTTGTGACTTCCTGAGCCAGAAATCAGCCATACTCATTTTTGGATATTTCTTTTAAGGATTAAAAAATAAAACATAGTATACAGAAAAATCAACAATGTAGTTGCAGGAAATCAGAGTGTACAGAAGATTATCCAGCTCATGATTTTCTGCTTGTTACACTAACCTATAATCCAAAATTTCACAGAGTCCAAGGCCTACAAGATTTCTTCCTGACTATATGCTACAGAATATCTAGTCTTCAAAAAGAGAATGAATGGCCTCTTTCATTCCTTCGATTCCAGATTAGTCCACCTTTGGCACTTTGGTACCCATACAATGGTTTGTAATATAGTCTAAATTCATCATTAGCCAATCAGGAAACCTTACTGATGGTAGATTTTTGCTATTCTATGCACATTCCTATGTAATCACTCAGATAACTAGATATTTCTCCTACCAATCAGGATTAGGAAAAAAAAACTATCCCACTTGACTAAAGTGTTTTCCATTACCTAAAACAAAAAACACACCCAGTTCACCTCTAAAATTTACAAAAGATAATTCTTTCCATTACACAGTTCTTCTTTCAAGCACCTTGCAACCCAGCTGAGTGATAATACAGAATTCTCAAATATTTATAATAATCTTATATAGTTATCATAAAAGAGGTATTCAGTCACTAAAGATCTGGGAAGGCTCCATGGAGGAGGCCACATTTTAGCTAAGTCTTAACAAAAGGACAAGATTTCAAAATGTGAAAAGCATACCAGGCTTCCCTAACTGAAGAGCATGAGGAGGAAAAAGAAGGAGAAAAGGTTCTGCGGCAGTAAAGTATGAAACATTTGGGCAAGAGAGACTGTATGAAAGATTGCATGCTGGTAAGTAGGTTCTGGGCCACCCTGTAAAGGGCCTTAGAGAATAGCAAAGCATAAAAAAGAATGGGGGACGGGAGGGGAGGGTGAGGGAGACTGAAGGCAGGAAAACCAGATTAGAAGACAAATGGAACCATCCAAGACCTATATCAAGACCCCATAATAGGCTGGTGGCAATAAAAATGGCCAAGAGATGAGAGAGCTGAAAAAAAGTATGGAGGCAGAACCTCTAGGCCAATGGTTCTCAACCTTCCTAATGCTGGGACCCTTTAATACTTGTATGTGGGAGTATCTGCATGTGGGCTGACTCCCCTGGAGATGGATAGAGGAGTAGTGTCTCAGTTCCTAAGACCATCAGAAATGTGTTTCCTGATGGTCTTAGGTGACCCTATGACCCCTGTGAAAGGGTCATTCAAACCTCAAAGCGGTCACAACCCACAGGTTGAGAACTGCTGCTCTAGGGCATTGGTGACATTGGGATGTGGCAGAAAAGGGAAAGACAGGCATTTAAAAGTGCCAGGCCTCATTAATTAGAACAGTGACGGGACCACTAACATAAGTTATCTGTGGTTATCACTTAACCTTTCTGTGCCTCAGTTTCCTCATCTATGAAATGAGAGGCTTGTACTCCATGGCCTCTAAGGTCACTTCCAGCTCTAAATCTATGATCCTATAGAGGTCACACTGTAATTCATCACATGCCATATCTCTAACACCTGTCCACTCTTCCTGGTCTTCTTTTGATGATATCTATCATGCAGTCCTACATATCAACTTTCTGAGGATAGATATCAAATTTTCTCCAACTTGACATCCAACCCAGGATGGAAATATATACAGTGTTCTCCATATAGCCCATGTAAATCTAGTGTTCTGCACAGGGCAGGCATGATTTTTTTTTAACTGAATAGGCAAGACAACATGGGAGCTAGGTTTTGGTTCATTTGTTCCTGTGGGCTTTTTTTCAGGTGGGAGTGTGATGAAGGAGAGAAGAAATGTACAAAAAAGTTCCATTTTAGACAGATCAAATCAGTTCAGTTTCTTAAAAATTTCATTATGGTTCTCAATTTTCAGTATTATAATCACTTTTGCCACTTCCAAACTTTATCCAAATGTCCACATTTCTCACGTTGGAGATTTCAAAACTGGTCAGTGGCTGAAATACACACATCTATTTTGCCACCTCTGATCTTCCGTACCATATATCAATATTAACCAAGTTTCAGGAGAAAAGACTAGCTCAGTGTTAATTATGTAACAAATGTTAAAAAGCAACCACTGACAACAATGTACCTACCAATGTCATACTCCTGCACGTTGCTTATGTAGCCATAGAGAGGACAGTGACCAAAGACAACCAGCATGACGACTCGGCCATTTTTCATGGTGACAGTGTGTGCTGAGTGCCCAACAACTGCGTACTGCTCCTTTGCTTTGGGGGCCAGTAAAACCCACGATTCATTTTTAATGTGAAACACCCTCAGCTCATTTGTCACATTGCCTGTTGAATCAATTTTTCCTCCATACATGTAGATTTTGTCCTAGAAACAAAATTGGGAAGAGATGTTAAAAGGCTCAAACGTGAGAAGAGAAGAAGAAAGGTCATTTATTTCTACTCTATATTACATAGTAAATTCTTAATGACTGTCTTTAGATTATAGACATTTGGAAGTCACTGGAGAGGCATAGAATCTATATAAATGATTTTCACAAACATAATTTTAATATAATGTGTGATACTGAGATACAGCTTATGGTCTATTTCTTTTTTCAGGCAGGAATGAACATGATGCAGTGGATAGGGCACTGGGCTTGGAGGAAGGAACACCTAGGATCAAGGCCCACCTCAGACACTGACTGGCTGTGTGACCCTGGGCAAATCGCTTAACCTCTCTGTGCCTCAGTTTCCTCATTTATGAAATGAGAGGCTTGTACTCCATGGCCTCTAAGGTCACTTCCAGTTCTAAATCTATGATCCTATAGAGGTCCGACTGTAATTCATCACATGCCATATCTCCAACACCTATCCACTCTTCCTGGTCTTCCTCTGATGAACTCTTTTGCAGTATAAAATAACTTGGAAAACAAAACTCAACAGGTTTCTCACACTACTCCCTAACACAGAAAAAAGAAAAAAACTATGAAAACTACTAGACAGTCTTATTGGGTAATACAGCTATTCTTTCTTCAAGTGATCTAAATAAACATTTATGAAAAGATATGCTTGTGCCTAATTAATGACATAAGCAGCTTCAATCTGTCTTAGGATTTTCAGTGTTCTGCCCCACAATTACATTTCCCTAATACAATTTTAATTCTATTAAAAAATTAATCTGATAAATGTCAAAGTCAGCTTAAACTTCTTCCTCTTTATTTCTACTTATCTACTGCTCTGCCTTTTATTATGTTTTCCACATGGGAGACAAGATTTTACCAATCAAAAGTCACATTACATCTCTTTTTAACAACAATACAATAATGAAAATAAAGCAATCACAGAAAAGTTAAATTTCACATCCCTGAATGGAGACATTTTACCTGGTACAATGCCAAAGAATGACCATATCTGACAACCACATCATTTACAGTTTGGTTCAGTGGAAGCCACTCCCCAGCATCAAGGTCATACCTGTACAACAAGGAGAGATTATGTTTTTACTCAAACAAAAGAAAAGTATTTCACATTCTGTTCTTTATTATCAGTTTCACCACAGAGTCCCACTAAACTTGCCAGAGTGAGGGATGGGGGTGGGGAGGTGGGGGCGTTAAGTACTTATATAGGTAAATATCAGGGATGATCCCAGTACTCATAAAGAAAGGAAACTGAATAACTGCTGTGGACTGTGGACAACAGACAACTAACCCTTCCAAATTGGTGCTACTGCTTCATTATAGGAATAGAGACCAGACCTTCATTTCTGCTAATCCAGGGAATGTTCAGGTGAGGAAACACCCTCTACCCAAGCAGATCAGCTCTTTCTCTACGACCTATTGTCAGAGAGTTTAAAGAACTGAGAGATTAAGTATGGTGCCCAGTGTCACATAGCCATTACGTTTCAAAGATAGGAGTCAAGCCTGGGTCTTCCTAGCTCTGAGGCCTACTCTGTATACACTTTGCCATGCTGAAACTTCAATAAAAAATGTACATGTCATCACTCCCAGGCTAGACTTCAATTTAGCCCATAAACTGAAAGCATGGCAAGAGAAGACATGCAGCATAAGGAGAGGCTGAAGGGTTATTTTAAGGATTTTTAAGGGAATTCACATTCACATGCACTTTATTTCATGCTCATTTTGAACTGGTGCTGGTAACCTTAATTTTGATTACCAGGTCTTCTATTTTAATTCATTATACAAAATTAATTTTAAGTACCAAACAACCCAACTAAATAAGCAGATGGACCATTTGTTACACTAGTCCCATGGAACTGCCTTACAATATGATTTCACCTGATATTTTTTTCAGAACTGAATTAACAACATTGAGGGGGGGAAATAGGGTGTGGGGTGTGGGGTGTGGGGTGTGTGTGTATGTGTGTTTGAGACAGGGAGTGCCTATTACTTCAAACTCAAAGATAATTTAAGAATGACAAATGTACAAACAGTTTGATTCTCAAATCTGTACTTCTGGATTTTTCTCTAATTCTTCATATTTTAAAAATAAAACTAAAAAGCAATTATAACCACTTTACTTATAATAAAAAAACACAATTTTTAAGGCTTTTTTGTTTCCTTAGAAACTTCCAGGCTTTTAAAAGTTTGGGGTGGGGTGGGGTGGGAGGCAGCTAGGTGGCACAGTGAAGACAGCACCAAGTCAGGAGGACCTGAGTTCAAATTCGGTCTCACACATGACACTAGCTGTGTGACCTTGGGCAAGTCACTTAACCCCAACTTGCCTTTCCCCCCTTCAAAAAAAAGTTTTGTATGCGCATATAAAACTTTAAATTCATTTCTAATAAAACATAAAAGCTCTGGGTTAAAAAGGCAACAAGAGTGCTTAATCAAATTACTCCTGTATACTAGAATGTCTTATAAATTATTTTTGAATTAAGATTTTTATCATTTGTCCAAGTACCAGGGAGAACTGGATATTAACAAGACCAAGTTCAGTAAGCTTTCAAACATTACGTCCAGAAGCCAAGCACTGACAAAAATGTACCTACTCAGGTCAGATTCCTGTCCATGGAGGGGGCAACGGAAACCACTCTGAACTGGTAGTAACCAACCCTTGGGTTCTAATTAGCTTTGTGACCATGGGCAAGGCACTTAACTTCTCTGATCTTCAGTTTACTTATCTATAAAATATCCATAATCTATAAAATCTACAACACCAATAAGATAATGTGTGTGACATCTATCATAACTCTAAAAGACTTCATAACTGTCAGCTATTATTTCATAAAAGTTAAACATTTCTACAAATAGCAGATAGAAAGGCAAAATATTTGGGAGCTATCCGCCATTAATATAAAGATGACATTTTTAAAGCCCAAGTATAACATGTTATTTAAGACATTAATTTTTTTTCACCAAGGTGTCATAATTTTCCTTCTATGTCAGCTCCATGAGGGCAGTAGTGACTATACCTTATCCAAATTTTACTATCCTTCCCCTCCCACCGTCTCCCATAGCACAGGGTTTCTGCATACGGAAAGCACTTAATACTTATTAAACTCAAATCAATAAACTATGCAATGAAATAGAATCAAGAGACACTATGCAGTCTAATATATCCTCGACACATAGTGTAACTAAGACCTAAATGTGAATAAAAAACTTGAAGTAACATTAGGAAATGTAGGTGACATGAAAAGGTTTCAGTAAAAATCTGGTTTTCTTTTTAAGAAATAAGATAAAAGCAAGTCAACAAGGAAAAAATAGGTAGAAATAACTCACAATCTGCAAATTAGACTTACAAAGCACTTTTCATGTAGTGTTGTGGACTGGGGGGAGAAATATTTGGAGTCAGAAGACATGGGTTCAAATTAAAGCTGTTCCTTAATATTTGGCCTAAGTTTCTTCACCTGTAAAAGGAGGGGGTTGGAGCTGATGTTCTCTCAGGGCCCCTTCCAAGTCTAAACCTTCTGACTCCATGAACCCAAGGAGGCAGGCAGAAGGAAAAATATTTTCATTTAAGAAATGAGAAAAATTAGTCTCAGAAAGGTTAAATCCTTTGTCCATGGTCAGATTATGAGGTGAGCATTGCTGGAATTGAAAATCACATCTTCTGATGTCATGACCAATGAGTATCCTTTCTATGAGATCACACTGCCTCTTATACCTATTATAAGATATGATCTTTACAGCATCATTATTTCCTAAACTACTATTATTTACCTATGACAATTTAACATAGATTTTGATGGGAAAAAAAGCCTTAAAATGTTTTTCACTAATCCACAAATAATTCAACATCAATAAAGCTACATTCCCCTTTGGTATTAACTTTTAAACAATTAAGAAGATAAAAGAAAGGACTCTTCAAGACCAGGCATGAAGAAATATTTTTTAGAGTAACAAATATTATGTTCTTGGCCCTACCCCCTAAAACAATTCATATTACTTATTTAAAGGAACATTTATTTGTCTGAATTTCAGTCCTACCTGTGTAACTATCACAAGATTTCCCTGAAATAAGTTTTTGCTGAAGAGTCAACATACTACCATACTTCAAAACTTTTAAGAAGTCAAAGATTTCATCAATATGGATATTCCCTAGCCAATGCCTTAGTAGATTTATCTTTATAAGCTGCTGTGACTTACAAAATTCTCCAAACTTAGGTTATCAGACAAGAAACCTACAATCAATCACTGCATTCATACTCAAAGTATTTCCAGCACGGTAGGTATATTAGAATAATTGGTTAAGTCCTAAAAAAATGAAATGAGAGAAGGTACAATGGCTCCTTTGCAGTTACCCTGTTCAAGAGAACCCCATTATGACTGCTGCATACCAATGTAGTTATAAAAACTCTAATCTGCAAATTAGGAAAGTTTTGCTGTTTCTGATGTAGCCACAAAGGCAAAACCATCATCATTTGAGAGTCTTTCCTGCCTCCTGAGAAAAAGAAAGGAAATTAATCACAAAGTTTTCACTTGCCTAGTAATATCCTCAACACATTTCTGAAAGAGCCCTATCCTACAAAGGCCCTGTGAGCAACTACATTTATAAGTAAAGCCACAACCAAACAAAAAGCAAAGATCCAAAGAGCAAGAACTAAGAGACCCCAGGTCCCAACCAATTAAAACACCAGAAACCCCAATGCCCAGATCAAAAAGCAGGAAACAGAGCTCTGGGGGAATAAGTAAAAAAAAAAAAAAATAAGGATGGATAATTAAACCACACTATCACTGTTCATGGAATTGGTGCCGCAAGTTAAATATTTTATAGTGGGGATTCTTCTTCTGTTATAGACTGAACTAGTTGGCTACTGAGAAAAACTCTTACAGTTTTGGGACACTGAAATGAAACAATTAGGAGGTCAAAGACAGCCAGGGCTTATCTTTACTACCAGCTGGATGACTGGCTATGTAAGTCATTTCCTTGCAGCTCTCATTAAATAAAAATGGAACCAAGAATACCTAATTACAGTCACTGTGTCATTTCTGGACAAAGGAAAAGTCCAGCTGCTTGCTATGGTAAAGATCTCAAAGATGGATTAGGCTCAACAAAGTTTATTATTGTGTTTGTCTTTCTCTTAAGTGGAATTAAGAAGATTCTCAACTCCATGAAAGAATAAGACCTGTTAAATAAAGTCTATACTCTGTAGCACTGTCTTTGAGAAGCAAGAGTCACTTTGAGATTCTAAGTCACTGAAGATGACAATAATGAAGGACTGTACAATTACTTTCTAGCAAAGAAAGGAGGGAACCCCTGTATATGTGTATATATGTATACCTATCTGTCTGTCTGTATGAACGTATATATGTATGAATATCAAAAGCAAAGGGCTTCTAAGTAATTACACAGAAATTCATATTAAAATAGTCCATGCAACCAGAAGAAACAATCCAATTGCTTTTGCAGATCAATTTTCAAATTCATTCTTTCAGTGACCCAAAAACACAATATGCTATAAGTTAAAGGGTTCAGTCATAATAAAAGTATTAGTTGCTAATAAAGACGCTACTGCAAGGTATCTACCCTCTAAAGATATCAAGACAGAAAGATAAGTCCCACATAACACAAAATATTCATGGCTGTGCTTAGTGGCAGCAAAAAACTGGAAACAAAGTCGATGTTCTCTGACTAGGAAAGGGCTTAAAAACCATAGTACACGAATGTAATAGATATTATTGTGCTATAAAGAACTATTAACATGAAGAATCAAGAAGCATCAAATGACTTATATGAATCGATAATCAGTGAAGCAAGGAGAACAAGGAAAACAACATCCATGATGAGAACAATGTAAAGGAAACTTAAGTAGATAAACAGTAGTTATCGTCACAAAGCTTGACACAAAAAGAAATTATAAACAGGCTTCCTCAATTCTTTGCAAATATGTAATACTAAAGGTGTGAGATACTGTCAACTATTAGGTGATATACTGGCTAGTTTTCTTTCCCCTCTATTTTATTCTTTGTTGTGAGGGATAGTTTATTGGGCAAGGAAGGTAAGGTGTGTAATGTTAAAACCAAAGCTATCAATAAAAATTTTAAATGTTTCTTATAAAAACACCTTCCTTAGGGAGGCGGAGCCAAGATGGCAGAGAAAAGCCAGGAAGCTGCCTGAGCTCTCCCTAGTTTCCCTGGGGGGGGAAAAAAAAAACATTAAATCAAACCCCTAAAAGAATTCTGGAGCAACAGAATCCACAAAAAGACAGACACAATTTTCTAGTCCAAGAAAACTTAGAAGAATTTCAGGAAAGGTCTATCTCACTTGGGTAAAAGGGGAATGCAGACCACTGTCCGAGCATGCCAGCAGGAGGCTCTTAGCCACAGAACCCATACCCTGGGGTCCTGGCTGAGAAGGCAAACTGGCTCAGAAGGCAAACAAATGGGTACAACTAGGCCAGGCTACCCTAGCACAATGGGCAAGCCATCAGCCCCAATGGCCCTGGTACAAAAAGCCTGTGACCAGGACGTTGGCCCCCAGCCCAAAAAGCTTGGGACAGTGCCCCCTGTACCCCAGAAATACAACTCAACTTTTTAAAATGAGTGAAAAACAAAACAGAGCTCTGACCATAGACAGCTACTATGGCAACAGGGAAGATCAAAACAAAAACTCAGAAGAGACAACAATGTCAAAATGCCTACATGTGAAGCCTCAAAGGGGAATATGAATTGGTCTCAAGTCCAAAAAGTCCCCCTGGAAGAACTCAAAAAGGATGTTTAAAAATCATGTAAGAGAGGTAGAAGAAAAATGGAGAAAAGAAATGAGTTATGCAAGAGGAATATAAAAATAGAGTTAACAGCTTGAAGAAGGAAGCACAAAAATTGACTGAAGAAAACAACTATCTAAAAAACAATTAGAGGCGGCTAGGTGCAGTGAATAGAGCACTGGCCCTGGAATCAGGAGGACTTGAGTTCAAATCTGACCTCAGACACTTGACCCACTTACTAGCTGTATGACTTTGGGCAAGTCACTTAACCCCAAATGCCTTCCCAAAAGCAATAAACTAATTAATTAATGAATTAATTAATAAGAAAATAAAAAATAGAATTGGCCAAATAATGGTAAGGGAGGTATAAAAGCTAACTGAAGAAAATAATACCTCAAAACTCAGAATTGGGCAAGAGGAAATTAATGACTCTATGAGACATCAAGAATCAGTCAAACAAAATACAATTCTACTTACTCAGTGCAATTCCAAACAAACTACAAAAAAAAATATTTTGTAGAGCTAGAAAAAATAATAACAAAATTCATCTGGTAGAATAAAAGGTTAAGAATATCAAAGGAATTCACCTAACAAAAACGGTCTGAATATATAAGCAGGAGTATCAATCAGAGTGTCTTTGGAAAAAAAAACAATCTGCTTAAGAAGTCCTTTTCTTCAAGACAGAATGGTATCTGACTGGGAAGAGAGTAGCTGAGAAGACTTGAAGTCAGAGAACTCGGAGACAGCAGTTGTTAAGAAAGCCAAGTAAGGAAAGTATTCTCAGCAGAAAGAGATGTACTGTGCTTGTTAATGTTAGAAAAGATTCTACTCTCTACTTAAATACTAACATAATCCCAAGCCTTTAACTGAGTTTCTATTGAAATGTTTAAAAGTATTTTTGATTAAAGAAGTGGATTTCTCTCACTTTTTAAACCCCTAGTAGAATTCAAAACATCAATGTCAAAATTGTGTTTGAAAAGGAAAGTATTTTTCTTCATGATCATGGTGTTTTTCTGACGATTTTTAACACTAAGTATATTTTCAAAATGTATAATACAAGTTATTCAACTTACGCCAGAACCATGTTGTAATCTGAATGGTTGAACATATAACCTCCAACAACCCACATTATGTTACCATTGACAACAGCTTTGTGGGATGCTCTGGGGAGCTTTGGCTGAGAGTATTCCTCCCGAGTCCAAAATGACTGATTAGCTGGCACAGGAATTGCACAGCCAGGTCCTGTGAGAAACATAACAAATATTGGTTAAACAAAAGATTACATTTGGGGAGGTTTGTTCTCTATAACTGAGGCAATGAATCATTGAAAAATGTACTTAGAACAGAAACCAAGTTTATCTCTCTTCCATATGTAACCTCAGCATCTATAAAGAAGACAAAATGCTTCAGAATTTTCACCTCTCAATTCTATTCTGCTAATGAACCAACCGAATTATAGCCACTGACTTCAAATAAACATCACTAAAACCTGAAATCACATCCCCTGTGCTGATGACAAGATTAGGCTCAAACTAAATTTTATTTGAAGTCATGCACTGGAAGTAGCCTACAGGAAAGATTATGAATCAGTGAGTAAATAAGACAATTATAAAGCTAAAGAATTTCTCTGGTAAACTAGCATAAGGTAACACTAACAAACATTTGATCCTTCTTCTAATTTGTACTGTTACTAAACCTGGTACTTATATAGTATTACTTGTGTCAGAAACTTCATGTACATATATTTTAGGCAATATTAAAGTTAGACAAAATTCAAGACTCCCCAAAATGCAGCAGCCATAACAGATTTTTAGGTAGGAGTTTGACTTTTATTTAGCATTATGAAGATAATGATAGACATTCAATAGGTACTCAAATACTAACAAAACTCTAAATGCCAACCAAACTCATACTACTACTAGGAAAAAAATAGTGAGGTCAGCAAAAGGCTTAAAAAGAAAACACTTGACAAAAGATTTTCAAAAATAAATCCATTTTCTTCCCATAAAGGAAAAGTAGAGTATTGGGGTGGGTGGGGGGCAACAGCAATTTTCTTCTTTAATTTCAAAAATGACTGCACTTATGTATAACTCTACTGGTCTACATTTTGTCTATCTCTGTGTTCCCAATACCAATCAAAGAACTGATTTCTTTGAGAGCCTTCCATGTTATGCCTTCTCCTTCTCTATGATTTTCTAAGAGAAAGTTCCTAGGGAAATGCATTTTATAATCATTCTTTTCACCACCTAGATCACACCTCTAATATGTCCCCATAGTAGCTGAACCCAAGATGCTAATATAACTACGTAGAGTTTTCAAATTCAAATTTGCATGAATAAGAAGATGTTCTTGAGCTCAGTGGCTCAAATCCAAACTTCTTCTAGCTATCCAATACTAACTTAACTACACACCTTTGGAATTTAAAGGTATAGCATAGAGTAGCATAAAGCTCCTAATAAGCTGAAAGTTCAACTGTCATAAATGTGCATGTGCTGAAGATATAAATCCATGTGGAATTCATTTAAGTATCTTTAAAGAAGAGGGCTCAAAGGTGGACAAAATATGCAAAAATTATTCTCACCCTGCCAATCTGGGAAGCATGAGCATTCTCTAATGCCACTTGAATCACAGAAGCCTCGATGTGGATAGCCACAGTCACTGGTACAGTAAGGAATATCACATGATTCTCCTTTCCAGTATTTTGAACACTCACATTTGACAGTGCTGCTGCCATTACCAAGCTTACATTCTCCTCGACCTGAACAGTTATTGGGGCACATGTCAAAACTATAAACACAAGAAAAAAGAAAGTCAGTAGCAAATAAAACATCAGTATATCTGGAAGAACTTTTGCAAAAGGTTCATGGGTTGAACTCTAACTTATTTATCCATTATCAATGCCTACTGCATCACATCAGCACTCTACTGAGCCAAAAGAGGAGCTAGAGAGAACCTAGTCACAGGCTGAGGAGTACCTAATCCTTCACTCTGCAAATGAAGTTTAAAAATTAAGGGCTAATATGATAAGCAGCAGGTCCAAGGAAAAGAGGAAGAAGAGGGGAGGGACATTCTATTCAAACCTATCAGGGCTAAGTAGAGAGGAGTAGGGGAGGAGAAAGAGTTAAAGCACAAACAGTACTAAGCCCATTCCTTGACCCTGGGGCTAATTCTGACCCCAAATCACTAGATGTATGAGTATGGATCTCTTGGATTTCTACCTGTATTTGTTCAATCATTTCAATCATGTCTGATTCTTCTTGACCCCATTTGGGGTTTTCCTGGAAAAGATACTCAAATGGTTTTCCGTTTCCTTCTTCAGCTCATTTTTGAGATGGGGAAACTGAGGCAAATGGGTGAAGTGACTTGCCCAGGGTCACAGACCTAATAAGTGTCTTCCTGACTCCAAGCCCCACACTATCCACTGCATCACCTAAATGCCCCTGTATAGCTCTGAGAAAATTTCTTAACCTCAGCCTCAGCTTCAAAGGTTACAAAATGGGTAGAGTAATACTGTAGTACTTACCTCACAGGACTGTTATGAGGACCAAATGAAATAATATGTGAAAAACATTTTATAAACCTTAGAGCTCTGGATGGTCAATTGTTGATGTATTTTTCAGAAATTGTTATAATTATGCCTATGTAGGAAAACAAGATGTTTAACATTCTCTGTAATTATATAAAACACAGGGAGGACAGGCGGCTAGGTGGCGCAGTGAAGAGCACTGACCCTGGAGTCATGAGAACCTGAGCTCAAATCCGGCCTCAGACACTTAACACTAGTCTTGTGACCTTGGGCAAGTCACTTAACCCTAATTGCCCTGCCTTCCCCCCCTCCAAAAAGAAAAACAAAACAAAACATGGGGAGGAGAGGGCATAAAAGAACCAACTTCTTGTCTTAACACTGATACATTTATGGCCTTAATCTCTGAAGGAAGCACGAATCATAACAATTATCCTAGCACTTGCTCTAAAATGAACAGTGACCAGTAAATGACCTAAAGAGGCAAGTTATGAGTTCTGACTTCTTCCAATGACTGCCAGTAAGGAAGATTTAAAAAGAAATACTTATCAAAGCACAAGGAAAAAATTCAAGAGTCAATTATAGTTGATAAATAAGGCATCATAAAGAGAGCCAAACTCTATAAACCTATTCCAAAATATTTTGCTATCTATTAATAGTTAATAATAGAAACATATGTGCCCAAATTCTAGTCTAAGAGGATCAAGACATAAATTAGTTTGTCCTCTACATCTTATTTATTATAAGAATTCAAATCACAAGCAAAAGTTTAAGTGAAGCAGTTCATCTTTGTAATACACAGTACTTGTGGCTGCCAGGAGAGAGAGAAGTAATAAATCTATAATTTAAAGGTAAATGTATTCTTTCTGTCTGGCGCAAACAGGTGGCACAGAGGATAGAGCATTGGGCCTGGTGTCAAGAAGACGTGAGTTCATATCCCACCTCAGAAACTTACTAGCTGCGTGACCCTGGGCAAGTCACTTAACTCTGTTTGCCCCAGTTTCCTCATCTGTAAAATGAGCTGGAGAAGGAAATGGCAAACCACTCCAGTATCTTTGCCAAGAAAACCCCAAATGGTGTCACAAAGAGTGAGACATGACTGAACAACACGAAGAATTCTTTTTATGAAAAAGGATTGAAAGAAAACATTTTTTAAAAATTGTCTTTCTGGAAGAAGCTTTATTTACAGTCTAAAGCATTTTTTAAAAATTGTTTCAGACTTAATTTAGTATGTTGACTTATTTTTTTGGTGAGGCAAATCAGGTTAAGTGACTTGCCCAGGGTCACACAGCTAATAAATATCGAGTGCCTGAGGCTAGATTTGAACTCAGGTCCTCCTGACTCCATGATCAGTACTCTATCCACTGAGCCATCTACTAAAATTAATATTCTTGCAAAAAGAAGAAAAAAACAGAAAAAGATGAAGCTCTCAGGACGTGTTTAAAAATTCTACCCTGCAGGTACTGACATTAAATCATACTTGCTTAGAATACAAAAACATCAACTAGTCATATGTGCTAGAATGACACACAGCCAGAGGAGGAGGTTACTGAAAGCCAAAGAGGCCAGGCTCCCCAGACTGGTCACACTGCACTGGCTCTGTCATCTGGCCTCTTTGAGAACAAAGGACAAACAACAACAGAGATGAGGCCATTCCCCATTTGGGTAAAGAATTGAACTGGTTAACAACTTCTTCCACCAGACTCCTTTAAAAAAATGTCTCTTTTTACTCCTTCTACCTTCTCTCCTCCCACTCACTCCTCAGCCCTCTGAGTTCTGGCTCCCAGTACCATCATTCCTTCCAGTCACCATCATGACCTCTAAACTGCAGAATCTGATGGTCTTTTCTCAGTCCTCTTCCTTTTCCGACAATCTGCACAATCTGCAGGACTGCACGCCGCTGAACGCTCTTTCTTCCAGGATACTCTCCTGGAGTTTTTCTGACACTGTTCTCTCTTGGCTCTCCCCAAAAGTGTGTGAGCTCTCCTGCTCAGTCCTCTCTGCTGGTTCATTACTGATAGCATGCCCCTGAACCAGCAGTGCTCCCCAAGGTTGTGTCTTGAGCCTTCTTTTCTCCTTCTATACTTTCTCAATAACCTTATCAGCTCTCATGAGCTTAACTATCATCATTTTTGCAGATACTGTTCGGTGTTTAGGTATATAAGTCTTTTGAAATGAACTGTTTTCTAGCCAAATCTCCCCTCACTGTGTATCTGATGCTGTTGGTAATTTTTAAAACCAGTATGAAACTTATACTATATACAGCATGTTTTATACATAAATGTATATACGTGTGTGTACTAGTATCAACAATGCTATAACATATGTATATTATGCATAAATGTGTGTATCTGTGTAAGACAATTATATATATTACACGTATACTGTATTTATATATAACACATCCATACATGTCATAGCATCTGAGATATTATGTGATGTGTACATCACATGTGAATACATATAAGAAATAGATATGTGTGTGTATCTATTTCTACACACATATACACATACATTTCATAATATCAAGGTGAAAACAACCTGATTGTGAAAATATCGTTTGGAGGGAGAGGAGAGGGAGAAAGGAAGACAGAGAAAGGTATCCGAGTTGGGGATCAGAGGAAGGTAAGAGAAGGCACTTTGGGATGGGGGATTGGCCAAGATGGGGAATTGCAATGGGAGATTTCAGAGAGTCATAGAGAGCCCACTTAGTGAACAAGAGACTAATCTAGAAGGTAAGTGATAAAGGAAAGAAGGTAGGAAGGGTCTAAAGAATCCATATATATTTTCTTAAGCTCAGTATTATTTTCCTATTAGAAGTGGTCTAGTTGTAAATATTTTTTCTCAGAGTTTTGGGTTTCACTAATTTCAGTCAATTTTTCTGGGCATTAGCTTCTTCACAAAACCATTTCACTCTGCTCTTTGGACCCAGAATTTTCACTTTTATCACTTTAAAGATCTCCATTAATATATGAAGTCTAACTAACCTATTCTGTCCCCTGAGTCTGTTTTGTTAGCTCAAAAAAGTTATGCCCCAAATCAAGCATTTTCCTTTTCTTGTCACACTGCCGCCATAACTGTACGGCCAATTCTAGAATCCCCATCCTCTTTCATTTTTATCCCATGCCACCAAATACTCTGACCCAGAAGAGAAACATTTCTCTTTTTTGGAGGGGGGAAGGCAAGACAATTGAAGTTAAGTGACTTGCCCAAGGTCACACAGCTAGTAAGTGTCAAGTGTCTGTGGCTGGATTTGAACTCAGGTCCTCCTGAGTCCAGGGCCAGGGCTCTATTTACTGCACTACCTAGCTGTCCGTCTGTACCCCCCCACCTTTTTATTTTTTTGAAGAGAAACATTTCTAAGACTAATTTACAAAGGAAAGGGGAATATACAAATTCAAAAATAAATATACAAGGGGCGGCTAGGTGGCGCAGTGAGTAGAGCACCAGCCCTGGAGTCAGGAGGACCTGAGTTCAAATCTGACCTCAGACACTTGACACACTAACTAGCCAAGTGACTTTGGACAAGTCACTTAACCCCAACTGCCCTCCAAAAAAAAAAGCAAGCAAATAAATAAATATACAAAGAGAAAGTAATTAGAATTGTAAATAAAAGAAAACTGTATATATTGCCAAACTATTTTAATATACTGGTTAGTGTTGCTTAACTGTTTTTGTCTTTTTGTTCTTTGTTTTAAGGGACTACTTTCTGAAAGGAATGGGGGAGGGATATACTGGGAAATGGAGATGATACAAAAACAAAAGAGAGCAACTTTAAAATTTAAGAAACTCACTCAGGTCCAAACCAAATGGTACTTCTACTAAGCTTTCCTATCAACAATTCTTGAGGACTAAGATTATGGATAATGTCATTCCATGGAAAGGTCTTCAGTTCTTTCAGGGTCTTAGAAATGCCCATTTGCCTTTTCCCCACCGAAACCGTCTACCTGAGATTACTATGCCATGCTCATTTATCACTGTGACCGCTGGCCAGATATTAGTGTCCTACTGTTATTACTATGTGGGCAATTAATTAGAGATGCTGGCTGAAGGGATAAGAAAAAATAAAAATTTATGAAGTTTATTACATCATGCCAAAAAGAAATGTAATACCACTTGGAACATACAAAAAGATGAACCCATTCATCACAGAAGAGGCCTGCCTGTGTGACTAAAAACTACCTTCCTGTCCCATGTATATTTATACAGGTTATCATAGAGTTTCTGAAACATTTCAGAAGTTTCTTTAAGGCAAAAAAAAAATAAAAGACAGTGAAGGCTAATAATCTGCAGGAAAAAAAAAACACCAATACAATCTCAGTAAACTAGTTACTTGATATATCATTTTGAAATTTTAAGGATGATGAAAGGAAGAAGAGAATGGGAAAAGATCTGAGATTTCATTGATAGAATTCCAGTTGAGGAAACTACCTCAACTGATACAAGTCAACACTTTCTCTGCAAGTGTAGAGAATTTTTTAGAGCACTAAGAGATTAAATCACTTGCCCAGGGTCACAGACAGGATCTGAACCTGGGTTTTCCTGGCTGAAAGGCATCCTCACTATCTAATACACCATCTGACTCCTCATTAACATGTGCCCAAAGAAACTCGTTTTACTTGTTAAATTCCAGAGGGGTTGCTCTAAATCATAGTAATGTCTACTTCCCTTTAAATAAACTACCTTCCTTCCTCATTTTTTCCCAACTGTTAAGTAAATTTATTTTAAATTTTCGGATTTCACTTAATGAAAATCTTTCTTTACTCATTCTTGCTAAATTTCTTGCTGTTTAACAGTTTTTCAGTCCTAATTCTTTATAACCCCATTTTGGGGGGTTTCTTGGCAAAGATACCAAAGTGGTTTGACATTTCCTTCTCCAGCTGATTTTACAAGATGAGGAAATTGAAGCAAACAGGGTTAAATTAAATTACTTGCCCAGGGTCACACAGCTTATATGCGTCTGAAACCAGATCTGAACTCAGGAAAAAATGTTTTCCTGAGTCCAAGCACTCTATCACTGTGCCACCTAGCTGCCCTAAAATTTCTTGCTTATAGTTCTGGTATAAAGAAAGAAATCAGTCTAGTTAACTGGCAACAGAGAAGTAGTCAGTTCACACAAATAACAACCAAAAGTTCTTTAAACAGTTTACAAAGAGGCTTACCTATATGTGATGTTAAATCCAGTCAAGTTATAGGCAGCATCACTAAAGAAGTGCAGCAGAGCATACCCAGAGGTGGCCACCACTTCAGGGATAGTTTCATTGCCATCTCTCTCAGGAACAATCAGTCCACTGAAATAAAGAGATGGGTTATTTAAGCATAATCCCAAACACAAAGCCACAAAGAAAACTTCATTTACTGTGGGGAGGTGGGAGGGAAAAACAGGCCAAATCAGGCATGATTCACTTCTGTAATACCAACCAGTATTGTGCAGTACAACTATGGAGCACCTTATACTTCTAATAAAGAACAAAACTTCAGCAATGAAGGTGAATGTGCAATGGAGACCGACATTTCAGTAACAGAGAAAATGAGTTAGCACTGGACTGGATCTACAAGAACACCTAAAATCAGTAGTAGTTTGTATTAGTTCTGTCTTGTTCTCTATATGTCTATTAAAAGGTTTTCTTATTTTCCTTCAAAGACAAAGTAGAATCTCCACAACATTTTCCTATTTTCTTCTTCTTACTTAACCTTTATGATTTATTGTTTCTCCACTCTCATCAAGGTGGTGAAAATGAGTGGTATGCTTTAGTCAAGAGTTCAGTCAAGCAGTATACCAGGTACTGAGGAGGAAGGGGGAAAGAAGGAGGAAGAAGAGGAGGAAGAGGAAGAGAATGAACAGGAAGAGAAAGGAGGAAGAAGAGAAAGAAGAGAAGAAGGAGAAGAAAATGTATAGTTTTTCTACCCTCAAGAGGCTTACAATCTAACTGGAAAGACAAGACATAGCATCAAACAGATAAAATTACCACTCAATGTGTACTTGAGGGAAAAAATGAATGTATAGATAATATTGGTTGGAAGATTCACATAAACAGAAAGAGAATAAATACAAAGGATACACACACACACACACACACACACACACACACACACACACACACAAAATGTAATTTGGGAAGGAGTGAATTAGCAGTTGAAGTAAATCAGAAAAGCTTTCAGGAGGCGGCTAGGTGGTGCAGTAAATACAGCACCAGTCTTGGATTCAGGAGGACTGGAATTCAAATCCAGCCTCATACACTTAATACTCATTAGCCATGTGACCTTGGGCAAGTCACTTAACCCCAACTGGCCTGCCTTCCCCCCTCAAAAATAAAAAAGCAAAAAAGAAAAGCTTTCACGTTTAAAGAGGTGTTTGAGAATATTAAAGTAACAAGAGGATTACACGAGGCTGAGGTGAGAAGGGGATACATTCCAAGCATAGGTGATGACATGTACAAAGACAAAGAGATGACAAATGAAGTTCTATATGTGAGGAGTAGAGAAGAGGCCCCTTTAACTGGATCTCACAGTCCAGAAGGAAAAGTAATATCTGATGAGGGTGGAAATCAGGTTGTGGTGAGGTTGTGAAGGGCTTTAAACAGTAAACAGTGGTGTTTACATCTTATTCTAGAGACAACAGGAAGCCACTGGAGTTGATTGAGCATAAGAATGGCAAGGTTGGACTGGTGTTTGAGAAAAATTACTTTGGCAACAGTGTGAAGTATGCACTGCATTGGAGAAAAATTTAAGGCAGGGAGACCAATCAGGAAGTTATTGCAATAGTCCAGAAAAAAAAAATGTAATGAGGTTTACAACTAAATTTTTTATTAACCAAAGTGATAACTAACCTGTCAGATTTATGGAGTAGGGAAGACTTTATGACCAAAGAAGAGTTGGAGAGCATTATAAAATGCAAAATGGATAATCTTGATTACATTAAATTGAAAAGTTTTTGTACAAACAAAGCCAATGTAACCAAGATTAAGAGGGAA
>CM053601.1:144907185-144936139 GCA_028646575.1 Pseudocheirus occidentalis
TTTTCCCAGCTGCCGGAGCTATTAGGAGGGTGTTGCAAGTCCCCTTAGCTTTGGCTTGCTGAAAGCGCACCCCAGTACCACCACCCAAGACCACGATCCGGATCCAGGCCGCTCAATGCAAGAGCACTTGGCCCTGATCAATTGATTCAGCCCCCCTGCTGAGTCCACAGGCCAGGGGCTCTGAAGCAGCCCAGTGGGGGCTCCCAGTTCCATCAGTTCCCTTTCTCCACTGCTTCCTTGCCCTGGGGGCAGATTGGCTGAACTGCTTTTCCTCCCCAAAATTTAGTTTCAAAGTTTCACTTTCACTAACCGTCTTTGATCCTGGTTTGCTGAATTTTAAGATCCCCTCAGGCAGGTGCTTTAGATCTTCTCTGAAGCAGACTCACTCTGGGTTTGGGAGGCTTGGCTCTTCCTGGCCGCCCTGGGGCCTGGTCTAGCCGTGGCTGCAGTTTGGAGCTGGGCTGGTCTTGTCTCCGGCCTGCTGGCCTGCTGGATGAGCCCCTCCTGCCGCTGCCCCTCTCCAATCCCTGTTTTTCATGCCTTGGTAGATGTGGAGGTGCTGGAGGCTATAAACCTTCTCTCCTGCAGAATGGCTGCTGCGGAGCTCGGCTAGGCTCAGCTCGGCTCCTTCCTACCACCTCGGGCCTGGCCGTGGACTTGGCTTCAGGCTGGGCTGGCCTCCGCTCCTGGCCCACCGCGATGAGCCCCTGCTGCCGAGCTGCCTTCAATGAGAGATGGGTTTTTTGTATTTTTGTGAGTCTGACAGTCCTAGACTTTGTCTGGGGTCGTATTTTATTGGTGTTTAGGGTGGTTGTGTGGGAGCTGCGAAGCCTTGCTGCTTCTACGCCGCAATCTTGGCACCACCCCCTCAAAGTTAACTAATTTTAAAGCAAAAGTAAATCTGGCATTGTATGTGTTTTTTAGAAAGCAACTGAAATAGTTTGAAGGCTAGCATTTATGGTTATTCATTCTTAAAGGACAGTACAGATTAATTGAATCCCCAGATAACACTCAGTTTCCTGTCAATACGAATGCACACCTGATGTTGGTTTTCCTGGAGAAGAGTCAGATCTTTACAGAGTCATTCTAACTGAAATCTCCTTGTGTCAAATGACATAGCTTTGTGACATGAGGAAGGGGAGGGACTTGTGGCTTGATAAAATAACTTTGTCCAGAGTTACTCACCTGGATGCTGATCAAGTCAATGTACACTGACTTCATTAGCATCTACACCTTAACTGCTGAAAAAATTAGCCTAAGCATGATGGAACAGTCACTAGTTAATTACATCTACACTCTAAGACATGGTCATATCTTCTGTAAAAGCCCATGTCTTGTACAACTTAGGAGGCATATGATCTCTATCTTTAGGATGTGGATTTGAATTCTGGTTCTGCTACTTATTACCTATGTGACCCTGGGCAAGTCAAGTAACCTCACTGGCCTTGGGTTTCTTATCTGTAAAATGAGTTTAGATCATGTAACCTCTGAGATTCTTTGTAGAGTTAATTCTTATGTGGACCTAGAAGCAGAAGGTGCAATTTGAAGAGGTAGATTTTAGCTGAATGTGAGAAAAATTTTTTAACCATCAGAGTTGCTCGAGAGTAGAATCGGCTAACTTGGGAATCAATGAATTTATTCAATGCTGGAAAATTTCAAGCAGAAGATGGTGAGCCAATTGTTATGTATGTCATGGAGGGGGTTGCTCGCTCAGTGGCTGGAAGATTTCTGGGGCCCTTTTCAAATTTGTGACATTGTAATCCCTTGATTTTCTTATTTTATCAATTATTTTCCTATCACAGGAATATGTTCTTTTACCCTTTCTTTAAATTCAAACCAACAGACTTCCCAAACTTCTTTTTATTTCTTACATTCACCTAGTGAACCTGCACTCAGAACTACCATATATCTGGGTCCTGTGGGGTAGATGACTAGTCCAAGGCTATACTTTCCCTCCTAAGACCTGTTTCTTCCTCTATAAAATGAAAGATTACTGAGTTGCTTTCTATGGTCCCTCCAAGCTCTGACATTTTAAATTCTAAAGTCATTTCTTGGTTTGTTCCCCTAGGAATAGAAAGGCAATGTAGCATGATGGAAAAAGTGATGGGCATGGAGTCAGGAAAGATCTGGATTCAAATATTTCCTTCAACACCTACTGGTTATACTATCAAGGGGAAGTCACTTTCTCTGAAGCTCAGTCTGCTCATATGCAAAATGGGGCTAATACCTAGAATATTTACTACACAAGTCTGTTGTAAGGATCAAACGAAATAAGGTATGTGAAGTACTTTGCAGACCTCAAGATGCTTTATATCAGTTAAGATTAATATTCTGTGAATTTTATGATGCATCAGAAAGAAAAATAGGAAGCTGGTTGTGAGGATCTAGTCTACCTACTTTTTAACATTTTTTTGCTAAAACTAGGACAATAAAGGGTAAAAGCTGCCAATGCAATGGACAGATGTAAAACAAGAGCTTAGGTTCATGAAAATGCCACACAGCTCAGGAGGCTGAAAGACCAAGCCAATGAAGAAGTGAAGGGATGTCCAGCAGGGATGCAGAATTGAATCCAGACTTACATCCTGGAAGAACATCACTGATTCCTGAAAATCAGGAAAGTGACCACGAGATCAGCTTTAAAAATAATGCAACATCAAACTGAACTTAATCACTATGACTTCTAGGATGAAAACATTGCTGTTGTTTTTAGACAGACACAAGGAGGCAGCAAATCCACATGGAAACCAGGAAGCCAACATGGAGACAAACTCTTTCCAAGGCCTTTAAACCTAACAAGAGAAAACTTAATGGGGTAAAAATATAACAGTGTTTCTGTGATTAAGCACGTCAACCCAGTGACACAGCCCCAGGCCTTGGTGTCATCCAGCTCTGTCTCTGAGGGCTGCTCTCAGTGACGGATTCTGAAATAGGCATTTTAAGTGTTACACAGCTACTCTGGGATGCTGCCAGCACTTGTCTCAATGCCAACAGCTCAGTTCATTCCATCTGCTTGTGTTAGAAGCAATACTACAAAAAGTGGACTAACAGATTCAGACTGTTCCTCTAAATACGACCCTTGAGTTTTTCCTCCCTTAGAGGGTATGTGGAAGTGGGGGTGGGGAAGGGGATGGTCTATGACACTCCTGACAGCTTGGATGACCAACCTCTTCTTAAACACCTTCAGAGTCAGGGAAATTAATAATTCATCAGGCAGGACCTTCCATTACTGGATCGTTCTTCCCTATGTTAAGGTGAATGTAGACTGCTTCCTTCCAGCCTCTACCGTAGCACCTCTTTTCTCCAGGGCCCAGCAGAATAAGCCTGACTTTTTCTGTAACAGTCTCTCCAATATTTATAGTGAACTACTCTGTCCCTGGACCTACCAAATCTTCTCTACTTCAAGCTAATCATCTCTAGTTCTTTCAATAAATCCTCATTTACCAGTATCCAAGTTCTTTCTACCTCCTTTAGACATGCATTAGTTTGCCAACAGTCTCTGCTAAAATGTGCTCCCCCCCCCCCCCGAATTGGACATGATACTGCTGATAGGTCTGGACAAAGCAGAAGATAACAGAAACGCCATCTCCACTGCTTTAGACAGTGTGCTCGTATTGATACAGTCTAAGGTCAACTTTGCTTTTTTGGCTGCCATGTCAAACTGTGAACTCATATTAAGCTTGCAGCTCTGTGGTATTTTTAAATGAACTGCTGTCCAGCTATGCCTCTCTCTAACTCTATACTTTTGAGTATCTGGGAACTGAAGGTGCTGGAATTACAAAGACAAAAATGAATGAAATGGCTCTCACCCTCAAAGAATTTATTATCTTATCAGGAGAGGCACCACACACACACACCAGACACACAGAGAGAACACAAAAGAAATACAAGGCTCACTCAGTCTCTCTCTCTCTCTCTTCTGGGGCGTGGGGGCAGTGGTGGGTGGGCACTAGAACCTGGCAGGATAAAGAAAGGCTTCATGTTGAAGGTGGTCCTGAAGGAAATGAGGACTTCTCAGAAGCACAGGCGGCGAAGGACTGCATTCTAGGAATAGCAGACTGTGCAAAAGCAGAGAGAGCCCACTATCCGGTGGGCTGTACTTAAGGGACACCAAGAAGGCCAGTTTGGCTATACCATAGAATTCACGAAGGAGAATAACCATTGCCAAGATAATCTTCCTAATGCAAAAAGATATGGCTGTGTCACTTCCTTAGCTGCTCCTTATTTCTCCTAGGATAAAATGCAAGCTCCTTAGACTCGTATTAAAGGCCTCTACAAACTGACCTCAACTATTCTTTTTAACCTTATTTCACACTATTCCTCTTCAAATATTCTATATGATATTCAGAGGAATCATTAGTTGTTTCCAAAACGTAACATACAGCTTCCTTCCTCTCTGCACAAAAGCAATCAATAAACAAACACTGAAGAGTTTACTAGGCATTAGGCAATGTGCCAAGTGCTGGGAATACAAAAGTGAAGCAGCCCATGCCTTCGAGGAGCCAACATTCCAATGGGGGAAACAACGTGTCTGTATATAAGTATACAGAAGGCACAGATGAGTCTAAAAGGCAGAAGGATAACATTCTATGCACTAGGGTGGGGGTAGATGGAAGGGACAGTCAATGAAAAGGTACAGAGATGGGAGCTGAAGTACTGTGTATGAGGGGCAACAAGTAGGCTAATGTGGCTGGTCCACAGTAGGCATGCAGAGAAATAATATTAATAAAAGACTACAGAGGGAGGAAAAGACTAGAATGTGTGCTTTCAATGTCAAATGGAGAAATCCATATCTGAAATAATAGAAATAATAGGAAATAATTAGAGTATGGTGAGGTAAGACCTCACTCTCATTCTCTACCAGAGTGACAGTCAGACCTGTGCTTCAGGAAAACCAATTTGGGATTTCCTGAATGGAAAACCAAGAAGCTTGCTTGGAGGCAGGCATCCCAGCTCCCATATATCTACTTTAGCAAATTGCTAAAAACTGCACCAGACTGAATAATGATCAGGAATTCCAATGAGACACTGTAAGTGATTTCTACCCTGGAACTAATACAAAAAAGTCAGCCAGAAGCCCATAGAAAATAGGAGAGGGGGCTGCCAGACAAGGCAGTGCAAAACAAAATAGCAGCTTCCCAGTATGACCAATAAGGGGCTAGAAACAAGAAGGAGTGGATAAGCCTCATGAGAAAACCCCAGGGTGGTCAGAAACCCAATGTAGGGACCAGTTAAATGAATAAGAGTAACAGCAACCAATTCTGAGGTCCTCAGTACTCTGTCCTGAGACACAGCAATCTGAATCTCAGAATTCTAGTGGAAGTTAATCCTGGGAGCTGGAGATAAGTGCAGAAACTCAGGTAGAGAGTAAGTAGAGCTGATTACTGTACCTAAAAGTATAGTAGGAAGCTGAGCCAGGTACTACTACAAAGCTTCATTTCAGGAGGTAAGGATAGAGAAACGAGTAAATACAGGAAGACATATAAATTCCATCTAGAAGGACAGAGTAACTCTATAACAAAGACTGCTAAGACTCAAAATAAATAATGAATTTTCCATAGGGACTACATGGATACCTAAGAAAAGCAGCAAGAAGTAAAAAATGAAAGAAAACTTACGGGGGGAAGAGCTAAAAGTATAAATAGCTTAGAATAGAAAGTGATAAACCTTACCCAAGTTAAATGGATAAAATACCTTGAAAACTAGAACAGACCAAACAGAAATCAATGAGTTAATGAGAGATCAAGACTACTACAACAAAATCAAAAGACTGGAATATTAGGACATGTAAGGTATCTCAACTGCTATAAAAATAGATCTGGAAACCATAATATAAGAATTAGACTCTAAAAACAATGATTTTTTTAATGAGCAAGTCTGGATTATGCAAGTTTAAAAAATACACACAGAAGTATTAGAATCTGTTATCTATTAAATCTATTAGAACCACAGAACAAAGTGAAAAAAGAGAATCACTTTCTAAAAGAAAAAAAAAATCATCTCCTAAAAGAGACCTCAAAAGTACAAGTCTAGGAATATTAAAAACAAAAACCCCAACCCAAATAAGCAAAAACAACTATAGCTATTACGTTATAAAAAAAGATTCTGTAAATAACCAGAAAGAGTTCAAGTACCAGTCAGGACTGCTCAGCTGGCAGTGTAAACCAGAGGAGACAACAACAGTTAGTGTCTACACAGGGTTCACTAGATGTCAGGCTTCGCATTAAGGGCTTTACAAGCATTATTTCATTTGATCCTCACCAACAGTCCTGGAAAGGCAGGTATTGTTAGGACCTTCATTTTACAGATGAAGAACTGAGGCAAAGAGAGGCTAAGGGACTTGCCCAGATTCATACAGTAAGAGTCTGAGGGTGAATTTGAATTCAAGTCTTCCTGACACCAGGCTTAGAGCTCTGTCCCCTGCACCATCTAAGCTTCCTCTTAGACTACAATATTCCAAAAGATAAATGATAGGTTTGTAAACAAGAATGACATACTCTGAAAACTTAGGCCTAATTCTACAGAAGGAAATATTGGAATGGAAGAGAGGATGCTTAAGCATTTCTGATGAAAAGAAAAGAGCTGAGCAGAACTCTGAAATGCAAACCTAAGATTCAAGAGAAGCCTAAAAAGCTAAATTTATGTGAGCAATTAGAAGGGACTATATGATGATATAAGGCTAATATTCTAATAGCGAATGGAAAAAACAAGTGTCCCTGTTTAAAAACCTTAATGTAGGGGAGGAGTTAATTATGAAAAACAGAAGACTTGGGGTAGATTAGCTCTGTTCTGAGCATTTTATGAGGAGACAGAGAAGGAAGGCTAGAAGGAAGACACTAGTTTAGAAAACCAGAAGGAAGAGGGGACGGAACTTAGCTGTTTCTATTGCAGGTGAGATCATGAGTATACAACACGGAGGAAGGGATAGGAGGAGCAGGGATCAGATAGACCTTATTTTTAACTGACTGAGATTTTATACCTCTTTTTCCATTTGACCAATTCTGCTTTTTAAGGAATTCTTTACTTTGTTGAATTTTTGTACTTCCTTGTCTACTTGGCCAAGTCTGTTTTTAAAGGAGTTCTTATCTTCAGTAGATTTGGGGCCTCTTTTCCCATATGGTCAATTCTGTTTTTTAAGGTGCTGTTTTCTTCAGTATTTGTGTGTGTGTGTGTGTGTGTGTGTGTGTGTGCGTGCGCACCTCTTTTACCAACATGTTAATTTTCTTTTCCTTAATTTTCTTACATCACTCTCATTTCTTTTCCCAATTTTTCCTCCACCACCCTTCTCTCTTTCTTAACTCTTTCAAGAGTTCTTGTTGAATTAGAGTCCAATTAACACTTTTCTTTGAGGCTTTTTTTGTAATTGATTTCACATTGTTGGCTTCTTCTGAGCTTGTCTTAGTCTTCCCTGCACCCAGAGTAACTTTTTATGGACAAATTCTTTTTTGTTGTTGTCTGTTTATTTTTCCAGTCTATTTCTTGACTTTGAACCTAAACTTTGACTTTATAATGTTGGGCTCTCCTCAGGGTGGGGAAGCACTGCCACAAGCTTCAGGTTTTTTTCTGCTGCTGTTTTCAGAACTAGTTTTTGGGGTAAATTTTTGGCGTTTCCATGGTGGTATGTGACCCTGGGAGAGATATGGTCCCCTGAAACCACAAGCACAAGCACTACTCTGCTTTGGAACCATGATGAAGGCTCCTGCTTCCTTGTAACTGACCACCAGCACTTCCCTCAATCCTGGAACTGCAAGCCAGAATTGTATACAGGCAATAAAATTGTCAATCAGTGTCAGTTGTACCCAGTGCCAGCAAAGGGTCCCCTATAATCTCTTTCTGTCCAGACTCTCTCAATGTATCTATGTTGAGATGAAGCTGCTCTTTCTGCTGCTGTGCATGTGGGCTCAGACAGGTCTCCACCCTGGCATCACAGACTTCTCCTGCTGATCTCTTACGTTTTCTTAGGCCAGAAAAATACCTCACCCTGAACTCTGGTTGACTAGGTCACTCTAAGATTTGATTTGAGGCATTATTTTAAAGTTGTTTGGAAGGAAATGTTGGGAGAGTTCAGCTGAATGAATGCTCCAACCCTTGTGGCTCCAATATCCTCACTTTTATCTGAAACACACACTTAAGAAGTCTGGTGTAAAAATGCATCAGACTCAGGGGGAAACAGGCAGAGATGGGTGTGGTAATGGTAATCTGAAGATGTTCCCTGCTCCCAGTAAGTCAAATGTAACCACATGGAGCCCATGGTAGGAGGAGTTTGTTGAAGTTGTTGAAATTTGCTGAAGCTGGAAGTCAGAGCAACTAGGGGCGGGAGAGAGAGGACACGTCCAGGCAGACAGCTAGGCTTGTGAGTGTTGGTTTGTGGGAAGGCTAAAGGATGGTGTGGCTCTCTTCTGCACTGTGGTGTATTTAACTTCTATGTTGCTATAATGGATTGGGATTTGGTTTTCTGGTGTATGAATGTTTTTTTTTCTGTTTTCTATGTGGAGAGTCTGTTACATTTTGCAACTGAGAACTATGTCGGCATATTTACAGTCACTGTTGGTGCTGTGAATATTGTGTTGGTGCTACAGGTGCAGGGGGATTAAGAGAGAAGATAACATGTGAGAGAATATCTGCCACGCAAAACAAACTTTATAATACCGAAGTGAGGATTAAAAAGGTTTGGGCTGGGGAGGCAAAGACTTGGGAACTAAAAGAGTACCCATCAAACGGGGAATAGCTGAATGAATTGTGGAGTATCAAGTCACTGGGATATTATTATACCATAAGAAATTATGAGAAACAATTTCAGATAATACTAGGAACTATGAAATGATGCAGGGTAAACAGAATTAGGGGAATGATTTATACAAGGACAATAACTTTAAAGAAAAACAACTGTGAAAGCATAAAGACTTTGTTGAACTCAGTGTTCAATTTTTCCAAAGTACCTAGAATGAACTGTGTTACCCACCTCCTGACAGAGAGATCATGGTCTCAAGGTTTAGATATGGTTATTGTGTGGATTTATTTTTATTATTCTTACTTGCTATAAAGGTAATTTTTTCTTTCTGTTTAATTTGGGAAAGAGGTGTAGCAAAAGAGAAGCCACTTCACTGTGGTATGGAGATGACTGCATTTTTTTGGTGGGGGGAGGGGATTGGGGTTAAGTGACTGGCCCAGGGTTATACGGCTAGTAAGTGTGAGGTGTCTGAGGCCACATTTGAACTCAGGTCCTCCTGACTCTAGGGCCGGTGCTCTGTTCACTGTGCCAACTGGTTGCCTTTATGACTCTGGACTTTTGAAGGTTATGTCAGTATAGCACAAGCTCTGACAGGTCCTACGAAGATGGAAGAGGCCCAGCAATAGACAGCATTTGTACTTGAGGACAAACCCAATTAAGTTTGTCATCAGTGTACTGCTCAGGCTGAAAAAATTTCATCCATGCTGACACTGCCTAGAAAGACACAGAGTAATTACAAACTATATCAGTGAAAGGAAAGATTGATAAAACTAGCAATCCTCAAAATATTTAAGTAATAATATCACTTTTGATTTGTAAAATGTGATTAAGTTTTCAAAGCTCTATCATATGATTTCAGGAAACCTGGAAAGACTCATATAAACTGATATAAAGTAAGGTGGGAAGAACTAGAAAAAGAACTTACGTGGTAATAGCAGCGCTGTAATAATGATAATCAACTGTGAAAGACAGTTCAATAAAGTGATCCAGGACAATTTCAAAAGATTCATGATGAAAAATGGCATTCATTTCCAGAAAGAAAACTGATGGACTCAGAGTGCAGACGGAAGGATATGTTTTTCTTCATTTTTATTGCTTCCTCCTTACCTCCCACAACACAGATAATGCGAAAATATGCTTTGCATGATGTCATATGTATAATGGGTATTGTATTTTTTGTGTTCTTATTGGGTTGGGAGGGAAAGAATTTGAAACCGAAATTACAAAATTTTTTTAAAGCTTATTTCATTTTTTTACTATAAGGACCTTCAAATCTATTATGAATGCCATACTTTGTGGCCTGACTTGAAGGTTTTCCTATACCTATAGAAAGTTATCACAAAAATCAGTGGGGCTATGAGCTACAAAAGTAGCATAAGGTCAAAGTCCTAGCTTAGAAATTCCGCTCTATTCCCACCTAGGTTTTCTTATCCACCAAACAGCCAAGATAAAACCATTTATCTTGTAGTTGAAAGAATGCTAAATCTCAAATGGTGTGTGTGTGTGTCTGTGTGTGTGTGTCTGTGTGTGTGTCTGAAGTCTCACTTCTTTCACTATCATTAAATCCTTCATCTTCCCCTCTTTAAAATGAAGGTGTTAGATTAGAGCAAGGGTTCTTCTGTGATTATGGACCCTTGTGGTGTTCTGGTGAAGCCTATGGACCCTATCTCCAAATAATTTTTAAATGCATAAAATAAAATATATGGGATTACAAAAGAATATAATTTAAATATAGTTAGCAAGATAGTTTTTAAAAGCCAAGTTCATGGATCTCAGGTTAAAAACTCCTGGATGAGACAATCTCTAGAGGCCCATCCATCTCTAAAATTCTGTGATTCTCCAACTAAAAGCTTGTTAACCAACAAGAAAACCTCTGAGTCACTCCACTTATCTAGAATAACAAAGCCTCCAGTTATTTAGAATAACAATAAAATTTCCCAGGCCAAGTTCTCCACTCCCCTTCCTCCAAAGTTTTGCTGGAGGTCTCCGTTTCTTTTAGCTTGGTGTTCTTACATATAAAATCCCTACTTTGGCTGTTGTGTGTGATTCATAAAGACTATTCCTTAATTCTATTTTTCTCCTGGGTAAGGGACACCATCATAGCAGGACAGTATTAAAAAAAAATAGTACATTAGGAACCATTTGACTAAACCATGGCATTTTATCACACATGAACACAGCTGCTAAAAAAAGAGATATGACTGGGGAAACGTATTGTATCCGATGTTATAGTTTAAAATTTTAAAAAACTTCCCTCTGATGATCAAAATACACAATCTGAAATCATTGGGATGAAGTGAAAACTATTTAAGTGCTCTCTGCATGTTATTTTTAACGCTTTGGTGAATTACAATTCACATCCAACTTCTCAGAATATTATAGCTGCAAATGCATGAAGCTAATCCAGTGAATCTCAATGATCACTGTGCTCAACAACCTCCCCAGATAACTCATCTTCACTACGGTCAGGGACTGTCTTGCCTCCTGTATCCTAAGTGCTTAGAATAGTGCCTGGCACATAGTGGGTACTTAATAAATGCTTACTCACTAATCAATCAACGCACAACTCCTCAGTGACGTGGGTTGCCTGCTCACCTGCCCCTCCCCAGTGCCACTCCTGAGAAGAATGGCCTCCCAAACTAACTCCCATTCTTTTCTACACAACCAAGGCTATAAAACTTTGCTCCAGAATCTCCCTTAATTTCCAAAATACCTAATCCAGGAAAGAGAACGACTGGATTTTGCTCAACTAGCTTTTGCTTTCAGTGTTGTCTGGAACACTCAAGGTGTGTTTTTAACTCTGAGATGTGTGATTTTCTGGAATTTATTTAACAAAAGACCTTATGCCTGTGGATTGCAGATATTCTGATTTATAGCAACAGACATAGCTTAGGTGACACAAAACCTTCTAATACAAGAGAACTGCTGTTGAAAAGGCTCCATTTTCCCAAAGGACTTAGTTTTTATTTGCTCTGAACCCTAAAATGAACATTTGAGAAGAGTCTAAACAACATTTCTTCTTTCTTAACCCTTCAATTGTTTTTCCTGGTAGGAAAAGTGAACTTTGGCACAAAATCCTTTTCATAATCAGACTCTTTGATTTTGGTCAGAAGAATATCCTTTGATTCAGGGGTTGGACTATAAAATGACTTCTAAGATTTCTTCTACCCTTTTAAAAATCTATTTTGTTTTTTTCAAATTACATGTAAAAACAAAGTTGTTTTTTTTTTATTTTGAGTGCAAAATGTTTTCCCTCTCTTCCCTTCCCCCTCACTGAGAAGGAAAGCAATTTGATATAGATTATACAAGTGTAGTCATGTAAAACCCATGTCCATATCAGTCATGTTATAAAAGGAACCACAGATTCCCCCACCAAAAAAAGAAGAAAAATAAAGACATTTTAAAAAACATGCTTCAATCTGCATTCAGATTCCATTACACCTTTCTCTAGAGGTAGACAGCATTTTTCATCAAAAGTCCTTTGGAGTTGTCTTGGATCACTGTATTGCTGAAAATAGCTAAGTCATTCACAACTGATCATCATACAATAGAATACTACTATTACTTTGTACAATGTTCTCCTGGTTCTGCTCATTTGGAACTGGAACTCTGTGCCAGTTCATGTAAGTTTTTCCAGGTTTTTCTGAAAACATCCTGCTGTTCATTTCTTTTTTTTTTTTTGGCTTTTTTTTCTGTTGTTTTTTGGTTTTGGAGGGGGGAAGGTAGGGCAATTGGGGTTGACTTGCCCAAGGTCACATGGCTAGTTTTTGTGTTAAGTGTCTGAGGCTGGATTTGAACTCAGGTCTTCCTGACTCCAGGGCTGGTGTTCTCTTCACCGTGCCACCTAGCTGCCCCCTGATCATTTCTTAAGCCCAAAAGTCTTTCATCACAGTTGTATACCACAACTTGTTCAGCCGTTCCCCAATTTATGGACAACCCCTCCATTTCCAATTCCACAAAGAGAGCTACTATAAATACATTTGTACATACATGTTCTTTTCCTTTTTTTAATCTCCTTGGATTACTGATCTAGTCGTGGCTTTGCTGAGTCAGAGGTTTTACAGACCTCTGGACACAGTTCCAAATTGCTCCCCGGAAGGGTTGGAGTCCCCAGATCAATAGTGCTTCAGCGTCCCACTTTCCCCCTATCTGCCCCAGCACTTGCCATTTTCCTTTCTTGTTGTATTGGTTGCTCTGGTAGAGATGAGGTGCTGCAGCAAAGCTGTTTTAGTTTGCATCACTCTAATCAAGAGTGATTTAGAGCATTTCGGATAGTTTGATTTCCTCTTCTGAAAACGGCCTATTCATATCCTTTGACCACTTATTAGTTGGGGAATGGCTTATATTCTTATAAATTTGACTCAGTTCTCTATATATTTGAGAAACAGACAGAGGTTGGGGGGGGGGCTTTGATAATGGTGGTCACCATGGCATTGCTCTAAGCATGCCTACATGTCTGATCAGGCAAAGGCTGGAAGAGACGGAGCTGGCTAAAACCTGCAGCAGTCCACGCATCTCCAACCCCCCACCCCCCAATGATGGTTTGAAATTTAACTGACCACTGGGATTATGTGAAGACTTTGGCACAGAAGCCACCATTTGACTTCTTCAAAAATATAAACTTCATCCAAGGCCTAATAAGTGAGGAGCCCAGGACTGAGTTCTGCCCAATAAAGCACTCTAAGTAGGGTAAGTCATTGACCCAGGCTACTGCATTTTGAACCAGGAGCAAGGCCCTAAAAATATCTGCTTCAAAGGCTTTTCCAAGGCCCTTACTCATTTTGTCTCTCTTGTGTTTTCCCAACTGGCCTCTTCATTTTTTTTTCAAAGGGAAGGTATAAACTCTTTTTCTTCTACCTAAAGCATATAAACTACAATCATTCCCATCACCCTACACCACGTACTTAACTCATAAATACTCATTTTGCATCAATTGGCAAACAGCAGTGGTACATTGTGTGCAGGGCACCGTGCTAGGTGCTGCAGGAGACTAGTCCCACCTTCACAGAGCTTACAGGAATAATTTCCATATGGAGTCAACATCTGTCCTACTTTCTACGTGTATCTTTTCCTATACATGTATCCTACCACTGTCCTCCTTGGATGTCAGTTCCTAGAGGTTCTGTGTTTACTGAACTGGATGGTGCTATCTCCTAGAAGATGGGCTGGCTTTTTTTTTCAAGTACGTTTTCTACCTAAAGTGAAGGAATGTTACAAGTGGAAGAGAGGTCAAAGGGCAATCAGTCCAACTCATCATTTTACAACTATTACTAATAAGCAGTATTTATATAGCACTTTAAAGATGTTATCTCATTTAATCATTACAACAACTCTGTGGGTATGGTATTATTATTACCCCCACTTTACAGATAAAGAAACTGAGGCTGACATTTATTTAATTTGCCCAAAGTCACACAGCTAGGGACTAGGTTAGGATTTGACCTCAGGTCTTCATAACTCCAACTTTAGCCCTAGCTGCTGTACTAAGCTGCCTCAGATAAAGAAGCCGAGGCCCAGAGAGTGGAAGAACCTTGTAAGCTTTCTCTTACTGGACAGTATAATGCCTGGCAAGCAGAATTTGGTGAATGTCCAAAGGCATGTGTGCTGCAGGTTAAAAGCTGGGTCTCTAACTAGGTATTCCCTGGTGGGGGCAAGACACAAATTTGCTCAGAGTGAACATACTGATGGTTGTCACACAGACCATGATTTCTTCTATGTTTCCTGTACTTGCCTCCTGAACAAATCATCAGCTTCAGTGGATGATGAGACTCAAGATTTGGGGGTTAATTCTTGTAGCCTATACAGCTGTGTTTATACATGGACCAGTTTCTTGTGGAGTTCTTGAGTCTAGTAGCATGAAAAAAATAAAGCAAAACAGCAAATGCTGCCCTTTCTCTGGAACTCCTCCCTCCCAAAATAAGAGAAAATTTCACTAAGAGTGGGGAGACCATCTTCGCTTCTGATTTTCCTTAAAAGCAGCAAAGAGAGAAATCTTTTTCAGCTTGATTTTTAGTATCTTCTTTTTCTGGATTTTGTGTTAATGGATGTCACACTAGGGGGCCACATCTAGTAGGAGCAAATCTGTGCATTCAACTAAGAGGTCACTAAAAATTCTGCTCTATTCTATTACTAGTGTGATTTTTTTTTCTCAGCAAATGTTTTGCTGCATTGCAGACTAAAAATGGTGAAAGATAACATGTGGTAAGAAAGACAATAGGAATTGAAAAAGAAAAAGCACTAAATAAGGTGTGAATTTGTTTTGCATGAGATTGTTTTTTGTGTGTGTGGGAAAGAGTTATGGGTGGGGAGTGAGTAAAAAAGTTATAATGATGCAAAGAAAATGCAAAGAAGAGAGCAGAAAGATGTTCAGAAGGGGACAGAAAGTAGCAATGTTGGCATAGCATGTTAAATTTCATATTATATATATATTTAAAGGCTGTATATCATAAGAAATCCACAGTTGTATGCTATCTATGAGAATATATGTGTGTAATACATTTCCAATAATTTGGAAATATATAATCTACATATAAAACTGAAAAAAAAGTTCATTTTTATTGATATTTATTAAGGTGATACTAAAAAAAATAGAAAAAAGAGACAAGAGACAAAGGGTGGGTGAGAGCTGGAAAAGAAATGTTAGAAGAAAGAAAAGTAAAAAGAGAGCTGGGCATAACAGGACTAAGAGTCAAAATTCAAAAGAAGATAAATAAAACCTGTAATAGAGAAAAGTAAATAGGATCTCTGAGAAAAGTGACCTGGGATGGGGGTGGGGGAGCTGGGGAGAGGCCAGGGGGGTTGGTTGCTGCTATACTGGCCCAGAGTGTGTGTTATGATAGGTCTATGTCTAACTATGCTAAGGGCACTGAAACTCAAGTTTACTCAGGGGAGCTTAATTGATCACAGATGGCTAAAAGTCTTAAGTTTCCATGACAGAATTATACTTCTAAACATAGTGACAGGAAGAAGGTGTAGGAACTTTTAAAACCGTTACTATTCTGCAAAAACTTTCTAATAACCTTAACTTGCAATATGGCAGGAGCTAAGGAAGAAGAGGGGACAAGATTCCCTTTTAACTGACCACAAAACTCTTCAGATCAGATTACAAACTTATTGGGGTACAGCTTCAGAAATGGAAGGAGGGATTTGGGGGAAATTACATAAGAGGAGGGAGTGTTATAACAAATACTTGAGTAAGTATGAGAAAAGAACACTTCCCAGGGGCCCAGTCTAGTCCTTTCCATTCTTTCTTCCAGAGCCCACCAGGACACTGGGACAAGCAGCACAGTCACAGGCTGCTGTGAGGGAGGCGCCCCAGCTCACTGGGCTAGTGGGGCATCCCCTCCCCAAATTCCACTGAAATTTCCCTTTCTTCACTTTCCTGCCAATCCCACTCACCCCTGTGAAGCAGGTCCACTCATCCCTACCCAATGTAAGAATTGAGCATCATCTGCACTTGGACATTTGAGCCCCTTTCTGCTTTCCAAAATAGTGGTCTTAGGCCCCTCTAGACCTTTAGGGCAGACATGGCCACTCAGCTTTAGTAAGCAAGAAGTTATCATTCCAATCATTCCAGTAAGATGGATGACCATCAGGTCTTACCATCTGTTCTGCTACTACATTCCCCAGCTGCCAGGCCTTACTATTTACTTTGCTTATGCCCTGAAGGGTCCTATGTTCTTATTATCCCTCTTGTTTTTATGCCCTAAAGACCACCAAGCCTTTCCATCCTCCTCTATGTGCTGCTTCCTTCAATTAGAATATGAGCTCTTTGAACACAAAGACTGGCCCGATTTTCTTTTTGCATTCCTAGTAATCAGTTCAGTGCTTCACGCATAATAAAATAGTAAAATAAATGCTCATTCATTCATTCATTCATTCATGCATTCATAGAAACAAAGTAGGGTGATGCTAGGTGAGGTTTCGGTTGGGTAGTGCTGGCAGAGAAAAGGCGATTCATACAAGTTGGTATTTTATGGATCAGAGAGCTATCTTGAATTCTTATCAAATAAAACACTTTATCACTGACACAAAAAGACAATTCACTCCAACTATCCTTTCCTTTTTGGCTTTCTGATGGGTATGACTGAAGACTGTCATAAACATTACTATTACAAAATGCCAGCAAGTCATCAGGGGAGACAAATGCTTTTTCACTCTTTGCACTAGGGATCACTATGCATGTGCCACTTTTACCACTTAACTCCATGACATATGGCTGGCACAGGTTATACTGGATGTATATTTTAGAAAGTGCAGAAGTTTTAATGATCATCCTTAAAGTAGTGAAAGGAAGACACAAACTTTTTGTATGAAAGTAATGGTATAATGCATAAACCAATAGTAGTATTTTCAGAGAACCTTCCAAAATCACACATAGTGTGGCATAAATCAGGTCAATGAACATAAGGTACAATTTCCTACAACTTCCTGAATAGATGAATGGACCAAAGCCAATACACAATCCATATGAGAGCCTTCTTGTTCTGTAGCTTTATTAGAGTATCTATGGGGCCTCTTAGGAAAAAATGTTACTAGCTCAGGGACAGTCTATCTATAATTTGAGCACAGAGGTTCCATTGACATCAGTGAGCAGTCTGCAACAGCTAGGAGGAAATGCATGGTCCAAAGTTAGCATTTCAAATGTATCCCAATTGAAACTGTAACTTAACACTAACCACAGAATATGTCTGAAACCCCAGGAATACAATGCTTCAATGTCTAGGCTATAAACTTTCAGTGGGTCACTTGTTGCTATAAATGCAAGGGAAATATGGTTTTCATTAAATATAACAATTTATGACAACACATTTATTAATATTAGTTTTTGAAAAACCTCTTATGTCTCCAAATTCAGGAAATGTAGAACTTACATCCTTTAAGTGAACTCTCCCAAATCCAGCAAATCTTGTGGCTTCTAAAGGCCTCAGGCAAGCTGCCCATTACGGCAGCATATTACTATTCACTGTTAGCAATGATGTACATGTTTAGCCAATATAAAAACGTAGACAAATAGAAGCACACATTGCTCCTCCAAATGTACTTTGGCACAGGATGATAAAAACCGTTAAAACAACACCACAACCATAATTAGTGATGCTTCTTATCTTCTGTCCCCTCTCAAAGTTATACTCCAATGTTCATTAAAAAAAAAAAATCAAGATATCCAGTCAGTATGTCCACCACTACCAGAAAAAAATAATCCAGAAAACAGAATTTAGAAAGTTTTATGACATTGGGGAAAAAAAAAGAGGAAAAGCACTATGTTTAGAAAAACTCTAAGGATTGAGAGAGAGTGCAACAACTAAAACCAAGACTAAAGTTTCCAAAGCAACAGACAGAAGGGAGTTATCTGCCTGATGACAGGCCACAAAGTAAGAAGAAAGTACTTTATGAGTTTCAAAGGAACATCTAACTATGCACTATTACTATGCCATGATAGTCCAATTGAGTAGTTTATTAGGGTATTTTAATATAGATTAAAATACTGTAATAAATCAGTCTCTGGCCACTGTGGATAGGGGGAGGGGGTGGTGCAGCCAGATGGCTCAGTAGATAGATTTGCCAGACCTAGAATCAGAAAGGCCCAAGTTCAAATGTGGCCTCAGACATGTACTGGCTATGTAATTCAAGGAAAGTCACTTAGCCTCTGGTTGTCTTACTCCATGGGAGAAGGAAATGGCAAACCACTCCAGTAGCTTTCCCAAGAAAACCTTATGGACAGTATGGTCCATGGGGTCATGAAGAGTTGGACACAACTGGATAACTGACAAATCTGTATGCTTATTCAGTCAGTGCATCTATCAGCACTTACAAGGTAGGGAGCTAATTCAATTTAATTCACCAAATATCTACTGAGAGCCTATATATATATATATGTATATATATACATTAGGGAAAGAAGTCCATGATGTAGTACAGCTTTTAAAGTGCTTATAATCTTTTCATGAAGATAAGATGAAACCTGAAATAAGTAGAGAAAATACCATAAAACAATATCCACACAAAGTGGTTCTACAGTGGCTGGTACACACAGTGCTGTGGGCAGGCGGGAAGTAGAAAGGTTGCTGTCATTGGAAAGATTTGTGAAAAAGCTGGGATCTGAGATGGGGTAGGAAGGACAGATTGAGTTTGGACTGGAAAACATATGATGAAGGCATTCCTGGCAGAGGCAGGCATGGGCCTCTCACCCATTTAGGAGCTCTCAGCTTGTACACTCTAGGATCACAGGAATGCCTGTCACAGAAGAAGTTGTATCTAAAAGGCACATTGCCTCAGGTCAGGTTTGGAAAACTGTCTCCGATTTTGGTGGCTGCCACTGCATAGCAGCTCAGACTCAAAGAGAAGACTTACTCTACAGATGGAGAATGGTTGTCTCATAAATAATAGCACACATATTGTGGTCAATTACACTTTCCCTACAAAACTGGACCTCGTTAAAAAAGAATTAAGGTAATTAGGTGGTGAAGTAGATAGAGCATTGGCTCAGCAATCAGCAAGTCTTGTGTTCAAATTCAACCTCAGACACTTAAAAGCTGTGTGATAGATGGTAGGCCAATCACTTCACCTCAGTCTGCCTTGGGTTTCATTATCTATAAAATGGAGATAATAGTAGCACCTACCTGCAAGGATCAAACGAGATCATATTTATAAAGCACTCTGTAAACTTTAAATGCTGAATAAATACTAACAATTACAATTAAAATATGAATTAGCCAACTTCCCTCTTCCAAAGGTGAGTAGAGAGAAAAAACATATAACAAGATTTAATTCTGAAAGACACTGCGGCAGAACGGATGAAGAGCTGGCCTTGCAGACAGAAGAGCCGCCTTTAGCACACCGGCCATGCAGCCCCGGACAGGACACCGAGCCTCTCGATGCTCCAGGAAATTGTCTAAGACTTGCAGTCATAGAGGAGATGCCAACCTGCACTGATGGGGGAGTTCCTGATATCAGGCAGTCAACAGGAATTTATTTAGTACCTACAATGAGCCAGGCACTGCATTACATGCTGGAGACACAAAAGAAACTAAAAATATATGGTTCCTGTCCTCAAGTAGCTAAATTCTAAAAAAGACAAACTGCAAACAACATGCATGTATACATACATACATACATGCATACACACACACACACACGAGTCTGGAATGGAAGTCAAGGAAGCTGAAAGAGAGAGAGATCCAGGCATGGATCCTAGAGTTGGAGATAAAGACAAGGCTAGTGTTTTGGGTTGCTAAGTATGTGGAGGCGGTTAAAATTTAAGAAGACTGGAAAGGTGGGAAGAGGCCAGCCAAGTTACAGAGGACTATAAGAGGCCATTGGGAGATTTTTTATTTGATCATGTAAGTAACAAAGAATACCTGGAGTTTACGGAGTGTGCACATGGGTAGGGATTGGAGATGGAAGGAAAGGAGTGACATAGTCAGATTTGTGCGTTAGGAAGAACACTCTCATAACTAAGTGGAGAATGCCTTAGAGTGGGTAAAGACTTGGGGCACAGATATTAACCAACCAGACAGATATTGCAATAATCAAGGCATGAGATGATTAGGGCCTGAACTAGGGGAGAGAAGGTGACATATAGGAAATGATGACAAGCCCAGTGACAGACTGGATCTAGAGGGTGAGTAGGAGTGAGGAGCTAAAGATGGTTCCCTGGTGGTGAGCCTGAGTGACTAGGAGGAAAGTGGTGCTCACAACAGTAACAAGGAAGTTCAGAAGGGAGGAGATGGCAGGGAGTGGGGTGGGGGAGATAACAAATTGTATTTTGGACATGGTGAATTAGAGATGTCCAAGAGGCAGCTGGTGATGCAAGACTAAAGGCCAAGAGACAGGTTAGTGCAGGATAAGTAGATCTGAGAATCATCCGCAGAGAGGTGAGAACTGAACTCATAAGAACTGATGAAATCAGCAGAGCCTGAGACACTAGTAATTTTTCATAAGTGGTTGGCATAGGTAGAACTGTATAAATCAGCGGTTCTCAACCTGTGGGCCATGACCTTTGGGGTCGAACAACCCTTTCACAGGGGTAGCCTAAGACCATCGGGAAAACACATATTTCCAATGGTCTTAGGAACCGAGACACGGCTCCTCTATCCGTCTCCAGGCGGGTCTGCCCACATGCAAATATGCCCACATACAAGTATTAAAGGGTTGTGGCATTAGGAAGGTTGAGAACCACTAGTATAAATGCTATTCCTCCAGTTAAGGTCTCATTTTTTAGTAATTATGTTCTCTACTGTAGAGAGCCCTGCATAAGTCCAGTTTTCTGTGAGAGAGCAACAAGGGCACAGGTGGCAAGAACTTGTCGTTGAATTGTTTCAGTCATGTCTAACTCTTCACCACCCTTTTTAGGTTGTCTTGGCAGAGATGCTGGAGTGGTTTGTCATTTCCTTCTCCAGCCCATTTTACAGATGAGGAAACTGAGACAAAAAGGGCAAAGTGATTTGCTCAGGGTCACATGGCTAGTAAGAGTCTGAGGTCAGATATGGATCACAGGAAGACAAGTCCAGGCCTGGTGTTTCCAGGTTGTATCACCTAGTCGGCAGGTACTAGAAAGCACTAATATTGAGTCTAATCTGCTGGGAACACCACTTCCCTATTTCTAGTTCCCTGTCTATCCATTCCTTAGTAGATTCCTACACTTACAATGCTGAAATACGAATCATATAAATTACTTCCTATACTATAGCACATGGTAGAAAACATAATTACTAAAAAATTTCCTTAATGGGAGGAATATCTATGCTTTGCCAACCACTTATGAAAAATTACGAGTGTTTCTGATAAGAATCCAGTGTGTGTGTGTGTGTGTGTGTGTGTGTGTGTGTGTGTTTAAACATCAGCTTAACTTATTTTCCTTTTCTGAGATTTGAACTTGTGAAATATTAAGATTAATTTTCATAAAGAAGTGACTACTTGGTATTCTGAACAGCTCTGAGAGGATCAAGTGACTCACAACAAGGCATTAAGCATCTAAAATGGGCGGGCTAGGTCTAGAACACAGGACGGTATTTTGCTCTCCACTTCATGTCTTGGGAGCTATGGCTCAAAAAAGTTCTGGTGACTTCACTATGGTCATATAAGCTAGTTAGAGACAGAAGACATAACTAGGGTTAAAACCTAGAAATTTTGAGTTCTAGTCTAAGGCTCTTTCTACCAAACTGTGTTCACTTTTTCTTTGTTCTTCCTTATGCTGTTGTCCTGAGTGAGCAAGGAAATAGTGCCAAGGTAAATGTGGAGCAAAAGGAAGTAAGAGGAGTCTAAATAATCAAGTGCTGAATTAAGCTTTGGTTTGTGGTCTTTTAAAATCATGTGTGAGATATGGTTTTTCCTCAGACCAATTCTGGTGACTATGCCTTACTGGCAAAATACCACCATTTTAACTAACAGATACTCAAACACTTAGATGATTTAACTACTTATTTCCTTTAGCTAGTATTTACTAAATCCCTAAGGGGTGCAGAATATAGTATTATGATGCTCTTTTATAACTTAACCCAAAGCAATCATTTGGGGGTTACTCATGAAAAGTCAATTTCCTGATTGCCTCTAATAACTTCAAATACCAAGGTGAGGCAGTGACTATTTAGGTGGACAAACCTCAGAAATCAAAAGGATTTTAGACTGGAATCAGGACTGTAGTAACTACATGGTAGAAGTTCTAATGAAAATATTTGATGAATAATTTGATCAAACAATCCCAGCCCCAATTTCCTTCTCTGGTAATTTATTTATGGTTCCCTCAATTTGTCTAAGTTTGAATTATTTTAGCTTTCTATTTCCTGTTATAGCCAGGACTTATTGCATTTCTTCAATTATAAATTTTCTTTGAATTCTCAGGCTTTATATATTTATAATGACCAAATTTGGCCTTTAAGACTAGTTGAGAAAATGCAACTCCCTTGACTCTTTTCAGAGGTAGGGTATGGAATATTATATAAACTGTGGACATAATTGTAGCATTGATTTTGCTAAAATGCCTTTTTTTTCCCCTTTTTAAACAAGAGAAATGAAGTTAGCATACTAGATAAGAGTCAGTCTTTAAGACAAAGGCCTGAGTTCAAATCCTGATTGACAGACAAATACTGGTGTGACCTTGGGCAAATCACTTAACTTCTCAGTACTCTAGGACAGGTGTCAAACTCAAGGAAGACCCAACTCCAAGATCAGCAGAACTAGATGAAAAATGTTATTTTTTTAACAAAATAAATAACAATACAACATAATGTTAATTTGTGATATGCCACTCACAACATCATTTTCTTTCTTTCTTTTTTTTTTTTTTGCTTTTTGGAGGGCAGTTGGGGTTAAGTGACACGGCTAGTTTTTGTGTTAAGTGTCTGAGGCCGAATTTGAACTCAGGTCCTCCTGACTCCAGGGCTGGTGCTCTATTCACTGCGCCACCTAGCCGCCCCACAACATCATTTTCTTAACTAGTTATTCACTCCTAAAATCTATATCTATTCTGAAGCTCTTGCCTTTGACTGAAAATAACAACCTGTACCCCTAAGAATCTTCAGCTTCTTCCCCAAGATTATCCTACTGTAATCCTTAGCAATGCTTTTTGGCTTCCTTCTGGAAGTATTGTTTGTGCCATGTGAATTACCAGAGCTAAGCAGTAGTCATTACATGTGATATCTCTGGGGGAGATTTTTATGCCAAGTGCTGGATATGTGCATTAGTTACTTCAGTTCTCTTCAACAAAGAGTTACTAACTAGCAATACCACTATTTGAATATTCTTTGTCTGATCCTTACTGAATGAACTCATCTTATGGCACCTGTGAATTCCTTGAAGCACAAGCAGCTGCTTCCTCCTGAGAGAGCCCAGCTTCCAATGTTTTGGAACACAACTGATTATCTGTTGCTTAGCTTCAAGGGTTCAGATGTCTGCCTTCCCTTTCCTGTCTGTCATATTCTTTTACTCTCCAATATTCTGACATAAGACAAGATTTCTCTCTGTTCTTCATATTTTCTCTTTATTTTTACAATGAAGGCTTTTTATTTAAAAAAAAATTAATCAGCAAAATTCTGTCTTCCTTCCTCCCCCTCTTTAATTGAGAAGAAAATAAAAAACAAAACCTGTTATAAACATGAATAGTTGAGCAAAACGGATCTCCACACTGGCTATGTGCCAAAGGAAATATGTGTGTGTGTATGTGTATATACACATATATGTGTATGTATACACATACACACACACATATATAGAAATATATAAACACACACATATTTGTGAGGAAAGGTATATAAAAACACACACACACACACACACACACACACACTCTTGTGCCAAATCAGAGGGATGTAGGGTCTCTAAGGAGGAAGTAGCTGCTTGTTCTTCGTGAAATGACTGTGTAGATTCACAGGTGCCATTAGATTAGTTCATCCAGAAAAGATGCCCTAACTTTCCTTTCTCACTCCTTGCCAATCCCAATATATTCTTCTTCCACTTCTTTCCTTTCTTCTGAGATCATGAGAACCAAGAGAACCGCTCCCAGTCTTCTATCTAATTAAACTGGCTCTATGACCACTGACATGGTTAAGAAGGGTACATGTAACATCTCCTCATATCAGAAGGTAAGTAATTTGTACTTGTTTAATCCTTTTATGATTATGTGATATGTTTTTCTGTTTCTTTTAACTTTGAGCTTGAATTTCAAAGTTTCATCAGGAATATTTGGAAGTCCTATTTCATTAAAGACCCATTTATCCCTCATAGAATTATAATCAATTTTTCTGGGCAAGTTTTTCTTGGCTGCATACTCTGCCTTATGGAGTATCATATTCGAAGATGTCAGATCCCTCCTTCCAAGCGGAGGCTGCTATGTCCTTATGTGTTCCTGACTATAGCTCCTTGGTACTTGAATTCTTTCTTTCTAGCTGTTTGCAGCATTTTTTATTTGACCTGGAAGTTCTAAATTTTGGCTATGATGTTCCTAGGAATTTTCATTTTGGGGTTTCATTTGGGGTTCTAAGGAAGTTGGGCAATTTTCTTTTAATAATTCCTTGTAACAGGATGCTCATTTTGGTCATGGCATTCAAGTAGTACAAAGATTCTTAAGCTTTTTCTCCTTGATCTGTTTTCTAGGTCAATTGTTTTTGCTATGAAATACTTTACATTTTTTTCTTTTTTTTTTCTTCAGTCTTTTGGCTTTGTTTTACAGATCCTCATTACGTGGGCGACTGGAAAAAACTTTTAACCGATTTCTACACCTTTATTTTCTCTCCATCTCTAATTTTGCAGGAATAATCTTTCTTATAAAGAGATTATGTCTTTGCATCATTATGTCTTTTATCCATGAACAAAACTTAATTGGTTCACTATTATCTATCTAAGAAAACTCAAACTCCTTCACTTGTTATTCAAGGCCCTCCAGAACCCAGCACCATTCTCCTTTTCCAGATGTATCTGGTATTGCTATGCTCCAGTCAAACTGGACTTTTTCTTTACTACCACTGAAAATACTCCACATTTTCCCCTCTCCCTATACATAGAATATTCCCTCCTCCCTTTTTGCCTGTTCAATTCCCAGCCATCTTTTAAAACTGAACTCAATGATCACATCTTCCATGAGGTATTTCCTGATCTCTAACAATAATAACTTCTCTCTTTCCCATCCCAGACTTTACATAGAACTTTATTTTGCTCATTCCCTAATGAACTTGTCATCTAAAACTTTACATTAAAGTTAAAGGAATTATATAGAGTGATTAATTTTCAGCCTTGGCACCTTTCAAAGACCATTTCCTAAGCTGGAAATCCTACATTTATATGTAGGATTTATGTAGGCATTACATTTATGGAAACACAGATGCTTTAAGGGCCTGTTCTTATATTGTAACTAAATTTGTCTCTACAATTCCCACCCACTGACCCTGATTTTGCATCTAGAGGCCACACATAACAAGTTTACAGATATCTATGCTATTTTATCCCTTGTAAGGTCCACAAGGGCAAGAACTGGATATTATTTAAACTTTGGAACTCTATCATGACATACAACATAATGTGTTGCACACGGTAATTTCTTAATGAATATTTGCTGAATGAAGTCCTAATTCTGGTATCCTAGATTAACTGAAACTTTTAGTACCATATATGTAGCTATACCTCAAAAGAAAGTAGGGTATGGATAAGACCTTGGGTTGATAGGAAGAAAGAGAAAGAGGGATACCTATCAAAACAATAGGGTAGAAGGCACCTGTACAGGGAGGGAAAATAGGGGACTGGAAATGGAGAATGTTGAGTCAGCACAGAATCTTCTGGAAGAGTGCTAATGAGAAGAAGTAAGTGCTGATGATTTCATGGGCCTCATGGACTGAATGAAGCCAAAATGATTTTAAAAGCATGTTTTAAAAGTTGAGAGCAGTCTCTCTACACTCTGGCAAAAATTCAGTGTCTTGAGATGGTATATAAGAACGTACAGAGGGCTATACCAACAATCAGCAATCACAATGTCTTTTGATCAGAGGGGCTAAGCTATCTTTTAGCTATGTAGTTATAAATTACTACACCAATTGTGCTTAAAAGGCTTGAATGAACTTGAGAGTGAAGGTAATAAGCATTTATAGAGTGCCTACTGTGTGCCAGGCACTGTCCTGAGCACTTTACAAATATCTTATCTGATTCTCACAATAAACCTGGGAAGTGGGTGCTGTTATTATCCACAGATGTTAAGCAGCTTGCCTGAGGTTGGATCTGAATTTAGATCTTCCTTATTCCAGGTCCAATGATCTATCTCCTGTGTTGTCTAGCTGCTAAGAACTAAGAGCTATATTATCTGCTGACAAAGATGCAACCAAGGAGTTTCCTGGTAGTAAGAGGATGGGATGCTCCATCCAAATCAAAAGTTGTTACTGAGGTTTGATTTCTCTGCCCAAGCTCCTGTACCATTCATTGGATATCTTTAGAGGAAGTAAAGTCCTGAATAAACCCCCCAAAGCCATCTAACACAGAGAAATAACTCCTCTTCTGATAGTGCCTTCCTAAGCTGGCAATCCTACATTTAAATGTAGGATTTATGTAGGCATTACATTTATGAAAACACAGATGCTTTAAGGGCCTGTCCTTATATTGTAACTAAAGCAATCAATCAGCCTTACATCTTCAGAAAGTGTAAGTAGTAATTTGTGTGCAGCTCATTTTGTATAAATTTTAATGTCTTTTATTTGTTCTATGAGTAAATACACACATATATACTCAAAGAACAGACACATGTACACATGTGTGTATATATAAACATAAATAAAAAGAGATGAAAAGAGCATCAGTGTTAGGGTGTCACAGTCTGGGTTCCCTGGCTGTGCTTGGTTTTCGATTGTTTATCTTAGAATTCAGTAAACTAAAACACCACATGGGGTCACATGAAGTGGTGACAGGAAAATGAGACCTATGATCTGCTAATCAATTTCAAGTCCAGTATAGGAGAATAAAGAGAGGCTGCTAATTGGAAAACACGATTTCTCTCCATCAGAAAAACTGAAAATGTTCTCAGGTCTGCATTTTAAAGATCATCTTGAAATTAACATGCATGTTTACATTATTAAAAATGGAAATACTTTCCCTTCAACTGAAGAAATATCTCAATCATTCAAAATTTAGAGCAGGTGGGCCCATTCAATGTTAAGAAAAAATGAGACACAAAATTTGCAAACCATATTTCTATGGGTATCCTGAAGGAAGTTATTCACATACCAAAAAGATTCTTCACTTTATAAAGGAGAACAAGCATTTTTAAGATTGAACTGGGTTTATTTTTGTCTCCTTTAAATCCCAGCTCAAAACAGCCAATTTTCCAAGAACACAGCTACTCAACACAGTAAGACCCACCTGCCATAGAGATAAAGGGTAATTGTTCTTGACTTAATTAAGTCACTCTGTTTAAGAACCCCAATTGCCCAACATCCAAAGAGCAGAATGTTTTAGTATTCAGAAATACAAGTACCTGAAAAAGGTCACAAAGAACTGTACCAGGTCCATAAAGTTGCTGTGCTGAGAGAATGCAATCTGCAAAGGGAAAACAAAGTGTATGTTACTGTTTCAGGAAGGACAGAAATAGGGTCAGTTCAGCCCTGTCTTTCACTCACCTCCAAACTGGAAAAGAAACTCACATCTAAACTAAAGGAAAGATGTTTTCGTGGAAAAACTGAATTGATATTTCAAAGTTTTGGTTTTTAATTCTGCTTAGTTGCTAACCCAAATGATTGCTTCCTGTTCCAAGACTGCAACACAACCCACTATATAGCTTCCTACTTACCCCTGATATAAAATTCAAAACCCTCAATTTGGTACTTCAAGATTCTACAACTAACTTGCTCCCTCATCACAAATTTCTTCTGACTCTCATACTCAGAACTGCAGCCAAATGAATCCAACAACTCCTAAATAAAATATATTTAACACCGATCTATGCCTCTGCACATATACTATTTATTCTTTTTTTTAAAACTTTATTGACTTATTTACTTTTAGTTTACAAGATTCAGTTACAGAATCACTTGAGTTTCAGATTTTCTCCCCTCCCTTCTCCCCTCCTCCTCACTCCCATGGTGGCGTACCATCATGTATGGAATCTGCAAACACTTTCACATTGTACAATAGTCTGGTTGTGTCGAGGCGTTGTAACCAATGGGGCAAATAATGGGGAAAAAAAAAAAGAAACAGAACCAAACATGGAGAAGACCAATAGCATGTGTTGCTTCAGTTTCCATTTAAACTCTGGTCTTTCTAGATCATTCTCTGAGTGTAGATATCTCCTTCCATTCTGAGACTTGTAGAGCTGTCTTTTAACTGTGTGTTGCTGAAAGGAGTCCAGATTATCAAGGTTGGTCGTCACAGATATGATGTATCTGTGACTGTGTGCAAATTTTTCCTGGTTCTGCTCTTCTCAGCATCAATTCATATAAGCCTCTCCAGGTAATTATGAAATCCATCTCCTTCCCATTTCTTATAACACAATAGTATTCCATTACATTCATATACTATAACTTGTTCAGCCATTCCCCAATTGATGGGCATCTCCTAAAGTTCCAGCTTTTTGCCACCACAAAGAGAGCTGCAGTAAATATTTTTGTACATATGGGTCCTTTTCCCACTTCTATGATCTCTTTGGGATACAACCCCAAAAGTGGTATTACTGGTTAGAGAGCATTATAAAATGCAAAATGGATAATCCTGATTACATTAAATTGAAAAGTTTCTATACAAACAAAGCCAATGTAA
>CM053601.1:144936639-144986526 GCA_028646575.1 Pseudocheirus occidentalis
GAGGGTGATGGAGGGAAGGGCACGGGAAGCATACATCTCAGTAAAGGGACAGGGACAGGGTAGAGAACAAAACAAGGCGGGGGGGGGGGTTGCAGGATAGGAAGGAGGGACATACAATTAGCCTCTCACTATTTGCCTACCATGGAGATGTCCTGTGTAATTACAGGACATTCCGCCCAGTGGGAGTGGGTGACAGGGGAGGAATTGCAAGAATCTACTATTTAGAGCTATACAATCAAATGCAACTGGGAAATAATACATACAGGGATGGGGGCAGGGAGCTCCTCCCTGCCCTGCTAGAAAGCTAGAGGGGTGTTGGAGGAGGGCATAAAAGGGAACAGATTGTGGGAGGGGCCTTACAGTGGGATCAATGTTCTGGGCTGGGGGGTAGGGGCAAAAAGGGGAGAAAATCTGTAACTCAAAACCTTGTGGAAATGAATGATGTAACCAAGAAAATAAATTAAAATTTAAAAATATATATATACATATATATATATATATAATCTCTGTTAACAGGAAATAGGTTTATTATTATTTTTTAATTAACTATTTAAAAACTCACTAATTTTAATTTCTAATGTGTTAAATAAAGATATAATCCACATAAACAAACTTTGGGGTCCTAGATAATTTTTTAAAAGTTAAAAAAAAAACTGCTAGTAAAACCAGAAAACAGTTTAGCAGATATGAGGTTTAGGGCAACATTTTATATAGTACATCACAAAAAGCTTCAAATGGACACATGACCAAATATAAAAGGTTACAGCATTTTTTTTGTGAGAATGGGAGTGAAATACCTCATAGAATTATGGATATTAGGAGAATTCTTAACTAAACATAAGACAAATGTGATTAAAGAAGTCAAACTTTTAATTATATAAAATTGAAAATATTTACACAAACAAAATCAAAGTAACTAGAATAAGAAAAATCATTAACTGAAAGAAATCTCCATAAAAGTTATCGATGGAGTGGTAGGAATCAGTGAGAAGCAACAGTGATGTAAAAGAAAAAGTACAGGAATATAACATTTAAACAGAAAAGCCACAGCTAATACATCTACCACCACCTCCTCTCAGATCCCAGTGAAGGCATCCCAGGACCTAAAGCTCAAAAGTCTGAGGAAATCACCACTGTGAGGAAGGTCCTGCTTCTATCCTAGCCCCTCACAGCCACAGAGAGTGCCAAATATTGTACAGAAGGAAGTTTTTCTCTCCATCCTCACAAACATCAATTGCCATCCAACTACTACTAACAGACAAGTCCAAGTGCCCCAAGACCACCAGCCTTTCTTCCATTATAGCCCTGCCTCAGGCATCATCCAGAAAAGCAAACCCAGTAGAGAAGGGGCTCAACCATTCCTACCACCACCGACCAACTGCCACCAATGGGGCAGATAAGCCAGCTTAGCTGAAACAGTAATACATCTTGAGAAAGAGACAGAAGGATGCATATGCCAGATGAGTAGAATCACTTCCCTTGGAATTCAATAGAGACAGCCTAAGGTCCAGAGGCCCCCATCCTCAGAATCCTAGTGTCTTTCAAGGCAACGAATGCTGCTTCTAGCCTAGCCCCCAGAGCTATTATGGAGAGGAATAACCTTTGTGCAGAAAGCCTTCCCAATGCCACTTGTCCTCCCCCACCAAACCCCAACCATCAATGATGGGTAGGTAAGCCCAAGAGATCCACAAATAGTAATGCCCCACTCCCAGCCCTCCCGTCTCCCCAGAACCACCAACTCTGCTACAGATCTACAGCCTTCTTCAGTGGAGGAAACCTTAATGGAGTTGTGACCTTTTCCATTCCTTGAAAGGTGCTGTAATCCCCTCCAACTCAGCAGCTACAGCTATTGACAATCCAAGGGGGTAGGGAGGAGGGAAGAAAAGGCCTTGCCATCAAAGTCCCTGGTGCCTTCAAATGCTTCAACATTAGAATCTAACACAGTTTTTAATAAATGGAAAAGATATTAAAGAGAATTTCCATTTATCTGATACTGTGTTCTAAGAACCATTGAACCTTTGCAGCTAACTCACAGCAGAAACTTTGTATAAGTATTCTTTCCTCTATGAGAATGTGAATTCCTTGAGCATGGACTAATACAGTGCTCCATACAGAGTTAAGTTCTTGTTAAATACTTTTTCACTCATTTACTCATTTAAAAAACATTATAAGCATTGGACTTTTTGTCTAGGTTTGAGTCCCAATCCTGCCACTGTTGAATCACTGAAACTTCATTTCAGTTTCCTTATCTGTAAACATGCATTGCTGACTACAATTATGGCAAAGTCAGTGTTTGTAACCTTTTATGACCTGAAAGGAAGTACAGCTTCAAGTAATCTCTGCCTACTCTCCATGCTTGGAATATTCTCTCTACTCATCTCCACCTCCTGGTTTCCATGGCTCCTTTTCCCATCTTCTACAAGGACCTTTCCCCATACCTCTGAATTCTGGTGCCTCCCCTCTGTCAATCTTCTCCACTTTATCCTATCTAAAGCTTGTTTGTAATAGAGCTAAATGTCTGTTGTCTTCCCCCATTAAACTGTCAGCTCCTTGAGAGCAGGGCCTGTCTTTTGCTTTTCTTTATATTCTTAGTGCTAAGTACAATGTCTGGCACACAGTAAGTGTTTACTAAATGTTTGCTGACTGACTGTTTTTAGTTTCATAGATTCAGACTATCAAATATATTTCCAGTTCAAAGGTACAAAAGACAAATGATCTTTTAAGTCCATTCCTACTCTAGGTCTCATAGGTTAAGCAAATAATCAGAGGTTTTTCTTTTCTTTTTTTTTTAAGCTTTTTTTGGTAGGGCAATGGGGGTTAAGTGACTTGCCCAAAGTCACATGGCTAGTAAGTGTGTCAAGTGTCTGAGGCCGGATTTGAACTCAGGTCCTCCTGACTCCAGGGCCAGCACTCTATTCACTGTACCACCTAGCCACCTAGCCACCCCTCACAGCTTTTCCTTAAGCTGTCAAATGCTACTGCTCAATAAATTAACAGCCATAATCACAATTAAGTATCACATTCAAGTGTTTGTTACCAAAGGAAAACTTTTAAAGTTGACTTGTCTTTGGTTAAATCTCACCTCACTGAGATGCTCTGAAAAGTTTCTAAGTTAGCAACCACTCAGAGCTAGTCCTATACAAATATGCACAATAGCATCCATCACTTTTCAAACTTAGCTTTGATTTTTCCATTTAACTGTCTCATTAATTTTTAGTATCATGCTCCATCACAACTACAATTCTCCATGAAGCCATCTGCTTTAAAAGGATGGAATGATATAGTTGGGAGGGAAGAAAGTTTTCCATCCAAAATGTTATTTTAAAAGATAATAGTTAGGCATTCTTGCTACCACACACAGATTTAAACTGGGAGATGCCAAGATTTGAAGTGAAAACACACCTTAATGTGAAACCTAAAATTCATATTTTCCAAAGTGGATTTTAAAACATTTTAGTTCTAAGCTAGCAAACTTCCTGAGATTCCTTAAAAATATCCTCCTTTCTTTGGGCCCTCAAAACACATTCATGCTGGTGAATTGTTTCAAGTTATCTTGGGTTTGGCAACAGTAATACTAAAATCAACAGAGCAAAGTTTTAGCCTTCAAGCCACTTGGCTAATATGTTTCCTAAATGAGTTTAAGCACACAGTAACCAATGTCTTCAAAAGAAAAAAAGGTTAACTTTCCAGGTAAAAGACAGAAAAGACAGAAAGGGGAAGCAAAGTATGACTGCTTGTTAAATGTTTCTTCACTAACCACCTTTGATTTCTTCAGAGCCAAAACGAGTGTTGAAATCCTATTTTGTTTGTTTTCTACAACAGAATGTCAAATTATTATTTTTTTTTACAGCAGCATAAAACTCAGCCATCATTAGATGACCGCAGAGCAAAAGCACCAAGGCTCAAGAGACACCTGACTGACTCACAAGCAGCTCAGGAATCTTCCTTGGAGACCTATAGGTGAAGAGAGATGAGGAAATTCAACAGAGATGGAATAGAGTTTGGAGGTAATCTTGTCTAAATTCACTTTAAAGATAAGAAAACAAGGTCCACAGACTAGAGTGACTTGTCCAAAGTCACACAATACTTATGTGACAGATGAAATCTGAAATCTTTCTATGATGCCATTGTGACTTCTGACAGGGGCACTCTTTGCTACAAAACTTTATGAAAACTTCCCTATTATCAAACTGTGCTTAGCAGTTCAAATACTTGAAAACACAAAGCCATTATCCTCCATGAGAGAAATGAGAGAAATTTTTATGCCCATTAGCAAGGGTTGTTTCTTCCTCTTTCCCCTATTCTAGCATTAAGCTAGCTTCCCAGATGAAGCCATTCTTCCAGAAGTCAGAAGTCCCTCCACCTGTCCAAAGACCAACCTCGCAAAGCCTCCCTAGCTTGTCAGCATCTTCTGTGCCTCTCTACTAATTTTCCAGAGTATACATCCAGTGCATGGGGACCAGTATAACACCTGAAGTTTCTACCTGCTATTATTCTCCACACCTCCATTCACACATTCCCTTCCAAAGTCAAATTTGAGAAATATTCATTAAAATAACAATGAACTATTTATGTACATCATCTAAAGGTCACTAGAGAACAGATGCTATGTTAAAAAGATTGAAAATTAATTTAACACATGCATTTTGGAAAAAGTTACTTCTTTCTGTGACAAATATATGAGCACAACTTGAACAGCCTATTATCATTTATATAGCATTAATAAGCCTCTCAGTTGCTCATTAAGATATCAGAGAAGCTGGGAAGCTCTCCATCTACTGTCCTGACCATCTGATTTACTAACTTTCCTAGTTCAGCAGAACTGAGTTACAATATACTCAGGGTATTAAATTTTAGGAAATTAAATTTAAAATATATTTATTAAGTACATAAAATATCTACAATCCTGTAGTTGGTGCTGTGGGCATAAAGGTGACAGACAACATAGTCAATATCTCCAAGAAGTTCCAATCAAATATCACTGCATGCATGTGCACACGTATGTATGTGCAGATAAGTATGGCACAAGAAGGCATGTGACAAAGCCAAAGGAAAGGCCCAGACTGAGTGTTACAGGAAGATTTTAGGAGGAAGTAATCGCTATAAGCTGGGTGTATTAAGCATGGCTTTGTGAAAAATGTAGTACCTAAGATAGACCTTGAAGGCAAAGGATTTCAAGAGGTATCAATGAAGAGGGACCATAATCTAGAATTAGAATTAGCCTTTACGGAAGCAGAGTGGGAGGAAAGAGTAGGACGACATCAGTAGTTTAGCTTAGCCAGATCTAAGTGCTTGAGGGGGATTAGTGTGAAATGGGAGCAGGAAGTCAGACTGAAAGCTAGATTTGGGGTGGAGGTGAGGGGATCTTACATGCCAGGCTGAATATATATTTTATTCTTTGGAAATTAGGTATCTACTTAAAAGGATTCTGAGCTGGGTAGTAACATAGGAAGATCTCTACATCAGAAGTGTAAAGGGTAGGGAGAAAAGTTAAAAGGCTATTATAATATTCTAAGGAAAAGGTGATGAGTATCTGAATTAGTGTGAAGGTTATCTATATACAAATAACTTTAATACAAAGGAGAATATAAGAGCAAAGAAGAAAGCTGGGGGCGGCTAGGTGGTGCAGTCAATAGAGCACTGGCCTTGGAGTCAGAAGGACCTGAGTTCAAATCTGACCTCAGACACTCTTCCCCCCCCCCCCAAAAAAAAAACCCAGCTGTGTGACCTTGGGCAAGTCACTTAACCCCAACTGCCCTCCAAAAAACAAAAAAAAATTAAAAAAAAAGAAGCTGAATAAAGTACTAAGAACAATTCAATGAGAGCTAGATTATTTACAGTTGAGGTATTTTTTCCATCCTTTTCCACCCACCCAATTTCTTTTTTAAAGGAATATGTTTGCATAATGAAAAAAGGAAACACAAAGGAAGTGAGGTGACCTGGCTTCTAAATCATTGCTATTGCTATGCCTCCAATAATCTCCCTGTTAGAAGTTCTACGTGGAGACTATGGCTGGAATGTGAAATGAGGATCTTGGGATTTGAGGCCCTTGTTTTTTCCTACAATCAGATGAAAAAGGCAGAATCAAGTACCTAATATGAGGCAGGGTTGGCTAGCATTCTACTTTTCATATAAAATGGAGAATTACTGAATTAGGGCATTAGAATGAAATCTATCCCAAAATAATAAAATTAATCCTTTAGACAAATGATAATATATGTAATATCTAAGCAAATATGAAAAAAATTGGTCAACCGGAAGAACTGCAATTCCAATTATAAATGATACGTGAGGCAGAAATGCATGAAATATTCTTGATACAATTCTATGACAGATGCAACATTTTAAAGTACTATTAACTCAAAGGGCCATATTACTATTATTTGTCCTTAAGAGTTAAGATGACAGAATATCCTAATACAGAAACCAAAGAAATCTTGGAGAGTCATAGGTTGCACAAAAGACAATCACATACTGTATTTTGGATAGCACATTGTTGGTAAGTAGGATAGATGTTATTCAAGGTTCAAATTCCACCTCTCATTCATAGCTGGTGCCCTGGACGAGAGTTCTCCCAACATCTATACAAACTGCACGGAGTGGTGAGGCAGAAAGCATCAACTTAAAAGGTGAACTCTTGAATAAGCAGTCTAAAAAAAAATGGTAGGTTACTAAGTTAACTATTTTTTGCCTCATGGGAAAGAAGAGAAAACCTGAAGAAAAAGGAGCAGGTTCTATAGTACCCTAGTCTATTTGTTGACATCTCAAGAAGATGATTCAGTTCTTGGCATATGGGGATTTCCCAGAAGGAAAATTTTTGCTTTCCCCTTAAATCCACACATGCTGCCCAGAAGCTATTAGGCTTCCTGGAATTTTTATTGAGAATTTCAGCTATTCCAGCAATAATTTTTAAACACCACAAACTCTGCTAACAACCCTTCTTGCCAAACCCCTTTCAGACTCAAGGCTCACCTTCCACATGAAGTCTTCCCAGACTAGTTTCTATGTTTCTTCTGGAAAATGAAGATTTAGAGTCTTAAGTATCTGATATTTATATTCACATATTCCTTTCTCTTTGAATTTTAAGTTCTTCCAGGGCAAAAGCCATTTGTACTCAGACGACTATGTCCATATCGTGCTGACCTTCATCAAAAAGAACAGATAAGTCTAAAGGCCTAACAATTTAGCATCTACAGGCCTACAGCACAGAAGCCTGGAGAACCACTCTTCTAAAGGGATGGTCTTTTGTGAGGTATTACTGCTTCCTCAGAAACGAGCAAACCAACTTCACCTACAGGTGTCAATGTAAATTTCTTGAGCGTCTCCTTGGGACTCAGTTTTCTTTTATGTAAAACAAGGGGGTGTGGACTAGATCATCTATCATGTTCCCTGGATCCTGGTCCAATGCCTAACTACTGTTTGGTTGTAACCTCTGGCCATGGAGGAGGGTTTTGAGTCAGAGAAGCTGGGTGGGAGTCTCAACTCCTTGCTCTATGAACTTGAGCAAATCATTGAACTTTTTAAGGTCTCAGTTTTCATATCTGTAAAATGAAGGAGTTTGGACCAGAGTAGGAGTTCTTAAATGTTTTGCATAATTTTTCTCTCTGACCATCTCAGAATAATGTTTTTAAATACATAAAATAAAAAATATTAGATTTCAAAGGAAAGAAATTATACTGAAATAAATATATAATTTTCCCCCACCCCAGTTCACAAATTCTCTGAAATGTAAACGTAAGCATACCACAGGTAAAGAATCCCTATACCAAATGATTTCTAAGGTTTCTTTGAGCTATAAATATAAGGTCCTACAAACCCCATTAAATTTAGCCAAATGTCAGTTTTCTGCAAATAACAAAAACCATTAGAAGAGTATTATCCCAAAATAGCTGAAAACAAATATAAATAATTCAAATGAGGTTAAAACTTTTTATAACCTGGTTCTTCCCCCCCCCCCCCATACTTTTCCAATCTTCGTATTTTACAAGCCATCTCCTCCTCCCACCACTCCTGGCATTCTTCGATGAGACAACATTGGCCTCCTTCTTGTTCCACCAACAAGACACTCCATCTACCAACTCCAGACATTTTCACAGGGAATTTTCTCCCTCGTAATGTCTGCCTCCTGACCTCCCTAACTTCTTTCAAGTCTCAGCTAAAATCCCATCTTCTTCTACAAGAAGCTTTTCACAATCCCTCTTAATTCTAGTGCCTTCCTTCTGGCGCTTCCCATCTGTCCTCAATATGGCTGGTCTGCACATGGTTGTGTGTGTGTTGTCTCCCCTGACTGAACAATGAGCTCCTTGAAAACAGGGACTGTCTTTTGCGTTTCTTTGTATTCCCTGTACTCAGCACGTCACCAGGCACATAGTAGGCACTTAACAAATGGTTTCTTTCTTTCTTTGTTTCCTACTTTTTTTTAAGTTTTCAACATTCACTTCCATGAGTTTTAAATTTTCTCTACCTCCCTCCTTTTCCCCTCCCCAAGACGGCATGCAATCTAATATAGGCTCTACATATTATTCTTATTAAACTTACTTTCACATTAGTCATGTTGTATAGAAGAATTAGAACAAATGGGAGGAACCATGAGAAAGAAAAAAAAAAGAGAGAAAATAGTATTCTTTAATCTGCATTCAGACTCCATAGTTCTTTCTCTGGATATGGATGGCATTTTCCATCATGAATCTTTTGAAGTTGTCTAAGATCCTTGCATTACTGAGAAGAGCTAAGTCTATTAACGTTGGTCACTGCACAATGATGTTACTATGGACAATGTTTTTCTGGTTCTGCTCATTTCACTCAGCGTCATTTCACATAAGTCCAGGTTTTTCTGAAGTCTGCCTGCTCACCATTTCTTACCGCACAATAGTACTTCATTATATTCATATACCACAACTTGATCAGCCATTCCCCAATTGCTGGGCATCCCTTCAACTTCCAGTTCTTGGCCACCACAAAAAGAGCTGCTATATTTTTGTACATGTGGGTCCTTTTCCCATTTTTATGATCTCTTTGGATTATAGCCCTAGAAGCTGTTTTGATTTGTTTTTCTCTAATCAATAGTGATTTAGAACATTTTTTCATGACTACATAGCTTTAATTTCTTCCTCTGAAAACTGCTTGTTCATATCCTTTGACCATTTATCAACTGGGGAATGACTTGTATTCTTATAAATTTGACTCACTTCTGTCTATATATTTTAGAAACAAGGCCTGTATGAATGACACTGGTTGCAAAAAATTCTTTCCCAATTTTCTGTTTCCCTCCTAATCTTGTTTGCATTGGCTTTGTTTGTGCAAAAACTTTTCAATTTAATGTAATCTTTAAAATGATCTATTTTGCATTTCATAATGTTCTCTATCTCTTATTTGGTTATAAATTCTTTCCTTTTCCATAGATCTGAAAGGTAAAGGAATAGTTTGCCTATCTTCTAATTTGCTTATATTATCAGACTTTATATCTAAATTGTGTATCCATTTGGACTTTACTTTGGTATATGGTGTAAGACGTTGGTCTGATATACCCAGTTTCTGCCATACTATTTTCCAGTTTTTCCAGTAGTTCTTGTCAAATAGTGAGTTCTTATCCCAGAAATTGGGGTTTGGGGATTTATCAAATAGTATATTACTACAGTCATTGACTACGGTGTCTTGTATACCCAACCTATTCCACTGATCCACTACTCTATTTCTTAGCCAGTACCAAGTAATTTTGATGATTGCTGCTTTATAATACAATTTAAGATCTGCTATGGCTAGGCCACCTTCCCCAGTATTTCTTTTAATTAATTCCTTTGATATTCTGGATCTTTTGTTCTTTCAGATGAATTCTGTTATTTTCTCTAGCTCTATGAAACAATTTTTGGTAGTTTGACTGTTATGGCACCGAACAGTAAATTAATTTAGGCATTATTGTCATTTCTATTATATTAGCTCGACCTACCCATGAGCAATTGCTGTATTTCCAATTATTTAGATCTGACTTTATTTTGTGAAGTGTTTTGTAATTGTGTCCATAAAGTTGCTGGGTTTGTTTTGGCAACTTAATAAATGTTTACTGACTGACTAAAAAAAGTATATAAGAAAAATGAAACAATTTGGCTTAAAGAGGCCTATTACTAAATTAATATATAGGAAAATGCACATGTTCACACTGAGATTATTTATAAAACTAAAGAGCACAATCATTTTTGTAAAAATCCTAGTTGTTTTGTCTTCCTCCCAATCCTGAAATTACTTGTATTTAGTTTATCTTGTAATTATTCTTTCCTCCTTGTAGAATATGAATTCTTGAATAAAAGGGGATGATTTCAGTTTCCGTCTTTGTAACCCCAGCACCTCACACACAGTAAATAATAAATAAATGTTTGTATATTGAAGTAATCGGCAAAGGTAAAAGGAAAAGTGTAAATAAAAATAATATCTTATCCATCCTTTTAAATATGATCTTTTGACCTAAAAAATAGAATCTATAAAGCACTTTAAAGTTTACAAAAGCACTTTACAAACAGAATATGGTTTCTGTCCTAACATTTTAAAGAGGAGGGAGCTGAGACAGAGCTTGTTTGTACATAGTTTGCACATAGTGACCAGCCCAGGAGTCACACTGATGGCAAATGCCTGAGGCCATATTTGAACTCAGGTCTTCCAGAGTCCAGGTCTAGAACTCTCATCAACCTTGCTTTCTTCTAAATGTGAAAAAAACTATCTCTAAATATAAAACTAAGTTCTTTCTTATTTTTAAGAGACGTCTGTACTAAGAAACAATTATATTGTATACTTCCCATTGTTTTAGTTGAAAAAGAGAAGAAAATACTACTGTATTAGCTCAAGAACAACTCAATTCTAGAGTACTAGGAAATTTCTAAAGGTCCTTAAGGAACTGAGGAAGACCTACAGTATCTGGAAAAGCCATGACCCAGATCACAGCTTACATGAAGAGTAATGCCTTACTATGTTGAAGAGAAAGTTCCTTAGTTTCATGGGAGAACACCACCATGGTACCATGGTTGTTGGAGAGGCAGCAGAGAAGAGACAGCTAAGAAGGGAAGCAAGTCAAATTTTCAGGGCCTCCTGAAACATGGAAGGTACAAGGCATTATCTACTGGATAAATCTTTGTCTTTGAGGTCTGAAGAAGCAGCATTTTGTAAAATAATCTCCAAGAAAGAAAATATCACCAGTAGATTTTTTTTTTAAGGCAAGAATCTCCAGAGAGGAAGAACCTACTGGCATTTGTTTTAAAGAATTATGTAACAATTCTGTTTTTAATATTATTACCTCCAATAGGAGATACCAATTTATCCCCTCTGGTTTATGCATGGGAATAATTATTTTTCACCAATTATTTCCATTGTAACTAGAATAAAGTCATCATTGATTAAAATGGGTCACCAATGCCTATATCTGGGTAGGAAGAAGCAGATGAAAATTCTAGTCACCGTTTTACCGAAGAAGAAACAAATTTTAGAATTTTGGTAAAATTTAGAATTTTACCAAAGAAGAAATTATTTATGGCCAATCAAATTTTGGCGTTTGGGTATAATGGAACGTGAATGCGTTTAGGATGACAAGGAATAATCAATATAAAGAGCGCAGGTAAATCAGAGAAGACTTGTATGAACTGATGAAGGACAAAGCAAGCAGAACAAAGATGACTATTTACATAATGAACACAATATGCAATAGTATAAAGTTAAACAATAATGAAAAGTATTATTAAAATGAAGCATCAACAACATTAAAAGACTTATGAAAATAGTTATATATTTGTGCATTCTTCATTTATGAAAAAAGACCAACGACCTAGTAAACTGACATTCGGAATTTATTCAAAGGACATTTCTATGATGTGACAAGAGTCAACAAATCTCCTATATGAAGAAAGAGAAATTATGTTCCTACAGATAACCTAGGACCACTGGGAGAACCCCAAGTGTCTTCTGAATCCTCAAAGAGAGAGATTTTGTTTAGTAGAGTTTGAGGGTTATTTTTCTTGATCCTAATTCTTGACAACTTTAAATCTGAAGCCTGGGTTTGAGTTCCAGCATGAACTCACACTACATAACTACTGGCAAGTCACTTTTAACCTGAATTTTCCCATCTGTAAAATAAGGATAAGAACATTTGCTCAGAAAAGCATTAGGAAAGTTCTGTAAATGGTAAAATGCTATATGCCTAATTTTCACACCCATCTAGTAGAAACTACTATGACTGAAGCAAACAGTTTCACTTGTAGGTGTCAGTTAAGAGCATTCTGGTAAAAGAGAACTCGGTGCCACACTGGTCAGGCCAACTAAATCTTCTTCTTGCTCAAAACAACCATAAGTGAGCACTTGCTAAACATCAATCCCAACAACTCCAAAAAATGTCTAATCTCCAGTCTGAGTGGATATTTTAATAAAAAAAATCTATGCTCCACCGGTCTCAAACCACAGATATATTAGACAAACGGCAAAGTTAGGCGACACTCCATGGATACGGCTTTAATATTTGTTCCACATTTAGAAATCAATGTCCACTCCTGAGACAACAATTCAGTTCCATCTATTTAACATACTTTTATGTAGTACTCACTATGTGAGTTCCTGAACTACTTCCTACCTAACCAAGTAAGTCCATCTGTCTGTCCATCCTTTAGCCTAGAATCAGACCTGTACCAATCAAGAAGAGAGATGAAAACAGCTCAGGTCCTTTGACTCCCAAGAATCAAGTCTAAATCACTTATAAGAGATGAAGCCTATGTATATCAGTCTTTCAAAAGTAGACATAATTAAACACATACTCTTTTTACATGATTAAAAAGTTCAAGAGTAAAAACACTAAAAACAGTGTCTGCAGAGATGCCAGATTTAGCTTCAAAGTCCATCTTTCAAAGCAGGTATTCATTTGAACTGTTTCTAATTCTGAAAAAACAATTTGGGGCTTTGCCCCCAAGGCTCTTTGCTTAAGGATTACTATTTTAAAAGCATTAAGTGCTCATACACATTTTGAAGTGGTTCCTTTGGTTAGCTGCATATCCAATACTATTTCCATTTTTAATAAATGACAGTGCAGGGCAGAAAAAAGGCTTTAATTTATATTGAAAACCAGAAATGAAATCTGATTAAACAACTTTACACTGTTTTGCTACAAATTTCTCACTATTCCCTGGATTACATTTGTAGGACTACTTACTTCTAAGGCCTGAGGAACTGACCTCACATGAAAAAGGATAATAATTAGCCATCTACACAAGGATAGGTCTATGAGTGAAATAGTACATGAAGCTCACAGCACCCCTTTTTCATTTTGTGAGGGCTGCTAACACCTGTGCAATCATCATTAACTATGGGAAGAGGACTAGTAGCAAACTGGTTTCCATTCTGAGCACATCTCATACAAGTCCTAAAAGCAGGGTGCAAAGAAACTAATACTAACTGGCTTCTCTCCCAGGGTCACGCACACATACTACCCGATCTAGGAAAATTGCCCCAGCATACTTACTGCAGTTGTGCCAGAGTATGAAGCTGCATTTGCAACAAGGCTTACCTGATTTTTCAAAAGAAGCTTGGCAAACTAAATGGTTAGGACATCATAGTTTATTTTCTAATATGCTCCCTCCCGTATGCTGCTTTCTTAAGGGATTCTTACTCCATATAGCGATCTGACCCAGGCACGGGCAACAACAAATTAAAGAGGAAAAACTACCTTCCTCCATAATGTAGCTTTGATTCTTACATGCAAAATGATTATTTTCCAAAAGTGTGTAAGGGGAGAAGAGACACTCTACACCAATATACTCTCTAAAGCCACTTCAGTTACTTTTAAGAGGTGGAGCAATGGGGTATGAAAAAAAAAAAAAACCACCAACAACCCAGAACTCAGCATTGGCAAAAAGCACAGCTATCTCTAGTACAAAAGCCCATTTATATGCACAGCGTCCTCTTTCCAAAAGAGAAAAAAGACAGTAGTATAACGCAAGATTTTCAACAAGGATCTTAAAAATTATGATCACTTTTTGGTAATAATTAGTGGTCTAAAGTTGAATTTGATAATTATTTTAAAAGAGATATTAGATACTCTGGCATCTAATAGAACCAACAATGGAGCTATATACTGGTGAAGCTATTCTAGAAACCAATTTGGAACTTAACACAAAATGTCACTAAACTGTGCACTCCCTTTGATCCAGCGATACCACTACTAGGCCTATAATCCAAAGAGATCAAAGAAAGAGTTAGAGGACCCATGTGTATACAAAGATTTATAGCAGCTCTTTTTATAGCAGTAAAGAACTGGAAACCATGGGAATTTGGGAAGAGTTGAATGTATTATGATAATGAAACACTATTGCTCCTTAAGCAATGACAGGATAGTTTCAGACAAGCCAGGGAAGACTTATGAACTGATGCAAAGTGAAACAAATAGAACCCAAAGAAAAATTATACAATAACAAGCTTTGTAAAGAAAAATAACTAAAAACGTTAAGAGCTCTGATAGCTGCAATGATCAACCATGATTTCAGGAGTAGTGATATGACATACTACTCACCTTCTAACAACAAGGTAAGGAATTCAAGGTGTAGAATGAGACATTTTTTGAACACTACAAATTTGGAAATTGGTCTTGAGTATGCATAGTTGATTAAAAGGTTTTGTTTTTCTTTCTTTCAATTTGGGACAGTGGCTGAGGGGAGAAGGGGGTGGCATGCAGTAGGGTGCATAAAAGTTTTTTAAAAGAAAAGAAAAAAAGATCACTAAAGCATTTTTTAAATGCACAGAAAGGAACAAAAGAAAGGTGAATAAGGAACACAGATAGGGAAGGCTTTGAAAATAACATCTTAAATGTGTGGTACACTTAAAGGGAGAAGCAAGAAGTACCTAGAGCAGAGGTGGCTGCATGTGCACTCCTCTTTTTACTTTTCTGCTTTGTATATGAAAATCTCATCTTATTTGATGTTTATTAGGTTCAAAATAACAGGACTTCACACAAAAATATACCTCAACCTTAATAATAATTGATAAAAATCAATTCTTTTAAAAAATTGATAAAAAAAAACTAAAGCAAAGAATTTTTGGTCTTGATTTCTGGTCTTCACAGAAGAATTCTATCAAACTCTTAAAGAACAATCAGCAACAATACTACACTAATTATTCTCAAAAATTAAGAAATAAAGTACTAGACCAAGCTTCTTTTATGAGACAAATACAGTCTTAACAGCTAAACCAGGGAGGGATAAAGCAAAGAATTATAGATATCATTTACAATACATAAACTACATCACTTATGAATATCAATTCAACATTTTAAAGTAAAATATTGTCAAACAGAGTACAGCAATTCATTAGAGAAGTCAGTCATTATGACCATTTTGGGTTTATACTAGGAATGCAAGGATGGTTCAACATTAGGAAAATAATCAACATAATTAACCAATGTAAGAAATAGAAACATCTAAAACTGTACTTTTATCTTAATATTTTAAAAAGTCTTTGACAAAGTATGCTCAAAAAACCCTCTAAAAATGGATCTTTGTAATCATAAAAAGTATCTAAAAAATCAAAAGCCAAGTATTTTTTTAAATGGGCATATACCTGTTTTCCCAATAAATGAGAAAAGCAAGGATGCCCATTCTCCCATTATTATTTAATACGATTTTAGAAATGCTAGCAGTAGCAACAAGACAAGAAAAATTAAATGTCTAAAGATAGGCAAATAATATTTAAAATTTGATGATACCATGGTGGTTTATTTAAAAAAAAAATGCCAGAGGACCAACAAAGATACTAAATGAGACAATAGTTTTAGCAAAGTTGCAGATAAATAAGTAAACCTCATAAAAATCAATAGCATTTCTATGTAATAAATAACAAAATCTAGGAGGCAATACTAGGAATGGAAATCCTATTCAAAAGAACCACAAAATATATAAAATATTTAGGGGATCAGTCACATATAAGACTTGTATAGATGCAGTTATAAAGTGTCCCTTAAAGAAATAAAGACTACCTTAAATAGCTGGAAGAATATTTAGTGTGCATGGCTGTGCTGTGCTAATATAATAAAAACAACACTTACCACAGTTAATCGGCAAGTTTAATGGTATAGTGTTCAAACTATCAGGAGGATCCTTTACATTCCCTCTGCAGACCCATTCTTTGCCCTATGTACAAATTTATTTTTCTGACATGTCTTTAACTTTCTCCTCTGAAACATTCCTTCCCCACCTGAGCTAACTTAAGCTATCTGCTGCTTTTCTCTCTCCTGTACCAACAGGCTTCTCCACAAACTGTCAGCCGCACCTTCCTGCCACAGCACTCTTGAACATCTTCCAAGGGGTTTCCCTAACACACAGCAAATCTGAATGCCCCTTAGTCTGTCCTGGGCTCTTTTCCTTCTCACCCTCCCATACTTCTATTCTACCAACCAGTTCCCTTTTTCTATTTAAGCAAACCTACATGAGGAAAAATACTATAACCCACGCCAGGATAATACTTAAGGGCTCGAGCTCTGCTCCTACCTCATCTTCCCTAAATTATAGTTTACCTGACAGGCTGCTAGAAAGAAAACTTTCCTCTACAGATACTTCCTTTCCTCCTCCTTCTACTCCTAGTCTTAAAATGAGTAGATTTTCTTAACCTACAAGTCCAGTTCTGTTCCCTTTCCTTTTATTTGTCTAAGACTATGGTCCTTCTTATGCCCAAACTATATCATGCAAAGAATTAAATAATCATAGAACTCTGGAGATAGATGGGACCTCAAAGACCATCTAGTCCAAAACTCTTAACTATACAACAATCCTGATAAGTATTAATCTAGGTCCAGTTTTAATAACTCTAGTGCTAGCAATCTTACTACATAGCAAGTACTTTCATTTTTCGGCAGGTCTGATTGCTAGAAATACTCCAAAATACTCTTCCATTAATATCACCGTATGTCAAAATTAGAAGAGAACTCTGAGGCCATTTAATCCAAACCACACCTGAACAGATTTTCTTTCAATAGCCTCCCTGTGATCATCCTGCCACGTGATTTTTCCACAATCTCCCAAAGAATCTCATCCGTTTTTTAAGTATTAAGAAGTTTTTACTTAAAATAAGCAAAAACCTCTTTGTATCTTCTCATCTATTTTGGTTTTTTCCTACAAAGCCAAGGAAATTCCACATGATAGTTCTGAAAATATTCAAGCCAGTGATCAGCTCTCTTCTATCTTCTCTGCTCCAGGATGAGCAGGCCTAGTTCCCTCAACAATTCTTCAGACTGCAAGAATTTTCTCATTCTCATGACCACCTTTCTCTAGACATTCTCCATGCTGTCAACATTTTCTAAAAAATGTGGTTCCAACAACAACTATAAATATTGTAGATAGTGGTTTGTTTGGGGCAGAATGCAGGACAACTACCACGTCCTTATTTGGGAAAGTATATATCTATTAATTCAAATTTCACTTAGTTAAAAAAAACCTAATTACACAAACCTTCCCAGTTTCTTTATCCATCTTCTCACTTTCCTCAACTCATATCTAATACTCGATCCCTGCTTTAAATCTTCATAACTAAGACCCCCTCATCCTACTTTTCCTTAGTTCCCCTCAATGATAAGGCTAGGGAAAATGCTATCTAAGAACATGGAAGATAATACCATTTCCACCAAACTATGTAGTTTTTCTCTCTGCATACTTTGTAAAAGAAGCTTTAATGATGCCTTTGTTTTTAACTTTCCTGGATATACCACCCACCTACTACTGCTAAGACTGGTCTTACAATAAAGAAGGTACACAAAACCAACTGGCACAGCCATATCTAAGATTTCAGGGAGTAAGGACATTCCCATTACACTGGAGATAGATATGCAATCCAGATAGGTCTAGCCCTTCTGAAACTTCTCCTGAGCTCTTCCATGACTCATTCCCCTCTTACAGTCAGTCAGAATTGTACAAGGTTCTTTGGAAAGACTAAATTAGAATAAACATGTATAATCTGTTTAAAACCTATCCTCCTAAGGATCCTGAGAAGAACAGAGAAGGTCAGAAACTGAGGAAGAAACAGGGTAAAGGTTTATTTAACAAGTGGCCCTCAAAAAGGAACCAGAAGCAGAGCTACCTCAAGAAGCCACATGATCAGACTGTGATCCAAAACTACTCTACTCTTAAAGCTCTGTGGGGATGGAGTCTTGATATCTTCAGTAATTCATTTCAGCATGATTATTCTATAGTTCTTTAAAATTTACTCAGTGGTTCTTCACAGAAAGCCAGTAAGGTTGGTGTTGTTCAGTTATTACCTGGAGTCTACAGATAAAGACACAGGGCTAACAAGAGTGAAGTGACAGCATGTTAGCCCCTAACATTAACACATGCTTTCCTTTAAACTGCCTTTTGATACAAGGAGCAACCTCCTTACAGATTAGGAGGAGGCCCTGCCAGGTGAAGTAGTTTGGCAGTTCACGTGGCCAATTAATGGCAATGAATCAATGAAGATTTACTAGGTGCTCACAATATGTCAGGCTCAGTATTAGGAGCTGTAGACATAAGGTAAAAAGAGTGTCCCCTTTGTCTTCCACTCAGGGGGCTATACTTTACTTAGAGCAGGGAAAAAGGATAAAGAAAAAACCCCAACATGTCTCAAGAAAATACCAAGACTATATAAAAATAAAGAGAAGGCAGTTTTATGAGAGGGATGTATCAGTGTAGAGGATCAGAAAAGGTATCATTCTGGAAGTTGTATTAAGTTGAGTTTTGAGGAAAGATAATTCTAGGAGGTCTAGGTGAGGACTGGCACATGTATGACATGGCACTGTGTCTGTATAAAGACACCGAAGTAGAATTATTACAGGATAAGCAAGTAGGTGTACAGGGATGGAAAGTATACTGCGTAAGTCAGAGTAATGTGCAATAAGCCTGGAAAAGTGGCCAGGATAAGAACCAGGATTCAAACTTAAGTTTTTAAATTTTACACCAACACATGACGCTCACTCTCCTGATTCTACTTCTGCCTCCTGAAATTCCCTCCCAAGGCCTAGAGCAAATCAAGTCCCCTTTCCAGCTTCCCTCAATTAAAAATATTTCCTTGCCCAGCATTCTGCTAGTTCTCTTATGTTAATCATGTAACTTTTTATGATGTTGATCATGTTACTTTTGTGTGATAAGGATCTACGTACACGTCTTATCTCTCCTACTGAAACAAATGTTCCTCAAGGGCAGAAACCTTGTCTCAGATATCTCTGTACTGCCATCAGCAGCATGATACCCATGACAATAGTAAGAAAAGTTGCTGTTCAGTCATTTCAGTCATGTCTAACTCTTCTTGACCCCATTTGGGGTTTTCTTGGCAAAGATAATGGAGTGGTTTGCTATTTTCTTCTCCAGCTCATTTTACAGATGAGGAAACTGAGGCTAACAGGGTGAAGTGATTTGCCCAGGGTTGTACAGCTAAGAAATGTCTGAGGTCACATTCGAACTCAGGTTCCTGATTCCAGGAATGGCACTCTATCCCCTTCACCACCTAGAGGCCCAATAAATAATAATAATTAAGTATTATTATAAAAGTAATAAACCAAAATAAGGAGACTGAAAGAAAGAAAAGAAAACCATGTGGAAACAAGATGAGTTGCATATCCCCATCACTTTATCTGCTACTGGAATTCTTCCAAACATATTTTCAGTGATGCTATTAGTAGTAGAATGAGAACTGGCTTTGTAGTCAGAGGACCTGGGTTCAATCCTGCCTTTGTCACTTACTTCCTAGGTGACCTTGGATAAGTCACTCAACCTAGGTGGTGAGGGAGGAATGGGGATGCTTCCTCATCTACAAAATGAAAGAGTTGGACTAGAGGGCCTGTGAAGGTCCTTTCAAATACTATACTTAGTGCTGAGGCCACAAAAAACAAAAAATACAGTCCTTGTCTTCAAGGAGTTTCTGTTCTAAAGAGAAAGACAACATATAGAGGAAGGTGATGATCAGGAAGGGATATTTTGCTTCTGAAAGTAACAGTGATGTTAAATAGAGGCACAGGATAATAGACTGATATATTCTTTCTAGGACCAATGATATATTTTATTTAATTATGGTTAAAAAACTGGAAAGTCACACTGTCAGGGGTGCAGAAGGTGAATGTTTGGTGGCACTGCATCTGCTGAGGAAATCTCCGGGGACAGAAATGACATGAGGCTGAAGCCTGATCTACATGGGAGCTGGTGATGGAGGCTGCCCCCTGAGGTAGTGAGGCTGAGGGTTGGGGCTCTGAGAGTGAAAAAGCCAAGCGTCCAAGGCATGTTTTATAACCTGAGTGAAATCTGCCACTACAATTCAGTGCCTGCTCTGAAGCACAGCCTAGGGAGGTGCCTGGGGCACTGGGAGGCCACACATAATGACTGTATGAAAGGAGCAGGACTTGATCCCAGGTCTTCTGACTCATGGCTAGCTTAATACCCTCTAAACCATGCTGTCTCTTCTGTAGCTATTTTTCTGAAAGAAAATCACCTTGAACATGCCTTGTCTTAAGGGTAGACAAGATGGTAAAAATACCTTTTATGTTATTCAAGAGAGCAACATGAAGTGCAACATACACTTATTTTCCCCACTATAATTTTTAATATTTTATTATTTTTTTAACATTCTTTCCTTTATAAATTTTATGTTTCAAATTCTTTCCCTCCCTTCTACTCCTTACCCCACCCACTGAGAAGACAAGCAATGTGATATCAATTATACATGCAAAATAATACAAAACATTTCCATACTTCCAAAAAAGAAAGAAAAAGAAAGAAAATTATACTTCAATTTGCATTCAAAATTCACCCGTTTTCTCTCTGGAGACAGATACCATTTTTCACCATGAGTCCTTTGGAATTTTTTTAGATTACTGTATTGACCAGAGTAGCCAAGTAACCATCTGGTTCTTCTCACTTCACTTTGTACCAGTTCATATAAGTCTTGCCATGTTTTTCTGAAACTACTCCCCTCATCATTTCCCAAATTACCCCCTGATTTCCAATTCTTTGCTGCCATAATAAGAACTCCTACAAATATTTTTATATATAGGTCCTTTTTGTTTTTCTTTGATATCTTTGGGATACAGTAGCAGTGGTATTGCTAAATTAAAGGGTACGCACAGCTTGATAGCCCTTTGGACGTAATTCCAAATTGCTCTCCAGAACAGACCAGTTCCTACCTCATTAGTGTATAACTCTGTGTGTCTTTCTATTTCAAGTGTGTTTCTTGTAAACAACATATTATTAGATTCTGGTTTCTAATCCATTTCATTATCTCCTTCCATTTTATGGGTGGGTTCCTTCCATTCCCAGCTATGATTACTATATATTTCCCCCCACCCCATTTTCTTCTGTTTCTTCTTATCTCTCTTTTTATGTATTGTCCCTCCTCAAGTCTATCTTGCTTCTAACCACTGCTTCCCTTAATATGTCCTCCTTTTTACCATCTTCCCCTTCCCCTCCTATTTCTCCCTATTGGGTAAGTTAGATTTCTACATACAACTGAGTGTATATACATACGTACATACACATACATACATATGTGTATTATATGTCTATATATTATATGTGTGTGTGCATTTCATATACATTCTTCCCTTTTTGAACCAATTCTGATGAGAGTGAGGTTCACCAATGTCCCCTCTACTGTGAATACTCTTCCTTGCTCATTTATTAAAGAAAATTTTTTTCACTCTACCTCGTCCTTCCCCCTTCTTTCTCACTATAATTTCCAAGTCCAAATTTAAAAGATCATGCCTAATTTGATTCATATATTTCTCTCTTAGGTAGAGTCATAAATTTAGTCACTTCACCACAAATCTCAGGAATAAGAGTCTTTCTCTAACTCGTTCTGTATCATCTTCCCTGGTGGCTGCATCTTCTATGCTTCATCAAACAGTCATACTTTTAAATCCTCTCAAAAACCAGAGGTCCACCTTGAGATGATCTTCGTCTTCCTGACAGAACAGAGACCTCTTCATTTTTGTCACTGTACCCCAGAGCTTAGGCACTGAGCATCGCTCTCACTTAAAACACCTATGGATTGATGGAGTTTAGAAGGCTGACCTGCACCTGATTTCCAGAACAGTCACCTTTGTCACTAGAAGTACAAAAAGGCAGGATGCAGAAACAGGTCTCTAGCCTTGTGTATTTTGTTGTGCTTCTAGAGACCCTTTTGTTACCACAAGGGGTAGGCTATAGTAGATATCACTACTTTAAGGGACCAAACATTTTTCTTTCTCATGAGAAATCTTAACTAGCTCCAGGCAGAACAACAGAAAAGCACTCACTCAGGATTACTTGCAGTAATAAAGTTCCCTGTTAAAGTATTACTTGTTTCCAGAACATTTCGATCACAACTCAGTCACTTGGTCACTAACCCAACTTTATACACTCTCATTTTCTCTCCCAATTTTATATGCCCTCTTTTATCTCCTCTATTACCCCTGTTTGATCTCAGGTTCTTCAAAGAACACAAAAATGTTGAGCCTCGCGCAGGTCAGGGAGGAATGACATCAGGGCACTCTTTGTGTCTGAAATATTTCCTCCTCCTGCATGGCTGTAATAAAAAAAAAAATCCTGGCTAAGCAAAAAATGCTGAGCCAACTCTCTACTCTAGTAAGTGTCCAAAGGTTCCAAATCCAAATCTCCAGCTCCAGGTGCAGTACAATTCCTTCCCACTAAATCGCACCATGTTACACTGTAAGTGCTTCGTGTTTGCTGAATTGGATAAATGCCACCTTTTGCCACCTCCATTACAGTTTGATACCTAACACAATATGCAGGTGACTCTGGGCTCTTGAAGGCTCTACAAGCACAGCCCAATCACTATCAGGAATAGACCTGAAGAATGAACCATGGGTCTGTCATATGTGTACCAGCTGTCTTCATTATCATTAGAAGTTTACCAACAGAAGACTGGTTGACAGCTAATTAAAATTTTGTAGCAATATCAAATCATACAGACCATCTACATTAAGGAAATCACAGATTATTGAAAGTATCAGAAAAATAACTTTTTTTCTTTGCTGACTGAACATACTACCATCTTTGTCAGAAGCCCTTCTCTAGGGATGTACTATAACTGGCTACCGCTGTACGATAATTCTAAGAACTGTTGTCTTACCCAATCTCAATCTTTTTCCATCCAGGGCACTAGAAGAGGCAATTTAATTCAATCACACAAATAATTTTTAAGCATGTAATATATGAGAGTCATTGTACCACAGAATTTGCAGACAATGCTAGGAGGTGACCATTTTAGGTCCTTTTTATTCAATGAAAAATAAAATGAACAAGAGAGAGATAATGGGAGTCTATTCCTCTGTTCTTGTGTTACAATCACTCACTAATATGCCACCCACTTAAAAATTCAGTCAGGCAGAAAATCAGGTTAAGCAAATCAGAATTACAAGATCACAATTTCCTGTAATGTGTCTAAATAGATCACAGCTTTATTATTAATATGAAATAAAGGGCAGGCCTAGTCTGAAATATGCAATATTAAAATAAAATTTTAAACTACTTTTAAGTTCATAGCAATACTAGGTAAATGTGAGTAGAACACTCGGAATCTGTTATTAACGTCTATGCGATTAATACGGCAATGGTTAAGTATCACATCAAGATCTATAAATCAAATTTAAAACAGGCCATTCTATTAAGCGGCTCAAGCCTATCCCTCTTCACTTTTTATTAGACTTATTTGCCCAAAATGCACTTTTCCCACAAACATTACAAAAGTAAACCAGACTTTCCAAAATTAAACCGTCACAAATTCCAAATGAGCTAAATGTAACTTAATGACCAGAGGCAACTGTTACCTGAATTTTGATGGGCCAGGTAAAATTGCTGACGTAAACAAAGAAAGTGATATTTGGGTGGCTGCGGAAATCAAATTTCTCATTGGAGAAACTATCTTTGTACTCTTTAATGTTGGTTTTTGAAACAACAGCCATCTCTTCTCCAGCTTGTGTCCCAGCTGTTGGGTGAGAAAGGAGAATAAGTACATTGCATACTAAAGTCTACCATACATTACCTTCAGATAAAAGCATCTCTACTACTTCCTAACTACAACACTAAGATAAATAACCAAAAGAACATGCTTTTTGTGGTAATATTATGAAGACAAGCATTGTAGTGACACAATATATACTTCTTTCATGTTAAAAATTGCTTTATATCTTTTACCACAGAAACAAAATATGAAAAACTTTTCAAAATACTATTAAACTGAGACACTGACACTATTTTTTTTTTAATATTTCAAGTCAAATTTTCTACTTTCAACTTATTTTGCCACCAACTGTCTTTAAAAAACCCCATAAAACATGTATACTAGGTCTCTGGGTCCATTTGTATCCCTCAAACTGACAATTGTAAAGAACATTGCAGGGGTTAGAAAGGTGCTTGAGGTGTCATCTAATCTATTCTTCTGCATGGTAAAAAGTCTGCCTAGATCTTCCCAGATAGATGAAGATCTTTTTCTAAAGCCCCCTCTCACAAATTCCAACTAAATCTTCCAGTAATTAAGTCCTCCTAGGACGTAAAAAAGTTGGAAGGTGTCTCAAAGATCATCTTGCTTGACCTTTCATTTTACAAGAGGAAACTGTGGACCTTGAGAGAGCTTTAAAGTTGACTTCAGTTCTCTCTTTCTATGTCTCTCAGTGTGTGTGTGTGTGGGGGGGTGTATCTGTATACACACAAATATATATGTATGTAAGCATATATGTAAATATACATATATATTGCTCTTTCTTGTCTTTATATCACCTACATTTCCCCTGTACTCTTCCTCTCATCCCTCCTACAGGGCCATCACTTATCACAAAAAAGTTAAGACAAAAAATTCAGGAAAGCCAATGAATATATCAAAAAAAATTTTGTAAATTAACTTTGGTAATATCATCAGTTTTATTACATTGGCACAACAGAGTCACAAATACTGAACAGTCCTCCACGGTCTTTATTTCTTTAAACAAATTTTGTAATTTACTCTATATAGATACTGAGTTGCTTAAGCAGAATGATTCCTAAAGACTCTAGGCATGTTGCAGTTATTTTGAATGTAACTTCCCTTTCTGTTACTGACTCCTGGGTTTTATTATTATTATAGAGGCTACACAGCATTTTAAGGTTAACAAAACAAAATACATGTATGTATGCATATATGCATGTACATATGTACACATGTATGCATGTAATCCTCAAAATAACACTATGAGGAAGGTACTGCAGGGGCTATTTATTACTTTACAATAATATATACATACAATAATACAATAAAACAGCTATTACTTTACAATAATAAAACAAAGACTTGGGGAAGGTGAGTGATTTGCCTCATAATGAGCAGAACCAGAATGGGGATCCAGGACTTCTGATTTTTTAATCCAATGTTCTTTTTACTGCACCAGTTACTTTGGTCAATGGTAACTTGGTCATTCCTGTCCTCTGAACAGTAAGTACTCAGTCTTCAGGCCTGGAAGTCACTACAGCTTCCTTTTCAAAGGTAAATAAGCCCAGTTGCTGACAGCTTTTCTCATAGCCACCTTTCACTATCTATCTACTGCCCCCTATGCCCTCCAGAACTGCTACACAATCTTCTATAAGGATGGAAACACAAGGTGATTAGGACTGCATGGGATGACCACAGATGAGTTTTTGAATACCAACAGTGTGCTATGCGAGCTTTGTCTGGACTTACTCCATTAATGATGTGGACTCAAACCTTTAAGTTCCCATATGTTTTTTTGCACAGAAATGCTTGCTAGGTATCAAAAGCTAAACCAGCCTTTGTTACATGTAAAACCTCTCTTTTCTTAGTCTTTTGTTAATTTGATTCCCTATCTCCCCAACCAAGGTATTAGCCTGAAGCTGACCCCTCCAAACTTCCTTGCCTTTAGAATTATTCTAGGCCTCCATCTTGCTTGAGAACATTTAAGTCTCATCCTCTCAAGCAATGTCAGGAACCATTAATGCATGGTCAGGATTGTTACTCATACAGTCCTGGATTATTTATGATGCAGTTAATGATGCATGCAAGCAAATCATCCCAGTCTCTCCTCCTAAGTTAACCACAGTAGGGGATCGTAATTCAGGGGAAAACCTCAGGCTCTGGAGAGTCTGGAACTGAAAGAATCATTGAGCAGGAGTACAGAAGAAAATGGAAAGTTATGCTAACTTTTCAATTCAATAGTAATAGCTATTTTGACAGTGATTTATGGCTTGCAAAGTATTTTCTTCACAACAACCTGGTGAGACAGGCAGTTCGAGTATTATCAGCCTGTCTATTTTCAGGGCAGTGTTCTATAAATCAAAAGAACTGAGGCTCAAAGACATATAAGAGAACTGAGGCTCAAAAATGATGATCTGCTTATGGCCACAAAGCTGGTAGGTGGCAACACCAAAAACTGAACTTGAGGGTCCCAACTCATAACTCAAGTAATCTTTCCAGCATCCTGTCTCTTCTATCTGTGTTCTTTTTATCTTATCACTTTCCAACCTTCAAAATATCTTCACAATTGGGCACATGAATAAGAAGACTGGATGCAACATATTTCTTGGTTCTAAAGCCAAATACGTTCTAGTTCTTTGCAATAACCAAGAGTTTTACTTACCTGTAAAGCTTGTTGCCCAAGTAATGTTGAGGTTGAAGTTTTTTGAGGCATTGATAAACATATCCAAATCCCTGTTTTGCTGATTGAAAAGAGAAAGTCATGTTACTAAGTGATATTAGAACAATTCTGAGATTTTATAGGAAAGTTATAGTTAAATTTCATTACTATCACCTTTCCAATTACAGATGAACTTACATTTTACTAGTGTCTCATGGGAAACCTAAAACTTTTGAGAAGAGCAAGTGTTGACAGGGGGAATTTAACGTCCAGGTGATTTTCCTTAAGCTGGGATACAAATCCAAGATAAAATCCAATTTCCCTGCCATATAGGTATGAAGGAATTATTGCTCCATAAAATGGACATATGGTCCAAGAAAGCATTAAAAAAAAAAAAGATTCCAGGTGATGACAGAAGCAGTACCTCTAACCAGAGTTCTATCTTTTTTAAACTAATGGAAGAAAACCAACACTGAAAACCATTGCATAGCACTGCCTTTACCACTGACCTCATACAAACAAAAATCATCACAAACATCCAGAGAGACATTAGGTCATCCTGATCATACCTCTTCAGGTGTAGCCACAAAATTGATAGCTGTGTAATAACGGTCATCCTCCTGGGATAGACTAAAGGTGAACTGATAGTCAATAAGAAGGGTATCTGTGGGGAAAAAAAATTATGCAGTTTCAGAAACAAAGATACTGCTTTTTGGTTTATAGAACACTGCTCTGAATACACAGATTATTTTGAGAAATCACTATTTAAAACAAGGGATCAAAAAATACTTTCCAGAATTGAGTGAAATTCTGAATCATTTTCTCAGGTCCAATATTTAGTGTTTTATTTTTATAAGGATTATCTATATGTTTCAATTCTGAAGGACAACAATGGAGAATGCAGAATTTAAAAATACTCATCAAGCCTCTCATTTACAAAACTTAAAGTTCTAAATAAATGTAATTATTTTTGACAGAACAGTGAAAAATTAAAGGCAGTTCAAATATACTGGAGTTGAGACTAATGAAGACAGTCTGTGGGGCTTTGTTTTACAGGCAGAACATAAACTGAGCTCATGAGCTCTTTACTGTGCTCAGAGGCCCTGAATAAATGCTAACCCAAAGTGAACCTAGTAACTCGGATGATAATTCCTGCTTTGCAGTTATGTGGCATTTTTCTTCCAAGAAAATTAATGTACTTCATAGAGGCTCTTATCCACAGTCACTCTCCAGAGAATGCCCAAAGCTTCTGCCTCATCATCTAGTAGAGCCCAATTGCATTCCATGTACTGTATTTATAAACATAGTTTTAAATAATCTTAAGTGTGGTTGTTTATTTTTTGCATCTTAATGCTTATTTTGGCTTCCGAACATGTACCCCAAAAGTTCAATCAGCAAGTAGAATTACAAAAAAAAATCCTAGAGTGTCAGCAGATAGTGACCTGGACCACCCTTCAAATCAAGAGCCATCAAAAGGTTCGATTAAGACCTAGGGCACTGGGCCTTTAGTAAAGAAGCCAAAAGCCCCTATATTCAGATTCCTATCAGGGTCCCTTGTTCTGCTGACTTCTAAAAGAGATGCCTGGTAAACACTCAAGCACATGCAACAACACCAGCTACACAGTTCCCAGACAAGAAGGAAAAGTAGAAATACTTACAGTAACATGTTCCTTTGAGAGGATTTCCTTGGTAACGATTTTCTACTTCACATCTAGAAAAATTTATTAAGATTTATTATTTTCCTTCTTGGATGAAAAAGTGTTTTTTATATTATTTGTAGATTTAAATTCTGACTCAGAACTCAAGTCTCATCTATATTAAACAAGGAAAAAATATTTTTCAAGGCAATAAAGTCCCTTTCTTCACTTATGTCCCAGTCCTGGTCACATCAAACTACAGTCATTGTGCTTCTTCTTGTCTCTTTCTATAACTATCCCTTCACCAGTCTAGACAAATATTTGTTCTCTGAGAGAACATCTAGCAGGGTGCTATAAAAAAAAATAACACCATACATTAAATACTGAAAAAGCAAAACAGCCTAATACAAACTGTATAAAAAAAAGAAATTTAAATTACAAATAGACTTTACTACTGCCTGCCAAGTCATTTTTTGCCCTTTGGAAAATCAATACCATCTCCAAAGGAGATTGTTACATAGTGAAAATACTTTCCAACTTGCCTTTTCTAAATTACTTTCTATGCTCCCTAGGTAGTTTGCTTCCATTTCCATAAATGTCAAATGAGGAAAATAATCTTACACTTTATTTAAACTCAAATAGACCTGTTTCCCCTTTGAAAAATAACTTGAATATTTAAGGCACAGCATATTCAATAAAGATCTCAATTTTCACCAGTCTAACACAAATCACTAATTCCCATTTAAAACCTGTTCAGTGCAGCAAACCTAGCAATCTATGTAGCACATCCAGGAGGGGCCAAGATGGGCAAATGTTCTGTATTCTTCCACAACTGTCATCTCAGACAATGTCGAAGTTATGGGTTAAGATCCCTTCTGACAAGAACCAGGGTGCTATGCTGTGCTCACTACAACTTTGACAGGCAGAGACGTAGAGCAGTCTCTCTGCTTTGAAAAAGGGATGCTCAAATCAATTTAAAAAAAAAAGTGATGTTGTCTCACTTTTAAGGAGGATCCACGAAGAAAATGATAGAATTGCATAAAGAACCTCTTAGAGGGGAAATTTTAATTCTATACACATTCAGCTCAACAAGCCTCAACATTTTATTACTTTGTACCCAATCCAGGGGAAGAGGTGCATAGTGGGTTTTATTATATCACCTTTTTTATTTTAGAATCTTGGCTTCAAAATTCAAAATGGGATCCACCAGTAGCTTCTCTTCAGAAATTATTAGCAATGTAAAGCATGTAACTAATAGACTTCAAATCAATCAATTCTGCCATAATACAGATCCTCAGCATAATAAATTGGAACTTGGCAGTCTATTATGGGGACGGTTTTATTATCTGTAAAATAACAGCGAGTTCAACTGACACATGCTCATTTATAAGATACCAGCCAGATGTTGTGGTAGGCATAAATATTTCCTTTCATCCCTGCAACCCTTTTTGTAAAGAAAAAGGACAAAAAAATAATTTGCTGAATTCTATTTTCCTCTAAATCAGTCTTCTCCCAAATATTATGCAAGCTAGGCACCACAAAGAGATGGAATGTTTCCTTTTTGGCCATTTGTTCCAAAGACTCCACTCAGAATACTCTAGTTCTCCCACCTCCAAGAAATGAGAAATGTGGCAAGGAGAATTGTTTTAAACAAAAATTAGTCTTTCTTCCTCTCTGGTTCAGTTGGGAGAATCTTGACTAGTTAAAAATAAGTGTGGGATTGTAGAACACAAATAAGTTTATTCCAATAAACACAGGTCAGTGAATACCAAATTTTGGTAGATTGGGATTTCTGGTTTAAAAAAAAAAGGCATCTTCATTTGGAGGGGTAAAGACACTTGAACTATGTAGAAAAGATTTAGAGCATAGTCAGAAGGAAGTTCAAGCCAAAAGTTCTCAAACTTCTTGGTCTCAGGACCCCTTTATACTCTTAAAAATTACTAAGGACCACTTCCCTAGAGAGTTTTTATTTATGTGGATCAAATCTATCAAGATTTACCATACTAGAAATTAAAATGTCTTAGGATTATTATGAAAATAGTTTTGACCTCAAAGACCTCTGAAAGGGTTTTGGAGTTCCTCTGGGGTCCCTGATCATTTTTTTGAGAATGCGGTCATAGGCCAAAAAGAGAATTCAACTCCCCTCTCCCTCCCTAGGACAGTTTTAAGGTAGAATCAAGTCCAGGGGAAAGCTGAAGTACTCAGAAGGACCAATGGATTACACATGAAATCTTGCATATTGCTATACTGGAAGACAGCCACTTCCTTTTTTTCCTTGAACAGGAGAATTGGCCAGTTCAATTATGGGTAAGGGTGACAGTCAATAGAAAGGTTCTCTAGATATGGATTGCCCAGGGTTAATACTACCCACTTTGTGACCATCTCCACTAGAGTTTAGTATTCTCCAGCTGAAGTTGAGAATAAACTATAAGTGAAACTTCAAATCAGTCAATTTTTCAGGAAAGAACTCTGGACTTAGAGCTAAAGGACTGGGATCAAATTGTGGCTTTGTCACTTAATACCCATTTGACCTTGGACAAGTAATTTAACCTGCTTGGGTCTCAGTTTCTCGGCTATAAAATGTGAAGACTAAACCTAGATGGTTGCTCTGGCTTCTTCTAACTCTACGTTATTATCCTATGACTACTCTTTGGTCAGTTTTTTTAATAAACATGGTGAAAGGAGGTAAATCTTAAGTCTAAAGGGACTTTGATCATTGCTTTAACATATCTCTTCATCTCCCCATCATTATCAAAGATCACTTAGATTTAGCTGACTGTAAATGCAAAATCACTGTAATTATATTTGTTAAAAATCAATTTCCCCACCAGGGTTCAAAAGTCAGTCTATGGTGCAAGTAAGTTATACTCACAATTGACATTCATCTCCTTTGATTCCCTTGGTGGTGCAGAAACATTTGCCTGAATTTGTATTACAGAGGGAAGCATGACCATTACACTTGCAAGCTGTGAAAATGAAAAAAAAAAAATGAACAAAAACCACAGATTACACTGCGCTAAAGAAAAATTAGTTTTCATTCTGTCAATAAAACCACTTTAATTGGAAAATGGAATTGAAGGAAAAGGGAAGTACTCGGATGATGAAATTCACCACAAATGTCAAGCACTGAAGGTATTGAAATAAATTCAGTAGAGACCTGAAGACTAATTCCAGTTATTCTCAGGACGCAGTCAACTTTTATTGGGTTTTCTACAAGCATAACTACCTTTTCAAGCTTCCAACACTTACTATTCTTTCAGGACCTTTTCAGTTCCTTCATTTATTGATCTCCTGTTTTTTTTTTTAATTGTAAAGCTTAAATGTAAATATTTCAATATACAAAGAACAGAAAAAGAGAATTGTATATTAAATTGAACTTCTATTACATAGTTTTTTAAATGTAAATTAAATTTAACATAATAGTAACAAAACTGTTTCTCTTTGTGCCTTTCTGAACTTTCTTCTATCTACGATGTATTTTTTAATGTTTCACTGACTCTTTTTTTTTGTATTTATCAAGTTTATTTTAATTCACACATTTCATAGAAAAACAGTAGAAAATGCATCCATGCTATATGAAAATTCAGATCTGCACAAATTCTTCTATTTACAGGCAAAGGGAAGTGAGGACATTGTTGGCAGCGGCTGCAAGGCCCGGTCTGGGGGGCTTTGCAGACACAGTCCTGGGCACACTTGGCACATGCTGTTGGTCAGCGCTCTTCTTCCAGGAGGTACACTGGCATGATTTGCATTTGCAGGAGCCTGCACAGGTGCAAGAGCCACCATTCTCGCAGTTACATTTGGGGTCCATGGCTGGCAGACGAATGTCAGGCACGCAGTTCTCAGAGGAGAAAGATGAACGGGAGAAAGTTGTGTTCTTTACTGACTTTCCTCCTTTTTTTTAATCATTATCTCTACCTTTCCCTCTTATAACATTCATCCCTTTCCCAAATAAATGCCCTCCCTTCTAACAAATAAGACAGTCAAGCAAAATAAATTTACATACTAGCAATATCTAAAAACATTTCATTCTGTACCTTTAGTCCATTGCACTGCCAAGAGGCAGTAGCAAGCAGCCGTCACTATCAGACTGATAACTCATCATAGCTCTTCATTCTTTCAAGGCTGTTTCCTTTATGCTACTATAGTCATTGTATAATGTTCCCCTGGTTTGTTCATTTCAATCTGTATCAGTTCATACAAGTTCTCCCAGGATTCTCTGAATCTTTCCTATTCACCTTCATTTAGAGTGTAATATGACTCCATTACATTCATATATATATCTCCATAGTCTCTATTCCTCTAGTGATTCTATAAGGTTTAACTATCTATCTTCAAAGAGCACAAAGGACCGAGAGGACCTTTAATGATGAAGGTGTATTCTACCCACTGCCCCAAAGTAATGGTTTCTTTTGATAACTTTGAATGCCATGGGAAGCCAACAACTGCTGGTTTTGGCAAAATGTTAATCAGGAGTACTATTCACTACTAAAACATCTGACTATAGTCTCTTTTTATTCTGATGAAAAACCCAAGATAAAAACAGAAAAATTCAATTGAAATATATTCCCTAGTCTTTAGAACGGATGTGGGAAGAATAATCGAGGTCTGCTTAGCAACATCACAGCAAATTTAGAAATTTAATTCTCTCTCAAGGGTTCTAGAAGTAGTTTTGTAGGAGAAAGCGGATGAGAAGCAGGACATGTAAAGGGCAAGTCTGTAAAGGATGCATCTAGCATTTCTGCTATTTTAACTTATTTATAGTTTCTCTGTACCCTAACACATAGTCTGTCTTTAGAAAGGTACCATGAGAATTACCTTAAAATATAAAATATTCAAATAAAAGATCACATTATGATCTTAAATAATCTTATTTCAGAAATGGAAATTCAGCTAGCTATAAAAGAACTACCAAAGAAAAATACCCTAGCCCAGATGAATTTAGAAGAAAGTTTTATCAAACTTTTAAAGAACTATTAATACCTCTATGACACAAATTATTCTCAAAAATTAAGAAAACACTTCATCAAACTAGTTTTATGAGACAAATATAGTCCTCGTATGTAAATTAAGAAAGGTTAAAGCAAAAAAAGAACTATAGATCATCGCCATTAATGAATATTGATTCAAAAGTTTGAAATAAAATCTTGGTTAAAAAGATTATAGCATTTTACTTTTTTTAAACTCACTGTAAGCTTGAGTCAACATTAGGAAAATAATTAATATTATTAATTAATCATATTAATTGATATACATATAATTATCATATTGACAGCAAAAACATCCAAAATCACATAATATTTGAATCAATAGATTCATAAAAAGCTTGACAAACTGCAACTCTTCTTTATGCTGAAAACCATATAAATAATTAGTGAGCGTTTGTTAAGCAATTATTGTTATTTAATACATCGTCAGGCACTGTTAGATTCAGATGAAAGAAAGATAAAAGGGAAAACATCCAATTGAAAACTGTTTCAAGATCAGCAGTGAGTTCTTTATCGTTAAATGTTTTTAAATTGAGCAGCATTTTCTCAAGTCTCATCCTCCTTGACCTTTCTGCAGCCTTTGACACTGTCAACCACCTCACCTCTCTAGATCAAAAGCTCAAAGTTTTTTATGTCATGGAACATTTTGTTGGTCTGGTGAAGCCTATGGACCACTTTCTCAGAATGTTTTAAAATGCATAAAATAAAATACAATGAATTACAAAGAAAAACAATCACAATGAAATAGTTAACAATATATATATTAAAATATATCTTTATATATATGTGTTTTAAAAGTTCATAAACTCTAGGTTAAGAAACCCTGTGCTGGATGGTTTGTCTTTCTGTGCTACTTCACTGTGGTGGTACTCTTCCTATCTGCCTAATCAATTCTTCTCACCTCTCCTTCACCTGATCATCTATGTCCTAGCATCAACTCTGGGAGGTTAGGTGCTATTATCACTGTTTTTACAATTGAGGAAACTGAGGCAAACAGGTTAAGTGACTTGGTCAGGGCGACACAGCCAAAAACGATCTGAAGCTGGATTTGAATTCAGGTTTTCCTGATTCTTGTTCCAGTGAAACACCGATTGATTCCAATTTCAATTTCAAGTGAAAACTTCAAATGATATACTTACCTGTCCTTTAAATTATTTCCTTTATCTAGAATGCCATCTCAGCTCCTCTCTCTATCCAAATTCTTCCTAACCTTTTAAATTCTCTCACATCATATTTCATTCATCAAATCTTCTCTGACCAGTTCAGGCCACATTTATCTCCTTTGCCTTTAAATTTCCAGGACTATTAGAATTATGATCACAGAACATTAGAACTTAAAGGAGGCTGTAAGGCTCTATCTCTTTGTCAGAGCTTCTTAAGAGACATAATAAGACTAAATCAACATCAGGGTTAATAACCACACTAGGTTTACATACCATTGGAATCACTACAGACACCAAGTGTGATACCAACACATCCCAAGGCACCTCAGACATAACTACAAGTCTTCTCAGAACTTATGGGACCCTTCCTAAACGACAAAGTCATACTTTCTTCCTGTCTTACATTTAGAGGGCTTGAAAAAGTATTTTCATTTAGAGCATTTTTTTTTATTACCAGTAACAGGAGGAAAAAGTACAGCTTACATAGTAAACCATTTCACTCTATCAGGAAAAGCAGGACAGTATTTAAATATTGGAGGACTCAAGTTTATATGAGCAATATAGTGAATATGAAAACAAATTAGAATCCAGCTAATACAGCTTTCAATTTTACATGCTAACAAATGAACTGTGATGGGCTTTTTCCTCCAAATATAAAAGTGGTACTGCTTTTATACTTTTTAATTTCATAGATTGGAAAACTGACAATGATTTAAAAGTATACTGAAAATAACAAATGCTTAACTAAGAAATATAGCAGCCATTTGCCTTGTCCACCTCATCTTGATAATTTAATGATTACAGCATTATTAGATTCATATTTAACAAAACTAGATTTCACGTACGTTGACATGTTCCTCCATTAGTAGGATCACCATAGAAGCCTGATATACATGTCTCACAATGTTTGCCAGTTGTCAGATTCTCACACTTTTCACAGATGCTTTCATTGATACATTTACTGTGTCCATTACATTGGCATGCTAGGGAAAGAAAAAGAGATTCAGTATAGTACCAACTTCACAGCAAAGTTGTAACAAATCTTCAAAAATTACAGAGTTGGACTACGTAGATCTTCCAAAGTTACAGCTATCTGAAGCAGCTTGCTGGATATACTACTTGTCATGAGAACAAAAAGCAAAATATAAAGGACTATTTTGTCAAAAAAGAAATGCAGCCCAATCACCACAGAGAAAGACTGAAAAGAGAAAACAAACATACCAAATACAGACTTTATCTGGGTTGGAACATAGCCTATTTGAAGAGATGGTGTAGCAGCAACCACACTGACATCCCCAGGATGGCTGCTAGCACAGGTTCTTAGATCTGTTTTACTAGGAAAGAGAGCTGTTCAAGGGGTCAACAATTTTTTAAAAATGTATTTTAAAAATACATTTATATTTAAATACATGTATATTTAAATGCATTTTAAAAATACATTCACTACTAGTTCAGGGGAGAAATCAGCACTCCAAACTTCAGAGAAAATACAAGCAGAGAAATAAAGACCAACAGAGAGGGGTCTGACTGCCTGAATTAACTATACACTTTACACAGATCCCTAGATCAAGAAAGCCTTTACATCTGAGCAGCTGGGGAGCTCTGAACACATAGCCACTCAGAATCATAAGGGAATCATAAGATCCTTCTCATAAGTGAGTCCCCAAAGCAAAATATCAACTTAGAGTATATACATACACATCTCACAGCCAGAAGGCATCACAACCCTCCCTCATGACTCAGTGCCTAATCAGAAATCAGCAAAAGGTGTGAGAGCCTTCCTAAAAGCAAGCCTCCCCTCAGCAAGCTTCCCTTAATGGACTCCACATGAGGCCTACTAACGAGTAGGAAAGATCTTACATCCCATTAACATTACAGGTGATCATGTTATACTATAGAATGCCAAGAAGAAAAGTGGAAATAGATCAAGAATTCAGGCTCTGTATGAAGCTGACAGAGCCACGACACGATAACGGTGATTAGATAATTAAATTATCCAGACATTTGCTTAAATTCTCTTGGCCAAAAGCAGAATGGCTATTTCTTGGCTTGCCTTCATGACAGTTTCAACTTTCAAAAGCAAAAGAAATAATTAAAGGAGGAATGATTCTATATCTTGTTATCACCAACAAGGAAGAACTTACACTGATGAAGTAGAAATGAATAGGAACCTGAGGAGAAAAGTCATCAACTAGCATTCAATAGTCACCTGCTATGTTCCAGGGACTGTGCTAAGTACTTCGGATACTAAGAAAGGCCAAAAAAGCCAGTCCCTACTTGTCAGGAGTTCACAGTCTATTTTAATAGAGGAGACAACATGCAAACAAACAAGTACAAAGAGGATCCAGAGAAAATAACCTCAGAAGGAGGGCGCTCAGATTAAGAAGGACTAGGAGAGGCCAGTGTCATTGGATTACCAAGTACAGGAGGGAAGTAAGGTATAAGGAAACAAGTAGGAAGGGGAAAGGTTACGAAGGGCTTTAATAACCAAACAGAAGATTTTATATCTGATTCTGGAGGCAATAGGGAGTCACTGGCGTTTATCAACAGAGGAGATGACAAAGTTAGACCTGTGCTTCAGCTGAGTGGAAGGCAGACTGCAGTGGGGAGAGCGTTGAGGCAGGGAGACTAGCCAGAAGTCCAAACATGGGAGGCTGAGGGCCTGTCCGAGAATGGCAGCGGTGTCAGAGGAGAGAAAGGGGCATATGTGAAAGATGTTACAAAGGTAGGGACAAAAGGCATGACACTGGATGGGATGTGAGGGAGTCAGACTGTGAGGAGTGTAAGATGACACTTATGTTGGTGATGCCAAGTGACCATTCCAACTCTGCATCTGAGATACAGAAAGGGGAGGCTGTTGGGCATAGAAAGACATTCACCCTGCAGGTTCAAAGAAAAGATTTAAAAGTGTTCAGAGAAAATATAGGATCTTGTCACCTAAAATTTCACATGAATGTTAACCCAAGAGAGATGGAAAGCTCTCAAGAATGAAATTTTAGAAACACAAAAGAGAAAAATTTTGCTGAAAAGAAAAAAGGGGAATTGTCCAAAGAAAATAATGTGGATGCACAGGGTGCTCACCAACTGACTTACATTTTAAAAAGGCATATGCAGATGGAAGCAATGATAGGTAATAAAGAATAAATTTTTAAATGTAGAAATAATGTCAGAACCACTAAAAATAAGACTGAGCTAAGACTAGCAAGAAAATTTAATAACTTTATTTTGTTTTTTAGCTATACTGGAATAAAGTAATGAAAAGAAAAAGGAGAAAAATTACTCTGAATGAATGAGATACTAACTACTGATGGAAACACAGCAGATCTGCTTAAGCATTATTTTGTTTCCATTTTCTCAGGAAAAAAAATCCCAAGTATATACAAGTATATAGAAAATCCCAAGATATAAATATGTAGATAACAGGATTCTAGGACTCAAGATCTAGAGGTGAAAGGGACTTTGGTGGCTATCCTTTGAAGGTAAGGAGCAGGAGCCTAGAGTCATGTAACATGCTCAAAGCAAAATAGGCAGCAGGGTCATCTAAGACTAAATCCAATGCTCTTTCTACTGTAAAATGCTGCCCTTGATGTTACCAGTGTCAGATAAACCAAATGCCAGGGCCCTGACATAACTTGAAGAAATAACTGGATGTAACAACCAAGTCACTGTTAACGATCTTTGAAAATTAGTAGAGAGAGTGGCTAGGTAGTACAGTGAATAGAGCACCAGTACTGGAGTCAGGAGGGCCTGAGTTCAAATGCTACCTCAGACATTTAACACAAAACTAGCCGTGTGACCTTGGGCAAGTCATTTAACCCCAACTGCTCTACCTTCCCCTCTCCAAAAAGCAAAAAAAAAAAAAAAAAGTAGAGAAGGAAAGAAGTGTCTCAGGGCTAGAGAAAGACAAATATTCCAATTTCCAAAAGAAAAAATAATTAAGTCAGCAAACTATGGGCCAGCGACTCCAATTTCAATCTTGGTAAAATTCTAATTATTAAAGTAATAGGTAATAAACAGATAGAAAACGAAGCCCTAATTATAAAAGCTTAGTATGGCTTCCTCAAGAACAATTCATGTCAGACAAACCTCATTTCCTTTTTGAAAAGACTACCAGACTAGCAGCCTGAGGAATGTGACATGTACCCATAGTTTAGCTATATAATAGCAAAGCACTTAATTACTGTTTGACTTGAAGACAAAAGAATTATGGGATTATGTGATATCCTAGGATAACAAATTCAGAGCTGGAAGTAATGCTGGTGGATAATCAAGTCTTTCACCTGATTTGACCCGTGAAGAAGCGAGGACAAGAAAGGTTAACTCACTGATGATAAAGCTATGATTAAAATGTAGGTCCCTTTAATGATAAATCCAGCACTGTTTTCACTTAGAATGGTTTGAGTAGCTAGGCTTGAAAATTAATCATTAACAGTTTGATGTCAGCTTGGAAGAGTTAGACTAGCTAGTGCCCAGAGACTTGCACTTGGCCCCATGTTATTTAACACTTTTGCCAATGACTTGGATAAAGGCATAGACAGCAATCCTGCCAAATGTGCAAATGGCACAAAGCCGTAGGGCCAAGAAGAAAGAAAGGAAAGATGGAGAAAACATTAAATGACAAAATCAGATACAAAGAGCCCTTTATAGTCTTTGGCCAGTGTCACTAGGATGAAACTAAATAGGAATAAATGTCAAGTCTTATACTTTGATTTTAAAAAAATAGCTGCATAATTACAATGTTAGGGAAGTTTAGAAGAGTTCTTCACATAAAAGCTGGAAACCACTTGAGGGAGATGATGTGGGGGGAATTCTTGCTCAGCTACAAGTTGGACTGGCAGATTTTGGCAACCATTCTATTTCTCTGAAAATACTGAATAATATAAATAGAACTGAATAATATAAACAGAACTGATTACGGGAGAAAAGGGACTTTAATCAAGTAGTCTTCACACTGGCCTACAACAAAAGTCTCTGATAAAACTGGAATTAATGGATGCATGCAAACAATCCTTCCAAAGCTATTACACAGCAACTTTTATGTAATACAAACCAAATTCTATTAGAATTTAAAAAGGTCATTTACATGGCTGTTGATATTTTGGGGGTTTTTTTGTCTTTTGGAATTCTGTCAAACTGAAAATGACTCCAGAGCATAAGCATCACCTGGGCCTTGGGGGAACAGAAAGTAACAAGCACTTTTACAGTACCTGTACTGCTAAACATTGTGCTCAGTACTTCTTTACTAAGATTATCTCATCTTATCCTCACAAAAATCATGTGAAGTAGGTGCTATTAATAACCCCATTTTGCAGCTGAGGAAACTAACAAAAATGGAGGCTAAATGATTTTTCCTGGATCATATAGCGAGTATCTGAGACCAGATTTCAGCTCAGGTTTTCCTGACTCCAGGCCCAGAGTTCTATCTCTGTATCACCTAGCTCACTGAAATATTTTACACTTGGTAGAGATTTTATTTTAACAAGATTTAACCTTCAAAAGATTACATCAGACTTACTGATGGAGTATTACCTAGCGACAGTGCAAATGATTTCATCTTGCTCATGCAGAAAATATGCGCAAGTAGGCAGCAGGAAAAAACTGGCAACTTTTATACAATAGGGCAAACTGAAGAGCAGAGCTCTTATTAAAATGCATCATCACTTGCCACTAGAAGAAACTAATCTTACATGAAATAAACTCTGCAAAGCTGAGTTGAACCATTCTTCCATTACCAAATATAATCTAGAGAAGTAACATTGCTTTAAAACTCCAAACTTTTAAAAGAAATAAGACAAGGAATGGTTTTTAAATCAAGTTACAAAAAAGTGAATGCAATTTGTTACCTGGACATTGGATGAAAGACCAGTTGTATCTGTTCTCTTCCAGACACATGCTAGAATTAAGACGTGGCTGTGGATAGTAATTCCCTGTGGGTGCCTGGGATGGCATCTTCATTGGCCCTTTGTAGGAGCCTTCAATACATGTCCCCTTGCCAGTGTTGCTCGGATCAGTACACCAACCACAGCCAGGCTGCTCCAAACAGTGACCACAAGTACAATAACCTGAACAATTTTCCGCTACAAAAACAAAACACTGGGTTACAAAAATTCCGCACATGCTACTTAGTAAATGAAAACAAAGGTTTTTTTGGTTTTGTTTTGTTTTGTTTTGTTTTAATAGAAGAATCAGGGTTGAAAAGGAAAGACAAATCACTTGGCAGAAAGCTGGAAATTGTTTCTAAATGTTTCAAGAGAAGTACTTTATAGCTGTCAATGTCAGAATATCTAACCTTAAAGGTTACAAACCAAATATAACCTACTTCATTTTACAAAGATGGAAACAAAGGTCCACAAACTGGAAATGACTTGCTCAAGGTCTCAAGGGAAATCAATAACAAAGCTGAGTGGAGGAACCAGGTTTTCTAATCTTAGTACAGTTTTCTTTTGCTGACTCCTGTCTATTGTACCCACACAGAAAGTAAACAATTCTATTAGAAATTACATAATTTTTTTAGCTGGGAGCAACACTTGAGATCACCTATGCCAACTCAGTCATTTTACAAATAGGGAAACTGAGGCCAGATGACAAACCAATTTTGTCACTAACTAGCTTTATGACAAAGAAAAACCAAGACCAGAACCCCAGGATCTTTTGATTCTGAGTCCTAAGATTTTTATATCTGATTCCCTTCTGTTATAATTTCAGGATAAGATCCCTTCCTTAGTCCTTAGTACAGGTGGAGGACAATTAATCCTATGGAAAACAAAACAAAAAACAGATCTTAGAAGAAAATAATCCAGTCTTCATGGCCTTCTTTCCTCTAGAAGTGAATACCAAATTCTTTTAGCTTTTCTCACAAACATCTATGTCTACAGTTCTCTTTTCACCTTTCCCCATGTTTATAATGTCTCTTACAATTACAATCTCTTAACTGTGTTGGGAAACTCAGCAAAAGGTCTGAGAATAGAAGATTTTCTCATTGCTCTGACATGCTGATATTCTTTCTATCTCCCACACTCATCTAGCTTCTTCCTACCCTAGAACATAAGTATCACCAGAACCTCCAAATCTAAATTTATCTGGTGCACTTAAATCATCTTTCATGAGCACTTTCACTATTCAGCCTGCTTTCCTATTGTCAACCAATATATGACCTGTTCCCAGAGTTCATCAATAAGTAAAAATAAAAGTTTAAAAATCATTAAAGCTCTTGATAGCCAATTGTACTCAAATCAAGAGTATTAGCACTGTGATGATGATAGATTTAAACTAACTTAAATTTTAATTTGGTGGAATTTAAATCGGTGGAATATACCAAAATGATAACATCATTATCATTAGTTTTAAGTAAAATGCATAAAACCCTATTTACTAACATATATTACCATTTTGTTTTACCCTGCAAGCAAATTATACTTTCCAGTACAATAGAATCTGCTATATCTTATGCTGTAATAGTATAGCCTTCCAGAGTAATCATGAGGAATCATTAGGGGAGGAGTTTGAGGAGGTAAAACAACATATAAAAACGTCTATCATTTTAACTAACTAATGAATTTTTTTTTTTTTTAGTTTATAGATTTTTCTGAGATGGTTCACTTCATTTTCAACAAACCTACACCAACCAGTGAGTCCCCACCACACTGTGAGGCCAACACATCTCACTCAGGGCAGATAGAAATTTCTTATCAAAGATCACTGAAAACCCATCAATTTCACAAGTTCCTGAAATAATCAGATCTGACAACAGCACCTTACTGTACTCTGCAAAGATGTCACATTCCAATGGTTGTTCTCACTGATTACTGGACCAATTACACACTCTCCTCCTAACCTTAAAGTATATTTGTCCCAGACTTACATATGATGTAGACTACTCACTTAGTGGTTTTATTCTGTTATCTTTCAAATATTTATCTATCTATAACAGAATGCCAACCTAACAATAAGCTTCTGTAAGACAGGAGTGTGATTTTTGGGTTGTCTCTGAACAGTAACCAACATAATGAGATCAGAAAGAAGGCTTTCCGAAGTTACCAATTTTAACCCATAGCCATATTTTGCCCATAGTTAATTTATGGCTGCATATGAATACATATGTATGTGAATACACACACATATACCTACATATACCCTCACACCCACCACACACACATACGCAGACACACCACACATGCACAGCCTCTAAGCCAAGAATTTATTTTATGAAATGAACAGATTACTTACGGGGACAGCTGCTCATGGTGTACCACTCCATACATTGGCCAAATGGAAAAGAGGCCACATAAGCATTTGAATCCACACATTGCTTCATGTTACTACACCACATGCACTCTGAGCTGCCACTGGTACACTCTCCACACATTGTCCTCAAGGCACAGGGGGTACGACACTGTTTGGCACTGTGGTTGGCTGGATGAGGGGGAAAAAATACAGAAAAGCACATCAACTCCACATGTGGAGCTTCTAGCATCTGTGTGACAAGCTAAGCTCTGGCCATGTATTTCACAGGCCCAATTTGCTAAGATGAAACGAAGGTATTTTCAAAACGGGCTGAGGGATGGAAGGTGCAACAAGAGAAGGGAAAGGAGAGAGGAAGAAGAAAAGAAGGAAGGGGGGAGGAAGAAGAGGAGGAGGAGGAAGAAGGTTGTTCTGGAGGAGGAAGGAGCCTACCATGTGATAAAACACACAGTAATCCAACAAAATAAATGATGGAACCTTGGTCTAATAAGAACAGAGATACCCAAATAAGTTTCACCTTGGCTAGCAAGACCCAAGAAGGTAGGCAGTACTCTTCTATAGATTTGGTATGGAACTAGCAAATGTTACTATAGCAAACTAGAATCAACCAGTACATAAAAACTACAGTTAACTACAGGACACACGGCAAAATTCACAAATGAGATGTTATGTGTTTGTTTGAAGAAAACAAATACGGAAGAAAAAGGTGGTTTCAAAGTTAGGTCACTTTCAAATAGCAAACTTCAGGATTTTTTTCTTAATCTACCAACTGAGGGAGGAAGGAAAATGGTACCACATACAACCAATAATGACTTAAACAGAATACACCTTTAGACTTTGTGTACTTGGAAATTTCTGTTGAATTGATTACTTTCTAGAAGGTTATTAGAGGTAAAACTTTGAGAAACAGAACATATGAAACTAGCAGCAATAAAGGAAAACATATCTATGTAGCACAAATACATTATATATTCAATTTAACTATTAATAAAAAGCCAGGAAGGTATCTGGCAAGAACACAATAGATATGACTTAACAAAACTGAAATGTTGCTATAATGATACCCACAATATATGTTATTAGATTTGATTTAGCCATAACATTTATATTTGGTGTCATTACCTAGTATCTTAAAATATATGTTTATAATTATATAAAACACGAAACCAATTCATTTATCTGACAGTAAGGTATTCCAAATAAATGTGCTTTTCTATGTTTTTAGTTGTTTTCAGTCATGTCCGACACTTCCTGACCCCATCTGGGGTTATCTTGGCAAAGATACTCTAGAGTGGTTTGCCATTTCCTTCTCCAGCTCATTTTACAGATGAGGAAACTGAGGCAAACAGGGTTAAGTGACTTGCCCAGGATTAATAATGCTTGTGTCCAAGCCTAGATTTGAACTCATGTCTTTCCAGGCCCAGTATTCTATGTACTGCATCACCCCTCTTTTTCTACCTACCTTAAATTTAATCTTACAAATACATAAGACACTTTCAAAGACAGTTAAAAATTAAACTCTTCTCTGCCTTAGCTATCAAAGCATACTGATTATAATTTAGCTTTTTCATGATTATTAAGAATTATCATTATATCATTAAGAAGATCCCTTCCAGTGCTTATCATAGTGCAGGTGCATAGTAAGCACTTAATAAATGGTAATAACTGATACTTATTGTTTTATGGTCAACCTCCCCCCCAACCCTCCACTACTCAGTAAGCTCCCAGGGCTCCCCAGCACCTCCAGGATGAAATAGAGAATCCTCTACTTGGCATTCAAAGCCCATCATAACCCATACCCTCATTCACCCTCACCCCTGCCACCTGGCTGGTCTCCTTATACTTTACATCTCTCCCCTCCACACACTATGCACACTAACACTGACCTCCCTGCTATTTCACCAACAAGAAGCTCCATCACCCAACTACACGCACGGTACTGGCTGTTTCCCATGCTTGGAATGCTCTCCCTCTTCTGTGCCTTCAATTCTCAGCTAAAATTTCATCTTCTATCAGAAACTTTTATTGATCCCCCTTAATTCTAGCACCTTCATGTTATTATAGGGCAAAAAAAAAAGTACCTTTAATGTTAAAATGAAACTAAAAGCACTGTATGGCTAGTTCCCAACCATACTGTGGAAGAAGTCATTTTCTCACAAAATTGAATCTGTAATTACCTTTCATAGCCTTTATTTCCAACCAGTCATGAAGAATCTCTACCCCACCTTTAATCCAGACTGGATCTGCCCCTTCAAAGGACAAGCCAAGCTCAATACAGAATTACGCACCATCAAGAAGCTGGATACAAGGGGCCAATTTCTTTGAACATTAAAAAAAAAAGGCAGAACTGCCTTGAGTCCTATGTAGACCCTTCTGAACAGAATGGCAAGGTGGCAGAAACAGACACTAAAGTCATGAGGAATCATAGTTTTTAGACTATCTATAAACACTAACTTAAATGAGAACCTTGTTCAGTGACAATCAGAGATGTATGAAGCAGAGGTGTATAGATAGGTAATGTAGTCAGAGAAAAGGCTAAAAAATGGTCCACATGTTCCACTGCAACGTCAAATAGACAAGAGAAAGGCCCCCAACACACTGGATGAATATCCAATGAAGGATTTCTTGGAAAATGTGGACAAGAGTTGCACAGGATGATAATACCAATAATGTACTTTTATATAGTGCTTTAAAGTCTGCAAAGTAACTTAAACGTAATATTACATCTCAGCTTCACAACAAGCCTGTGACATGGGTTAACGATAAGGAAAGGAAAAAGGCTCAGAGAGGTTACCTGACTTTCCCATAGTCACAGAGCTAAGTGTTAGAAGAAGAATTCAAATCCTTGAACTTTCATACTCCAAGTCCAAAACTATCCACATTTCCAAGAAAGGCATAGATAGGCTCCAACCTCCATCACTGGAAGAAGTATCCATGAGATCAAAGAGTCATCGAGGCATAAACACATTCTCCATCCTCTAGTCTGTCCCACAGACTCCTCCTCTGCCTCTTGTCCCTTCTACACACCACTACACGTTCTAGTCATCTTCGTCCTTCTACAGTCCCTGGTATCTGCTAACAGACTCCATTTGGGAATCCAGTTTACTTCTCTAGTCTTACCATCTCCCATTTCCCCAACAGCATCCTAAATTCCGGCTAGACCAACTGCCCTTCTGTAAACGGCCTAGAGATGTGAACGTCCTCCTGTCTCTGGACGTTTGTCCACCTGCATCAATATTATTCTCCTGTCAAAATGCCAGTCATCTTTTAAAAGGTAGTTTAAGTGCTCCCTATATTTCATGAAGCATTTGAAGTTTTCCATGAAATTTCTGATTCTACTCTGTATCTATCTTGAATGTACTTAGTTATTTACATGCTGTCTTCCCCTTTAGGACGTGACCTCTTTGAGGAGGGGGACCATGTCTTTGCCCTTTTTTGTATGCCCAGCATTTTGCACAATGTGTGGCACACAGAAAGCATTTAATAATAGCTTTTTGACAGACTGACTCAACTTCCCCAGCACTCTGCTCCTCTCTTAGGTCATCTATCATGTTCTGCCTGATCCTTAAACCCTCACTTCTCTAAACACACACTAAATGCTCTCGGGCAGGGTACCTTATTCCTCTTTGTAGCCCTTGCAGCCACTAGCATGGGGCCTCTATACAAGCACTAGATTAACATCTGTTATATTCCAAATAATATTCTAGTCTATAAGTTAAATCAGCGAGGAAGATCATAAAATGGCAAAAATATTCTAAGACATTAACTCTGCTGGGGTTGGGGGAAGAAGTGAAATCAAGGAGGTGATCACACGATCATTATTGAGAAGTAAAATAGTTACTCTCCTCCCATTAGTCTAGGGTTCTGAACTGATCTCTTGTTGAAGGTTCAGGAATATGTTAGAATCAGGGGAAAAATCTGAGTCCATTTATACATCCAACTGCACTCTGTAATATAGAGGTAAATCCATCAACCTTCTGAGAACCCCAAAAGGGTGACAGAGTCTAACTGTCCATCAGTACATGTGAACACTCAACCTGGACTTGTTCTGCTTGAATCTCCAGCACTTACTAAACAAGGCACCTGTTCAAACAACCTCCTTAGCTCTCACTCACCCCACAGATCCAGTTGCCAAATCTTACTGTTTCTACCACTACTACATGCTTATCATACATTTTTTTCTCTCCATTCCCACCAAAACCACCCAAATTCAAGACCCTTATCTCTTGCTTGGACCACTGCAATAACCTCCTAGCTGGTCTCCCTGTCTCAAGTTTCACTCCACTCAAAGCCATGTTCTACACAATTGCCTAAGTGATTTTTCTAAAGTACAGGTCTGCTTTTGTCACTGCACTACTCAACTAACTCCAATGGCACCGTGCTACCTCTAAGATCACATATAATCTCTACTCTACTCCTCCCTTAAAGGCTTTCACACCTGGGCCCATTATATGTCACTCCCCTTCAAGTACATTAGAGTCCAGCCAAGCTGACATGCTGCTACTTCTCACAGAGCCCCTGCCTCTCTCATTTCTATGCCTTTGCACTCACTGTCTTCTTTGCCTAAAATGTTCTGTCTTCTCCCCTCGCTGTCTTGAAAATCCCTGGTGCCTTTTCTCCCCAGAATACCATAGACCCACTGGGGATCTATTTTCTATCTCCGTATATTCTATTTATATTTAGAGCTAGATAGGATATCAAGAGTTATATAGGCCAATCCCTTCATGAGAGAAGCTAAGTGAATTTGACCATGGTCAAACAGGTAGTGAGGGGCAAAGAAAGCATTTAAACATATCCTCCATCCCCATATCTAATACTCTTTTTGGGGCAACAGGTTAGTGGATACCTAGCCAATGTTATCTGAGGAATATACATACACACACACACACACATATGTGGGGTCTGTACACTCTCTCTCTCTCTCTCTCTCTCTCTCTCTCTCTCTCTCTCTCTCTCTCTCTCTCTTTCTCTCTCTCTCCCCACCCCACCCCAATAGGACAAAAAACACTAGAAGGAAAAATATGGGTTTTTATTTTTCTCTGTACCTGTCAGGCCTAGCACAAAGTCCTCCACAGAATGGGTACTTAAATAATTACAGAAACAGTGAAGTAAGAAGGAAGGAAATAATGAACTGCATACTTACCAGGCCTTTCACAGATACTTCCATTAAGTGGATTGATACAGGTTGCAGCCTTCAAGCCCCTAGCATTAGGCTCTGACAAGATTCCACAGAATCCAGCATCACTTGGTTCTGATGGCAGCCATTGAAGTAAGCTATTTGTAAATGGGGACATATCTTCCCAGCACCAATATGACACATTGATCTTCCGGAGCCCTACCCATGGGGTCAAGGTTGTTTTGGACTATACATAAAACAGAAACAACAATTATTCTCTCTGATCTCTGTAAAGGGGAGGTTGCTAATCAGATCCCAAATTTTATTATCTACAAGAGACACTTTCAACAGCCAAGCACATATACCCCATGACAGAGGCAGATAGATTTAGCCAGAAATGTGAAAAGGTGAACAGGGCTTTTGTGATGTATTTTACAAAAGACGAAAACAAAAATGAGAAGGGAAAAAAAAAAAGGTAACTTGCCAAATTCTCTACAGAGGGTATATAATAACAAAGCTGTAACTGCGACTTTATATTCCCAAATTCTTGCCTTCTCTCTGGGGTTGAGGGTGGGTGGCAGGAGTGGTCATGGCTGAGAGGAAACTAATTCAGATAATCCAACAAGCAATTTTAAAATAACTACTACTTACATAGCACCACCTCTCCCATCTGAATCAACCCTCACAAAGTACAAGGCAAAATTCCTTTCCTCAAGGAGTAAAAATTAAGGCTGACAATAAAAGTATGTTTATTGGCTAGAACATGATTTGAAGATGACATGCATCATCAACATGGTAATGTAAACTGAACTGTAGATATAAGTAACAGCTAAGGAAATAAAAAGTGAAATAATATTATTTCTATAGTTAATGAGGATAGACAGCATAGGAAGTAAGTCCTGCAGTAAAATGTGAAGAACAAATAAGAGAGAAGTGGTGGAAAAGAGGGAAACAGTTCTTACCAAATGAAAGCAACAATGTAAGTAAAGGTACAGAAGAGAGAAGAAAAAAGTATATGCAGAGAATGAAATGATTACATAGCAAAGAGACACTACTGAGAGATGATGTAGAACAGGTGCAGTACAGACAGTTAACAGCAGACTGTACGTGTAATTCAGATTTGACCTGGTAAATAAAAACAAGTCACTGTAGATTTTTAAGCAGGGAAGAGATATGATGAAAACATTATTTTAATGATTATTAATCAGTTAATGGCAAGGAGAATTCATCCATTAAACAGGGGGTTAACTTGACTGACAGTGGAAAGACCACTGGATTTAGCTAGCACATATGGATGGGCTCAAACCTTAGCTTCCCCAGTTGCTACCATTTAGTTGATCAGTTTCTATCTATGGGCCTAAGTTTCTATGTCTATAAAATGAGAAGACTAAGATAGATCAGGCATTAACTTTTTTTTTTTTTTGCTCATAGACCCATCTGGCAGATTGGTTAAGCCTAGGTACTCTGATACTCTTCAGAATATATATATATATGTTTTGCTTTTTGGAGGAGGGAAGGCAGGGCAATTGGGGGTGAAGTGACTTGCCCAAGGTCACACAACTAATAAGTGTTAAGTGCCTGCGGCCACATGTAAATGCAGGTCTTCCTGATTCCAGGGCCAGTGCTCTATTCAATGTGCCACATAGCTGCTGCCAGAATATATTAAATGCATAAAATAAAATACACAGGATTACAAAGAAAACTAATGATACCAAAATGCAGCTAACATTTTTTAAAAATTTCATAGACCCTAGTTTAAGAACTTCTGCACTGGGGGGCGGAGCCAAGACAGCAGCTTAGAAGCAGCAAAGCACCGCAGCTCCCACACAAACACGCTAAAAAACTCATAAAATGGGACTCTAAACAGATTTTCAAGCTCCAAAACTCTCCAAAAGGCAGAAAGCACATCTGTTGCTACAGGCAGCTCAGCAGGTGGGGCTCTTCTCAGCAGTCTGGGAGCCTCGGCCAAAACCAGGCCGGCTCAGGCCCTGGGGCATTGGGTGGAGAGCCACGTCTATAGGAGAGCAGATCCGCTGCACTGGAGGCACAGTTACCACATTTATCAGGCCAGAAGAAAAAAAGGATAAGAGAAAGGTCAGTGGATTTTGCTAACTGGGGAGGAGAAGAGTGGGTCCAACCAAACTGCTCCCAGGGC
>CM053601.1:144987026-144998836 GCA_028646575.1 Pseudocheirus occidentalis
TTCTATACAACAAGACTATTGTACAATGTGAAAGTGTTTGCAGATCCCATACATGATTGTACACCACCATGGGGGGGGGGAGAAGGGAAGGGAGAAAATCTGAAACTCAAGTGATTCTGTAAATGAATCTTGTAAACTAAAAGTTAATAAACAAGTCAATAAAAAAAGAAAAAAGAGAAAGATAGCCTATAGACATGAAGATTGTAATCGTGGGAAGTCTAGCAATTGGGATAATAACTAGTCATTTCAAATGAGTGATGAATATAAATGATATTTCAATATTTTGAGATATAAGCAATAACTGTGCAAAATGTCTGTGATTTCTATCGGTGACATTGTCAGTTACTGCTAAAACTACTTGTGTTCTGTTACTAACATTCATAATTGAAAGAAATGCCTATACCTCTGAATGTTTCTCTTTCTCTGAGTCACTATCTTGCACTCTGTGTCTCTGCTTGCCTGTCTTTCTCTCTGTCTTCCCTTATCTTTATTTCAGTGTCTTTTTCTGTATCCATTTCTTTCTCCCCATCTCCCCCTCTCTCTGTCTCCCTCATCCCCTCTCTGTCTTTCTCTCTTCATATGTCTGTCTTTTCCATGTTCTTTCAGGGACAGGTGATCCTCTGAGGGTCTTTCTCCTTTATAATCACCATCCCCTCCTCCCTTTTCTTCTTGCTTTCTCCTACTTCTAAGCCCTTGGATCCCTAGTGAAATAGTTGCTAGGATGGGCGATAGGGAAAGCCTATAAGCACTGTCCACAGCCTCTTCTCATCTAAATGACCCATGTTTCCTAAGTTCCAAGTCCAAAGCCTTAACTTTAAATAACCCTCAGCCACCAGCCACCTGTCTCTCTGCCCTCCTCCCTCACCCCCTCCAAACACACCTGCTCTACTGGAGAGCGAGGGGGTAGGGACAGTGGAAGATTCCCAAATAGCTGGTTCATCCACATGTTGGTGGATCAGCCCCAACTCTGTTCTTGCTCTCTTAAGAGGCCACAGAGGCCAGTTAGATATGGCTCAGGTTTGGAGGCCTCTCTTATCCCTCACCCTAGGCAAGGTTCATTAAAGCTCAGAACTTTCCCATTTCAGATCCCCCTCACCCCCAGGTTAGGCTCTCTCTCAGCCTCATCTACTCATTTAGTCTCCAGTGGCTGAAAGTCAGGATGCTTGCATTCTCTAGTCTTGCCCCTGACTTACTCTGTCACCAAGTCTTTACCCATCTTTGGGTCTACCTTTTTCCATCTGTATAATGAGGTGGGTGGGTGAGATACTAACAACAAGCAATAGCAGCAGCAGCAGCAGCAGCAATGTCCTTGTTAAGAAGCTCTAGTTACACCAGCATGATCATATCCTTGAGATGGTACTGTGTCTGGTAACCATCACCCTCACCTGGCCCAGACAGGGAAAGGAACTCTTTTTCCCATAAAAGAAGCCAGGCAAGGCTGGCATTTTTCATAAGGCTCTTTCCCTGAGAAACTGAAGGAAACCAGGCAGGCCCCAAGTCCCAAAGGCAAGATGTGTAGGGCGTCAGGCAAGCTAGCACCAAGTTTGAGAAGACAAGAGCCTGGCCGCTTTCTTTTCATCCCCCATTTCCATCCTTATCCCACCCTTCACTTCCACTCTGGCCTAGTCCACCTGCTGGAAAAAGCCCTTCAGCATGGAGCTTAGCCACATCCCTCCCCTACTCTCCCTTCATGGAGAAGTAAAGCTCTGGTTTCATGAACTGTTCTTTTGAACTATGCTTAGAGATTTACTTTTCCTTGGAGTACTGAGTACAAGGGAAGAAAGGGCACCAGATCTTCAGCCAACAAGCCTGCATTCAAATTCTAGTTCTCCAGTTCTGTGTGACTTTGGCCAGGTCCCTTCCATTCTCTGAGGCTCAGGTCTTCATCTGTAAAAGTCTAGTTGGACTAAACTATCACAAATAGCCCTTCTAGTTCTATGTACCTGAGCTTTAAGCTGAAGGGATGAAGCTATATGTGAGAGGGAGAGCTGGCACTTCCCCAGCAGCAGCCTCCCAGTATCCACTCCCGGACGCTGACCTCTCTCTCTCCCCAGACAAACCACCGAGGGCCCTACTGTGTTGGGAGTTATTGACCTATCTGCTAGGTGCTGGAATCCTGTCCAAAATGGGAGATGGGATTTGGTAGCTTCTCCACCCTCAGCATACCAGCTTGCTATTCCTCTCCATTTGTACATCTCTCCCCCCGCCCCCCCCCAGACACACACACACACATCTTCCTCTCCAATGCCCGCTGTCTCTACGGTTGAGTGATGGGTACTCTGAGGGGGATGTGACTCCAAAGCCAAGGAGTACGAGCGACTCAAGCTGCAGAGTAGAGGAATCAGAGGGACTGGACCTCAGGTGGGAGGGAAGGAGAGCACCGCAAATATTCTTCGGGCTGCGCCAGCCCTAGCTCCCCGGTCTCCGTATGGTGGGCTCCTCTAGGGTGCTCTTCCTAATTCACACCTGGAAGCCCCTGCAAGCTTAAGAGCTAAGGGGCAGGGGCGGGGACGGGGGCGTGGCGGGGACCTGGAGCTGCAAGGAGTTCTCACCGAGGTTGGATTGAAGGGTGGGAGAGTCTTCGCGGTCCCTTTAAGACTGCTCCAGCTGTGATGGGGTGACAGACGGGACAGGAGCGCATTTGGGGCTGGGCGCATTGAGCTGGGTGTTGGAAGAGATCTCAGAGGGGAACGCGGGCTCTGAGCACACAGAGCGTGGCGTGGTGCTCTTGGAGGGGGTGTCCCGGGGCAGAGTGGGAAGCAGAGCAGGGAAACCGAGACAGAAGCGCCAGAAGGGGACGTGCGCTGGGACCCGGACGCCCGGAGCCAGAGGAAGGCGCGGGGCCGGGGGCGCACGGAGATCGGGAGAGAGCCCAGATCAGAGCTTGAGGAGCCAGGTCCGCAGGAGGCGTGGGGAGGCGCGGAGCAAGCAGCGGGGCTGAGGCCCGGCCAGTCCAGGATCGGATTGAGGGACTCTGAGCCGCCGGAGGGATCTAGCCAGCATGTCAGCGCAGCTGTGGTGTTTCCTGTCCGCGCTGCTGCTGCTAGGTGAGTCCGTGCGTCCCCGAGCCTATCCAGGGCTGAGTCCGATTCCACATTCCCTCGGCTCTACCGTCCAGCAATCCATCCGTCCTGCTCCGTGAGCCGTCACTCTCTGGCTCCCCTCGCCTCTCCCCCTCCCCTTTCTTCCTGCCTCTTTCCACGTCTCTGTTTATGTCTCTGGATTGTTTCTGAATCTCTGTCTTCTGACAGGGCTGAAAGGGACACTAGACGCCAGCAGCCCGACCTCTCCTTTTCACAGATGATGGAACTGAGGCTTTGATAGAGGAAAGAATTTGCTCAAGGTCATACTGAGAGTTAATGCTATCGTCAGGATTTGAACTCGGGTCACCTGCCTCGAGACACATCAGTATCTTTGGCATCTCTCAGTTTCTAGGTCTATTGATCTTATTTGTAAAGCGATTAGCACAGTACCTGGAACGTTGTTGTTCAGTCATTTCCAACCGTGTCCAACTCTTCCTGATTCCATTTGAGATTTTCTTGGCAAAGATTCCTTCTCCAGTTCATTTTGCAGATAAGGAAACTGAGGCAAACAGTTTTTGGGGTGACTTGCCCAGGGACACACAGTAGGCATCTGAGGTTGGATTTAAACTCAGGAAGATGAATCTTGGCCCAATTCTGCATCACATAGACACTGGGTCAGAGTAGGTGCTTAATAAATGCGTGTTCCTTCTTTCCCCTCCCACTCTCAAACTACTTTCCTCTCCACCCTGCCTCCCCATGTGACTCTCATTTATCTTCTCTTTCTTCCTGCAGTGTCTCTCAGTCTCCGCCTCTCCCATCATCCATCATTCACTGTTTCCCCCACTTGTTCAGGTTTCCCCATCTGCCTTTACCCTACTAGGTGGAGGGCCTTCCACTGTATGCCCTTGACCTATACTGGTTCTATCTGGGGAGGGAAGGAGAAAATAGCCCCCCAGACCCTTTTGATTTCTTCTAGCCTGGACACCAGCTTTCCCAGGACATCAGGGAGACTGAAGTTCTGGTAAAACTCACCTCATGAGACCAGAGTTGGCTGTGCTGGAGGCAGGGCAACAGGTGTTTTTCAGAGATATGGAAAGATCAGAAGACAGGCAGAGGACAGGTGGGTTATGTGCCCACCCCCTGCCCAAAGGGCCTTAGTGATTGCTTCCACATCTCTTCTACTGCTCCCCACATTCAGGGACAAGTTTCTAGTAGCTTGAGAAGGGGGCTCCTATTTTAGGGGTGGCTATGTCTCTGGATCTATCTGCCTCTCCTGAAGTCTGTGTCCTCTGTCTGAATGGCATCTTCCTGAGAAAAGGGGTGGGGAAGAATCACAGATTCTCAGAACTACAAGGCACCTCAAAGTCTCATAGGATTTAGAGGTGAGGATTTTCTAGATGAGGGCTCTGAGACCTGGAGAGTTAAGTGATTTGTCCAAGGTCACCCAGGAAGTATTTAGCAGGTTAATTACCAACCCAGGTAATCAGGATTCCAAATCTAATGCTTCTTCCCCCATACTGTGCTTCTAGCCCAGAGGTGGGGAACCTGTACCCTAGGGGCCACATTTGGCCCTCTAGGTCCTCAAAGGGGACCCTTTGTCTGAACCCAAACTTCACAGAGAAGGGCCGTATTTGAGGACCTAGAGGGCCACATGTGGCCTTGAGGCTAGAGGTTCCCCACTCCTGTTCTAGCCCAATCCTCAATCAAATGAGAATCCTTTCTGTACAATACTAATCTGTAAGTAGCTTTATATATAGTGTGGCATCTAATAAATGCTAGTTTGAGTGAACTGAACTGTTCATCTGGCTTGGAGAGCTCCAGGGATAGAGAGCTCATTCCCATATAAGGTAGCTCCTTCTATTTTAGGACTGGCTCTAATTTTTAAGAAGCCTAAATCTTCTTTTTTTTTTTTTGGTACCTTCCATCCATCAATCTGCATTCCACCCTCTGGGGCCAAGCAGAATGAGTTCTTCTTTATCGAGAAAGAATGTAGGGGATAGAGTTGGTAGGATGGGCAGAGGTCAACCTGGAAAGTTTAATGGGTATGTGTACTTGAATCATAGATTTATAGCTGAAAGGGATCCTTGAGGTCATCTGAGCCACCCCCTCCCATTTCATAGATAAGAAAACCCAGGTCTAGAGAAGTAAATCCAAGGTCACCTGGGAAACAGGCAGTAAAACTGGGATTTGAACCCAGTTCCCTGATTCCATCATGCTTACTGAGTCTCTGAGGCTGGTAGGGTGCAAAGCAAGCTCTCTAACCCCTCAGAGACAGACATGAAATAATGAACAGTCCTTCCTATGTGACCTAACATGTACACGTTGATAATTCCTCACTGTTTCCTATAGACAATCACTTTCTCCTTCCTTCAGTGCAGTGTGGTGCAAAGGAAGGATTTTGGGGCAAAAGAACTGGAGTTCAAATCCTGACTCTGCTTTATATTAGCTATGTGACCTTGGTCAAGTCATCCAATCCCAACCTCAGTTTCCCCATCTGTAAAGAAGTGGTGAATACTTGTACTATCTAATCTCATAAGGTTGTGAGGAGGAGCAAATGGAGGTAATGTACAGAAAGCACTTTAAGTTTATAAAACATATATATATATATATATATATATATATATCATAAGTGTATAAACCAGCTCTATTACCACTCAGTATACCTTTGTTAGGGTCTGTCCATCAGAATGTAAGCTCCTTGAGGACAGGGACTTTCTTTGTATCCCCAGTGCTTAGCACAGAGGCACACAGTGGGTGCTTAATAAATGCCTGTTGATTTGATGAGTCGCAAATCCCCATGTTGGATCTTAGGGATATAGAGATGAAAAATGATGGCAGCCCCTTCCTTCTCTCAAGGAGACTCGTCAGAGTCTAGCAGTGGCAGATACTCCAGATACAAAGATCAGGTTCAAAGAAAAGAGGAACGAATTGATGCGAGAGATCCAGATTAAGTGATCCGGGAAAATCTGAGGAAAGAAGTGACTAGCTGAGAGGGGGGGCGGGTATATCTGGGTAGGCTTCATGGAGGAGGCAGCACTCGAGGCTAGCTCTGTAAGAAGACAAGGTGGAGATAAGGGAGCACATGGTGGTGGGGAATACAGTATGAGAGAGTATACAGAGGTAAAAGAAGGAACCGCTCATAGTTCGGAATTACTGGGATTGGAACCCAGGAGCTAAGGCTAGAAGGGTAAGAGGTAGTTAGATTGCTCAGGGCCTTGATGGCCAAGGTCAGAATTTTATGCTTTGTTTGGTAAGGAATGAGAGGGAAAGTATTTGAGTGAGGGCAATGGTGTGGTCAGAATTTTGGTTTATGTAGATTATTTGGGCAACTACACGATAGATGGGAGAGAGGAGGGAGCGGAGGTCGGGAGATCCTTAATTAATTAGATTAATATTAATAACACAATAGTTTATGCAAGAAGGAATGAGAGAGTGAACTGAGATGGTGGTGATGGGATCAGAGAGGCAGGGATGGAGGAAAGTATTGCTGAGATAGAATCTACATATGGGTCTTGGCAACTCAGGGAGGTGGGTGAAGGAGACAAGTGGCACAGATGACTCAATCAACCAAGCAATCAACAAATATTTATTAAGCTCCTACTGGCACTGTGCTAGACACTTGGGATTCAAATATAAAGAAAAAATCCCTATTCTCAAGGAATTTACATTCTGAAAAGTTTCCCAAAGTGGGCAATAGTGCCCTCTGGGAGGCACTGGAATGATCCAGTGGGGTCGTGGCTTTGGGTGCAATTGGGGGGAGTTGAATAAAAATAAGGGTTAATCTAACCCAGGGAGGTGCTGGGTAATTTTTTTTGAAAAGGGAGTGGTAGATCAAATGACACTGGGAACCTCTGTGTCTAAATGGATTTTGAACCCGAGTGATTCTTACTGATTGTAATCCCGTCTCTTAGAGAAAGATCAGGCAGGAATCATTGATGGTATTTTATAGACAGGGCAATTGAGACCAACCAAGTGAGGCTGAACTTGTTCCCATCCACTTACCAAACTGCCCTGTGCTCTTTTCCCTTCCCTCCCCCAACTCAGCTTCTTCTCCCTTTCCAGTTTGGAACCCTAGTCACTGAAAGAGACTGTCTGGGGGAGTAAGTCATGACTTCTGGACGCTCTGCCCTAATAATGAATGCGGAAAAGGATCACATTCACGGGTTTTAACTCAGGGTCTACAAACCATAGACTAAAGAGAGTTTGTAAACTTGGATGGGAAAAAAAAATCTACATTTTAATTTTCACTAACCTTTAACTGAAATGAAGCATTTTCTTCAATTATGAATTTTTAATTTTTAAAAGGCATAATTCTGGAAAGAGGTCTATAGGCTATAGTAAGATTGCCAAGGGATCTATGGCACCAAAAAAAGTTAAGAACCTCTGGACGATACTAACTCTCCTGTTTTACAGATGGATGAACCAAGGCTCAGGGAAGGGATTGGATTTGCTCATGTGGTCACTAGTAAATCGTAGGGAACTGGAGAAGAGGAAAGGCTCAAATCCCCACATTCAAGGAGCTTTCCGTTTACAAAATGCTTTCCCCAATTTAATTTGATAGGCATTTATTAAGTGCCTGTTATGTGCAGAATGTTAGCATAGCAATAGTGAACAGAGAACCTTAGATCTGGAAAACTTGGGTTCGAATCCTGTCTCTGAAACATACTGACTGTGTGACCCTGGGTAAGACATTTAGCCTCTGTGCCTCAGTTTCCTTATCTGTAAAATGAGGGAGCTGGACTTGCTGGCTTCTAAATCCATTATCCAAGAACTGTGTCTGCACCCTGCCTCTCCTGTACCAGTCTGCATGGCTCTGTACAGGTGTGTGACCTTGTCTGCGTGATAGTGTTACCCAAGTTCCTTAACCTTTCAGGGGAACTAGACTTATGGAACCTAAAACTATAAGTTGCTGAGTTCCACTGGAAGGTGTCTCCTTATCCAGAATCCCCTATTCCAATGGAATTGTAGGGTCAGCCATTATCCTTTATTATGTGCAATGTCCCATGCAACAACTTCATAACAACTTTGAGATAAAGAGTTGCAGGTGTCATCTCCATTTTATGGATGAGGAAACTGAGGCACTTGGAGGTAAAGTTATTTGCTAAGGTCAAAGGATGAATTTAAGTATGATATTGGTCATAGGAGCCTCTCAGTTTGGATTCTTTTATCTTTCTCTTAGCTGTCTCTCTCATCGTATAACAGCTGTTAACTGAATGTCAGCTTCCTCATCAGTAAAGCAGAAGTGGGGGAGAAGGGGTAGTAGGCCAGCTCATTATCACTTGGGTCCTTTCTAACTCTGGCATTATGTGATTCTAGGATCACAGATATTTTAATCATGTTTGTAATCAGAAAATTGGGTTTAAGTCTTTGATATATTAGTTCTGTGACTGGAGACAAGTCACAGTCTCCCTAGACCCTGATGTTGTCATCTGTGAAGTTTCGGGACTGGACTAGGTGATGCCCAATGATCCTTATAGTACTGAGATCTGATGGTTCCATGATAGCAACAGTAGAACAGGGATGTGTCCTTGGGGGAGAGGACCCTTCCTATACCTCTCCTTGCCTTCAGCCCAGGCAGCCCCTCTCCTGGCCAGCGTTCCTGAGGTCCCTCTCTCCACTGTTCACAGGGTCCCCTAAACTCCTGAGCATCTTTCATACTCTTATCAGTAAGTTTCCTAAGGAATCCACCCATCATACATCTTGTTGTAGCTTCCTATCCAGCCTTTGCCCAGTGGTTTTCTCTTCCTGCTCTATGTGGACTCTGCTTATGATGGTCCCAATTTAGGCTTCAACCTGAATGTGGTGAGGGTAATTCTTTCATTAGGTCTCTTAGTGATCCTTACCTCTTCCCTTCCTCCTTTGTCCCAGGCCTTAAGTCACCAGCATCTGTCTGTCTGTCAGAGCAGATGGCTGAAATACTAGCTATATGGCAGGTTTCTCTGTAGTGGGATGTAGGGAAGGGAGAAGTGCATTCTGGGAACAGAGATTCTCCTCAGTGCTCTCAATTCTACCCCAAATACAAACGCCTACAAGCCCAGCCATGCCTCAGTTGGGGAGGGAAGAGCCTGAGTGTCAGGTGGTTTTCTCAGGGGACCCTTTCCTGGGAGAGAGGCAGGAGATAAGAGGACCAGATGTTCAGCCTGGCTTCTTGGGGGTGGGGGGTACTACCTGAGCCTGGAATCCCTTCCTCAAATCTGCTGGGTTACAAGGATGGGAAGATGGGGCCTGTTGTCCTTTATCTTCTCTGAGACCAGAGACACAGGTTACAACCAATACTATGGCAGGAGAGAATAAAGTTAGACATGATTTTAAACTGTGAGTTAGGATGGGTAATTAGGAACTTCTTTTTTTTTGTGGCAGGGGAGTCAGGGAGAAGAAAGCTAGTTTTTACTTTCCCTTCCAGAGACACCAGATAACGTCTTGGGGGTTCCTTTATGAGAGCTATATCAGAATCCTCTCCTAGGATGGTGCCCTGGCTGCCTCATGGCATCAAAGGGTTTAGAGCTGAGAAAGATCTTAGAGAGCCATCTAGTCTGGATGAGGAAACTGAGACCCAGCTAGGTGAAGTGACTTGTCCAAAGGCACACAAGTACTATATGGCAAAGCTGGGATTTGAACCCAAGCCCCCTCATTCCAAGTCCAGTGTATATTTTTCAATCATCATAAGAGGATTTCTTAGCTTGACTCATTTTGCTGAATGTCTATTTCTGCCCAGCAGTGCCCTCCACCCCATGCATGTGCACTCTGTCTCTGTGTCTGTCTCTATCTCTCCTTTCTCTCTCTCTGTCTCTGTCCATCTGTCTGTCTGTCTGTCTGTCTCTCATACACACACACACACACACACACACACACACACACACACACACACACACACACACACACACACACACACCCTTTTCTGGGCCCCCAGGGGATCCATCCAAATTTACCATCCAAATTCAACTTCTTCAGAGGCAGAAGAGAGGGAGATACAGGAAATGATAAGAAGTGTTTACAGGGGCGGCTAGGTGGCGCAGTGGGGCGGCTAGGTGGCGCAGTGAATAGAGCACCGGCCCTGGAATCAGGAGTACCTGAGTTCAAATCCGGCCTCAGACACTTAACACACACAAAAAAAAACTAGCCGTGTGACCTTGGGCAAGTCTCTTAACCCCAACTGCCCTCCAAAAAGCAAAAAACAAAAAACAAAAAAAAAGAAGTGTTTACAGACTCACATGTAGCATCTGCCTCCATTTCCCCAGATTTGAGGAGGGGGCAGACACAGCTCCTGCTCTTTAATAGTATGTGTGTGTATGGAGGGAAGCAGATAAGCTGGGCTTGATAGGAGGGAAGGCTGGAAAAAGGGGAAGACCATCCTTAGGATTCCTGTGCCCTTAAGGGCTAATTCCCTCCCAGTCCTAGAAGCTTCTCCTCACTTCCTCATTCCTGCCAGCTCCTTACTCTTCAGGATTGGAATCTCCCCCCTCCCTCACCTCTTAGCTCAGTGTTTCCATTGGCATTAATAGTTTGCTTTCCATTCTCTCCCCATTGGGAAAGAAGAGTGACCACATTAAGTCATCAGGACCATCCTGGCAAATATGGTATTTGGCCATGGATGTCCATCCTGGACTCACCATCACAGTTTTCCTTCCTCCTTCACCTACGTTAGCAGAGCAGAATTTCTCTATCTCCATTTCCCTCCTCCTCCTCCTTTTCCTCCTCCTCCTCCTCCTCCTCTTCTTCTTCCTCCTCCTCCTCCTTTCTCTCTCTTTCTCTCTCCCTCTCTCTCTCCCTTTCACCCCTCTCTTTCTGTCTCCTCTCTTCTCTCTCTGTGTCTGTCTGTCTGTCTCTCATTTGTCTCTGTCTCAATTTCCTCCTCTCATTGGTTCTCACCTTACTTCTAGGTTTGTTTCTTTCCCTTTCTTCCTCTGCTTCAGTCTCTCTCCTCTCTCCTCCTGCCTCTGTCTCTTCCCATCCATATAGGTTCATAGAATGTCAGAGTTGGGAGGGACCTCACATAACATCCATCTAGTTGTATCCCATGACCTAGAACCAAAGCTCTGGGATTACATAGGTTGGTCTATTTAATTTTGGGAGTATTGTTCCCAAATACTCTTTGTGGCTTTTGCTTCTGGGTGGGTTTTTCTCTCAAAACATCAGTATTTAGCTTATATTTAGATCTCTACAGAGAAGGCAGAAGTACCCTCAGCTTCAAGAAAGCACTAGGGCTCAATATGGAATTGAAATAAACTATTGAGCTAACATTGACTATAGCACAGGCTTTATTTAACCTGATCAAAAAGATACAGAGGATTTGTACTCAAGCCCGTGAGGAGCCAAGGCAACCCTCTTTCCTTTCCAGTGAGCCCCATATCCGCTAGGGACCTATACAGTCTTCTAACTTATTATCCCCCTCTTGGAATTCTTATACAAGGAAAGATCACTCAATTGTAAGTACTAAGTGGGAAACAGAACCAACTCCTTTCCCCTGGATCTATAGAGTCCACTCAACTCTCAACTCCCAGTGAAGGGTAAAATATGCACCAGCCCCACTAAATTATGGTTCTGTCCCTTGTTGCTCCTTGGCTTGGGTCCTGCTTGGTCCAGAAACTCAGTCTTGTCCAAGAACACCTTCCCCATGCCCATAATGCTTGCTCCAGGAATGTCTGTCCTCAATCAGACATGCCCCTCATGTTGGCAGCTTCTAATTGGACCCAGAGCTCTTCTCTTCACAACTGTGCCCCTGCCTGTATCAGCAAGCACCCTAGCATACCCAGGGCAGCTGCTAGCACAGGTTCTTAGATCTGCTTT
>CM053601.1:144998936-145020585 GCA_028646575.1 Pseudocheirus occidentalis
CAAGTTACAAACAGACCAAGAAACAGATCAGCAGATGGGCTTCCAACCGTCTGACCAACACTTCTATTACCCACTCAAGTTACCAGAGAGGAAGGCATCAACATCTGGGTTTTTCAAAGTTGGGGGGCTCAACGGCTTCCCAGAGTCTCATCTGGTCAAATCGCACAACTCTTCTCAAAGGGAGCCCCAAAGCAAAGCCTCACATCAGGGCGTATATATAGGCTTCACCTGGGTCAGCCCTCTTGACCCACTGTCCAATTACAAAGCAACAAGGTGTGGCCATTCCTCCCCCCCCAAAAACAAGCTTCTTGCCATGGGTTCCATGTGAACATTCTCGGAGCCACTTAAGCAAAGGGGCTAGGGGCAGGAAAGAGCTTCGGATTCCCATTACGTTGCCTCCTGGAATCCTTGGAGCTGTGGGCTCCCCTGACACATGTGGTTTCCTGGAGGGCCTTTCTGGCCAAGTGGAGGTACAGCAGTGGTTCTCAACCTTCCTAATGCTCCCACCCTTTAATATTCGTATGTGGGCATATCTGCATGCGGGCGGACCTGCCTGGAGATGGATAGAGGAGCGTTGTCTCCATTCCTAAGACCATATGAAACATGTGTTTTCTGATGGTCTCAGGCAACCCCTGTGAAAGGGTCATTCAACCCCCAAAGAGATCGCAAACCACAGATTGAGAACCACTGAGGTACAGGTTTCCTTCTAGGAAATTAGGATCTCTGTTTTTGCCCTTTTGGTTTCTTTCTGCCCATCTTAGTACTGGACTTTCCCATTTGCAGGTCTCCTGCTCTCCAGCTCTTCTTTTAAAGACCAAGTCCAAGCCAAGTATATGACTGGCCACATCATATCCTTAAGGTGCTGTTAAAGGCAAAGGCACAGAGGTGGGAAATGAATGCTTAATTCAGGAAAGAGCAAACTCATCAAGTGACCTAGAGTGGGTGAATGGAGAGTAATCTGGATTGTTTGTCTGTCTCTGTCTCTGTCTCTGATATATCCTCACTCCTTTGTTTTCCTTCTGTCCATCTCTATCTCTCTGTCTCTTTCTGTGTCTCTCTCTGTTTTCCTTCTGTGTCTCTGTATTTCTCCTCTCCAGTCTGGCTATCTGTCCCTCAGTTTCATAGGACCTTCAGAGAAGAACGATATACTGGATTTCTCAAAGGAGACTCTTCCTTCCTTCCTTTACTGCTATTCTAGGAACATCTGCCTCACATTATACTCCATTCATTCATTCAGACATTTCTTGAGTACCTACTGTGTGCACAATGCTGGGTTTAATGCTGAGGAAGAGGTAGAGACATCAGCAGGTTCCAGGACCTGACTTTAGGGAGTAACCAGTCTGGTAGGAGGATAATACGGGGGCAGGTAACTGTAACATAAAGAATCAGAAAAAAGGGAGCTGAGTGCTGGGCAGGGTCACCTCCTCCAAGTGGCATCTGGGGGTGTGTGTTGAAGGAGGGGTTGTATTTTGACCTGATGTGGGGGGGATTATTCTAGGTAGAGAAAAAGACAGGAGGAGAGACTACATTATTTTCTATGAAGGTCCTGGAACAGAGAAGAGCATGGAAAGTGGTCCTGCTCTACCCCTCTGCCTCTCTCAGCAATATAGGCACAAGACCCAGCATCATAGACTCTCAGAGGTCCCCTCATTCAACCCCTAATGAAATAAGATCCTCCCTCCTATGTTCTAGACAAGTGGCCAATCAGCCTTGGCTTGAAGGCCTCCAGGGATAAGGAAGGGGCGCACTCCCCCCTCCCCCTGAAAAAGAGGCCATCCTTTTTCAGGACAGCTCTAAGGGTTAAGAAGTCTTTTCCTGACACCAGATTTGAATGTGTTTCTTCCACAAGACAGTCCTTCAAATGCCTTCTCTAAATTGTCTTTTCTCCCAGCTTCCTGTTCCTTTGATTCTTGCTTTTTTTTTTTTTTAAACCACGTCTCTGATTTCAGAGTGAGCTCCTGAGAAGGAATTTCCTTAATGTAAACCAACACCTCTTTTGCAACCTGGAGTCTCAGGGAGCTGCTTGAGCAAAGTCAGATAGACAGCAAATTGAACCCTTGAAGCCAAGTCCTCATTGCCCTATAATCAATAGTACATGTGGCCTCTATCAGTGGTTCTTCACGTGGCATGCTCTCCGGTCCCTTACCCATCCTGACTGCTTTCTTCTGAGTTGGACCCTGCTTTTAATGCCCTTCCTGTAATGGACACAATTCTCCCTGTATGGTCCGACCAGGACAGAGTACAACACAGCCCACCGTCATTTTCCCCATCTTGAACAATGCTTATATTATGGAGATGCTTTGGTCAGTGTAGAGAACAAAAGCTGTTTTCTGCAGCTAACATCTAGACATACATTGGGGGTGGGGGGTGGGGAGGGAGATGTCACTGCCCTGGTCATCTCCCTCCCTGCTCCACCCCAAGATTCTTCCTGGAAAATGCTCATTGTTATTTCCCCTCCCCCCTCATCATCTATGCACATCCTAAACATGGCTGGTCCAACCATCTTTCCTTCTGTTTCTTCATCATACTAGGGGCTCACCTAGAGTAGGATCCTGCCTGTCCCCCTGCAAACCAAAGGCTTCTTGTGGATTGGTTCTATCTCCCCTTGATACTAAGGACATGGGCAGAGAAAGTGGGGGGCATATGGAGAGACCATTTTCAGGGTCAGTTGAAGAGCTGGTCAGGCCTAGAGGAAAGGGACTGGTGGAGTGAGTCTGCCTTTTTGGTGCTAACTGATCTCCTCTCCTCTCCTTTCCTCTCCCCTCTCCCTGTCTATCTATTGTGTATGTCTCCCATTCTTGCTTTTTTCCCTCTCCCACAGGGACCTTTTGGGGTTCTGGTTCCCTGAACCCAAACCAAGACCCTAGGCCAGAGGGGGACCAGGACTGCCTGAGGGCCAGTGAACATTGTGCTCAGGATGCTGGCTGCAGTGCCCGGCTCCGCACCCTTCGCCAGTGTGTAGCAGGAGATGGTGCAGCCAAGCTGGGGCCTGATGCCCGAAGTCAATGCCAGAGCACAGTCCAAGCTCTGCTGTCCAGTAGTCTCTATGGCTGCAGATGTCGGCGAGGCATGAAACGGGAGAAGGACTGCCTGGGTGTGTATTGGAGTCTGCGCCACACCTTCCCACAAGGTCAGTGTGGGACAATCCCCTGCTTCTATACCTGGAAGGTCAGCATGGGTCAGTTGGCCCTCTGCCTCTGGTGTCAGACACTGGCCTTTCCCTCATCCAGGGTCACTTTGGCCCACTGACTCCAAATATCATTGTTTGAACAAATATGCCTGGCCCCACCATAGCTTTACTCTCCTCCTGCCCTGGAGGGGCAGCTTTTTATCCTGATCCCACACATTGCTACTTCTTGTTCTTAAAACAGGCTCATTCCCTCTCAGGCCATTTCTTACTGCTGCTTGACTTTCTTCTCCATTCTTTCTGGCCAAACTCATGAGCACTCCCCTTAGAAAACCTGTTCTCATTAAGCCCCTCCTCCCTTCATTTTCTCCCATAGTAAATTTCTTCCCACTGTTTTTCCTCTCTTTTTGCCCAGCCCTGTACCCCCCTCAGGGGGCAGGAAGAGGTTAGAGGAGGAGCAGATCCAGGTTGCCCTCAGGAGGCTCACAGTCTGGGGGAGACAGAGGAGGAGCAGACCCAGGCTCTGCCTTCAGGGAGCTCACTGTAGGGGATGGGGAACAGAAGGGGAGAAGATCTGGGATCTGCCTGTTGGAGACCTTACAATCTTGGCCACTTGAGCAACAAAATGGAAAACTAGATCTGTCCTGGAAAGGATCTGTCTTCAAGAGTCTGAAATGCTGCCATATAGAAGAGGGATTAGAATTGCTTTGCTTTGCTCCAGAAGGCAGAATCAGGAGCAGTAATAACTGGCCTTCATATAGCTTTTGCTGCACTTTATAGTTATTTGATCCTTTGAGCCTTCCAACAGTCTTGTGATTCATGAAGGTTCGAAAAGTATCATCACCCCCATTTTATGGATGAGGTCACTGAGACTCAGAAAAGTTGTGTCTTGTCTATGGCCAAATAGTTACTAAGTTTGAGTGATGGGATTCCAATCCAGATCTTTCTTGATGCCCAGTCTAGCACTTTATACCTCTCCAATGGAGATTGGGAGTTTCAGACAGTGATTTTGTCTCCATGTAAAGACAAATCCTGAAAATGAGAGCGATCCAATGTATTGTCTTCATAATACTTCATGTGAGTTTCCTGTCTCAGGGTCTCCAAACAGAGATGAATAAACCACTTGTAAGTGATGTGGTCATTAGACTAGATGCCTTCTGAATTCCATGCCTGCTTGAGGACTCTTCAGTTCTGGGAGCCAGTAACTCTGAAGTAGTACTCTACATTCCACTTTGAGGCAAGACAGACATCCCAGTGGAGATGAATGGTCTAGAGAGAAGAGGGATGATAAATGAGCTTTGAGGGGTGCTCACATTTGGGGGGTGGGAAGAGGAAGATGAATCAGTAAAGGAAACGAAGAAAGATGTAGGAAGTCATTGTGTTAGGAAGAGAATAAAGACAGGACCTTCTGCCCATAGTCCAGAAAAGAAAGGAGTAGATGTTGGGATAGACTTGGCAGTAATTACCAAATGCTGCAGAGAGGTTCAGGAAGAGGACAGAGAAGAGCCTATTGGACTGGATACGCTTTCCTTTCAACACATTTGAGAATATATTGGGCTAGAATGTTTCCCTCCTAAGTCCATAGGTGTCCAGCCTCCCCAGGCCAGGGGCTTTCCAGAGCAAGGGCTGTACCTCTTCCTCCCTGTCTGCTCCTGTGCTGGGTAGGTTTGGGTAAGACTCAACCAGGATGGGATGGGGGTTCACAGCACTGAGAAAGGTGAATGATAACGGAAAAGGAGAACAGGATTGGGTGGGGGAGGCAAGACAGCTTCAGAAGATCAGAAATCTCTTTCCTCATCTCTATCTCTCTTCCTCCTCCCTCTGCCTCATGAATCCAAGAAATCATGCTACAAAGCTCTCCCTATGAGCCCTTCATTAGAAGCCTTGACTACGTTGGATTGGCAGCCATTACAGCAGGTACATACGCTACCAAAGCCCTCAACCATCCCTGAGACCCCCCTAAACCTCCAATCTCCCCCATTCAGAATCAGCCTCCTTTCACAGATCCTCCCACCCCCAATAACTTTCCCCAGGGCTACCAGATCTGAGGCAGCCCCTAACTTTCCTCAGGCCACAGATGAGGGAACTCTCCCTCCTTGTAGGCCAGATATCTTTGTTCCTCCTACTGTGTTCTTTTGCCAGGAGTCTGCGGCTGAGTCACTTCAAGGGGTCAAAGTTACCTGAGAAAGACCTGAGTTCAAATTTGGCCTTAGATACTTTATAAGATGTGTGACCTTGGGCAAATCCTTTAACCTATGTCTGCTTCGGTAAAAGGGGTATTACCAGCACTTACTTCTTAAGGTTGTTATGACAATCAAGTGATACAGTATTTGTAAAATGCATAGCATGGTGTTTTGCACATAGCAGGCTTCTGCTGTATAGGGAAGCTTATTCCCTCCTCTCCTCACTGCTCTTCCATCTTCTCTCATAGACTTGGAACCGGGGAGAGCCAGTGTTGGGGAAGGAAGGCCAACCATGTTTGGTGGAATATCCACTTTGTGGATTCATGAATCCACAATTCATGAACAAGAATTTGTCTTTTGGATCTTCCAGCTGAGTTGAGGTCTTTTGGGGCCACGGGCCCCTTTAGCAGTCCTTCGAAGGAAACCAATCATATTGAAATACTGTAATTAAAAAATGTTAAACACCAGCTTAATGGATGCCAAGTTAAGAAACCCTGTTCTGGGATCTGGGCTGTATGTTTGGTGCCAGGCACATGGTCTCATTACCTGACTTCAGAGTGATTTGCCTTCCTGCTAGCGGATAATCCGCTGGCGTGATTCGCCACGTTTGACCCATTCCAGGAATTTTTTTTCCTGTTCCGAACGACAGTCGTTTGAAAATGTGATCCCTGTCCAGCTCCAGTCCCGATCCAGACTAATAGGACGGAGCTTCCTGCCCTGGGCCAAAGGCAGGGGCGGCTTTTCGGGAGAGGGGTGAGGGCAGATTATAAAGCTCGCTCGGTCCCCACCTGTTCCCCCCAGGGTTCGAGGACCAGAGCTTGTCCCCACGAGGGAACCGCTGCCTGGACGCGACCAAGGCTTGCAACGTGGACGGGCTGTGCCAGCGGCTGCGCGCGGACTACGCGGCTCTGTGCCTGAGGGCCGGGGCCCGAGGCTGCCCCCGAGACCGCTGCCACCAGGCCCTGCGCCGCTTCTTCGATCGGGTCCGGCCCGCGCTCAGCCACGCTCTGCTCTTCTGCCCCTGCGGGCCCGGGGACGCGGCGTGCGCCGAGCGCCGGAGGCAGACCATTGTCCCGGCCTGCTCCTATGGCCCCGGCCCCAGGCCCGGGACTCGCGCGGCCCCCGACCCCGCCGCTGTCCGGCCCAACTGCCTGGAGCCGCTGGACACCTGCCGCCGGGGCTACGTGTGCAGGTGAGCCGGTGCGGGCCAGGGTAGAGAGAACACGGGGCGGCCACGGGGCGGGGGGGGGGGTGTGTGGAGGCGGTTACGGGGAGGGGGCCGCGGGGGCAGCCAGTGCAGAGCCCAACCAGGGGCTCTTCCGCCCCTACCAGGTCTCGTTTGGCCGAATTCCAAGCAGCCTGCCAGCCGTCCTTGCTCACCCCCAGTGGATGCATCCACGAGGATTCCCCCAGCTGCCTATGGGCCTACACTGGCATTCTGGGTAGGAGCTAGCAGTGTCTACACAGACATCCTGGATCTAGGGAGGCGGCTTAATTTACGTGGGTGACCTGGGTACAGGGAGGAGGTAGTATTTACGGCAGTCTCCGGGATAAAGGGAGTGAAGAGTGTCCACAGAGAGCCTTGTTGGGGGTGGGTATGGCTGGAGAGCAGAGTACTCCCACTGACATCCTGCCTGCCTCTTCACAGCTTTCTTGCTTATGGGAATTGGACATATATAAGGGCAAGCTAGGTAAAGGGTATATGTGTTTACCTAGGCACTGTGCATAATGCTACCTCCAGAGGGACCCTGGATATGAGGAGGGGAGGATGTCTACACAGACAAAATGGATATTGGAAGGGGGGGAGGTATTTGCATGTCCTGAACACAAGTGGGTGTCCATTCTAAGTATGGGAATAAGTGCATTCTGTTGAGTGCGGTGGGAGGGTACTTCTTGCACGAGCATCCTAGGGGTTAAGAGCATGGAGAGGCTGGGCATCTACAGAGTTTTTGTCTTTGAGGATTCTTATGGGGGAGCATCCCAGAAACTGGGGAAAAAGAATCTATTCAGGCATCCTGGATCTAAAGAGTGGGGCACCTACAGGGTCATCCAGGGTGTGGGGAAGGGGTGTTTTACATGCAAGGAGAGGACAGCTATCTTGGGCCTTTTTTTCTTCCCTTCCCAGGGACCCCCATCACACCCAACTATGTGGACAATGTAAGCACTGCTGTGGCACCTTGGTGTAGCTGCAGCTCCAGTGGGAACAGGCTTGAAGAATGTGAGACCTTCCTGGGGCTTTTTGTGGGGAACCCCTGTCTTCGTAAGTGCTTGGAGTCTAGAGGTGGGAGCTGGGGGCTGGAACAGAAGCAGAGGAGATAGAAGAGTTTGGGGATGATGGGAGACTGAACAGAAGGCAGACTGATGAAGCTGGTTCAGATCCTGCCCACACTATCCCATCTTCTTTCTCACCAGAAAATGCTATCCTTGCTTTTGGCAACCAGACAGCATTAAGCTGGGGCCCCACTGTCTTTCCACCTGGAACACATCTGCAGGAATCCCCTGGTCCTGGGCACAGCCTCTTCAACCAACTGAAGCCCCCCAAACCCACCAAGGTAGGAATTTTCAGAGTCTCTCCAGGCCTCAATAATCCCTCATAGGTCTCTCTGGCACCCCCAACCTGAGGTCCTCTCTCTTTTCAAAGGATTACTTGTTCCCAAGTAGCCTGAAACCCCCACATTGCAGCCCGCCCCAAACCAGGGCTGACCTTTTTACTTGAGAAGCCTCGGCTTTTGCTGTATAGGCAAGGAGTTTTCTCAAACACATCCATCAATTGCTTAACTTTTGTGAGAGAAAACACTCATACACACACACACACACAATCTTCCCATATTATCCTTTTGATTTATTTCAACTAAAATTTGTTAGCCATTCACTATTTGCAAGGTTCTGTGCTCCTCCTGGGGTCACAGAGATGCAAAGGACAGAGTCCCTACCCTGAAGGAGCTTACACTCTGATAGCCTGAGACATGCAGATAAAGGTGACACCAGGGAGATTGTGATAGGTGCAAAGTGCTCTAGGAAAATGTGAGCCTTTTCTTAATCTGTGCCACCCCCCTCTCCCCCATCCTGTCCCATCTGTCTTTTCAGATCTTATGTTAGTTCCACTTCCACACACTGTATTCTAGCCTGACTGGTTCTAACTTCTTATCCTCTTAACCCCATCATCTGTGTGTCTGGTCTCCAGGACCCTGGACAGATCTGTTTTTTTTCTTTCTTTTTTTGGAGGGCATTTGGGGTTAAGTGACTTGCCCAAGGTCACACGGCTAGTTTTTTGTGTTAAGTGTCTGAGGCCGGTACTCCTGACTCCAGGGCTGGTGCTCTATTCACTGCGCCACCTAGCCGCCCCGACCCTGGACAGATCTGGAACCCATAGCCTCATTCTCAAAGCTGTTTGTCCACCACTTTCTATGTGAAGACTTTTCTGCTCCCAGAACAGTTAGTGCTTCCTCCTCAATGATCTGGTTTTTACTTATCCGTATCCATGTCATACCTTCTTTTCCAGAATGTAAACACCTTAAGGGCAAGACCTATTGCTTGTTTTTGTCCTTGCAACCCCAGGGGCTTGCCTGTGGTAGACAATAAGTGTTTGATCGAGCCCCTCTCTTCCTTGCAGGTTTCAGGTGAAGGCAGGCCTTCTACTGGGAGCTCTCCAAGGCTTTGTGGGGCTCAGGGCTTGACTCACATCACCAGGGATCAACTGCTTCTTATAGCCCTCGTCCTTCTCTGGTTCCTGCCCTGACTAGGGCAGCTGGCAGAAGACAGTTTGTATCAGTTCTTTTCCAGTGAGGTGGTACAGTGGGAATCTGAGTCAAAGAGAAATAGGGACCTAGGGGGTCACCCTTGAGCTGGCCCCAACTCTCCCTAACCTCAGGCCTTTGCTGGAATGACCCAGACCCTTCCTGCCCTTCTCTCCTGACCCAGGATAAAGAGGAAGGGCTGGGGGACTGTGGTGAATGACTCAGAGGGCAGAGAAGGCAGAGAAGATCTTAGAGACTGCTGAACCTGAAAAGCTCTGAACCACCTGCCTTCTGGCCTGGGGGCTGGCCTTAAACCTTGGGATCTGAAGTCTAAGGTACCTGTAGAATGTAAGACTCCTTGAGGGCAGGAACCGGCATAAAGTAGGTACTTAATAAAATGCTCATCAAATGAAGTGATAGGCTGGTAGGATTTTAGAAATGGAAGGAATTTTGGAGATCATATAATTCAACTTTTTCACTGATAAAAGAAATGGAGACAGCTGACTTTGGTGTAGTGCAAAGAGCTACGGACAGTCCGGAGACCCAGGCTGCCTCTCATTAGTTGTGTGATCTCGGACGAGTCAATCTCTCTCTTGGCTTCAATTTCCTCATCTTTAAAATGGGGATAACCTTAGATGACATCCAGGACCCCTCCTCTCAGCTCTACAGCATTTTAATAACAATATAATAATAATATCTAATAACAATACCCACTTCCCAGGACTGTTGTGAGGAAAATACTTTGTAAACATTAAAGCCAGAGAGAAAACACAGTTCTTTTGATCCTGTTGGGAGTGGAGTGGGGGGCACAGTGCACCGGTACATGGCATGAAGAGGCAGCTGCACAAACAGAGGACTGGGAAGGCAGGTCTAGACAACAGTTGCCCTGAAAAAAGATCTGGGGGTTTTAGTAGAGTCACTATGAGTCAGTTGTGTGACATGGCAGACAAAAACCTTTATATCCTAGCTGCATTAAGGGGGGCACAGCCTCCAGAACAAAGCTGGGGGTGGCCTGGGCCTCAGCCCTGGTGGGATCCCTCTTCCCCCATCTGCAGAAGGGTATTAGATTCTGGGCACAACATATTAGGGAAGTCATTGACAAGCCAGAAAAGGTGGAAAGGAGGGTGACCAGGACTGACTTGGAGAAGGGATTCCATTTATTTTCCTTGTTCTCAGAAGGTGGAATGGGGGTGGGGGAGGGAGGGAGGAAAGGGAGGCAAATTTCAGCATGAAAAAATGAATGACTGTGGCCACTAAAAAAAAGGAGGGGAATGGACTATTGTAATAGGCTTTTCTTCATCACTGGATGTTTTTTGAGCATGGGCCACATAGCCACCTCCGTGGGATGTTTTAGAAAGAGCCCCTGTTCAGGCACTGGTTGTACTAGAAACCCCTGAGGTTCCTTCCAGGTGCAAGAGGCTGTGAGTGATTGGGTAAGAAGAAGGATCCTCCTTTCCCAGGCAACTCCTCTGAAGGGTGTGGGATGAAGAGAAAAGGGGAAGCAGAGGGGTGAAAGGTGGGGCAGGAAGGAAATTCAGGTACTGATACTGATACGGATGAAGGTGGAATGTAATAGGGGACTTGTCATTTTTTTATTTGTTCTTTCTACTAGTTTATTTTTTATTTTTAAAGCACAGGAACTTTTTATTCTTTGTTTTTAAGTTTCAAATTTGGGGATGTTTTTCTTTAAATAAGAAAACCAAACAGAAACCTTAGCATTTAATAGAGTAGAATCAAATTATTTACGGCAACAAATGATAGATACAATGCTGGTTCAGCTGATGTTGATTTAATTTCACTAGTGCTTTAATGTGCTTCCCTCAGAACAGACACATCAGTTGATCACGTTTTATCCCCATTTCACTGATGGGGAAGCTGAGACCCAGGGAAGAATAGTGATTTTCTCTGTGACCAAGTGAGTCATGACAGGAACCAAGACTTATGGGGGCTATCCCTTTGAGACTTGACCTTTCTTCATCTCTCTCACACTCCCCAGCCCCCTTCTGAATGGGGTACATGGGCACCAAAACTCACTGCCTAAAGGCAGGGCTCCCTCAGTGTTGGTAGCAATTCCTTGTACATGGGGGACTTTGAAGTTCTCCTACCCATGGTCATTCTTTCCCTTCCCTCTCTCTTATTATCTCCCCCTCCCACACACATGGTGCTTCTTACTCCAGGTGAGAGCCAGTCATGTTCCCCGGGGGCAGCATTGGGAAAATAACAAGAGCTAGCTTTTGTCTTGTACTTCTTAGGAGCCAGGCACTTTGCTAAGTGCTTGTACTTAGAATCTCATCTGATTCCCTGGGAGGTAGATGCTATTATTACTCTCCTTTCACTGAGGAGGAAACAAAGGCAAACAGAAGTTAAATGACTTGCCCAGAGTCACAGAGCTAGAACATGTTTGAGGCAGGATTTGAACTCAGGTACTCCTGACTCCAGACCTGGCACTTTATCCACTGTACCACCTAGCTGCCCACATGGCCTGTTAGTCTCAGGACAGTAGGTGAGGGAGAAGAGGGAATCATAATATTTGGAACTGGAAGCACCCTTAGACCCTTCCTTTATTCTACAGATAAAGAAACTAAGGGTTCAAGAGAGCAATCCAGTTCACCAACCATTCATTAGGCACTTACTATGCACAAGGCACAGTGCTGGGTGCTGGGAACACCGAGACAAAACTGAAATAACCCCTGTCCTAGAGCTTAATTCTGCTGGGGATTATGACACATACCAGTCTGTGGGAGAGTACAAAGTAATTTCAAGAGGGAGAGAATATTAGCGATGGAGGGAATCAGGAGCGCCCTCCTGGAGGAGGTGGCCTTTCTGCGGTGCCTTGGAGGAAACTAGAGATTCTCTGGGGCCGAGGTAAGAACTGCACACCTTCCAACCTTGGGTAAAGGCAGGCAGGACATGATGGGGGGGGTCATGTACAGGGAGAGGTTTAATTGGGACACAGATTTTTAGGAGACTAATAGGAAATAAGACTGGAAAGCAAGTTGGAATCCTGCTGGGGAGAACTTTAAATACCAGGTGAAGGAATCTGCATTTTATTCTGGCAGTAATAGGGAGCCATTGAAGGTTTTTGGGTAGGGAGTTAACAAGGTATGATCCCAGCTTTAGGAATAGGAGAGACCAGTTGGCAGCAGTGTGGAGGGCAGGAGACCAGGAGTTCTGAATGGGACTTGCCCAGGATCACTCCAGATTTGCAAAGGGCTTTATAGAATCTCTCATTTTGTCCTTAAAACACCCCTGCTAGGGAATACCCCCTCCCAACATTTTACAACATTCTTAGAGTTGTTGAGTGGAGTTAATATGCCCATGGTTGCTCAGTTAGTTGAAGAGTCAAATATTTCTAACTCCAAATTCAGTGCTCTATCCACTGAACCATACTACCTTTCACAAGGAACTGAGGCACAGGCTCCATCTGTATCTCCTCATCTCCCCCTAATAAAGTGTCTGTGAGTTTCTGCAGGGTGTCTATGTGTGTGCTCATGTACAAGGACGAGAGAGAGACAGAGACAGAGAGAGAGAGACAGAGACAGACATAGAGACAGAGACACAGAGACAGACAGAGACAGAGAGAGACACAGAGAGACAGACGGAGACATAGAGACAGAGACACAGAGACAGACAGAGACATAGAGACAGAGACACAGAGAGACAGAGAGAGAGAAGGGGGGAGGGAACATTAGCATACCAAAGAGTACAAAGTTTAGACAGTCCCTGCTCTCATAGAACTCACAGTCTTGTAGTGGGAAAAGCAAAAACAACTATCTCATATGCAATGCCACATGTATGTATTTGAGAAGTGCAAACAAAAGATTGGCCTTGTGGACAGAGTACTGGCTCTAGAGTCAGGAAGACCTGAGTTCAACCTGGCTGCAGACATTTCCTAGCTATGTGACCCTGGGCAAGTCACTTAACCCTGTTTGCCTCAGTTTCCTCATCTGTCAAATAAGCTGGAGAAGGAAATGGCAGACCATTTCAGGATCTTTCCCAAGAAAACCGCAAATGGAGTCATGAAGAGTCAGACACAACTGAAATGATTGAACATCAACAAAGGGCACTTAATAAATAAGTTTTAAAAAGTAAAGATGGCATTCTTTATTAATGGGGAACCAGAGGAGATTTACCATAGGAGGAAGCATTTGAAATCCTTAAAAGGACAAAGGGACTGGAGGGGACAGAGAAAGGAGAGAGGAGAGGCTGTTCTAGGCACAATATTCTCAGGCACAGTAGCCTGAGCACCAATGTGGGAGAGAAAGGAAAATTTCTTGCCCTTTGGGGTACAGAACTACTGTGTTGAGAATGAGGAGATTCAAAGACAAAAATGAAACCATCCCTGTTCTCAAGGAACTTATGTTCTCTTTTGTTCTTTGAAAATATTTCTTGTTCATAATTTTACTCTCATATCACCTTCATTTCCTAGAGAGAAATTACAACAAATAATTTTTTTAAAAGGGGGGAGGGGGAGAAAGCAATTGAACAAAACTAAGCAGCACATTATCAAATCCAGTGGTGTGCACAAAGTTCCAAGCCCACAGTCTCAACTCTGCGAAGAATGGGAGGTGCATTCACACTGGTCTTCTTTAAGGCTGAGTTTGGAGCCCCTGGAGATGAGACTTGAAGGGAGCTAGGGATTCTCAGGGGGAAGGTGAGAAGGGAGGGCATTATAGGCATGGGAGATGGTTTGTGTTAAAAGCACAAAGAGCAGCGAGGTTTAAGCGCGTGAGAGCAGTGTGTAGAAAAAACTTGGAAAGGTAGGTCAAGGCCAGGTGGTGAGGGGCTTTAAATGCCAGAGAAGTTTGCATTTGAACCTACAGGTAATAGGGAGCTCCAGGAATTCACTGAATGTGTGTGTGTGTGTGTGTGTGTGTGTGAGAGAGAGAGAGAGAGAGAGAGAGAGAGAGAGAGAGAGAGAGAGAGAGAGAGAGAGAGAGAGAGAGAAATGGTCAGACTTGTGCATTAGACATTTTACTTTGGTATCTGCATGGAGGATGGGTTGGAGCATGGAAAGGCAGGGCAGGAAGATCAGGATTAACTGCAACAGTCTTGGGTGAGAGATGATGAGGGTATGAACTATGGTGGTGGGCTTGTGAGGAGAAAGAAGGGGACAGATGTTAAAAATGTAGAGGCATAATTCAAAAGAGTGAGCAACTGAGTGGTTATGTGGGGGTGAGGGAGGATGGGGAATCGAAGATGACTGAGGTTTGGAGCCTTCCTAACTGGCCAAAGATACCTTCAAGAGAGGAAGGGGAGTGGGTTTGGGGGAAATTCTAATTTTAGAGGTTTAATTTGGCCATATTGAGTTAAATGTTCTTCAGGACATCAAAATGTCTAAAAGGCAGTTGGCAGTGTTGGACTGGAATTCAGGAAAGATGCTGGGGTTAGACATATAGCCCTAGATGTCATCTGCATAGAGATGGGGAAGAGAGATATTGAAAAATGAAGGTGTAACAAAAGGAAGCACAGCTGTCCCCCAAGCCTGGAATGCACTCTCCTCCCCTCAACCTCTTAGAATCCATTATTTCCTTCAAAAACCAGCTCACACACCACCCATCTACACGAAGCCTTTCTTGATGCCTCCAGCTCCTGGAGGGAGTTGATGTGGCCAGTCAGGAAGGCTCCAAATCTCAGTCATCTCCCCCCACGTAACCACTCAGTTACTAACTCTTGTGAGTTATACCTCTACATTTTTAGCAACTGTCCCATTCTTTCCAGGAGGTGGGAAAACCAAGTGGGGTTCATGAAGTCACCAAGAGAATGCACACTCAGAATCAGGGGGCACAATATGGATGATGCACTAGCAAAAGAGACTGAGAAAGGTCAGACAAAGAAGGAGAAGCAGGGAAACAGAGGAGAAAACATCCAGGTGAAGAGTGCCGAGTGATGCAGAGTTCAAGAAAGATCAGGACTGGGAAGAAGCCATTAGATTTGGCAATTAGGTAACTTTGGAGAGAACAGCTCAGTGACTGTGTCAAAAGCCAGACTGTAGACAGTTTAGGAGTGAGAGGAGAGGGAGTGGAGGCAACCAGTGTAGACAGTTTTGCTTTTTAAAGGGAGACTGACTGTGAAATGTTGGAGACACAGGATGACAGCTTGGGGGGAAGGTAGGATCAAGTGAGAGTTTTTTTTTAAGGATGGGGAGAGACATAGATGTTTTTATAGGCAACAAGGAAGAAGCCAGCAGACAGAAGGGTTGAGGATTAAATAAAGCTGGGGGGCAATGACAGAGGATCCAGGAAGGAATGGAATTGAGGGTACAAGTAGAGGGGTTGGTCACCCCCTCGGGGAAAGAAACAAAGCAGGGGAAGAGGGGATAGTGTTAAGGGGTTTTGAGATATGGAATAGTGGAGAAGAGGGAGCTCAAGTGGAATCATCTTTTCTCATTAAAATATGAGCTGAGATTCTCTGCTGAGAGAATATGAGTAGGGGGAGCAGTGGAGGCTTGTGGAGAGAAGACAAAGTTTGGAATAGCCCCTGTGGGGAGAGTATAGGAAAAACAACTGGGGGAGGAATAAAAAGGCTGAATGACTGCAGTGAGGATCTGGTTGAGATTAGATAACCCCAGTCTGGAGTGGATCTCATTAACAGTTATATGACTTCCTACAGCACCATTTAGAAGCATGGGAGTCAGAGCAGAGGAACTGATTGATGGGAGGGTAGTCTAGGATTCTGGGAAGGGGTTAGAACAAGGATCCTTACTGTAGTCATTGCTCAGCAAGCTCTCTTCTTGTGAGCCTTATTACTCCATCCTGAAATATCTTTGTGTCCAGAACCTGGTTTTAGGTCACTACAAGCCACCAGGTCAATCCTTCAATCATTGATTACATGCCAAGAACTATGTTGAATATTGACCACAGAGACAAAAATGAAGCAATCTTTGACCTCAACAAGCTTGAATTCTATGGGAAGAGGGCATGGAGGCTCATGTGGGCAGAGAACATGAACGAATTAAGTAAATAGATACAAGCTAATTTGGAGGGGAAGGGGACCAGGAGCTGAAGGGATCAAGAAAGGCTTCATGTAGAAGGGTGGTGTGTGAGCTGGGATTTTAAGGAAATAAGGGACTCTAAGAGGTTGAGGGGAGGAGAAAATTAATTCCAGGCTTGGGGAACAGGTGTGCGAAGACCCGGATACAAGCTAGGGAATAATGTATAACAAGGTGGGAAAGAGTGGTTGGAGACAGGCATGAAGTCAGACAGAGTAACTGATGCTAGGGGCAATGAGAGAGTACTAGAATTTGAGCTGGTAAGTGACATGGTCCCCTCTAAGCTAAGTGCCTGGCTCATAAGTGTTCCTCTCTGATGTAACCTTCACCCTTATGTTTGGGGACTTCATAACACACACTGGACTTCCATATAAGAACTGTCAGTCCCACCAAATACCCTCAGTTCAAGAGCCTCCTCAATTCCCACAATTTACACCTTCGATCCATTCCAATCACACAAGGAAGTCTTTCCTTTTGCTTGTCTTTGAGGCTTTTCCCCTCTGGTTTTGTGCCCTGGTCATACTTATAGAACTCAGACCTTCCTGATTGTAATCCAATACAATTGGCTGTCTCTCAGCTGAGAGTACATTCCAAGGGTTATCCAATGGTATGGATTCACAGGTTAGGGGTGGCAGGAGGTCAGGGAGTAAGGAATTCTAAGATGGTAGTTGGTGAAATGTTAACGTGGTTGGTTGTGGGGTCAGTGTGGGGTTTGGAGGTGAACAAAGCTAGTGTGGGAGAGATGGATTGAGAGAAGAAGGATGGTGTAGGGGATCAGAGAATGTGATATGGGCAAAAAGACTTAGTGTGAGTGGGAAAGGTAGTCAGGAAGTTGATACTGGAGAATGGAATTTTGCGTCTTCAGATCTTGGGGGTGGTCCAATTTTAAGAGAGGCTAAGTTCTAAGATGAGACTGTGGGGGCCTGAGGTAGGGATGGTGGAGAAATTAACTGGTAAGTCCACTAGAAGGGACATCAAGAAGAACAGAGAAGGCTGTGAATGACGGCAAGGATGGGGTGGAGAAGATCATGAACCAAATAATGGGTTGTGGAAAAAAGTTGGGAAAGTGCCAGGCACAGAGAATCAAAGACAGAAAGAAGGACACTATATATACTAAACAAGTTATAGCAGCACTACTTGTGGCAGTAGAGAACTGGACACTCAATAGATGTCTGCTGACTGGGGGATGGCTGAACGAATTGTGGCACATAAGTGTAAAAAGATGTAATGAAATGTAAAAAGAAACAATGGATATGAAGAATTCAGAGAATCACTGGAAGACATGAACTGATGCAGAGTAACATAGCAAGAGGTACTTACCATGCTAGATGAAGAAGTGATCAATCTCTCCTTTTCTATTCTACTTGCAAACAACTGTTTTGACAAAAATCTGATGTCCCTCCCAGTGAGTCCCACACACAAAAACACAAATCAATTTTATTTGATTTATGATCCTCATAATTGCCTGTGAAATGAAGTGCTCTTATTATCCCCATTTTATGGGTGAGATAACTAAAGCTGAGAGAAACTAAATTACTTCCTCAGGGTTACACAGCAAATAAAGGACGTTTTGAAACCATATTTGCATTCAGATCTTCCAATCTCAATATAACACCCATAGCTTTTCCCCATACAGACTGCTGCCTAGTCCCATTTCACATCCCCTGAGTCCAGTGGCTTTGATGGCCCTTTGTATCCCAGGCCTACCTTACCGACCAATCCTTATCTCATTCTGCACCATAGCTTGACACACCAGGCTCATTCCCAGAATCGAGGGCCTGAAAGGGACTTCCAAGGTCATATATTTCAACTTGTACCTGACCAAGACTCTCCTCATTATGATATACTCAACCTGTAGTCTAAATGCTTAGGACAGACTGAAAGAAAATTAGGACATGCTGATGGGGAAGAAAGGGTATTGAGAAGTTGGGCTTGACTGAGAGGAATAGGAGCAAAGGGAGATGCTAAGGGGAAGGAGGGATTTGGGGGTGGAACTTTCTGAATTTGGAACAGGTGGAACAGAAGAAATTTAGAATTAAGGGAGAAATAGGAGGCGGATGAAATAGAGAAAGAGGGGAATGGGAAGGAGGGAGATGGCAAAGGGAGAAGGGAGGTAGTCTTTTTTTGAAGGAAGATGACATAGTTAAGGAAGCTACTTTGGATTTGGAGTCAAGGGTATCTGAGTTCAAATCTCAGCTCTGCTACTTATTCTGTGACCTCCAGTGAATCATTTAGCCTCTTGGCCTAGGTTTCCTCATCTGATGAAAGATCTCTAGGGTTCCTTCTAAGTCTAAATCTTGTTCCTATGATCCTGTTGTCTTCTCTAGACTAAACATTCACAGCTCCTTCAACTGATACTTGTAATGTCACTTTTTTGTCCTTTAACCATTCCAACTATCTCCCCCAAAACACGATTCCCAGAACTGAACACGACACTGCAGCTGCAGCCTGGTTAAAGCAAAGTCTGTGAGGTCTGTTATCTTCTTCATTTTGGAGGCTGTGTTTCAATTAGAGCTGAAGATGACGGTTCTTGGCTGCCACATCACACTGTCACCTGATACTGAGTTTGTTCTTGTTGTTCAGTCTTGTTCTTTGTGACTCCTTTTGAGGTTTTCCTGGCAGAAATACTGGAGTGGTTTGCCATTTCCTTCTCCAGCTCATTTTCCAGAGAATGCATCTGAGGTAAACAGAGTTAAGTGACTTGTCCAGGGTCATGCTGCTAGCACTGGAGGCCAGATTTGAACTCAGGAAGACTCATTTTCCTGACTCCAGGCCCAGCACTCTATGCATCATGGTGCCATCTGCTTGCCCCATATTGAGCTTATGAAACATTAAAACAATCAGATATTTTTCATAGCAACTGTCTAGCCAAATCTCTCCCATTCTTTATCTGTGTTTTTTTAAAAATCTAAGTGTAGAATTTTACTTTCAATCTTTTAAGATTTAATCTAATTTGTTTTGGCCTACTGTTCTACCTCATCAAAATTTACGTGAATCCCACCATTCACCATGTTAGCTAGACATTGCCTGAAGCTTCATGTCACCTGCAAATTTAACAAGTATGTTATCTATGCCTTCATCCAAGTCATAAAAGTGTTGAACAGCACAGGGCCAAGGACAAATTCTTTGGATATTGTACTGGAGAACATTCAAAGGGCGATGATCCCATTACTCTTCTGGGCCTGGTTATTCAACCAGCCCCATATTGGTATTACAACCCAATACCTATCTCTCCATCTTTCTATTTGCAGAATGCTTTGGTGAAATTTATAGTGAGTACTGCAGATGTGGTCATCACACTACAGCTATGGCTACATTGAGGAAGATCTAAGTATGTCCTCTCACAAAGGGAAGTGAGTTCAGTCTGCCACAGCCTGCCTAATCACTCCCTTAATGAGGTGCTCTAGAATTTTTCTAGGAGCAGAAATCAAGCTCATTGGCACATACCTGACAGATCACACCTTCCTTTTTTTGGAAAACAGCAATGCGAACTTTTCTCCTTCTCTCCAATTCTCCAAGGTCATTCAAAGGTCCGGTGACCAGCCCTTATCATGGGTCTCCCCCTGGGGTTTTTGGCCCCCACTCCTGTTCACTTTGCCCTTTGTCCTCCTCTTCATTCTCCAAGATTCAGCCCAGTCTTTTTCTGCGAAGCCTTCCCTGGCCTCTGATTTTGCATTTTCTCTGTCTTGACACACTTACAGTCTGCACCCTTCAACTGGGAGGGTTATCACACAGTGCCTTATTTTGTTGAATGTTTCACATGACAATTTTTCTCTCTCTAATGAGATCACTGCCACGTGGGGCAATGACTGTGTCTAGTCTTGGGCTTTCTGTGCCTCTGAGCCTCAAAAGAGCACGGAGGAATTGTCGGGTGGCCCTGCTGGTGATGAATAAGTGGTTTCTGAATGAAAAGGGGTGCTGAGCCATTTGGGGGAAGCCATGAGCTCCCCTGGACTTGTTTTCCTCATCTGCAAAATAGCAAAAAGTGGAGCGCCAGACCAGATGATGATGTAGCCTCTAAAGCTTACAAAGGACTTCATTATCTGGTCTTGGCTCCGAGAGCCACTTGGAGAAGTTAGCAGTGATGTTATTATTCCTATTTTTACAGGTAAAACATTGAGGCTCAGAGAGGTTAGTGATTGGTTCATGATCATGCAGAGAGAGTAAATGTCAGAAACAGAATTTGAACCCAGGCCTTTTGAATTTAAGCTCTGAGTTCTTTCCACTATACCATACTGTCTCATCAGAAATACTGCTTTTTTTTGTGGCCTATAATGCATGAATGAAATATTGTTACATTAAACAGAATAAACAAAATGGAGAAATTATGAGTAGTAATGCCTGGAAAAGATGTTCTTCCTGGGCTTGGCTCCAGCTGCTGCCTGACCGCCCTCAAGTAGGGACCTCTGAGACATCCCTGTTCTGCTCCTGGTGGGCATGGTGGGAAAGCCTTTCTGATTCCCAGAGGAGGGGAAGCTGAGGCAGAGCCAGGGGCAGGCCAGGGACATGGCACCCTACCTTTCTGCAGCACTTAAGGACTCACCAAATATCTCCCCTTACAACCAACCCTGGGAGGAAAATGACACAAATGCTTTTGAAAGACACTGCAAGATTCTCTTGTCTTGCCAACACATTCCTCTGAACAATCAGGCTCTTCTAGTGGGATCCATTAAGGCACATGTAGCAAAGCTGCAGTCCTTCTCCAGCTGACGGGCAGGGGGAAGGGGAAATTTTAATAGGTTGTGGGGCCAAACAGAAGTAGAGAGTTAGCATGTTTTCTCACTGGGTCATAATCCCCTAAGGGAGTGGTTCTTAACTTGTAGGTTATGTTCAATTTGTAACAGTGAAAATACTCCCTGCATATCAGATATTTACATTACGATTCATAACAGTAGCAAAATTACAGTTATGAAGTAGCAACGAAAATAATTTTATGGTTGGGGGTCAGCGCAACATGAGGAACTCTATTAAAGGGTCACAGCATTAGGAAGGTTGAGAACCACTGCTCTAAGGGCTTATTCTGTCAGAAATAACTACTTACATTTTTAGAGTACTGTAAGGCTTCAAGAAGAACTTTCCCCATAACACTATTATAAAGTAGGTAGCCCAAGTATTTTTATCTCCATTTTACAGATGCAAAAACTGAGACACAGAGACGTGAAGTCACTTAATAACAATAGCTGGCTTTTATATAAAGTTTTAATATTTGCAAAGTGGTTACCATATGTTATTTCAGTCAAATAACTTGCCCCGTCTTATAGCTAGTACCACAGGAGCTCAAACTCTCATCTGGTTCAAGGATTAAGGCACTCACTTTCCAATACGTTCAGACACTTTTCTCAGTCGGAAATTCATGACTCCCTGAGCTAACCTTAGTGAGAAGCCTCCAGACAGGCTGGCATATGAAGACTTCAAGTGAATCTATGGCTGAGACTAAAGGCATCTTTTTTCCACTTGATTTCTTATCCTTTCTTTCTTTCTCTTTCTTTTCCTTCCTTCCTTTTTCCCTTCCTTCCTTCCTTCCTTCCTTCCTTCCTTCCTTTCTTTCTTTCTTTCTTTCTTTCTTTCTTTCTTTCTTTCTTTCTTTCTTTCTTTCTTTCTTTCTTTCTTT